>CM040743.1:5162645-5762645 GCA_022829145.1 Albula goreensis | reverse complement strand
ACTTGGAGACGGCAAAAGATTTTGATTAACTTCGTGTTCAAAACAGCAAACATCTTCAGAGGGTTTTCCAGTCTGCTGCCTGACAGATACAGAACGTCACTGTAGCAGTAAGAGTGGCAGCACATAAACAAATATACACAATACCCGCACACAAAGCCATGCATACTGTGCCGTTCACAGCAAACGTGCCACAAAATGTCTGCAGAGAAGGGTTTAGCAGTATACCAGAAATACCATATACCAGACCGTTTCATCACTGTCCAAGCTGTTTGTTCTTTAATCTGATATACATTTGCACATTTAGCAATAGCATGGTAGCCATTGGTTATCACGGAAGCCTGAGCGTGCTACATGATAACACGAGTTTGATTTAATCAACTGCGATGAGTACTTAAAGCAAGTTTGTACAGGAGAAGAGTTGTTTACTGAACAAAGTGTGCACCTCTGCCTTAGTTCAGCTCTGGATTGCTTTCCCCATAAAACCAAGCATCTCTGTGTTTGTTTACAAGCTATAAGTGCCTGCTAATCCGAAGCGCGACCATCGCTAACAGCCGTATATGGTGTTTCCAATTACAAATTAGCCAACTATAATGCTGACGCGGCAATAGCTGCGATTAGGCTAGTTTTAGCTTTCTGTTTAACCAAAAAAAAAACCCTAATGCCCTGGAACATCAGCAATCTTAAAGGTCAGCGCAAGGGTATGAAAATCTCGGTGCCACCCAACCCGATCACACAGTAACGGGAAACACGATGAAGACACTCTGAGTATTCACACTGGGCTAAAAACACCAGAGCCAGGCATCCCGGTCCTGTCCCTTCATAGGCCTATTCACCACTGGGAGGGGGGGGGGGCGTTGGACATTGGAGCTTTGCACTAGTGGCAGCGGTATGTTCTGTATGTCTCTTGGAGACGACTCTGCATGTCCACCACCGGTCGCATGCCACAGGAACATGAGTTCATGCGCTATTTCAACCGTCGCATTTCAGGGCGCAGTCGCAAGGACAACTGTTTGTGAAGCGATACGGGGAGCTGAAGAGGAGCTGGGAGGGGGGTTGGGGTGGGGGGTTTGATGAATTATTCAGGGACAAACAGAAGAGAGGGCTGCCGTCTGAATGGCCAGCCTCCAGCTGCTCTCACATCACCTGTCAGCCGGAAAGTGTGTGTGTGTGTGTGTGTGTGTGCGTCCACAGCTGAGTATCTGTGGTTGTACTTTAAGAACATACCGATCCTGTGTATGCATTGTGCATGTGCTGCGTGTGCACATGTGTGCATGTTGGTGTGAGACTGCCTGCATTGGTGATTGCATGAATCTGTCCATTGTGTGTGTGTGAACGCATGCACGCAGAAATGCGTTCTTGTGCTTAAGAACTCCGAGGCTGACTGGGAAATCCTGAGGCAGCGAAAGTGATGTAATCATGAGGTCAGAGGTCAACATGGTAATCCCTGACTCCACCTCTCCTCTCTTACAAAAAGCAGCACTGAGCCAACACAAAGGTTACCTTGCATGTGAGTGTTACTCCTCTGCTGCTGTCATACAACGCTGCCCTTCAGTACTCCTCCATCACCACAAGGGGATGCTCACACCACCAAAGTGTCTGCTTCTACCTTCCACTCAATTGACATTATTTTCCTGTATTCAAAGGCATGTAAAACATACAGAAAGTTGGTGCAGGTTTCCCTTGAAAGAGGAGAAGGGACATTTCTGTGTGAGAAGCTTCCTCTCTGCCTCCTCTTCGCGGCAGGCCGGGCAGAGAGATAACAGGCGTGTTTGGAGAGGGTGTGACGGACAGGCGTGAGGACAAAAACCACAAACCAGGCCCGACTACGTAAAAACCCTGCCCTGTGAATCTACCTTTGAGTTACTGCTCTTAGTGTGAAGAAACTGTGTAGACAAAAGTAAACATTTCCCCAAACGAATCCAAGGGACTGCTGATCTCACCCTCACTCCCTCTCTCACTCCTTCTCTCCCTCTATCCCTCTCCTCTTCTCTATCCCTTTATCTCTGTCTGTCTCACATAGACACATACACACACAAGGGGCTATGCCCTGCAGCTACCCTAATTTAACTATGTTTTCATAGCACACACAAAAACACAAACACGACAAACACAGACACGAAGGGCTGCCAAGTGAGGCATCAGAGATAATTGCCTCTCTCATATAACCGCACTTTCATTGCATTTTTTGTCGGATCTGTGATCTCACACACAACGGCGCAATTATGCAATTATCAGGTAAATAAAACACGAATCAGAGCTGATTAAAATGACTGAGGAGGTGAGAGAACATTCTTTTCATCTCCAGTACAATCTATCATAAACCACTATCCAGACCATTACTCCACGAGGGGTATCGGAGTAGGTGCTGATCTGGGAACAGCCAGAGTAGGTGCTGATCTGGGAACAGCCAGGGTAGGTGCTGATCTGGGAACAGCCAGGGTAGGTGCTGATCTGGGAACAGCTCTATGCTGAGACCCTTTATGAATACAGCCGAAGGTGCCAAAAGACTAGCCTTCCGTAGCCGAGATAGAAATGGGCAGATGGCTTTTCAACAGCCATGCAGACGGTTTGGCATGACCGAGGTGTAGTGTAGGAATGGCAGCCATATGTCACAGGTCATATTCCCAAGATACTATATGAATATAAGCCCTGATCTTGGAACAGTTTAGCCCTTTTCTGCTCATAATTGATAAGGGTATGGATGGGGGAAACTGATCTCAGTTCAGCACTCATATACAGAGTCCACTTCATGGATATGGCTCCGAGGTGGCAGGGTTCAGTGCACTAGCAAACATGTTGCACCTGCACATACGTACCACAAGGGGGCAGGCTTATCCCACAGCGGTCGGTACAGGGGTCTCCCTGTGTGTTTGAGTGGCATGGTCTCCACTCTCCTGGCAGGACAAGGGTGGGGAAACTCCAAACCTGGAAACTCCAAGTCTGCATCTTGCAGGTTATTCTCTTTCAAGGACCCACCCTCACTAAATGAGCTAGTAAGCTGTGAATGTCACTGCACTGACTCACAAATCAGACCACGGTAAAACCTCTCGTATGGGGGCCCAGGAGCAGCGCGGCTGTCATTCACGTTTAGCTGTCATTCATCAGTGGATCAATAACTGCAGCAAAGATGTCGGATCACGCACATGGCTGGGTTAGATAAATTATTCAGAGGAGAAGCTGTTTTATTCTCCAGAAACAGGCTACAGCCCATAATTTCAGTGGCACTTTGAACGGCGTGCTGATTGCAGACAGGCCACTCTCAGTTCCTTCCCTGAGGGCATCAGAGCTGTCATGTCATCAGTAACACTGATCTTTCTCAGGGAAGAGTGAGCCGCAGAATCACGGGTTTGATCACAGTCTGAACACTCTCCTGGTCTCATTCAGTGAAGTGTCCATGAAACACAACCATTACTGGCACTCCACCATTCAGAGCATCCACTGATACCCAACGTCAGTGCCTCCCTTCAAACACGGCTGATGTGATCTCTAATAAGGGGGGATCTTATCTCTGTACAGTCAGGTAAAGATTTAATCACCAGCATTATTCAAAGAAGTGAAACATGCAGAAACAAACCTGAGATACACGCAGCGCTCAGGTAAGCAGGCAGATGGCAGAACATACAGATGGATGGATGAAGAAAGCAAAAGAAAGAACTGAACAAAACAATGGAGCTAAAGGAGGGGCAGGTGACTGGCGATCATACAGGTGGATGGAGAGGTGGATGGGTGAATGGAAGAAATTAAAAAAGGTGTGGGGCATTTTCAGCAGAAAAACTTTATGCATTCTTTAAAGACCCATTTAATCCGGGAATTCTTATTTCCCGCCAAAATGACACTTTTAATCTTTGACTGCTCAGCTTTTAGCAGGGATTTGAGGTATACATCACTGAAGGACCCTCCCTCCAAAACTTGACCCTGAGTCTCTGAAGGTGATTTTAGTGAAGGGGTATCAGATTCTGGTCCTGGAGTGGCCACAGTGCTCTAGCTTCCAACACATTTCAGTACTGAAGTGATTCATTTAGGGTAGCGGTCTTTTATTTGTCCAAGAAGGGAGGACTGACACACACACACACACACACACACACACACACACACACACACACACACACACACACACACACACACACACACACACACACACATATGCTGTATGTGCAAACCTACCAGGCTAATTTAGCTAATAATGGGGGTAATAACCCAATGCAGATTGGAGGCTGGTGTACAGGCTAAAGGCTAAAGGCACACACACACACACAGGGCCCTCCATGGCTCTGGGTTAGAGACCCCTGTTCCAGACCCTGCTGAGGGTTCTGGCACTGAGGGTCCCTGCTGCAGCTGCGTGTTTTGGCTGCAGTTTGTGATGGCCTGACCGGATCGATGAGGTGGGGGAGGGGGGGCTGGGTCTGTGACTATCTTTAGAGCACCACACTGTAAATTCACTCACTCACACACACACACACACACACACACACACACACACACACACACACACACACACACACACCATGAGGCTGTCCATCTATCCCCCTGACTCTCCACACCTTTTAAGTGCCCTTGCAGCGTAGTGGAATAAGGCTATGCTAATTCGAGCGAGTGCCGTACAGACAGATACTCCAGACAGTCCCTGCCAACCAATAACACAAGCGCTTTGTGCTTCCCCCTGGTTCCCATGGAGACAGAGGCCAACCAGGAATTCTGTAACAAAATAAAAAAAAAAGAAACAATTGACACTGCCAACGACTGAGTGTGCGTGTGAGAGAGTGTGTGTGTGTGTGTGTGTGTGTGTGTGTGTGTGTGTGTGTGTGTGTGTGTGTGTGTGTGTGTGTGTGTGTGTGTGTGTGTGTGTGTGTGTGTGAGAAAGAGAAAGCGCTGGAGTGGCCTCCTACAGCAGATCCTTTCAAAGGGAACCCTGAAACTCGGCCTGGGCAGGAGAAATCAGAGTGCTGATCTAAGGTCAGTTTAGCCTTTCATCATACAATGGATTTCATTAGGAGGTGAACAGGTGAAACCTGGCTCTAGATCAGTACCAGCACTTGTAAACTGTGGGTGGCAATTGTTTATGTTTTCAATATTTGCATACTGAAACAGGAAGCTGAAATACAAAATTTCCACCTTGTTTAGACATTCATAAACATACGAGACTGAAGCCTTATATGTTTATGAATATGGCCCCTGATTCAGGATCAGTTTCACCTATTCCCGTTCCACCTTACAAAAGATGTGGAACGGCAATACCTGATCCTAGATCAGTGTTCCTACTCTCAGATGCTTTATGAATACAGGTCCTGGTCTGTATTTGTGGGAGGCAGGCCCTGTCTCATATCCTCCACCCTCACAATGGCTCACCGAACCCTGCCAATGAGCACTGCATTATTCCGACTCACATTTTTAAACTCTTCATGAATCTCCAAAATCAGACAAAATACATTATTCTAGACTTTGTTTTAGTTACATGGGTTTTAGACAATATACACAATTCATACAATATAAATTGGCATTTATGAGACAAACTAAATTTTGCTGTACAATTTTATATTTTATTTTACTTTCCATTCATGCTTCAAACTCAAAAGGTACGAAAAAAATGTGTCTTTTTTTTTTTTTTTTTTTTGTTACAATATCTATAATTTTATAATGTGAGTGAAAGGGCTGGTTTGTCTGTGAGTGCAGCAGAGAAACACAAAGCAGCTGGGTTAAAACGAGCACAACGCAACCCACATGAAAGCGACGCATCGCAACAAACGGCGGACCGCTCCGGGAAATTGCAGACAATCAACCGCCGTGAAAGCGAGGACTCCACTTTCCCCAAACGACTCCTTCTGACACCCCGCCAGACATCCCGTCCGATTCAATTAACGCAATTAAGGGCCGAAAGAGACAGAGAGAGAGCGAGAGAGAGAGAGAGAGAGAAAACGACTGTCTCACTCAGCCGCCTCTGGGTGCTTTGTCTTAGATGGCTCTGTGTGGCTAGAATGGGGGGGTGATAGACAGAGAGGGAGAGGGGGATATGAGAGAGAGAAAGGAGGGAGAGAGAGAGAGGAGGAGAGAGAGAGAGAAGGGAGAGAGAGAGAGAAGGAGGGGATATGAGAGAGAGAGGATGAGAGAGGGGGGATATGAGAGAGAGAGGTTGAGAGAGAGATGGGTGAGAGAGGGAGAGAGAGGGAGATATGAGAGAGAAGTTGAGAGAGAGAGAGGGGTGATAGAGGGAGATATGAGAGAGAGAAGTTGAGAGAGAGGGGTGAGAGAGGGAGAGAGAGAAAGACAGATAGAGAGGGGGATAGCACACAGCCCATGAGCAGGGCCCCGCACTGCTCTGCCCCGTCTCCCCTCCATACTGTTCCTATTAGAGGAGGGAGTGGACTCAGACACATGGAACAAATGAAGTCATCTACAGACAGAGAGAGAGAGAAGAGAGAGAGAGAGAGAGGAGATAGGGCGCTTACTACCTCTTATGTAATATTTTCACCATGATATATAACCACTTGTATTATTTGTATTTTTCACTTATTTACATATGCACTTATGCGTTCCATTCCGTCAGTGAAGACAATAATAAGAGTAATTGTAATCATAATACTAGTAGTAGTAGTAGTACTGGTAACCGTGGTAGTAGTAGTAGAAATATTGGTAAGTAACAGTAGTAATAGAAAAGAGTAATAGTTGTAGTAGCAATAACAGTAGTAGAAGTGGTTGCAGTCGTTGTTATTGTCATTAATAATAGTAGTGGCAGCAGCTACTGCAAATGCTGTTGTTTATTTACTGTTAACACTTTTCTTTTAACTGTTACACAACCAGCACACTTTGGCAACATGTCTTGGAAAAATATGTCAGAGCATTCAAATTCATTAGATTTGCGAGAGTCGAGAAAGAGCAAAAGGGAGGCGACAGACAAGGATCGGAGGAGAGAGAGAGAGAGAGAGAACAACATGCACAAAGCATGAGCATTCACAAAATTCCTTTTATCTAAAGAACAAATATGTTACATCATAGTCCGCTGCATTATTAATGAGCTCAGAGTATCTAGGGCGGCTGACATTGCGTGCGCTCCGTCTATCCGCACTGCTGGATACTCACTGACGCAAGCATGGGCCTGACCTAGGATCAGCTCATAATGGAAAAGGTTTGGATATGGACACAGGACACCTGATAACCAGATCAGTAGTCTACTCAGGACTGTCCAGGCTTATTTAGCCCGGTGCCGCTGGGCATGGGCCACACCCATGATTAAATCTGGCACACAGCGCCTTCACTAAATCTGTCCCACAAACACCCTTGCTGGGACCCTGACAACTGGGCAGTGCTGGGGGGGAACGGCGGGCTGGGGAAGGGGGCCCTTGCAGCTGTCCTGTCTGCGCAGTCACATGGTGGAATGCGCAGCAGCTGGTGAACCGCCTTCCAGCGTCTGCACACCATGGCCCAGATCATGTGACCCTTTGTCTCCGCTCCAGACGGGGGGGTCATCCCTACGCCCTGACCCCTGCACAGATACTGGGCTGGGGACAAACAGTCCAGTCCCTCCCACAGTCCAATGAAAGCACTAAATCACTCCTATTTGGAATTCTCAGATCTTCAGCTGACCCTCTAAGGCCACCATACAATGTAGCTGGAAAGTTAGCCTTCCAATGGAGCAAACTGACTATAGTTACCAATGTTATGTGAAGGCTAGCCTTTACACCAGACGTTTTACACAGCATCTGGACAACTTCCTCAGCTTTCCTGGGCTATGTTTCTTCTTTCTAGAGGTTGCTTCTTTTGAGCTTGGATTTTATTGGCTGGTTGATAGCTAAAACAGATTTATCCTTTCAAATGAACACAAGTTCATTTTGTGGGATTCACCAAAAATTGTGAACAGCTGGTTTAGCATCAAAGCTATGAAGCCCCCTCCTCCCCCCCAACCAATAAACCATCAGTTATATAGCCAGCACACACACACACACACAAACACACACACAAAGGAGAATAAGGCAGGTATTGTGAGGCCTTGCAGCACTGCGCGTTTGATGTGGCATGAACGCCG
Source organism: Albula goreensis (assembly GCA_022829145.1). Taxonomy (NCBI): domain Eukaryota; kingdom Metazoa; phylum Chordata; class Actinopteri; order Albuliformes; family Albulidae; genus Albula; species Albula goreensis. The sequence continues at coordinate 5,754,628 of CM040743.1, read as the reverse complement.
AAGCTCCTCAGACAGGATCGCCATCAAGGCCGCGCTGCGGACACGACCGGGACGCGCCACCTGGAAAAACATTCGCCAGGCCAGGACCGTTGCCATGGCAACAAACTGTTTCTCTATATTAAAAAAAAATTCTCATTTCTAGAGCAGCACCACCTGTAGCTCAAGGTCTTCAGAAAGGACCGAGGAGATCAAACCACTACAAACACAGACGTGCAAAAAATCTTTAAAGTTTAAATATAAGTGCGTGAGAGTCCTTGAGGAGTAGAAATGTTTGGACCCAAGCTGAGTATCAACACATGAGATGAAAAGAGATAATTACGAGAATTCATAGATGAGAAAGATCAATCAATCTGTGCCTTCACAGACATGGACTAGAGAAATATATAATAAACATATGGGTGAATATAATGTGCATTTCAAAGAATTTATTTTTAATAAGAACATTAGAATGTGTTATGATGAGAACAGGTCACTCAGGACTGCCATTTCACCTGAGGAATATCTCTAAGACTTTATGAAGGGTTCGAACACAGCAAGGGTCTCTGCCTCGACTACTGTAATGAACCCCGGTACTTTGAAACACTTTTTTGTTTTTTTCCCGTGCATTTGGCGGTGTTACACACTCTGCTCTGATGTTGATGGTGTGTTTTATTGGAGGGTGCACACACATGTTTTGGAGCTCATAGCGCAGAGATCACATGCAGAAGCGGGCGCTTCGGTTTTGCTCTTTGGCCGGGGTGATGAGCAGAGTCCAGCACACTCGACGGGGCCCATCTGTCGCAGAGGTTGTGTGCACACACACACACACACACACACACACACACACACACACAGCCCGACGGCAGCCCCAGCGTCTGGAATTAAGAAGCTTAATCCCAACTCATAATCTAATCGACACCACGCCAGCACAAACAGGCCCCATAAAGCTTCTCTCTCTCTCTGTCTACTTCCTGTTTGGATTTCTGGGGGCGTAATCTCCCATTGGGGACGAGCACTCAACCTCCAGCACCTCTGAGCCCCTGAGAGTGTGGAGGGGGGCAGAGGGCACCCGATTACTCTCACCCCCCCGCTGCCTCCCTGCCCCTCAGTGGCCGATAGGCAGGAAGTGGTACAGCAGAGTGCAACATTATTATTGGTTGTGGAGCTGGATCTGTGACTTGGAGGTTACAAGTTCAATTCCCAGGAAGGGTGCTGTGGTAATACCCTTAAAAAAAAGGCACTCAGAATGAAAATAATAAAAATGCAATATGCTGAAAAATGCCACGGAAATGGAAGAGTGTTAAAAACAAAGGGAATTATATTTCTGGAACAATTCTGTCCAGACACATCCATAAGGCAAATCTTATTTATGAAAGACACACTAATTACACTAAGTGCAATTTTTGCATATTATTGCACTGCCAGTTGTGCTGTCAAAACAGAGCCCTCAGAACGGTGGGTCTGTAACCTAGGTAACGTGGGTATTCTGTATATTACAGACTCAGTTTATGGATTCTTTATAATGATTTTAACGTGCTTTAATCTGGCTGTGGCTTGCCCTGTCAGCACAGATCTGGCAGCAGCATTCCGTGGTGCAAAACCACTTTTTAAGCTCTTCAAAAATTAACCTCCTACACCAAATATTTCTATTACCACACTTCAAAAACTGCAACAGACACAAATTTATACAGGAGAGGGATAGCTGTTGTCGCTTGGCTGCACCCATATGCCGAAATACATACACACCCCTTTCTTCGGTACAGACACTACTAAAGACTTCAGAAGGGGCACAACAATAAGTTAGTATTTCAGAGAGAAGTTCACCCAGGAGACAAACGGAAATGAGTGATACCAATTAAGAGGCCATTTGACTGATTAAAAAAAAACCTCTAGCAGGACTTATTAGCCTAATTAGCATGTGGGCAAAGCAACATGAAGCAGCCCCAAAGCTGAGAATAAAGAGCTGGGGTGCGACCGTGGAAACGGAGCAGGCTCCGAAGGAGGACACCAAGTGGCATCATGGGTAATTAACTCCATGGCTCTGCGTGAGGCGCACAGTGGGAGTCCCTTTCCCGCGCCGTTACACAACGGGACCGTGGGACGGAGGCCATGCTGGGCCAGGCCCGGGAAACGCTGCTCTTTCTGCTGGGGATTAGCGCTTCGCTACGCAAGCCCAGGGGGCTCATAGAGGAAGCCTGCAGATGACTGCCTGAGGCCCACTGGGTGGGACCTTTACCCCCACTTGGTGCAAACACACAGAAGGTTAAATCCAGTCAAATCTTATATGCTGTAAACGTAAAAAAGGTCTTCATGAAGGTGTGAAGACGACAATAGAGAGATCTACCCAGAAACAACAGAGCTGATTTCATCCCGTGTGTGTGTGTGTGTGCGCAGGTGTGTGTGTGTGAGTGACAGTGTGTGTGTATTTGTGTGTGTGTGTGTGAGAGAGTGTGTGTGTGTGTGTGTGTCTGTGTTTGTGTGTGTGTGTGTGCGCAGGTGTGTGTGTGTGAGTGACAGTGTGTGTGTATGTGTGTGTGTTTGTGAGTGTGTGAGAGAGAGTGTGTATGTGTGTGTGAGAGCGTGAGCGTGTGTGTGAGCATGAGTGAGTGTGTGAGAAAGAAAGTGTGTGTATTTGTGTGTGAGTGTGTGTGTGAGCGTGTGTGTGTGTGTGTGTGTGTGTGAGTGTGTGTGCGAGATCTCATCAGTAGAGATAACTGTGTGTCACGCTCTGGTTAATTATAACTCGCCTCATCACAAACAGGATGGGCTGTCTTCCTCATCCATCACTTTGACTCGCTCGTGTCTCATGATGCTGCCCTCGTCGCTGCACCTTCTCTGTCTTAATTAGAAGTGCCAGTCCCAGCCTGCCAGCTCCACTGGCTGCACTGAAAACTGCCGCAGTAACGAGGACCCACTTTCAGTGAGGAAACTGAGGAGACTCAGGCAGAGATCCACAGCTCCAAAAACGCCAACGCAAACATCCCAAGCTATGAATACTGGCAATTACTGGGAATGTGGGTAATATTTACCATCATTTTAAACTATTAATTTATTTTATTTATTACATTTCCTTAGTTATTGGTCAGTATATTATAAATCAAGGGATTCTGGGTAAGTTTCGTCACCGTTTTATGTTCCAAAACCAGTGTGACGTAAAGCTATTTATGCGTGGGACTGAAGGAGGTCAGTACAAAGTGTCTCGGGTATACGTGATCAACAGCAAAGGTGATATCAGCAGCACCACCTCAGGTACACCTAACCTGCATGTCAGTGGAAGGACCCAAGGTATATCTAGCCTACATTTGTGATATAGCCGTCCACAGTGGTGCCTGACTGAAAGGAGAGACAGGCCTCCCCCGCTTCAGCATCAGCATGACTCACCCGGTCTTTGTCGTCCGCCACGTCACACAGCACGTCGTCCGCGTCCAGGATACCCCCGTCGCCGTGTTCCAGACGATGCACCTGCAGCCAGTACCCAGGGTCCTGCAACAGGATGAATCAATGAGTGAGTGAGTGAGTGAGAGAGTGAATGACAGAATGAATTCAACTTTCATTGCCCTCAACAGGGAATTGATCCACAAGAGAGACTGAGCACAACAAACAGTAGCAGACACAGACATGGAAACATGCCTGTGGGGGTGGGGGTTGGGTAGCTGTATGGGTGGGGAGGGGGGCCATGGGTGCTACAGTTGCATGGTAAAAATGTTTAAAAATGTATAAAAACAAGCCTGAATTCACAATGGCTGTGACCAGGCCACTCCCACTGCCACACCCCCTTTTAGCCAATTGGCAAGAGAAACACACACCTTCGCACACACACTTGACCTCCATGCCAAGGGCGGAGATAATTTCTGAGGCCCGACCAAATAACCAACTGACAGAGCGAGGTATAGAGCTGCTGGTCGTAGCTAAAAATAATCATTTCTCAACTACTGCAAATGCCTCGCAGCTCAGTGCAGACAAAGCTGGTCAGAAACCCTATCAGATATTTAGAATTTTTAGACAGCAGTAATTCTGCAGTGAGTCCTCCTCTGGAGCAGGGGTACCAGTCTCCAGTCCCGGAGGCCTGCAGCGCCAGCTGTCACTTCATTTCAGTCGTTGATCAACCGGAGTCAACTCCACACTTGCGGCTTCAAATGAAGTAACTGGCTGAGGATTCCAAGGGAACCGAAATCAAGCAGCGTTACACCAGCCCTACACGGCTCCAAGTTGTGCTTTCCTGGGCTGGTGAGGAAACACCTTTTGTGTAAAAAAAGGCAAAGGCTGAGAGGAACCCTGGGTCCTGCTAAAGACAGACAGGCTAAACGTAGCGGGGCTAATGACGGTGATGAGTGATGGATGTCTCCCTTCTCCCCATCAGCAAACTAGCAGTGAGACAGACAGTTGGACAGGCCTGGGGTGGGGCGGGACACCACAACCCAGAGACCGTGGGGGGGCTGGGTGGGTGCTCCTCCAAACCGCAGAGGCCTGGGGGGCAGACCCTGCCGGTTGTTTCTCTGCACGTAATGGGTTTATAATCACACCCTTCACTCACTCCCTGATCACTGCTGCACAAACCAGGGCCTGCGGCAGACACGGCCAATGAGTGCTGTGTGCGTCTCTGGATCTCATGCCAAATTCTGCTCTTAACGATTTAATTAGACACAAATCATTTATATAATGTGTCATTTAACTAGATTTCCTGATAAGCTCATGAACTGTAGCCAGAAATTGTTCTCATACCTGCATATAAAACCCTGTATATGATCTAAAAGCATCAAAGGACACAGGTAATAATCTGACTGAACTGTGGAAACAGGGAGAGGCAGAAACCCAGAAACTCCATGTCACACACACACACACACACACACACACACACACACACACACACACACACACACACACACACACACACACACACACACACTCTTTTCAGGCCTGATTCTGCCTAACCCTGGTCTTAGAGGGACAGTCCCCACGGCAACTCTTCAAAGAGTTGGAGCCCTGTGGGGCAGTCTCCACGGTAACAGCACTGCCACCCAGTGTGTGTGTGTGTGTGTGTGTGTGTGTGTGTGTGGGAGGAGGAAGGGAGGGGCTTCCATCAGTCACAGGGTAATTAAAGTGACCTATCTGGAGAGGCGATTAGTTGCACCTCCTCTACTGTGACGGAGGCTGTGGGTGGGAGGTCTTTGGGGGGGGGGGTGGACAGGAGAAGATCATTAGCAACAGCACTTTGGAAAATAGACCCCATAATGGGTGATGTGGGTTCCGCAGACATACACTGTCAGAGCGAATCGCCACGGCCATCCATAAAGGCCCGCGTTATTTTCGTTCGTTTCATCACACGCTTCATTTGCACATAAATAAGGGCCAGACAGGGGCAGCACGGAGAAACACAGTGAAATGAACAGAAGGGGCTCATGGGTAATTAAATCAGGCCCGGGCAGCAGCACTCTCTCTGTCCCTGCCACCTGACCAGCCGATACCAGGGAGCTCTGAGTCGGGGCTGCCATCTCGCATCCGGCTCCATTGGATCTGCTTTGGGCATTTTTGACTTAGGATTTATCAGAACGTAACCCCAGTCGAGGACCCTCTATAGTTGCCAGTTTTAAGGTGGAAAATATAACTGGCCTCTCTGCTGCTCTCAAAGGGCATGAGTGACTGGAGTGTGTTTGTCTGTGTGTCTGCCAATGGTTGCATGTGCTTCTCCATTAGTTCTGGCCTTGGGAGCAGAGAGAGGAGGAGGAGGAGGAGGAGGAGGCGGGAGCGCTTGTGCTCGTCAGCCTCAGAGTGTGAAATGGATTCCCCACGGGGCGCTCGGGCCTTCTCGTAAAAATAGCCCACTGTAAATATCCGAGCTGCCACACCTACACAAGAGGGTTTCTGCCATAAACACGGGGCCCTCTGTTTGTGTGTGTCAGGGGGGAACCCAAAAAAAGCTCCCTGACCACACCCTCGCCCTTTATACACTCTATCAAACACCTCCCACACACACACATACTCTCTCTCTCTGCTCTGCTGCTGCTGCTGAAGTGTCAGACATTGTAATAAAAATGAAAATAATAAAAACTAAAACAATATTTTTACGAGTCATGTTCCAAAAAGAAAACATAAAAGAACATAAACAAGATGTCTCAGAGGAGTACTGTATCCCCCACCCTGCCCCGCCCTCGCTAGCAATTTCTGTACCCCCTCCAGCAATGCCTGTACCCCCTCCAAACCCGTCCAGCTAGCATATCACCAACCCACCCACCAGAGCTGGAGACGGAGGGTTAGACCAGTGCAAAGGAGTGCCGCACTGCTCCGAGACCAGATGAAACCACCACTGAGCTGCACAACCAGACCAGAGTAATCGATCACTGCACGGTGCAGTCAGACCGGAGCAAATGAGCATTGCACTTCACAGTCAGACCAGACCAAACAATCGCTTCACTGCATGGTCAGACTAGAGCAGACAAGAACCGCAATGCACAGCCAGACCAGAGTAAACGAGTACCGTAATGCACTCAGACCACACAAAGTGAGCACCGCAATGCACAGTCTGAACCTCCCCCCCCCTTCATTAAACATAAATGAGAACAAATCCTTCATCTTTTTGAGTTCAGGCACCTCCTGAATATTTCATCTGTGATTAGATGATAACAGACAGAAACTCCACTCTCTGTGCTTTAAGAGGGTGCCCTGGACCGCAGGTCTGAGAACACGTACACCTACCACAGCTAAATGCGTCAAGCGAGTCCCATAGCCCAATTGACAGACTGGGTTAGAACGAGAAAGCCAGCATCCACACTGGCCATTCTGCGAAAAGACTGGCAACCCCTGTTGTTCAATGACCACGTGTACAATTTCATCTTTTGTTGATGAAATTGTACATCAACAAAACAAGCCAAAAATGTTTTTCCCCAATTTCACCCCAAAAGCTCTCCTGAAAGTTAGGCAAAGAGTGGTGTCGCTCTTGGTTACTTGTTGGCTCGGCAACTTCATAAACTGCACAGCTGTAATATGAGCAAGAACTTACATCACAGCATGTGGGAAATCGTTTTGGGAAGAAGCAATATTTTTACAGCCAAAATACTCAAACTTTCATCAAAATGTCAATTTTTCGGACTTAGATCATCGTGCAACACAAGTTTAAAAGTACAGGATCTGACACACAGCCAAAACGACATCAGGATAAGTGAACGGGGCCTTCAACTGGGTCATCACTGAACTGATAACTTATGGACAGGTAGTTTGTACTGTAAGCAGAGAATGCAGGCTTAATATGTGGATCTCCAGATCTGAGAGGATTATCAAGTATGATTTTTATATCAAGAAATCAGTAAAATGGGGGATAGCATAAATATTCTCTTCAAATGCAAGCAGGTTAAATGTTTCTAACCTCTCCATAGATAAGCAGTAAGCAAGATCTGATTTATTTTAAAAGAGAAAAATCTGAGCCTTAACAGCGTTAACAAGTTAGTTAATGAACATCAAGATGTGTTTTGACCACAGAGGAATTTATCCACCTGAAACCTCACCAGGGAGACAGGGCCAAAAATGATGTGTTTTTCCTCACTGGGGCACTCTCTGGAGGAACCAAACAGCATCAGGCCGCTCATTTTTTAACCTAATCTTCTGCCTTCCCACCAGCACCTGTGTCCTTCCCACTGAGGAGGAGGACGCACTGGCGCAGAACAATGTATACAGACTGTACCCGGGATGTGAGATGTAATTTATAAAAATATAATCATATTCCAGCGGTCTCTGCTTTCCCCCACCGGAATTCAGCTACGGTATCTGCTTCAAACATCAAGCCCCTCCCAACAACTCAGACGGCATAAGGCTGCCTCTGCTTAAAGGGGCAACCAGCGGAACCCTGGTGAGGCTGAGCCAATTGTTGCCTTTCCAATGCGCCACGCTTCATATACTTCCTTATTAATACATATGAGACGCGCTGAATCTGTGAAGCCCTTTTAAAAAAACTGCTGACGGGACTGTCCTGGGCCCAGGCTGCAGAATAGGCCTGCTGGTCAGCTTCTGGAACGCGTTTCCAAGCCACAACATCTTCATGAGATGAGGCGAATCTCAGGGCAGTCTGGCCAAAACTGCCGCCGACCGCAAGCACTTAACAGCAGGGCTTTTAAACTCGGGGGGCCGCGGGTTCAACTCCCAGCTGGGGCACTGTGGTTCCACACTTGGACAAGGTGCCTGACCAGAGCTACATCAGAAAACATCCAGCTGCATAAACAGGTTGTGCCTAAAAGGACAATAAATGTGTGCTACGCAAGTCGCTCTGGATAAGAGTGTCTGACTAAGCACCAATTGAATTGCAGCACAACACTATTTCCTGCTTGCTCTTTTCCGCACAGGAAGTGCCTGAGCCAGGGACCCTCCGCTCTTCCCACGTGTGGGTATCCTTCATGTGTCAGTGATTAACAATGTGTTGAAATGACAGGATATACACGCTTATACACAAGCTGCGTCACACATTGTTAGGGGAAACATCAAAAGCAGGAGCCATTGCTGTCGAAGGATGGAAGAGCAGTTGTGGGGGGGCGGTGGAGGGGGGGTTCAGATTCAGGACTAAACATGCATTCCGTATTATTTTGATTCCATTTCTCATATTTCTATAATTTACCATTTGTCAAGAACTGTGTACGACAATTATTTTTTATGCACAATGTTATAAAAATGAGAAATAATGTTTTCACAGACTAGTGTCTCTCTGCATCTGAAATGAAACATGCAAGCAGACAAAGCATTTGGGTGTTGTACAGTCAGAACAATCTTCCTGTACAGCAAACTGTTATCTATACTGCTACAGGCCCACTTCATCGCGACACCAATATGTCAGATCTTGTCATTTCAAAATGCTGATGTACAATGATCCAAGTCCAAAAACTGACATGTCAGTGAAAGCACAGAGTGAACTGGACTGTAAAAATAAAATGGTTTTCCAATGTGCCGTGATATATGTTCCTGTAAGTATTACATATGGAGTAAAGCTATCCCATTCATAAAGTTACCAAGAAAACTGAGGGGGAATCTCATGTATTCTGACAAAGGCCTGCATCTCCACTCTCTGCTAGCGTTGTATGCTTAGTTCACTGCTTGAAATCAGAACATGCAGTGAAATGCAGCTGCAGAGACCTTTTAATGTGTTTGGGCTTGAGCTAAGCGTGCATTTCGTTTCACCGAGGAGGGCCGAGGCGTTAAAAGGCCGCGCGGTCTTCAGTCCGACACCCAGCCGACGTGAGCTCAGATGCTACAGCAGGCCAGCCTAACCCCCAACCTACCGCCCGGTGGATTCGGGCCGACTGTGCGAGGCGAGAATCTCCTTATCGCTTAAGGATCTTGGCCGGCGCCTTTGAAGGCTTAGCAAGGCGGTTGTTATCCTTGCTAATCTGCCAGAGGTATTGCACATTATGATTTGTTTTCCAAGAGGTAGGGAGGACAAAAAAACCTGGAAAACAAGTCTGGACAGCATTACCTGGGAAAGAATAGAATGTTCCGGTCTGGATTGTGACATTCACATCTCACCCTATGAAGATCAATGGTTAGGCTGTAACAGCACATCATATTTTGGCATTGAGCAGAAATTTAGCAGAGTACTACAAAGATGACCATCTTTTCATGCATACAGTTTACTTATAATGCTGGTTATTGTATCAGATAAGGCTAAGTACTTGTTATTGGGTATAGGGGCAGTTGCACACCAGGGATTTGAACCTGCAACCTTGGAGCTACAAGCCATTATACGACACTGCTGTCTGTAATATGTTATTCACTGTTGAGTTCATGTCATTCAATTTTAGAGCGTTACCTTATGACACACTGCAGTGTCAACAAAAACTAATCCAAAACTGGAAATGGAGAGATTGAACAAGAGCAGTTTAAACATGCAATTCCAGGGCTTTCTGACACTGGCAGAGCTTTCCTTCATTCACAATAACGAGCGTCAAAACCATGATTCACGCAGGCTTGAGGACTTATCCGCTGGAGTACGATGCCTGAGCAAAGTTTCGCCATGACAGGGTCAAAAGTTTGGTTTTGCTGAACTTGGCGAAAAACCGCCTACCTGGTGCAAGGCTCTTCTGAGATTAACATTAAGTTTCACCAGGTGTTTGAGGGAGGGGCCAGTTTGACATGCCACATGCACATGCAGGAAGCTAGAATAATTGAGGAAATATAACAGAGCACAGTTGGCAACAAACTGTGTTCTGCTACACTGCTCTGTTTGGGGAGGGGGGGCCGGGGAGGGGGGGGCCGGTTCCCTTTGCAGAAGATCCTTTGTATGCTACCTGTGAAGCCGACATGTAATATCTCGTCTCCAATCAAGATCCCTCTGTTTACGCCAAAAAAAACAAAATCTCTTTTCACACCATGTCTCTTGCATCTAGCATGAACAGCGAGATGTTTTAGCCCATTTTCAGCTATGCAAACAACCCCTCTGGTCATTTCTGAGGGTGCTTCCAGCGTGTTCGCAGGCTGGGCCTTGTGTTCGGAGCCAGGGCATCGCCACAGAAACGCTGCTGTCAGTCGGCAAACGCCCCCACCCGCCCGCCCCCCCCAGGGCTCAGGGAGATGTGCTGCCAAAGCACCTTCACTAATTTCATCTCATCGATCGCAGTTTCTCAGGCTAGCAGAGGCGCTGAGAGTGGATTTCATTAGTGAGTTAAAACTCAGGGAAAGTGTTTGTTTGGACATGCCGTGCATGTATAAATCTGCTTTATGAAGGGGCTCCCATCCCAGGATGTGGCTTTGTTACAGACACGGTGACCCCAACCAGGACACGAGTTTCACACCTCCACCCTCCGCCGCCCCACTGCGCTCTTCAGCATCTGCATAACCAACAGCTTCTCACAAACATGACCTCACTTCGCGCTCCCTCTCCAAAGCAGACAGGCCGTTTTAGTGTTTATGTCAGCATTACAACGGCGTGACTACAGCGGCGTTACAGCTGCAGAACAACGACCACAAAACTGCCTCGCGACTACAATGTCTGCCACAAGCATGCAAGCATAGCTACAGGGTAAGTGAAGCACAACTACAACGTAATCACAGTGCAGCTCAAGTGTAACTACAGTGTAACTACAACACAACTACAGTGCAATTACAGCCTATTCACATTACAGCTACAGTGACCGCCCCTTCCCACTACAAACAGGAAAATAATGTTCTTGGGTTCAGGTGTTAATGAGATCACTGCATTCTGACTCAAACAAATATAACCTCACTACACATTCCCTCCCAGAAGCAGAAACAGCACTGTTTTCTGTTTATGGTAGCATAACTACAGTGTCAACTACAGCATAACTACAACCAATACAGAGTAACTACAGTGTAACTACAAGGACCTCCGCAGCAGGAAAACCATGCATTTGTCCGCAGGTGGTAATGAAATCATTGCGCTCACTCTGACACAAACATCACCTCACTTCACATTCCCAGAAACAGTTCTGCTTTGTTTTTATGGCAGAATCACTGTGCTGCAACTACAGTGTAACTAAAGCATGTGTACGGTGTAACTAAAGTGTAACAGCAGCATAACTGTAGCGTAACCACAACATTACTAGAGCATAACCACAGCATAACTACAGTGACCCCCTCAAAGGGAAAACAATGTGTTTAGCACAGGTGTTAATGAGTCGGCCGTGTCCAATCCGAAAGCCAGCGGGCTTCTGGATCCCCTCCCGGGCGTGTGCCTGACTGGTTCAGTGGAATGCAGCGGGTTCGGGCCGCGATCCAACAACCCTCTGGCTTCGTCCCCGCCCCAGACATCGCGCCCGTTAGAGCAGAGCGCTCCAGCGTTGACCGGGGGGGGGGGTAGGAAGTGCCGTGGTGACGGGCGGGTATCGCTTGCCAGTGACCATGGCAACAGAGCTCCTCTCCAATGAATTAACCATGTTTTCTTGAGTGTGCGTGCGGCCTTGGTGCGAACAAAGAGCTCAAAGATATCCAGGACCGGGGCCTGTGTGCCAGAGCGGGGCGAAACGGCGAGATAAGGCAGAGTGAAAGGGCCATTCACAGCGTAGAAACAGAAGAAAAACACCACCGGGGGTGGGGGTGGGGGTGGGGGGCGACGGACACCAGGGGGAGATGCATGACAGCAAAAATATGCAACCAGTAACACAGATGTAAATAAAGACAGAGAGAGGAACCAGTGAAGATCAAACTAATCATAACAACTCAATAGACAGCAGAGAGTGGCCGGATAAGGAGGACACGTGCGTTGAATCATTCACACTTCAGCGAAGCGCCCTCTGGGAATCTGACCAATGACTGAGCTGGACCGTCCCCCTGTGACGATGACTGGGCTGGGACAGTCAGTGCCTACCCAGCTGGTGAGGTGAGAGCGTCTCAGGTGAGATTTGGGTTACGAAATTAAACAACATATAAATGCACTTTTACATTTTAGGCATTCAGCAAACAGCCTGACCCAGATGGGACTTACATTCACCAGCTGACATTTCTACACACTTTCCATTTACACTGCAGGGTATTTACTGAAGCAATTCAGGTGCAGTGCCTCAGTCAAGGGAACACTCCTGGGAACTGAACCTGCAACCTCTGAGTGACAGGCCCAGCTCCTTAACCAGTATTCCGCCCAGTTCTGCTGCACAGAGATTCATGCAGCTCCAGAGATGGGAGAAGGTGGGAGTGATGGAGATGGGGTGTTTAGGGGTTTGGGGGGCAGAAATGCAGCTTGTTTGCTGTGGGTTTAATGGCTCTGAGAGACAGAGGGAAGGATTAAACAGGGTACTCACAGCAGATGAGACCAGCAGGGGACCCACAGAACAATATGGCTAACAAGTGTCCTGGCTTATCTCCGAGACGGCTGCTGCCACGGTAACTGCTGGCCTTGGCCTATCATTAGGATCCATCAGGCGCTGAGGCCCCGCCCACTCTACCCGGAATCATGGGAATTATCTGTGCAGTCACTAAAGGCATGAGATTCACTGGACAACCTACAAAACCATGCAAAACAGCGATTTACAAAACCATGCAAAACGTCCACATTTGAAGCTTTTGTAGGCTATGGCTGCTGGGTTCATGTTGTCTGTTGGTGATTGAAAGACAGGTAGTTAATTGAAAATCGTGGGATACAACCATTGTGGGCAGGGTGGTGCTTGAGAGGAACGAGTCGTTCAGCATGTAAGCACCCCAGAAGCAGTGCATGTTTAAGTTCCTCACAGTTCAGTCGTTTGACGACAACAGAATTGGGCTGCTTGCACAGGCATGCTGCCCTCATACATGACACTTGGAGATAAGTAGCCATCACTATAACACCAGCCTTTGTGTTCACAGAGTTAATTTTACCTTTGGGCGAGCTCTGCTATAGAGAAATCACCTGCACCTGCTTTCCCTTTAAGCCCCCGCAACCTGTGGGAGTACAGACCTCACTTTATACACTGAGCTAAAAACCCCCAGAGAGAAAATACAGAGATTTCTCAGTCTTTAGATGTCTGTGTTCCAGGAAAGCGGATGAGCAGAGTGTACAGGCTCTGAACATACCTGTCATTCATTTCATACTGTGAATGACCTTAAGCTTGAAACAGAAATGTCTCTCCATACAACAACACTGACCTCCGAAAACCCCTGTGTTACTGTACGTGTCACAGAGACACCCTGACATAGGAAATGTCCATGTACAACATCCAGCAGAATCCAAAGATATTATATATTTTCAAGTGAAGATTATACTTTATATTTTGTCAGGATACGATTCATATCAACAAAATTACAAATGTGCTTGAGTGATGGTGAATCACTTTAGCATAATCCTGGGCAGGGTCTGTTTTTTGGCAGGTCCAGTTGTTCCAGATGCAGGTGAACCAATGTCTCAGTACAGATTCTTCCTCCGAAAGCCTCCACTGGAGTGAAGTGGCTTCTGCAACAATTATGTGTGTGTCTAACCTCAGAGAATGCAGTTCAAGCTCTCTCACCACTCTCAGCACGCAGACTGTGTCTTGACGACGCGCTCTTTGCTCACTTGAATTCATTAACCAGGCGTTACGAAATGTTTTCAACAACAGGCTCCATGGCAAAAAAAAAAAAAAAAAAGGAGCAAAATGACGCATGCTTGGACAAGTTTCCAACTCATTTTGGAGGGAGAAATTAACATTCGTGGTTCAAAGCTCACTGGAGGAAAGCAAAGGAAATATTTGCAATGTTTATGCTGTAAAATCATTACAAAAGCAATTATTACAGCACATTCAGCCAGTGCTGTTTTACAGGCCTCTCGCGTATGGGTCAAATAAAGAGCATTGACACATGCCCAGGGGAGGAGGAGACATTACGGAAAGCAACAGGTCATTTCCCTGACCACATTACCCATAGGGCTCTTGTGGGGGGTTAAATATTTGTGGGCGTGACCCAGCCGTTATGCGAGCGTGCGGAGGGACATGCGGGTCATCGGCCGTTTGGTTTCAGTTACGTAACCCTGGCAACTGGCACGCTCAGTGGGCCATGGCTGCGGGAGCTCGCGGGGAGCCGTGTGGTTACCTGCACGGGCAGCGCTGTCTGACGATCGCGGGGCAGGTAAATAACATGGCTGCAAGAATGCTGCCTGCAAAATAACCTGCATTTGCATGTGATTACCTGGTGAGAACTGCACCCTTAAACACTGCTGTGTGCGTATGCTGCTCGTTGTGTGTGTGTGTGTACTACTCTGTATGCTTGCATGTGTGTATGTGCGCCAGCATGTGTGTATTTGAGTTGTGTTATATACGTGTTATGTGCATTCATGAATGTGAACGCATGGCTGTGTTTTCATGTGTCTATGTGCATGTGTGCTTCAACACATCATATTTACATTTGCATTGTAGGCAATTAGCACATGCTCTTATCCCAAGCGACTTGAGATTGTTTGTATTTTTTTATATACTTTCCATTTTCACAGCTGGTTATTAAAGCTTCCCAACACTGCAGGAGTGAGCCTGTATGTGTGTGTGTGTGTGGGTGCGTGTGTGTGTGTGCTGTGGGCTTGTGCATGTGCGTGTGTGAGCGTGCATGAGTTGTTATTTTCCACAGTTGAAAAGCTCATGTGGTTTCCCAGTGGACCCAATAGAGAGAACCCTGTAATGCGCTACAGAACTGCGCTACAGAGCAGCACAAGGGATAGCATTAGCGCCCCTGTTTCTGTGATATTAATCAGACAGGGGCTTTCAATCCTTCCGCCAGGCAGGAGCCGACAGCAGGCGCTGATAAACCCCAAACCCAGAACGTTCTGGAAGGCCCTGGTGGTCCATGCAGAATGACGGGGGATCCCAAAGCCAGGATACCTTCATCCCGCCTGGAGGCGAGGCAGCGCTGCCAGATCCCTGGGGTTTAAATTCCCGGAAAACATACCTCAAAACCTCCCCCACCATCTTAAACTGATTCTCATATACATTTCCAAGACTTTCCACTCCCCCATAACTCCTTTCAAAACCCTGCCTCTATGGCTATGCAGACTCCACGCAGCCTTGGGTGCAGTCCAAACAAAAATAGTTTTATGCGCTACAGAAAGTTGTTTGAAGGAAACATTTGCACTTTGCATTTTGGACACCAGGATGAAAAGCGGATCTTGCATCACATTAAAACTTTATATTCTGCAGCAGTATCTGGGCTGCATATCAAAGGGCAACAAAATCTCTCATCTGATATTTAATGTCATTTTTACTCTGAAATTGCCCCAGTCATTTTCTTTTAAATACACTAAACTTGAGGGGTGAATGGGGCGGTGTGTAGGTTGCACTTTATTTCACAAAAACCCCTGACCTGCCCTTAACTCTCATATATCCTTATTCTGACTCTGCACAAGTCTTTATTAGACAGTGTAAAGCAAGGCCCAAGATGCTACTTTCAGCTTTGCTACTGATTATTATAAGGTTTAATGGTCAGGGCAATGCTTTTCTATCATTATATTAGCCCACAGAGATAGCTAACCCATATCATCTACCACAACAAATGATTAAAAGAAAACAAAAAAAAATTCCACTATATTAGGGGGGTTCCAATCTGGCAACCTTGAGTTTGACTCTTCATTCCGCTCTAATGGGGCATGGGGTTCAGTCAGTTAGGGCCGGGGGGCGGGGATGCAGGATCCTGGCTCTGAATCAGAGTTACAAAGCGAAACAAGCAGCTGAAAAACAGCGAGTTAAGCCACAGCGCGTCGGGTCCCCGTTCCAAGCACCCAACCCCAAAAGCCCTCTGGCAGGACTCATTAGCGTGCAGCTTCACGATTAAATGTAAGGAGCAGCGCCATGTCAGCCCAGCCCTATCGGCACGGTCGGGTCCACCCTCTACCCTCCAGGAGGACCTTTTACACCCCACTCCCAAAGTCAAAGTGGCAGAGAACCTTGGTACGGCTCCAATTGTTTTGAAACGGCAAAATTAAAAACCATGTACTCTGAGATAAAAATGGATTGAAACCAGCGTTGCATGGATAGATGCCAGCAGGAAATTTTTACACTGCGTTAAAACACAAAGGGGCAGAATGCTTGTAAAAGCTTCAAATGTTTTGAAATGGCAAAAATAAGAACTAATTACTTTTAAATTAGACTGGATTGAAACCAGGGTTGCCAGACAGGGAGTGTCTGTTTTACTCCCAAAAATGTGCAAATTTTTGACATAATAAATGGGTGGGGGAGTTAATAATACAGGAATCTGGCAACACAGACTGAAACAGAAGAAAAGACTTGTTTCTGATTTTTTTGTATCTAAGGAGCTGAAGAGACAATGAGACACAACATCAATATGAATCGCCAAGAATTTTTCAGCTCCAGCTTATTATGTGATGAAACCTTGGTTAACACACACACACACACACACACACACACACACACACACACACACACACACACACACACACACACACACACACACACACACACACACACACAGAAAAACTGCTGAACTTGCGTTACTTTTAAGTAAATATGGCTTCAGTCGAAGAAAAACATATGGATCTATAAAGCGTACTTCATGGGCTGTATCATTCTGCAAGCGCGCCAGAGAGATGCGAGAGAGGAAATGATGGCTGGCTGGCCGCTGTGCTGGTCTGTGCTGGAGAGATCCCAAGATCCAAACGCGTGAGATCTGGTTTGGGGGTCTAGCAGTGTCAGGCTATTTTGGACGTGGTTGTGCGAGCTGGAGGTAGGCCCACAGCACACGAGTCTCACATCGGACCCAGAAGGGCTCTGGCCTATGGAAGGAGCAATCTGCACCCAATATGGATGATCGCATGGAGGAGAGCCCGGCAGATGAAAGAGGACATAAATCACTCCCTAAATCAACAGCAGACGCCCCCCAGGTGATCTCCAGCGCCTCTGAGCCACTCCAGCCCCGCCCCCCCACTCCAGAGGAACCACAGGCCTCCTTCACCAGTCCCTGTGTGAAATTCATCACAAGTTTTTACAGCTCGCATGGAAGCCCCATCTTCAGTGGACGAGGTGGGTACGCATATTTCAGGACATTAACGTTTATTGATCACTTGTACTGCAATTCAGTAGACTCCAGTTCTGGGCTTTATTTTGATTTATTAAAAAAAAAAATCACCTGGTCATACACAGTAAGTGATTTGCTCCCCCCTGCCCCCACAGGACCAACCAAAACAGAGATGGCAAGTTAACAAGTGGGATGCATTTTGGTCATTTTGCTAACAAGGAGGGATGCATCCTCCCCTCATATCGCCTACTGGTTATACGGTGCTAATGACTCAGATAATCAAATGTTTATATGACAGCTTGAGGTGAGCGCCTAGCTGCACATTACAGTGGTCGTGCTGGAAATTACTACACAGTTCAATACTCATTAAAATGAGTTATCACGACAATAACACACAGATATGGCTAATGTACCTACTCCATGTACTACTGCATTCTCAGGCAAGGGAATGATAATATTCTCATGGAATGAGCCTGCCTTCCATAGAACCCTGTGTTACTGTATCCCTGGGTTACCATGTAGTCCTGGGTTACTGTCTCCAGGTCGTACCCAGGGAATTGTTTGTCACAGTGCATGGCTGGGAATGTTACCTGTGATTAACTGCTTTCATTAGTCATTTAGGTGCTGAACTGAAAACTGGTGCACATTCTGAACTCAACCACGCCGGAGGTGAGAGAAGGTCACAGGTCATGTGGTAAACGAGGCGTTTGTTTGGTCTGGCTCACAAGCTGTGGTGGGCACTGTGCCAGCATCCCTCTGAAGAGCGTAGCCCGACAGCGGGCAGCGTGCCAGGGTCACGGGCACCAATAGGGAACTCCGCAGCTCAGAGCTGCTGGGACTTCCTGTATGGTGCGGCCACATAGGACAGCAACAGTATGAATCAGTTTACATTTTAGCTCAGATTAGCAAAGTTAACTTGTGTTACGACTTGAGTGATGTCAAATATATATACGCTTCAGTCTAGGAACGTTGTTAGCCAGGTCTGGCACTGTTGCTCATATTCATCGGGTGAATGTACTTATGCTATCCCATGCTGGAAGTCACTCTGTATAAGACTGAGTAAGACACCCTGCTAAAAGACTAATGTAATTTAATGCTTTGTAACAGTTTGATTTCAGGCATATTCTCTCAGCGGTTTTTACCGTACAAAGATCCCAGTTGTCGGGCCACAGAGAAACCCACATTCGAGCCCTGAACTGGTTTGCACCTCCCAGCAATTCCAATACAGGCCCACAGTTCCAAACAAAAGCTGTGAATACTATACTGGTGATAGCCAAGCTGAAAATTGTTTTGTTTTTGTGCTGTCCCCCCTCCCCAGACAAGAATACTGGGACAAAACATTGTCAGTTAAGACAATTCCCAAGTATATACAATGGAAATTTCCAAATCTCAGCGCTGTTACTGAATCACACAGCAATCAAATTTCTTCTTCTTTTTTTTTTTTTTTAGTAATGAAACCACAATGACAGACATCCTCAGAGGCAAGAAAATAAAGTGCTGACATGCAAACCGCTCCTCTTCTAGCGTAATTCAGTTACCAAACCAGAAATCACAGAAGCTAATTTACTCCCACATTAACTACTGTTTGTAATTCGAAAAGGGTTTGGCTAATATTCCTCCTGACCGGGTTCATCCGAGTTCAGAGAGGCGATCCAGAGACACAAAGCCCCTGCACTGTAACAGGACTAAAATATCAAAAATGACCTCTGCATTTAATTCGTTTATCCTTTCATCTGGGGGAAAGGTTGCGCACCACCATCTGCTGGCTCCAGATCAGTCAAAAAGATGAGCCCGTTTGGAGGACAGCGGGGATCAGAGAGACACAGGCTCAAAGCAGAGCATATACCTAGCGCTGGCGCTAAACACCGTGCTACCGTGCTAAATACTGTGCTATCGTGCTAAACTCAGGGCGTGATGGATCTCAGCCAAAGAGGACAGCGCGGGTTCAGGCTTTGGTTCCACGCCAGCACAACAACCCCAGATCAGAACTCACCAAAGTCTTGATCGAAAACTGTGACTGGTTTATTGGTGACCAATTGAATTGCATGTTTTGGTGTTGGGTTATGAAAAAAAAAAAAAAACCCATCTTCTATAAGCTGACCCTTCTCAGTTAAGACTAAACAGCTCTCCCCTAAAACATTTGGATCACAGGGTGACCAAGCAACCGCTTCGGTCCAGTGAAATTCATAAAAGGGTCAGAATAAGACCTACAGAAAGGTCAAAGTTCAGAGCAGCTCTGTGTCTGCACTCTAATGTCACACAGCCCTCCTAATTAACAGACCCGTACTGCCACCGCCTTCCCACAAATTATTTATCGCGTTTTCCATCTGCATGCTTCAGACAGTGGGACAATGGGGCCAATAATATCTGTTTAATTGGGAGGCCGGGAAGTCGCCCGTGAACACAAACATAATTATACACAGGATCTCTGACATTATGCCATCCGAATTTGGCCAGAAGTGCAGTCCGGTGGGAAACTTTTATGTTAAAAATTACACAGCACAGTCAGTGTGCAAAAAAAGAGACAAACAGCGACCAAGAATTAAACACTGAAAAACAATTACAATGACAAAGAACTTTACGTTCCGCAAATGCCCTGTAAAACTGCTATGCATGCTGAACAGGGCTGCCAGATTTTGGGGATTTATGGTTAGTATATGACAATCCACTGAAAAGGGGGGGACTTGAGGAGTACTTTTCGGGGAATTACAGGAATGTGGCATCTGGGGCTCTGAGAGGCTCTTGGTTGTCCAGCATCGTGGTATAATCAGGGAGATCAGCTAGCTGGCGGGGGAGAGCAGAGATCTGCAGCTGAGTTCCTGTACTCTGCACAGGGATCTGTGCTATGGTGCAGACTGGAAGAGGTGTGGGGGAGGTCTGTATGTGTGTGTGTGTGTGTGTGTGTGTGTGTGTGTGTGTGTGTGTGTGTGTGTGTGTGTGTGTGTGTGAGAGGGAAGGCCTGTATTCCATGCTGTCTGCTGGGGCGCATGACGTCATCACATGGCTAGTTTGTGCACTGCTTGTTGACCGGGTGGCAGTGGGGAATTATGGGTAGGGAGCTGGTCTTGGAACTCAAAGGTTGCAGGTCAGATTTCCCATTACATTACAAGCATTTTGCAGGCGCTCTTATCCAGAGCGACTTACCACTCAAAGTGCATAAGTCAGGGACGACAGGGCTGAAAGCCTTGTCAAGTCAAATGTAGCCTTCAGTTTTCACGTTAGCTTAACCACGTAAGTTATGAAGGACTCTCCCTTATTCAATAACAATCAGAGGTGAGAATATTAAAACACGTGACAAGACAAAATGAGGTTTGTATGCAATACCAAACTCATTTCTGTATTCATCAAGACTTGCTGCAAAGAAACTCACAGATTCACACAGGAAAATTCAGGACTCCAAAACTCCACAAATACTGGCCTGATCAAAGGTGTTACCACAACAACAACAAAAAAAAAAAAAACATGTGACATGACAGGCTGTATGATGTTTGTATGGATTACAAATGCAATGCATTAAAAAAAAAAAACAAACTCAATACGCATCTATACTGAGCTCAGTTTGTTTCTGTGTAAATAATGACTCACTGCAGAGATATTCGTTTTCACTCGCACATTCAGAAAAGAGAATTCAGGCCCCGGGGCGCTGCTTCCTGAATATTAATGAGAGAGAATAGAGACTTTTCTCATCTCTCTCCCTTTATCGATAAGCACTTGGATACAGATTTAAAGGAACCGATTAGCTATCTCTGTTCCAGGCGCCCAGGGCTTACAGGTTGTTTTTGATCGGATTGCCAAGTGTGCAAACAGCCCTGTTTATCTGACTGTTTCAGCGATGCGCTGTGTGTTTATGCATGCTGTCAACCAGAACTGAAGGCGCCCATCCTTCGAGCCATGGATGACTGACAGACGGCTGCACATGACCTGCCCTGACACGATTTTAACACAAAATTGTGTTAAAATGTTTCTGTGGTCACCTGTTTTTCCAAGACTTTTAAAGTGACAAAAGCATTTTCCCCACATTTGTTGGTACCGTAGAGTGGATGAAAACAGACACCACTTTGGTCAAGCGTGTGTGTGTGTGTGTGTGTGTGTGTGTCTGCCTGCCTGTTTTGTGTCTATGAATGTATGTATGGATGTGTGTATGTGTTTGTGTTTGTGTGTATCTATTTTGTGTCTATGAATGTATGTATGGATGAGTGTGTGTATATGTATGGATGTTTTTTTTTGTGCGTTTGCGGGAGCTAACAAGCGCAGATTGGGGGGGCAGGCTCACAGGACAGGCCCCACGGTGCCATCCCGGCCCCTGCAGACAGCCGGGCCCAGTCCCGGTCCCAGACTGGCTGTAAACGGTGCACCCCTGACCTGAGACACACAGAGGCTCCCATTCATCCACGGGTCCACATCTGCACCGCACACGCCCGCAACAGATGCCCCCACACCCGCCATGTTTATTTTACTGGCTGCTCGGAGACGGCCACCTCCTCAAACACAGCAGCCTCGCTTTTTTTTATCCATACGAGTGCCTCCACCCACTCCCTGGGAAAAACTGTTCAAGGGATCCCAACAGGATATGGGCCAGCAGCATGGCATTACAGTTAAGGCACCGGGGCTGTGACTCAAGAGGTTGCAGGTTCAATTCCCAGGTAGGGCACTGTTGTTATACCCCCGAGCAAGTCTTGTTTCCTTTCCCATAATATCCAGCTGTGTAAATGAATAGTGTGTAAAAGCGTATACTGTGTAAGTCACTCTGGATAACAGTGTCTGTTTGATGTCTAAAGCTTAAGTGTAATGTAAATGGAACAGAGTCTACAGAGGTACTACGGTTAGCGCTGAACAGTGGAATTACATTTTTCATGGACAGGAGAATTAATTATGAAGAGACCATCACACAAAGTATTTACATAATGCAGCTGAGCCATATGAAAGGGAAAATATCTCTGGCTTAGGGTCCACTTTTACCAGGCAAGTGCAGTAATTAGAGAAATATTGCAAATGATAGATTTTAATCACAGTAATGTTCACTGAATAAAATCAACGCCGCCTCGCAAATCCCTGACCTTTTCAATCCATTAAACCCACTCAGAAAGATAAGAGGAAGCGTTCAATGCTACAGCAACCTGCACTGCTGTCCTGACAGAAAGGTAAACCCCCCTTCAGGCAAGCTATTCATTATAAATGGCAGGAAAACGTAAGGGGGAAGGAGAGAGATTGTGGCTAGCCATTTTCCTGCATGTCAACAGAAGCTGTGGAAATGCCAGCATTTTTGCACCTTCTTGATGCATCTCCGCTGAAATGCAGCCATCGATCTGCTGTTAAATTGGATGGAAGGTGTGGAGGCATGAATGTGGATAGCACTGCTCCAATATTTATCCAGATGGCAGAGGAAAACTAGCCTTCACCAGCGGCAGCCAATCTCTGACAGAGGGTCTGGAACATATGTAGTGATGGTTTTGGGTTAGGTTGCCCTGCAAGCTTTTTGTTGACCTGCGTAGAGATTTCTGAGCATGGATTTAGCTGGCCTGACAAAGGTTACTGATGTCCATTCTACCAAAAAAAAAAAAAAACAGCTGCTTAAAATTTGACTCCCACTTAAATGAAATCACAACTGGTGCGAAACAGAACCTGATCACTGGTTACTTTGCAGAGACCATCCCCTACAGCGGGGCAGAGCCAAGCCACAAGAGACACAGCAGTTTGTGAAGGCTGAGAGTTACAATCCTGACGAGCGAGGCCAATGAACAGTAACAGACAATTAAAGCTGAGCGAAGTTTCTGTCGAGGTCAGCTCGCGAGGAGAAAGGGAAAAAAAAAAAATGCGTCCTTCGTAAACTGGAGGCACGCTCCCAGCTGTGCGTCTAAATTACCTCTGCTGTCATCGCGCCAGGCCAGAGCCGCCCGCCCCCACCGCTTTCCTCACATCAGCACGGAGAGAAAGACAAGAGATTGGGGGGGAGTTTAGGGGGGTAAGGTGGGAGGAGGAAGAGGAGGAGGAAGAAGAGAGGAGAGAAAGCTTGCCCAAACAGGCTGCTGAAATAGAGTTGGGCTCAGGTCCAGAATCCACAGGCACCAGTGACTGAGGGGCAGAAAGGAGCACTGTGCAGACACCCCCCTCACTGGTGGGGCAGAATCAGCTCTGCCAAAAAGGGGTGAGGCTGTGGGGGAGGAGGGGGACTTTGGGGACGGGGACGGGGACGGGGGGAGGAGGGGGTGAACAAAAGGAAAGCTAATCTGGTGTTTACACCTGGACAAATCTTTCATAACCCCCCCCACCATCCTCCTTCGATGGAAATCCAGCATGTCGTCCAGTTCTTCTGGATTATGCTTATGTTTCATCTGGCGTGGGTCCAGCTGTCGTCTCCATGACGATACCGGCTGTCTGATCGGAAGGTAACCAGGGAAACGTATTGCAGCGTAACATGCCGAGTGAAGTACCATCCACGGGGGTCATTAAACCAACACCCCCCCTCCCCACTTTGGTGGCGTCAGCAGAAGTTCAACATGAATACAATCTTTCATCAGTGACACGGAACTGAAATTCCACTGAATTCTGACAGAAAGCAGGCAGTCACCTCCCAAAACACTGTGACCACTGAAACACAATATTATTTGTTCTTATTACTTATTCATTTGCCAGACGCTCTTATATTCACAGGGCCTTCCGCATGATTCAGTAAGAACACATTGTTATAACGAGAGGAAGAAAAAGCACATCGGTCCCACAGACTGACATTTGAATTAACAGTGTGTTTTAATGACCTTCCATATTCCAGACTTACGACTGAGAGCCTGATGTATTTCTCATTCTGGTGTCACACAACTCCGCCCAGAGTCCAGGGATGCGCACTGCCAATACAACAAGAGTCAGTGTTGAGTGTGTGTTTGTGTGTGCGTGTGTGTAATAATGAGTCAACGATATCAGAATCAGAAATGGCAATAGCATTCACTAGGATGGCAGAATCCCAGGCCAGAAAAGTTAACAAACATACCAGGACACTATCAGAGATGAAACATCTGCAGTCAAGACCACCTGCCAAAACAAACCAGCTTTTCAATTGCCCAAAGCGATTTTTTGTAATACAGAAAACATGAAATGTGCTTTCCTGGTGCAAGACGCTTCATTTAAACAACATAATTACCAAATTATCAGACAAGACTTAGAAAAGGATGTCGGAAACACATTAGCATGACATAAGTCAGGGATCACAAAAAAAAAAAAAAAAAAATCTCCTACAGATGTCATGCCCTTTTACTTTGAATTGCCACTTTTTAATGGTTCCTGTTACACATGATTGCAGTTTTGACTTGGCTTTTTATTAATTCTCTTCATCCGATTTATTTTGGAGCACGCTCTGAATGCCATGTTAGAAAAAGCGCTGCAAAAACAGGATTACTATTACAGTGTCGAGGCATAACGGGTTCAAATCCGGGCTATGCCATTAGCCAACTGTGACTGTTAGTTCACACACAGTGGCAGGACGTGGCTGGCCCCTTCCCAACCCGGGAACTGCCTGCTATTTTCACATGACAGAGCTGGGGCTCAAGAGGTACAGTTTCTCAACCCAATATTGAGCTGCAAAAAAAGAGGTGAAAGTGTTCAAATAAAAGTCGGTAAGATTATTTAAAGTGTGTCTTCTGAGGGCGACAGTTTAACGATAGACATTCGTTTAACGCTGGACTCCTGGGACAGTAAAACCCTTAAAAGCTGAGTTATTGATTCAGCTCGTTACTCAGAGAAGGTTAGTGGAAAATGTGAGCAGTGCCATCAAAATGCACAGTCCACCATGTGCACAGGCTTAAGTTCACCCTCTCAGATGCAGCTTCACAATGACAGTGTCTTCATATGTGTCACTGTGGAGATCAGCTTGACTTCATAGCCTGAATTGGTTTTCAGATCCACCTGATTTAGACATTTTTCAGTTATTTTGTTCCTTTGAAAACAATTTCTCACATGCCTTGACAAATATTCACGTTTTACAGATGTTGCATAGCTTTCCTTTAAAAATCTTTAAAATCACAAAGCAAATGGAAGGGTCTTCTTTTTCTCCCGATTTCCATGAACTACTATGTCATTGCTCGATTTACATAAAAAACAAAAACAGGAAAACAGTAAACTCTGTTCAAAGAGGCCCAACGTTCTGATCCTCAGTGTGATACAATAATACATAATAGGCAGAGACACCATTGGAATTCAAGAGGTCAAAGGTCACTGGATGACATCATGCATGTTATATGTGAGTCTCCCTGGCAAACTCTGCTCCCGCCATGCACAATCAGCCAATAGGAAGTAGTAATATTGTGGGGTCCTATTTTATCAGTCCAAACTATTGGTGCAGTGGTCATAATAGAGTGTATTACCTTGAGTGATCACTGCCATGTTTATTTCAAAAGTAGAATGCAACAGGCTGCAATGGTTACCTTCAAATGACAATAAATTACATTCACTCTGACACAGATATCACAAAAATCGCTGTTTTTAAATGACACCCAGATTATTATTTGTAGTAGTTGTTTGTTATCCCTGCACAGTGAGTTTCGTCTGTCAACACAGAGCCGTATCCAGATAAGGCCAAAAAGAGGGGCTAACGCAGCTGCTCAGAGCTCTGCCATGAGCGGGTCCCGGAGTGTCACTGAGTTCCGCCGTTAATCACGCGCAACATCTGGAGAGCGTCCACCAAAAAACCAGGGCCCGCCCAGAGCCCGACTCCCAGCCCTGACATCATCCTCCTCCCCTCCGCAGCACGTTCCCCCAGTCGCCCCTCATAAATGTCATCGCCAGTCACATGACTGACAAAATCACGCAACAGAAAAGATTTCATTTATTGCAAACAGAAGATTATTTTTTTTCGATAGAGGATCACTGCACTAGCCACACAGATAAGAAACTGTGTTACTCGTGTAAGAAAATAGTGTAAAAAAAAAAAAACACACACACACATTTTCAATAAATTGCATCACAATTATACAAGTTTTAGTAAAATTCTGCTCTGGATCAATTTTATTGGACACAGAACCATAAAACTAAATACTGATATTAGATGTAGAGAGGTTTTTTAACATGCAGGAATTTCATTTTTCACAGATATCCATAACATTTACAGAAAAGCAATCTTCTGAAAACAGCTTAAAGTTAAGCTGAAATGCAGTTCAACTTTGCATGATGGACAGGCTAAAACGAGGCCCCTCTACTGCATGTTGCATTACCCCAGCTGGAAAACTGGTTCCCAGAATGAGACTTTTAGTTTATCACAGATAATCTGTCCATACAAAAGCCCAGAGGAGGAAAGATCAATGCAGCTTAAAGTACTACGTATTGATGGAGGGACACACAAACATGCACACACACACACATTTTCTTACACGTGCACACATCACCGTTAGCAACAGGTAAAGGTATCTATTTGGTTTTATCCATGAGCCCGTAAAAATCCTGGACCGTTCCATTTACCCAGAATGCCATCCGCTGGTGACACCCACATATATGCACACACTCGCACGCACACAAACACACAAACCAACTTCATCCATGACAACACCTGAACACCTGAAGGAAAATGGAATGGAATGGAAACATATGGAGTGAAAATTATGGAGGCTGTCCCCACTACTTGACATTTAGAAAAACCCCTAATGTTCCATATTACACTGACTTCATATTATGAAATCTGTCTAAAAAGACATATCAGTCCATTGTACAAGCTGCAAATATTCAGCTTCAGGGCTTCAGTAATTCCCTCTGCAAATAATTTTTCAGTTGGCCAACTAAACTAACAGTGCAGCGAACCATCTCTGTGGATAATAAGACCATTGCTGACACAGTCAGCGCTCACTATTAGTTTGTAAAATCCTTCCACACCCGTTAAAATATAATGGAATAAAACGGAAATTACCGTAAGTTAGAATATTATTTGCAAATTTCAAAAACCTTGCCGTAACTTGATCAAATAGCACATATATTACAGCATCTGATCTAAATTAAACATATTGCTTCTGGTTATCTTATCTTATGATAAAATATGTCGTACTCAGAATGGGATGTACATGGGACATAAATCTATGAAAACAACTGAACATACCCTTTGTTTTTATTGGTTTAATTGCACATTTATGTGTGCATGAATTGAACAGCAGCACTGTAAATTTCCTTCTGCGTCTCACGACCCATGATGCCCTCTCTCACGGCCCATCAGCCCACGTCAGCCTACTGTTTGGAAACCCGTTCCAGAGCTGGAATGAAAAGCACAACATGCTGGAAGAAGGAAGGAGCAGAGTACAGACACAAACTCTCACTGTGGCACTAATTTGTCTGAAAATATGACAAACAGCTGAGCCTTGGGAGAGAAAGTATCTCCCTTGTTTGACAATAAAATCCCCAAATTCCCATGATGCAATTAAAAAAAAAAATGCCCACCCACTTTTAGTACACTACGTGTCATCTCTCAGCACAAAAACAAAGAAGGCAGATATGATGAAACACCAGACTATGCACCAATCCGGAACACAACAGAGAGGTCCTTTATGATGTCACAGGAGTCCGGAGTAATGGCAGTAGCAGTAGGTTCACTAGGTGAGACCCACGAATGACTTACCGTTGTGGAAATACAACTGTTGACATAATTCGCTGTGTTCTGGTGCACGGCCCATTAAGCCCTTTTGGTTCTTGAAACTGATCATTTTATGTGCATTTTAATTTCAAATTGAAAGCAATTCAGAGGACCATGGAGATTAAAAACTAGAAAAAAAAAATGTTTTAAAAAATTAATAAACAAGATTAAGAAGTTCATCCTAGGGTCATTTGGTGGGTCTTCCCCATGAATTCAACAACTACCTCTACTCCTACCTGCATGACAACACTGCGAGCTGCCTTAGGATCAAAGCCAAGGTTACCTGTCATTCAGTCACCACCTGAGGCTGAGGAGTTCTGGCCCCTTTCCCGCACCTTTTATTATCAAGCAGAGCGGTCTGAAATAATTACGACATAATGGCTGTTTCGAGGGAAAATAAAAATCAGATAGTCGCATACCGAGACATACTGTAAAATTCAGTTTACAGTGCAGCTGTGTCCATATGCCACATCTCCGAGGCCCCCTGCAAATGACCTTCACAGGAGACGAAACAGAAGCCCACATTCCATCTGAGCCGCCTCTAACCTTTTCAGTACCTCAATGACAATGTTCTTCCACGCGAAAAACATGAAAAGCCTTCCAAATTATCAACGTGCTGTCCTCCCGCGACAGCTATCGCCGGATTATCATTTCTCCTGCCACGCTACTTGTCCCGGCTTGTGCAGGACACACAGGGATTTGTCAGATCCGCCGTGAACAAACAGCCGCGGTTTCATGGAGGCTCATGGGACCTTCAGTGCCTCACTTCCTGTATGAATTTGTGACCTGCCAAATCTGAGGACTTATTTTTTATAAATTGCCTTCTATTTGTATGCATTTTAGTCTTGAGGATCCAACTGTGACAACAGCAGTCTTTTGAGTCTTTGTTTAGCTTTTCTCTCTTTGATTGCATTATACCTACTATAAACAATACTCAGTTTATTCATATCCAATATTGCCTGCTAACTTGTTCCTGCAATACTGCACGATGACTGCAGCTGTTTCCTTCATTGCAGTGTCTAAACTGCATTATGGTTAAGTTGGACCACTTTGATTTGTACTCAAGTTTCATTTTCATTTGTTTTGTTCTACTCTAGATCTGTAATTCCACAAGTCTGTCTTCATGTGTGATTTCGAACAAAAGTAGTTGCAAACTCAATTTTGTTGTGCTAATACAATGACAAACAGGGTCTGAAACAAATTGAAATTTCATTGCCTTTACCGATGAAGTACCTTTGTATGGTTCTGTTTTTTGTCATACTGCAAGGTTTTGCTCCCACTGCTGGCATTGGCTATGATAGATCTTTGTTATGTTATGTCAAAATAAAATGCATGAAAAGTGCTGAATAAATAAAGCAATTGTTATTGTTCTGGGGAGGTTTCAGCACAGCTACTCCCCCTGAAGAGAGAGAAGAGGGAGACTTCCCGTGCTAGTTGCTTGTAATGGCATTTTAATCTTTCCTGTAAAAAAAAAAAAAAAAAATTCATCATATTAACAAAGACTATTGAATCTTCAACAAAAAAGGCCTTTGGTATTTGGTAATATCGCTCTATAAATGTAATTTAGTAACACTTGTCAGCCCAACAATAAAAATGTTTCATAATGTCACTCTAGATTAGACAGTCTGCTTCTAAATGTCTGGCATAATCTAGTTTGATATGGTTGCACTGTGATTTTGCTCCTTACCAATTTGCTCAGCATTCCAATAAGCATCCTTTTTCATGGTGTTGTATTTTTATGAAACTGTCACGTTTTGAAGCAAAGTAGCTCTACAGATATCTCCCCATTTTTCCTTGAGAATAGAGACCATTCCCTTCCCACAACTGCTGGCGTTAAACCTCTCCCTCCTCGCCGAATTAGCGGTATTGTTCGTTAGCATTTCCCTGGAGCACAGCGCTGGTGGAATGCCAACGGCCCTGGAAGCTCGTTTCTGATGAACTCAGTTCTTACAGAGTAGTGATTTTTTTTTTTCTTTTTTTCGGGAGGGGGAATTTTTTTAACGAGAAGCCAGGAAGCACGGCATTTCGTGTCACTCGCGAAAATAACAAATTAACCGCTGGGCTTGGAGCCTCCGCTCGTCAACAGCAGAGAATGATATTACCCGTAAGCCGTTTGCAGGCTTCCTGAGCTCGGGTCCAAGGACACATCAGCTCTGGCGGTATGAGAGCCAGCTCGAAGCCGCTGCAGCAGGCTTTTCTCCCTGCAAAACCTCCTCAGTGACCCCTAAGGCGGGTGGAGCTAGCATTGTTTTGTCAACAGCAACAGTATCTCTCTGTGTTGAACCAAGCACCCAGCGGTGCTCTGCAATAAAGAGACCGTTATTATTGACTGGTTCACATCGGGTACTGTCAGTAGAAGACAGGAGAAACGGTGATTCAAGTTAAATCTTGACCCAGTGCTGGATACTCTCTAGACTGTAGGTAAAAAAAGAGTCCAGTTGGGCCAAATGTCCTGTACCCTTTATTATGTATTCTTATGTTTATACTGGTTACACATGTCAGTGACTAGCAACACCCAGTACACCAAGTCTCACTCAGTGGCTTCAAAGGACTCACTCATGTGCAACAGTCAAGGAAAAGTCATAGAGCAGTATAGGAACAGTCAAGGAACAGTCATGGACAGACAAAAGTAACACAACTACACATCTGAAACATGTATATGAGGGAGAACACTGCATCATTAGGAGGACATGATGAAAACATGGGGAAATAACTAAAACACAAAGAGTAACCCACTTACTGCCACAGCCTTGCAGTCACATCCAGGGACTGTAAACTAGATCAAAGTGATCTGCCTTATTTAACTATTTAACTGTTCCCGTTCAGGAGATAATGCAATGCAAGTGCAATGTACTTATAAACATCACTGATCTACAGCTGGATATTCTGCAGCATTACTAGCTCATTAGCTTAACAATATGGAGTCTTCCAATAATAACAGAATGCTCAGTGTCTACTTACATACCAGATTTTATACATAATCAATGGGCCAGCCAACTGTCCAACTGTCAAGAAGACAATAAGAAGATAGAACATAGCTAAATAATTGGAATTGCAATTAAATCTACAAAGAAAAAATTTGTCTTCATTAATTTTGACTCAAATACATTTACATTATATGTAAGATAAAGTAAATAAAATGAATGGTTAAAAAAAACCCTACCGCAGAGTCAAAAACACTGTCACTCTATCCTCTAAAATGTGTATGATGGGGAATGTCCAGACGCACTCCACTGGAGGTGATGTTTGGCAACGTCCAATAAACAAACACAGCATCTACACAAACAGCTACACTGAGTAAATCCAGAGCTTGTGATAACATGATGGAAAGTGCTATAAAAGAGGTTTCATTGAACCACAGTTCATGAACCAACTACAAGACATTAATAGGGTCGCTTGTAGATCCTCTATTCATTTAAAACTAGGCAAGGATAACACTGGTTCAGCTTGTTCAGTTAATGTCTTTCATTCAATCATACAGTCAGTCATTTTGCACTTGCACAATGGAAGGCACTGGGACTCAGATTTGCTTAGTGGCAGTTCTCCACGCATTAAATACAGTGGACTGAGAGCAGAGAGCAGAGGCTCACACTGCTGTGTTGTGCTGACTGTAGTTTGTCACAGCAAGCTTCTACCACAGCTGTGCTTTTTAACTGGGTGACTGAGGGCCTCACAGACCCAGCAGAACAGCTGAGTTCATCTCCAAAGCAGTTACAGTGGCAAGACCAGAGACTTGGGGGTGGAATAGAAGAGAGCGGGAATGAGTGAAGAAGATGAGAGAGAGCAGGAGAGAGAGAGAAAGGAGGGGAGGCGGGGGAGGGGGAGAAAAAGAGAGTGAGCAAGAGAGCGAGAGAGAATGAAGAGGGAGAAAGAGAAGAAAGGAATTAATTTAAAGTGAGCTATAGCCAGTGTTTTATGGTGGTGGCCTTCATTACCACAGCAAAAGGCAGGGCAGAGTGCCAGCCTGTCATTTACAGAACATAAACTGTGCCCACCCAGGCTATATAATCAATCCCAGAATCCCTCAGGGCCCTGTACAGCCACCCAGGCTATATGATCAATCCCAGAATCCCTCAGGGCCCTGTACAGCCTCCCAGGCTATATGATCAATCCCAGAATCCCTCAGAGCCCTGTACAGCCACCCAGGCTATATGATCAATCCCAGAATCCCTCAGGGCCCTGTACAGTCACCCAGGCTATATGATCAATCCCAGAATCCCTCAGGGCCCTGTACAGTCACCCAGGCTATATGATCAATCCCAGAATCCCTCAGGGCCCTGTACAGTCACCCAGGCTATATGATCAATCCCAGAATCCCTCAGGGCCCTGTACAGCCACCCAGGCTATATGATCAATCCCAGAATCCCTCAGGGCCCTGAACAGGAGCTCAGCACTGAGGGAACCAAGCAAGCTGCCTGTGAAAAAACACAACTTTTTCCTTACAGTCAACTATTTGCCAAGTTTGCACACACCTAAATGAAAGAAAGAAAGCATCAAAAACGCACATATATTCCTGTGTCCCTGACTATTAGATTAGATTAAACTCAATTGTCATTGAGCAACCACAAGTACATAGCCAATGAAATGCAGTTTTGCTGGTAACATGAGGCAACTGCACACCAGAAGGTCGGAGAACTCCAAGGGCTTCCTTACTGGAGACAAACGAGAACCCAAATGACACTTGTCTCTTCTCACATGACTCTAAATAGCTAATGAAACTCACTTCCTGATTGCAGGTAAGCACAGAAATCCAGGTAAGCTATTGGGTGACACCTATCAGTGTCAGATGGGAAGATTGTTGGATATGGCTCAGTCAAATTAAGTTTTGAGACTTGCCTTTATTGCTTATTGTCATGCTTGAGTATCTATAATAGAGACAAGCTTCTTTCATGCAAGGCTGAATCTGAAAAGGTCAGTTACCCAAAAAAAGGGGCTTTTGATTCTGCATGACAAAAGAGACAAATGGGAGTGGACACATTCTTTTTGAAGCCATTTCTGGAGCCATTTTTCATTGTACAATTACTGTTCGTCCCAGTGGAGGCAGCCATACATCACAATCTAATAAAACTGTGAGACGTTTCATAAAAATATACAGGTACATTTCACAAGACATTTGTTACAATGTGCTTTACAGCACACCTAGGCCTGAACCCCTGGAAAGCAAACTAAAGGATGACAGTGGCAAGAGAAAACTGCTTTTGGAGGAAAGGAAGAAGCTTTGGAGGGAACCCAAAACAGGACTTAGCAATGGAGGCAGTGCTACCTCTGCCAGCTCAGGATATGAGTCAACAAAGATCAACAAAGTCCATCAGTGGATTCTCAATCAGTCCAAAGCTTGACGTACATGGCTTTACTTGGAGGTGCAAACCTGACCAAACCCCAAATCGTCTTATTCGGTATAATATTCTGCCCTGCCGGGTGGGTGAGGTTAACTCGGGTGACTGGGCTGTGTGTAGCTGCACTAAACAGTTGTTTCCTGAGACTGACAGGGCCAGGACAGTGTCTGTGGTCCTCATGTATTCTGCATTGACAAGAGAGAAGCTGTGTGTGTGTGTGTGCGTGCGTGCGCGTGTGTATAACACTGATGAAGATCACATGGACTGCAGGGCCTGGACAGGGGGCGACTCGTTTCGGTGCAGATCTGTCAGTGGAGGATGTATCAGAGTGGGATCTCTGTTAGCATATAAATCAAACCTATGGATGAGGAGGCTGTCCAGGGCCCAGCCCGGTCACTGTCACACATCATTTCAGTGATGAATTTTTATTATGCTTTCGAGCTCTCCTCTCTTTCATCAGGGCTCTCAAAGATTAATTGTGCCTCCCTCTCTCCTTTCTCTTCTTCTCTCCTTTCTTTATCTCGTCTCTCTCTCTCTCTCTTCAATTTCTTCCCTCCGTTCTCTTCGTCTGTCATAAGATTTCTTTCTTTCTCTTTGCCATTTGTTTCTCCTTCTTTCCTTTCATGCTGCAGGACAGAACTGCTGAAAGTCATTTTTAAATAAGGTATCTTTCAATGTACAAATAATGCATAAATAAGTAAAAATTACATGAGGGAAAATGAAAGCCCCACCTGACAATTTGAATCGGCCCCCACACTTAAATTGGGTGTAAGACTTCACCCAGAGGATACAAACAGATAACAGATTCCTACTTCTGATCAGTCATAGGAGTTTGGGGTGGGTGCTTAAAATAACGAGTCACCCCCAGCCATTTGGTCTATTTTGGCATCACGGTATCACAAGTCATGTACATGAGGAAGCATGTATGGATATAAGTATGATTATGAGTGCCATCTATAACATCTACATCTCAATCAATCAATCAATCAATAAATCAAGCAACTTTTATTTATATAGCGCATTTCACAAACATTTGCCACAATACGCTTTACAGTAAACCCTGTCCTGAACCCCCACAAAAGCGAGCCTGTGCTGACAATGGGAAGGAAGAACTCCCTATGTGCAGCAGATAGGGAGAAACCCTGGGAGGAACCAGGCTTGAGAGGGGGAGCCCATCCTCCTCTGACTGGCCCAGAGTACGAGTTTATGATGACCAACACGGTCAACATGGCAGTACTTGGACAGAAGGCCGGACGGCGACGATGGCAGAGACCGGGCAGCAGACATGGAGAGACATACATCGACACTGTAACTTAGAACAAGTGAGCTGCCATTGTTTGGCAGCCACTGAGCTGGCTCCTAAAGTTTGGCATTTACTTATCTGAAGACAAAGGCAAACTCTCATTAAACAATTACACTTGCGCTCGAGGCAAACTGCAGTACCTGCATATTTCGTGTGGATGAAAACAGCAAAAAAAAGATGCTGACATCTCAAAAATGAAAGGATAAGACAGGAAGAAGCACCGCTTATGCTACAGGAGGTCGTAATAGCCCAGGGAGGGCTGGCACGCTTCTATGGAAACAAGAACAGGAAGCCAATCTTAAGACTACAGGGAACGGATTATGGTTTTCCACTATCCAAACATACCAATGACATTTTCTGCACACCAAATATGTATCCTCTAATAATTCATATGGAATAAACAGTCACTTCTTTATCAAACTGGCGAAGGACAAGCAAGACTTTCATTACTCTGTGACAAGACCCCAAAGGGTATGTCTTTGCACGCTTCTGATTCCCAGAATAGAAGGTAGGACTGGGAATTTTTACAAAAGGTAATAAAATTTCAGCCTTATAAAAACTAAGAGAAATTAAGTAGATATATGCTGAATTTGTGCTGTGAGCTATATCAAACACTCTATAATTCCACCTTAAATATGTCTGTTAAAACCATGCAAATGTAAGATTTAGAAACTGCAGGTCAGAGAAAAGATGAGCAACTGAGGTTGTCGACTTTAAAAAATGAATTTAAAAAATACCAGGAACATTTTGTTGATGTTGCTAACCATCTGCATTAGTCCTGCCAAATACCAAAGCACAAGTGAACTGTGTAGGAAAGCAAGGGCAATTTACATGCTCGCAGAGGCCGTGTTGTTGTTGTAGCTGCCGCGGTGTGCCGCTGGTATTTCTGCACCGGGAACGCAGAGAAACCGCCATCATCACAGAGCTTAGTGAATCTTTCCGTATGAACGCAAGAGAGAGAGAGAGAGCATGGTGACAATGGCTCGCAGTGTGCTGCTGCATTCTGACGCTATGAGGTAAGCGTCTTTGTGTGTCTTGCACAAGGATTTCAAACATGCATGCATACACATGCACAAAAATGAGCATGCATGCACATGCTCTCACACATACACACACAACACCAAGAAACTGATAAAATCATGTAGAAAATAGGTCTATTCTAAGCCCCTTACAAACAGTGTTAAACAGTAAAGACATAAAATTTATATTTTAGGCACTTTTGAGATGCCTTCCTCTAGAGTCACAAACACAGCTTAGGCTTCTTTGTAAACCATCTCCATTTATACAGCGGGACATTCAGCGAAGCAATTGAAGCACCTGCCTCAAGTATAACAGCACCAAAGCCATATCAGGGAAATTAACCTGCAAACTTCCACTGATCTGCATGCAACTACAGGCAAGTCAGTCAGAACTAAGGGATGACAACACATTCTATTTAAGGATAACAAGCTTCCTAGGGTTGTATTTATCCTGTTCTAGTGTTTCAATGGGCCCCATAATCTGGTATCGAACACAGACCATGCATGCCATTGGTGACTATGGCGGGCAGAACTCTGGGATGCCGCATTGGTGCCTGTACCTTCATCCAGGCAAGGATGTATTTAATTGGCAGTGGTGTCTGTGTCTCAACTCTCATTAGCACCCCCTGCTGGTCAGTTAGGTGCCCACGGTCTACCTGTCTGCAGAAAGATGCCTAAGAAGTGTCTGTCGGTTCCTGTTTATGCAAGCTCAACTTCATGGACTGCAGAGTCCAAGTAAGCCACAGCTGATGTCACATATTTTGAAGGGTGCGGATGGGGCATGGGTTGGGTTGGGTTGCGGGGGGGGTGTGTGCGCTTGTCTGTGCTCTCCCAAACCATCAGCTGATGCTGCAGCAAAGACTGGTCTCAACACTGTTCTCCCTCACTGTGCACTGGACAGAAAACACAGGAAGAAAAAAAAACCCAGCTCATTCACTGTCAGCTGGACGAAAAGTTAATCTTCGCCTTCTATATAAAGGGATTCCAAAACTTGCCATCCAGATGTTTGCTCAGTTTTAGTGCACGAGATTTAGGCCCTGCAAGTGCTGATTATCGTTTTCAGCATGACGTCTTCTATTCTTGCCATTTAATGTGGTGCACAATATATGTCTGCTCTTAAACACATGCTGTCCAAATACCCTGCCTGGAAGCCATTTCTTTACAGCAAGAAAGATTCTTTTCACTAGATGCAATATCACTTACAATATAGCGATCAAGTCATTCCATTACGTGAGATAAATCAACTTTAAAATGAGAAAAATTCCGAATTATCACGGCAAGAGTAGTTAGAATTTTTCCAGTTGCTTCAATGAGTGAACTTCAACAGCGTGAAGCCACAAATTAAGCTTCACATTAAATGAATGCACCACCGATAATTTATAGCATGGCATGAGAAAAATCCTATCATCACTTGCTCGTCATTTCTATACTGTTTTACTCAGTTGTTGCAGATTTAACAGGAAAAAGAAGGCAGTATTAAAGCCGGTGATTTATTTGGCTTTAATTTAATTTGGATTTATTTCATTATTGTGGATGTGATTTATTTTTTAGGAAAAAAAGGGAAAGAAACGCTACTTGTGAAAATGCTTAACCCATGAGCGGGCTTTTGATTGCGTTGTGCGGCTGAAGAGGCCCGGAGGGAGCGTAATTAAAATGCATGAGGCCGGGATAGGCTTTGAAAGCGAGGCGCTCTGGAGCACCAGGGGACGGCTTCCGTGCTCTACTTCCTCCTTCCACACTCGGAGAGCGTGGAAGTACGCATTAAGGATGTGGTCGCCGTGGGACTCCCAACTATTAGACAATAAGAGGACCCCCCCCCCCATAAACCCACCAACCCCCTGTGGTGAGTATCATCTGCAGAGGCCATGCTCAGTCCGTAGGTGCGTGCCGAAAATTAGACTTTTCCTAACCGTTTCAGGGAGTTTGATTTGGGAAAGCCATTGAGCCAATAATTAGATTGTAGCTCTAGCGATTAGCTTTAGGAATGCCTCCGGGAGAAAAGGAAATTACATTTGCGTCATATGGTTCTCTTACGAAAAAAAAAAAGTCAAGCGACAAGCAGGGCCAGCGCCGGGGGAAAGAACGTCATTCAATATTTTAAATTCTGCGTCTTAGCTCGCGCAGCAAAAATTTCAAACCAACGGAAAGAAAGAGCATTTACGCCAGGGAGTAAAGACTGGGAAAATTATCCGTTAGAGATGACAGAAACGATAGATGATCCTGTTATGAGTATTAACCGTGAAAGATAACAATATCAAAGACTTTCAATCCAAAACCCCAAAGCTACATGTCCACATTGACAGGAAAGTGAATGAAAACATCCATGGTGGGGTTTTTTCCCCCCTGGCAGCGTCCTTGAGTACTGCGATAAGAGGCCAAAAATAAACAAACAAGCAATCGAACAGCAAAAGCCTGAGAGGAGGGAAAACAGACAACATATTCAAAACGTATTAATTTCCTTACAATAGCAGTCTCTATAGAGCCAGCTCGCGCAATAGAGGGGAATCACATGACCAGTGGTGTCATGGATTGCCGTGGAGTCTCCGTTGAGCAGTCTGTGTTAGCGCGATAAAGGCCTTCCCAAACTATAGGCTGTGCCATTGTCCCAGGCCTAGAGCAATTGGACTGGCTGCTAAGGTTCGAAGCAGTATGACGTATACTTAGAATAAGAACTTTTCCCGTTTTTTACACCATGGAGAAGCTGAGCTAAAGAACATACACAATCACACATTTATGTATGCACACACACACACACACACACACACACAAATGAGGAACACCCCATCAGAACTTTCAGGCAATGCAGGAAAATAATGTTTGAGAAGGTCTGGCAAAGCCTATGGCTCTCCTTAACCTTGACAGAGCAACAGCGATTTAATTGGAAGAGCTAATGGACTCCAGACGAGATGATCACATATCTATTAAATATATGACTGATGAAGAAAATAGAAGTCAGACCTTTGGCAGAGAGTCTTATCTGTGACTTGGATAAATGAGTCCACCTCCTTGGGCCAGCCAGTTATGTTCCAATTATAATGACGGAGCCAATGGAAATTATAACACAAACACTGAACTCAAGGGTGGGGGTGTACCACATTAGCACAAAGGAGTTGCAGCGAAAAATACAGAATTAACATCTTTTTAACCCACGGCTATTGAGGCCTGTTATTCAACATAGCTCTGTTGGGGACTGAAAACTTTTTTTTTTTTTTGCGCCATGCAAAATTTTGAATGGACAACCATAATGAGGTCCTTCTGGTGACTAAAAACTGGATGTTCTGTTTTTGTGTTCTTTTTTGTCCTTTTCTGAATTAGAATGATTTCCAGAACACAATGGCCACCATTGAGAGACATAAGAGGAGGACGATTGTGACATGGAGTGTCCTGAACGTATGTAATGGATTTTCTCGTGCGCCAGTCGGATGTCAGGCCAATCCCATTAGGCCAAACACAGGGCTAATAAACAAGGTTAATAACTCACATAATGCTGCTCTTCACACTAAAATCCATTATGTTTACTAAGTATCACTGTTTCCCTTTATCAGGTTACCGTACATTGACAAGAAACGGTGAGGGACCAAGTATAAGAGCAGGGTTCAGGGTATGCACTGAGAATTTGCCTGGGCTTATTTCCAGATGGGGCAGTGACATTGTGCCCATGAGTAAGGTACTTGGTGTGAAATGGTTTGTTATATATACAGCTGTATAAATGGAGGGTAAGCTAAAACATTTCACGTTTCATCTCCTTTCATGTTTTGATAGGTTTTCAGGTTACACAATGTGAAAAGTCTAACTTCAGATTTGAAATTCAGCTGACAGCCAGTCAGGGCTAAGCAACTCCAAATGGCACTGTGTGGTCAGGTTTGACTACAGCGGAGACCAAGATGCACTTGTGCTTCTGAAATGAGAAGTGACAATGCAGTTTTTTCTAAAACATTCTCACCAGTGTTGTATTAGTGGGCGATGCACCAGCAGACCTCCACTAACACGAGATTAGGATTTGTCAGAAGAAGTGACTGTCTTATTGGTTTATTAGCAGAACACCCCCAGAAGGTAGGCCGATGACATCACAATGCCAAAGAGGTCAGGTTCACTCCAGCTGCAGATCGCTGAAGCAGCAGTCAAATCTCCGGAGAGCAAAGAGCACGGCTCGCAAGTACGACTGGGAATTCCAAATTGGAGGAAAAAGGGGAAAGCAAGAAAGAAGCTCATCTAATAATGTGATAGCCTGTAAAATAACAAAGTAGACTATTATAAAAAATAAATTACATTTTTTTGGTGGGCGGGGGGGAGCAAATGTCTGGGTTTTGAGTTTTGGTAACTGTACCAAGCACGAGTGTAAAAATATTTTGGGCAAGAAGCTTATTTCCAGTTTGGATGGCTGGAGTCCTCAACACTCACTCTCTCTCCCACACACACACACACACACACACCATACTGTCATGCACTCACTCTCTTTCTCTCTCTCTCACACACACACACACACACACACACACCCACATACAAAACAGGTCATTATTCAGCCGGTCCATGATGGCAGAGCCAGGAATTAGAGGCAAGGGGTTGGATTTCAGACAATCCAGGCGCACGCCTCCGATTTCACAGCTGCCGTTCTCCGCTTCCTCGGTGGCGGGTCGGGGAAGATTCCCGGCATTCTAATGAGGAGACAGAACCATCGCCCTACATCACCGAACCCTGTTGTCCTGGTGAACTCTTGCTGTATCGAAGCCTGAATGCAGACAGCCAACAGCCCCTGTAATCAGGAGGTTTTAATAAACAGTCCCAAAGCATGTATCATTTGGGGTTTGAGGGGGTCTGTAATCCAGTATTATGCTTGGTGACTGTGCAGCATAATAGCTGGCGGGCTCGGTTTGTATTTCAGGGCTTGCAAGTTTGAATCAGAAGTGGGACACTGCGACGGCCCCTGTGGGTATGGCACTTCACCCAAATTCCTTCAGAAAAAAATCCAAACATACCAGCATGTAACGTGTTACATACATGTTACAAAAACTTTCCTGTGTAAGTTGCTCTGGATGGGGGCAGCAGAGATTCGAATGTTAAATAAGTCTCCCCGAAACCGAAGGCTTTCCAAGCCATGGCTTGTCAAACAGGGATCGCACCAGCACAGTTAGCACGAGCACAGGGTGGTCAGGCACATTATCGTACAGCACAATAAAGATGACACATCCTGAAGGCTTGAGTCACTGCACCTGCCGCAGCGAAAAGCTGCTCCTCCGGTCAAACCACACGTGGAGAGGGTCACGTGCTCGAACAGCGCGGCTCTTTCCGCGGGTTCATCCAGCAGGCTCAGACACAGGCTCCGGCTCCCAAGATACAAGCCCGGATCAGAGGCCCGTCACCCACAGGCCTGGCTGTTTCACACACAGCAGGATTTTACAAAAATCTTAAAAAAAAAAAAAAAAATGGGTGCG
This sequence comes from Albula goreensis, assembly GCA_022829145.1. Lineage (NCBI taxonomy): Eukaryota > Metazoa > Chordata > Actinopteri > Albuliformes > Albulidae > Albula > Albula goreensis. The sequence continues at coordinate 5,713,568 of CM040743.1, read as the reverse complement.
CTACGTGCGTACCTGTAACAAAACCGTTTCCCACGGGAGGTCTGGGACTCTGGGAGGCCTGCCCACACCACTTCTGCCTTGACACAGAAAGTTGTTGTGGTTTGTAATGTCACCTGAGGATACAGCTGCGATCATGACTACAAGTGTTTACCGAGTTTACCATTTGTTGTTGTTGGTGTTTTTGTCCTTTTTGGCAAGCTTATTTTGAGGTTTTAAAACAAAGGGAAGGGAGTTCACATACACAAGAAAAACACCTGTTTCTCCAGAGTTGCCAAATTCTGTCTACGGTTTGTGTGTCATGGTAACTCAGTGAATCACATTAACACTGTGAGTCTCTGTGATTCAGTGATTCACATTGACTTAGTGTGTTTCTTAACTCCATGAGTCACATAAACCCAGTCTCAACTCATGGACCCATAAAAAAAGTGTTCTTTCCATTGGCCCGTGAGTGACATCTTTTAATGACACGTTCTTGCCTGGATGCTTTAATGCCTGTCCGTCATTGTGTTTTCACTTCTTCCACACCACATCTTGTTGGAAACACTTCTTGTGCCAGAACATTATTGCATATTAACGGGCGGTTGAGTTTCATTGGCCTTTTGGCAATCTTTTAACTCGTAAAATCTGATCTGAAGGAGAGGTTCTGGTGAAAATTTACCTTAATTTGAATCCAACCTCCAAGGTGTGCATGTAGATCAAAAGCACCTGGGACACACAGCAACCTCTATACCTTTTAAGCCACAAATACAATTTCGCTTAATTTTAGCCATCATCGAACTGAACTCATAAAATTATGCTGCGTGCTCTTGGTTTTGAAGAGGGAATTATGGGAGCTGAGTTTCCTGAGGTGTAGTCATAGCTCATTTATTTTCATTCAAATTAGTGGACACCGATACTGGTCTCCCAATACCCAGAATCCTGGCAGCTGGAGAGAAGTCATTGCGGCCAACTGGAAACTGAAATGGCCGGTGATTTGAGTTTCAACTCAAAATGTGGCCCCAATTAAAGTCATTAAGATCTGGATTCTCATCCGTCTCCAGGACCCAATTGTGGAAAACAGGATTTTAAAAAATATACACAGACTGCAAAGAGAAACCTCTTCCTACTTCTACCGAAACTGTTATTATCACCGCTATTGTACTTGTTGTTCCTGTTATTATTTCAATTATCATTTTAATCAGTAGGAGTTATGTCAGCCATCTCCACTCTTCTGTTTACCCGTTGTACCCCCTGTGCCAGCCAGAAGCAGATGGGCTCCCCCTCTGAGCCAGGTTCTGCTCAAGGTTTCTTCCTGTCTGTCGGGGTTTTTCCTTGCCTCTGTTGCCTTGGCTTGCTCCGAGGGGGTTTCAGGCCAGTGATCAATTGTAAAGCTGCTTTGTGACAACTTGTTTTTAAAATCGCTATTCAAATAAAATTTAATTACTAGTTTTCCTAAGGACACTGCTGCCACTCAGCACTTTAAACATGACCCTCACTTTGTTGGGATTTTTGGTGATGTCAAATCAAAAGCAACATCTTGAACATTTGAAACATACACTGAGGAAGGATTCCATTGGGGGAATCCAGCGTATGAAATAAAAACCAATCTGTCCAAAAAGGACTGCTGGGTGGAGCCTGAGGGCGGTGTAATTTATCATTTTTTAATTTTAATCACAGGAGAATGTTTCTTTCTTCTCCTTCGCCTCCTTTCTGCTCAGATTCCAACCACACCGGCCACAGCATCTACAGCAGTCTCAGTGGAACACCTCCCTTCTTTGTCCTTTGACTGAATACCGAGCCTCGGATTTCAAGGCCGTTGACACACTGGCAGTTTTTTTTTTTTTTAACAGTCATACTGCAGGTAACACTTATTATTCATCTCCATCATAAAGACTGAGAGCTCATCTTGCTAAGTGTTCTGCAGACACAGGTAGCAAAACTCAGTGATTGGCAAAAAGGGTGCAGTTACAAAAGCACAGATGCAAGCGGAGTTTAGTCACACTGCTTGATTACATCAGTGTTGCAGCAAGCTTGCTGTTAGAAGCATAATTCCACAATCGCCATTTGGTCTTTCCATACATGGGCTTATTGATATTATACCATTTGTTTTGTAGGCAGTCGATCCAGTGTTGTTCAGGCATGGGTAGTTCTGATATCGATCCTACTAAACTGCTATGACCTCACTTTTTATTTCATAGTTCACTTGTAAAGGGAAAAGAACAAAATACATCAATACAGTTCAAGTATTTGGCTATGTCTGATTCAATCTACATGTGTCTGTCGCCAAAGATAATTTCCAACACCAGTTCCTAAACTGATAATACGCACAGAGGGGGGGAAAAAAAACCCTGGAATATTTTGCTGAAGTACGGTTTAATGAAAATTTAGACAAATGTAGTTTAAGATTATGCAGGCAGCATTTATCAGGAGTTTCTATCTGCGGTCACAGCTGTTGTCTATTCTTCACATCCTGCAAGCTCCCGCTAACAGTCCAATAATCATTTGTCTGTGAAAGAGGAAGCTTGTGTGCTTTGCTATTTATGGCTGACGAGGCTACACATGATGAGGGGGGCACAAATCAATTTCAATACATTAATTATATGATAATGAATCACGTAACATGCTAAAAAAACAGAAACCGGTCCAAGGGAGAAGAGTACTCGGAAAAAAACGGCCTTACCTCTAGGCAAAATAATGTCTGGAAAAAGTGCAGCGTGTTGATTCGCTGTGTTAAATCATTTAGTGTTTCAACTGAGAATACTGAAAGACCGCAGCTAACACCGAGACGATTATTATTATTTTAAAATGAAAAGACATGATGTGATTTTGCAACCTGCTTCACCATACGCTTCTCTAGAGGCCGCACCACGTTGTTGTAACTCACTCCATGAGGCGGTTAGCCCGGCTTTTCCCTCCTAAAGTCAACCCCTATTCAAGTTACCAATGAGAACTTCCACAACCGACCAATCATTCTGCAGCAGTGGGGCGGAGCTACAGTTAAGAGTTAGCATTTCAAACTTCCGAGAATTCTGAGCTTGTTGCATTTTAACTTGAAAATTCTATTAAACGCCATTGTGTGGAATATGGAACCCAGATGAAAACAGAAGTCACGCCATGATGAAGGCACATACTGTATTACTGTTGAAGTGGTAAGACAACTGCAAATGCAAACAGAGAAATGCTAAATCGTCTGTTTCACAATGCACTGCTAATCAGTTCACGCATTAACTTCATGTAAAAGCTACCATCAAGTGAAACAGGAGATTAAGTTAATGTCCAAATATCTAGTATCCCCTGTCAATCACTGAAGTCCCCTGTCCTGTAATGAGACTAACTGATAAACAGACACAATACTGACTGTATTTCCGTTCTCAAGATGCACTTATTATATTCTGTCCCTCAGGGGGGAAAAATAGTCCAGAAGGTTTGCAACCTTAATAAACAATCTACCACAAGCAGAGAGGGCACCGTTCCCAACTCTACACTGCCCTGTAGCCCAGTGTAGCCTGTCCTGAAAGATTACAAGAGAAGTTTGAACAAAAACACAAACCGTTCCATCCAAAATAAAGAAAAATCAAAAGAAGAACGACTCCCTCGGCCACAAATCAAGCGAAAATGGCAACAGAAAGAGCAACACGCCCCGAGTAGCATGTTGGAACACTGCTCTGCACATATTTTGTCTCTGACCCAGCATTTACACGGTATTCACCCCTCCAGATAACACCCCAAAGTGTCAGAAGATTACACATAAACGAGCTGTTCGCCTGTAATTACCCACTAGAAAGGCGGCGAGTGTTGCTGTTAATTTCATCCTTGGGACGTGTCCAAATAATATTTAGCAGAGATTGCTGTGGGACGGGTCTCGGAGTTTAGCATCCTGAGGTAAAGTAACGAACCTTACCTTGAACTGAATGACCCGGGAATTCTACTCCACCGCAGTGGTGCAGTGCTGTTTTCAAACTCAAAGCCCTTACACAGAAACAAAAACTGCAGCGTTCAAAAGCCCAGTAAGTAAATAAGGAATAAGCAGAGATTCTGAGCACAATTCACTTTCTCAGAGGCTAGCCCTAAGCAGTGTATCATATTGCGTTGCAATAAAAACAATCTGTCTCCAACAGAAATAACCGTATTTGCGCTAAGTGAGAAAGCAATTCACATCGAGAGAGCTACTTTACCCCTAAAATTACAGATGAATACAAACAGCATGGATGATAAGTGAAACGGACAAACTCTGTGCGACTCTGTCTCCAGCACTGATGACTTATAAAATTCTCAAGGCTGGAGGAATACAATGACAAAGAAACGGCAACACAAACAATAGCAATTGAATTTATTCAAATAGCATTTTTATGGAGTTTCTGCTGGGTAAGCATAATACAGACACTCAGTAAGAATGCTATTATAGCACTAAAATATGCATTTTATTGCTAAGTACAGGCTTTTATCTCGCATCTTATTATTATTATTATTACATGTGAAGCTCCAGCACCACAGAAGATATAGTCAGTATTAGGTTGTCTACTTTATTCAAACACAGAATTGTCGACGTCACATCCCCACACACAAAAATGTAAATTGGTGATTATTAAGTAACCTCACTTGTCAGGCTGAGCTCATAAATATGAGCTATATTAATATGATAAATATGAACCTGAATAATTACTCTCTCCCAATGGATTCATTTTTTGGGAAGGTGCTTGGCTCATAAATAGAGGAGATACCACTCTCCTCATGGAGGCTGCACGAAACGCTTAGCTGTCTGCACCAATCAAATCCAACCTCAGAAGTCTGCTGGCACCAATCAGATTTTAGGAAGCCCAGGCCAGAAAAGCTAACAAAGCAAACACTGGAGTCAGGGCAGAGGAACAATTGCTGCACACACTACCTCAGCCCAGTGCCAACAAAGCAACAGCTGCACAATATTTAATGCAGTTAATCAAAGTCTGTGCCTTTGATGCTGGAAAGGGGATTCACACTTACACACACACACACACACACACACACATAGATCAGAGCCTGAATGTGTCAAGATGGTGGCTCACTAGACTCCATAACCAACACTGAGGCTTCTAATTACAGACTACATGCTGTAATTTCTTGGACCAAAAGACCTGACCAATTCCCCGAAGACAACTCAGCCAAAAGTGCTGAACTGGTGTAATCACTAACGAAGATACAGCACCATGGCCGAGGTACCCTTGAGAAGGGCAGTCGACCCCCCCACACCTGTTCCAGGGGTGTTGCACTGTGGTTGGTCTTACTCTCAGACCCCCCCAACCAAGAGGGATATGTTTATATGGGGTTTATGTGTGTGTGGGTGTGCATATCAAAGGTGAAAAAAGGTTTCCTCTCCACCACTAGCACAGTCTGGCCCTTATAAAACGGCGGGTTTTGGGCCTCAGCTACGTCACAAGCTTTGATAAAAGAGAACTTTAAAGCCATTACTGCAATCTGTACCCAGGGAAACAACAACAGCCCATAATGACACACACCCAGTGAGGCTTAATGTCTCCCAGCATCACTTAATTTCGCTAAAGCCGCACATTCTTGAGCTGCGGCCCAAAGGGTGACAGTGAGCAGGCCTGTGCGCGGGTGACATTAAAAAGTTTCATTGAAAGCGCCGGATCTGTGGGCTGGGGAATGTGTGCTTTTTAACGCGTGACGCTAAGCATGCGTCTAATATTCCACTAGCAGATGGTAATCAGCGAGAGGCACTTTATTAAAAAAAAAAAAAAAAAAAAAGGCTTGGAGGCTTCCAGCGCTGAGATGTGCCATTTTTTTGCTGAGTTTTTTCAAGAAGGGCGTAGCAGATTACAGAGCTAATACCTTATGACTTTGATCTTTGTAATTTCAAATTCTGTTTCAGGAGAGCTCCCAGAACATGCTTACAAAAAACATTACTGTTTGAGCAGCGTCGAGACTTTCCCCAAACAGATATAACCCCAATGCACACAGTGCTATGAGCAGAGTAGCCTCATGTTTAAGTCTAATATCTCTACTGTAGGGATGCCAAATTAGTGCTACAAAATCACCAATTTTTTAGGACATGTAAATATTTTTAACCAATCCCATCAACTCATTAAAGAGGATCTAAGGTTAAGACAGCAAATCAAAGTACTGTCACACACATCTGTGCTCTTCCATAAACTGACTGGTTCTCTGAGCTTCCCTGGGCATGACATTCCCCGCTAAAGTAAGCATGGTTCTCAGACAGTAAGGCAAGACTGCTCCGAGATCTCTTGAGATCTGGTTGTCTGGGTACCGAGGCTGCTGGGAATATCTCTGGGTGGAAAAGGTGACAGTCCCAATAAAATCCAGAAACCCGACGGGAACGATACCATACAATAATAAAAAAAAAAAAAAGCACCCAAAATAAACGGCTTATTCGTCTCAGTACCAGTTTACATTTAGGCACTTCCTCTGTTTATGGAAAAAGCTTGAGAGAGAAAGTGAGAGAGAGAGAGAGAACAGGAGAGAGCAATACAGAGAGAGCCAGCTGTCCACTCAATGGTGAAAAATAAGGCCCTGCTGCCTTCCAGAACATTCTGTGTGATTACTGGGGACCGCGGCCACAGCGAACCACATCACAAAACAGAGCACCTGCCCTCCAGCCATAAAGACGAAAGCAAATGAGCAACAACAGAAAAAGAAACGCACTCAGACGGTTGCTTCCTATCGCCCTCACAAAAGAGGGACATCATGAAGAACAATGTCTTATTGTGCCGGAGCTCTCATAGTCGGGGTTTGCCAAGCTCTCCGCCCGCTGAATGGACCCGTTCCAAAGCCTGCGTGTAATCTGTTTGCACTCCCCCCCCATAAACCACTTAAACTCTGTGGGCTGAGAGGTGTTATGATCTGGGCTGGTGTTAGCAGAACCATGACGGCAATGAGCCGTCACGCTCAGAGATCATATGGATCAAAGTGACTGATTCACAGGGGGTGTGGTTGTTCTTTTGGGGGCCCCCTGATGGACACAGGCTAGCGTTTTGTAGAAAAGGGGCACAGCCGGATCAATATAGCATGATACTGTTTTATTATTTTTTCATTATATGGCATTGATATTCTTCGTGACAATATAATATTTTGGTATTTGGTAGCGTTTTTTTGAGACCAGCTTTGAGTAAAAAAAAAAAAATCATGTGACTAAGCAAAACTAAGTTTTCATGTAAATTAAACTGTTTATAACTGTCGTTTTTTTCATCTATTTTGATAGAAATTTGATCCACTAGTTGAACTGTTTATTTTGGCCGAATGAAACTGAAACCTTCTAATCCATATCTATAAGCAATGCAGTGCAGTATGCAATTGCAACACAAGAATCTCAGGACTGCTGTATGGTGGCCTATAAAGGCCAATCAGGATAATATGCTTTTGTGTGGTCCCTAGAGGTTCCCACCCAAGCAGATGTTGCTATTGAAAGGCCAACACGACATGCGAGGAGAAATTTATGTGACGTTTATCTGTTTATTTGAGCCAACAATAAATTACATCATAAACCATCTAATCTGGGGACCAACAGTGGTACAGTTCTTCCCAGTTTACTTTGTTTTATGTTTTTTCAATGCATGTACAACCCTACTTTGTGCTAACAACACAACAGGTGACCTTATATAAATGTCAAAAATGTATTAAAACAATGAATGAAAAAAAAAGTGACCAACCTGCCTTTTGCAACAGGCCAAACTGCAATGACTTTTTCATTCCTTACAGACCCACCATCTGATCTGATTTGAACTGATCGATTGATTTAATTTATTTGATACCCATTACAAAAATACAAGATGAAGTTCAGCCAGAGACATCTTCAAGCACAGATCTAACAACTACCAAGGATAAATTGTAAAGCTCATTGCCACAGTGGTCTCAAAGTGGGGTGGGAGGGGCTTGTGGCAGAGTGGAAACTGCCTATTGGTTGCCTGGGTCAAACATATGGAGGTTCGGTTGGCAAAATGTTTCTTCTCATTGGCCTATAAACACTGAACAAATGCAGCTGGAAGACTGGAAGACATTCAATGAAACAGCATGTTCGCCTAATATAAAAATTCCCCAAAAACTCCCCGGGAAATCCAACTACGGAAATGAAGATTGACATGTTATGTACTGATTAAAGACTTATTTTCGTCTAGATTGTTTTTGATGTGACTTGCGTTCTGCCTTTGTGTCCTTGCTTGGGTTTGCCAACTGTAGATCATGTTACCAGCTATTTCTATGTTAGGTTTTCATGCAATGCCATTGCATTTTGGCCAAGCCTGGGCCAGATTTGGGGTTTTGCAGGCCAGTGAGAGAAATACTTCCATGTCTGATACGTCACTGGGCAAATGTTCGTAAGGTCAGTTGGTGGCATTCTAACCCATGTATAATCAGGTCTTGAACGGCTTGAGTATCACTTTGCACAAGGAGTTTGACTATCACCTCCGGTCTCTGGGACCGACCGAAAAGCACAGTCAAGATTTCCAGCACATCCGCCAAAGCCACCTTGAATTTGAACAATCTGCTACAACGAATCCGCTGTCAAACAGGGAAAATGGTAACGTGAAGAACACAGCAACCCGGACAAGATCCATATCAATCATTTACGCGGGATCTACTTTCTCTCCAGGCTTTGCCATATCATTTCACAATCAACCTCGCTCAACATGAGTTATTAAGATCATGCAGTACAAGCAGGCTTTAGGTTTCCAAGGTTAACATGTATGACACAGTACTACACAGTTACTCAACTGTTGGGCTAAATGATGAGCCTAGCTGAGCTGACTGGCCTTTTCTTCTTAATACTAATCAAAAACAAGAGCCTGATGCTCCCACATCCAGTAAATGCCAAATTCATGCTTCACCATAAAACGCAGAACACAAAAGGTCAGTACAACGAAAGGTCACATGTACAGAATGGGAATTTACCACAGCGACAAAAGAAGGCTGTAACAGTCTTTTACATACAGGCCTCCTTAATGACTGAAAATGACCTGCTGATGGCTCTGTTTCAATGGCCCAAGCTCAGTCCACGGTAGTCAAAATGGAGGGTACTCCCTTGAGTAATTATTGCTGCATTTATTTCAAAGCTACTTGGCTTCACTGTAACACAATTACAATAAAACTGTTATGTTGCTGTGACGGTTATGTTCCAAAACTGATATAAAATGAACTTGTGCCCCGAGACGGATATCACACAAATCTGTGTTTTCAAATCGTTTATGCACAAATTATTCAATATAACGTGGTATTTTATTTGTTGCTGTTGCGCCACGAGTTTGGCTTGTAAAAACAGAGCCCTTAGACTTTATTGTCCTCGTGAGAGGAAATTCTTATTCACGGCTTGTGGAGACAAACACAGAGGCAGGAAAGTGAAACACCGTTACTGAGGAGGGGTAGCAGGCACCGAGAGGAGACACAAACAAAAACGTGTTTTAGCCATGCTCTGGAGTAGTTTAATTCAGGGACAAGAGGATCATTGACAAAGGAAGTGACACAGGAAGTATGGAGGGCGGGATGGGGGCTTCAGAGTAGAGCACCTGGTGGAGAACTCGTACTCAAATCGATGCTGCACTGATTTCTTTCCCGGCGCGACTCGCATTGCTGCAAATCCACCCGCCTCCATTTAGACTGCAGAAGCAGCTGTCGCGGACACACAGTCAAGTCCTTGGCGCGTTAATTTTCCTTGAGGGAGAATCAGGGCCGTGTAGCTGCATGCTATTTCATTAGGAGATCAAGCTAATGCTTTTGATGGCTCAGGATAGCATTTTTTTTTTCTTTAATGAGAGGAAAGCTGCCTATGTAAATCCCTTTTAGAGAGACTAAAACCACACACAAAAAAAAGCAAAATCCAAAAGTGAAATCCAATGTCATCTAGTTTTTTCCCCATCTCAAACAAGCCATTAAAAAGTCATATTACAAATTAAGACCAGAAGTGTTCAGATTTCCAGTTGTCGCCTTTGATTGGCCCTGCAGGTTGTAGGGTGTGAAACAGTCGCTCGCTTGCTAATGGTTTAGCTTTTCAGTGGAGTGCATGTGCTTCAGCAGAAAGTCCCGACTCCACATGGGAGGAAACCACACAGGATATACACCAAAATTGTGATCGAAAGGCTGTTTTTATCTTTGCAGCCTAAAATGCACCATGATCATTAAAAAAAAAAACAACTCCTACTAGGGAGATAGGACTCCTACATGACTGAGTGAATGAATAAATGGTTGAAATATTTTTCCAGTAAAAATCTGAAAATAAAACGAGGCCGCTGGCTGGATGCTAGGCTAGGCCTAACAAGCAGCAGGCGATGACAGCTCCCTGGGAGAGGACACTGCTGGTTTGACATTGGCCGGTTTGGGTTGGGGGGTGCACATTAGTAGGTGTAGAGTTTCCATAGTAGCAGAGATCAAGGGGAAACTGACGCCCCCCTGTACAAGCAGGTGTTAATCCCCCAATCGTGTAATTTGGGAGCAGACTCCACTGGCTCTGACATGGGTACACAACCCAGATAACAACATTGCGAATGACCTCGACCTTCGGCTACATGTTCTCTCACAGCTACTGCAGCTGAAAACTAAAATTCACCAAACTCAAATTTCAATCATTTCATTTCTAACCATACTTGAAAAATTTCTATTTGCTAACACAAATACCACAGGTAAACCACATCAATTTCTGAACTTTTTATGTACATTGAACAAATATAAATATAGCCATTATGTATTTATGGTTTCGATGGCAGGTTTGTTTTATGCTACTTATGTCTTTAGTGGGGCTGGAGCAAATACCTAAATTTACTGCTGCTCTCAGGACCTGGAGCTGAGTAGCAGAATGGCCTGCTGGCCCCATGACTGCTACATATGGACTGGACGTGTTGAGGCCCAGACAAAGCAGTTCAGTCCCTCGACAAACACCAGTTTAGACTAAATAAACCTGAGCGCTGGGTGAACCAGTTGGCTCGCTGGCTGGTTTACGAGCACTAACACGTGGAGCAGGGTCAGGTCAGGGTGTGGCCCGAACCTGACCCTCCTGCGGAGTGCCAAAAGTTCAAAGGTCACGGCTGGTGACCTCTCTCAACATGGCGTGGCACCCTGTGTGGTTATGGAAACCGGATGTGGCACAGTCAGATGAAGCAACCCCTGCACCCCCACCCACCGCCCCCCACTAAAAGGTTGATATTACTGGGTTAATAGGGTAAGTGTGCCCTACCCCAACCTTTTCCCCAAAAACTGTGCATATTACAACCTACAACCATAAAATAACAATTATAGGAGCTTAGCCTAAAACAGAAATAATGGGGTAATACCCTCTTGTGTCTTAGCCACACCTCCTAATTATGAGCCTGGCCAATGGTTTCAGACATTTCAGAGTGATGAAACTGCCCACTTTCTGAGATGCACCAAACATCTAACCAATGACATTATCTCTGCAAAGGCAGGTGTGTGTTGCAACAGTGTGAATTGTGTCTTCCCACTCATTCATGATACGATTCCAAGTCATGCATCGTTCAGCCTGTATGACTTCAAGCAAGAACCAACAAAGGTGGGAAACAAACACCCATCCGCATGAATGGGATAAAACGTCAAATCTAAGCCATACAAATCACCCTAAATAAGGAAATATGATATAGAGCATAAATAATAATTACAGGATTAAACATCTGTTCTTGGCAAAAAAAAAAAAAAAAAAATCTCTCATATATAGCAGGTGCTCAGAAATCCAACAATAGCTTAGTACACCAGCTTCGTACACCGGTTCCTACAGGCTAGCATGAAACAACATGCCTCTGGTGTCTGTAGGTGCTGTAGAGGAACTCTGGGATAGACGAACAGCCTTCTGCACGGTTTAGCCCATTCCCTGGAGGGCCTGCCGGTGAATTTTTCATGCGCTTAATTGCATATTAATGGAATAATAAGGAAAAAAGTCCCTTCAAATCAGAGTTAACCTCATTAAAGTTTCACTGCCGTCGCCCCGAACGGCTGCGTAGATCCTTTTCTGGCTGGTTAATTCTTATGCAACCGATTATGCTGGAACGGGCAGGGCTGGTTGCTGTCCCTGGGGGGAAACTGCGAAGTTAACTTGCACAATAAAACATACACACATCGCAGTGGTGTAACAACGAGTTTAAAGACCGGCTGCTTTACAGTGGCTCACATTGGTGCGTCTTTCAGATACAGGCAGCTCAGATTCTTCAATTTTACTTGTTAGGCTTTGGTTAGATTAGGAATCCTTGTTACCTTTTTTGTTTTTCCTCAGATGAAGATCTTTACCTGCAAATGCTGTATGGTAACAGCCTTTTTCATGCCTTATTCTGGCCTGCCCAACCATTCAACAGGCCGCAACCAGCATGTGTGTGCATGGTTTTGCGGTTTTTGCATTCCTCTGTTTCGTATTAATTGTCTTGCATCATGTTCTTGACATAGTAAAATGTACTGCTATCACTACCTTTTTGCAACTTTGGCTAGCAAGACCTAATTTTTGGTTTTTGGCTTTGTATGTGGTAGACCCATAGTTGGGTCACTCGGTTCTGTCCACTGTAGTTTGAGTGGACTCTGGGACCAGAACCAGCTCGGACTGAGCTTCATTTCAGCACCATGACGGTCGGATCCATAATTTTTCCACCTGGAAACAGCACTTACATTACCAACAATTACCATGCCTGGAGACAAAGCAGCTTAAACATCGGTCAGATTCTCCAAGGACGATTCGTGAAAGTGTGATATATCTGATACAGTCCCTCTCATGGTATAGTTCACGTTTGACCCACCAGTCAATCTGCTAAATGTGGAATGAATGTCAATGGCGTTCAAACAACGGCACAGACACTATTTCAGGGGAAGACTTTATGTTTAGTTTGACTGGTGTGAATGACAATGAAGAGTTGATACAGTAAGTAATTCTATCCACAGAGACTTGTCAATGATAGGAACAGGTCTCCAGGTCGTGTAGTCGAGGCAGAGTCCCTTGAAACTTTCAGGTCCAGGCCTGACACAGTGCTGGGTACCCTTAAGATATCCCTCCCCTCTCAAACACTTACACACTTACTCCCACACCTGAACCGAGATCAGTTTTGGCTCCACTGTCAAAACATTCCGATAATAAAAAGATTCTACTCTACTCTATTTTACTCTACATGTTCACTCAGATGTGGGCCACACTCATTTTAAAATGCACTACACAATCTCTCCATTAGGCCTTTTAGCTCAGCGATAATTTTTAAACAAATGTTTAAAAAAAAAAAAAAAACATATTAAGCCTACAAGTAATTTCCGTTGTGCTAATTTCCACGTAAATTACATCAGCAAACTCATAAAGAAAAACAAGGTCTCATCAGACCCAGGCCTTCAGACAGTGGCTGGACTCACTGTGGGGGTTTTATCTTTCCCATAAACCTCTCTCTGCTTTGTCCCTGCAGGAAATCCACATCTTGACGCCATTACTCAGGTCTGGGCCTAACACATGGACCGAACCCCTCTGTACTCAAAGTATCCAGAGTTCTCTTTGGACTCTTCCAAAGTCATGCTTTGTGATTTTCCGTGGCCCCTCCTAATGTCAGCTGAAGACCTCCTGGTCATGTGGGCAGGCTGGGCTATGCTTTCCACCCAATGCAGTGGACTCCAAAACTTTCCTAAGCAAAGACCAGCACCCTGGGTGGGGGGGGGGTGAGGTTTCATTTAACCGGAAATGGGAGGAGCTACTGCATAATATCATGAGTCACTTGATTTGGACCAATGACTGCTGCTTGGCTGTGGAGAGGAAACATTTTTTCATTGGTTCAAACAAAACAATGATTGACAGCTGCGTGTAGCTCCACCCATTATGAGGCTCATGAAACTTCATTCTCCCAAGGGTACCCCCACACTCTTTTTATGAATGAATGTGTTCTGTGACTCGCCCGTCACATACAACATGCAATTTTTTCAAAAATACACCCAAAAAAGTGTGTATACACTGTAAACGTATGAGGTTTGCCTCCATCCCCCTCCTTAAACAGGACTCACAGCAACACTGGTGCATCACAACCAACACAGGGTGGCCTCACAAATCTGCTGTGCAGAATGCGGGCACAAACTCAACGCTAATGGCTCGATCTTAACAGGGACAGGGAGGAAAAACAACAGCTCTTAGCAGCTATAGCCTTTCTCAGTCACACAGAGGTTCTATTCAAACACCGTCCTGTCAAAACATTTTACATTGCCTCTCCCTCTCATTTCACCACTATGAGGCTATAATTCCAGAGTTATGAGGCAAATTAAGTCTGCTGTTCCTCTCTTTTCATTGTTTGTTCCAAGGGAATGACAGGGGGAGTGGACTTGTTCGTAAAACTTCCAAGCCCAACCCCCCCCCACCCCCATTCAAATCCGCCAATTAACTGCGGTTTACCTCAAAACTACCATCATCTGTTCAGAATGCTTTACCGGAGGTTAGAAAACGCACTCGCTCGCCACGGAAATATGAGCAAACACGCGAGCACTGCTTGGGTCAGGTGGAGTGCAGCATTTGGAATGAGCTGTACAACTCCACCCCACAAACAAAGGGACGGGGGGGGGCGGAACCCTTCCGCTCCGCTGTGGAAGGTTAGGGGTGTTGACTGTCCAGGTGAGAAGTTCATCATTAGCTCCGGTTTTGAAACCGCAAAAGAAACAGGAGTCCATGAATAATGAAGGGGTTGGAATCGGCCTACTTCCACAGTTAAACCAGCTGTTTGCGCAACGCAGAGAGGGGAAAACAAGCCATTCATAGTGCTCGCTTCCCAAGAAACAGTGACGGAGGTTTCTACTGCTGCAGACGTTTACATTGTTTTTAGGCATTTGCCTACAGACAGATACCCTCAACCAGAACTCACACAGCTTATTTTTCTATACACACTATCCATTTATACAGCTAGATGTTACACAGGAACAATCCAGGTTACAATAGTGCATGCCCTACCCTACCTACTGAACCTGCAGCCTTCAAGTCGCACACCCAGCTACCCAAGCTTTCCACTGCACCACCACATGATGTAAACACAGCCTATTAACCATCGGGATATGGCAATTACAAGTCTATGAGGAGGCAAGAGCTCAGAGCAGAACCCGTTAAATTAAAGGATGTTAGACTACATTTATATTTTAGGTTCGTTCATGTAGCAGGCGCTTTTAGTTCATGGAGAATCTGGCGAAGTGCATGAGTCCAAAAGCAAGCTACAAAAGCATCAGGTGGATGAACTGAAAAATCACATGCGCAGCTGCAGCTGTGATGAACCAGTTACAGCTGTAAGCTGCGAGTGCTGTCGAGAGAAGAAGGTGCCATTTTCTTTATTTTACTTAAGATGAAGGTAGAAAGTGGTTCAATGGGGAGCAAGGTAATGGAAATGTGGGGTTTCAGTACACAGCAAAATATTACGCAGTACAAAATGACTACACTTCCATTTACATTTCTGTCATTTGGCTCTTATCCGGAGTGACATACAGAACAGCTTTAACTCCCCGACTAAAAACCCACCAGCATCAAACGGAAAGTCACCAGCGCCACGGAAACCCTCGATCAAGAGACGCCGATCCCAGTCTCATCATCAGTGTCCCCCGGCAAGAGGTTCCTGAATAACTTCACAAAAAAAAAAATACAAAATTAAATAAAAAGCAAGTCGCTCCATCTGGTTATTTATTTGCAGAAAACGAAAGAAACACATTTGCCATCCCCCCTGCCAAGCTGGCCCGGTCACTGTTCATTAACTGAGCGGCACGGCCCTGATCGTTTGAGGAGGCGGCCCACGCTCCGGTGCCCATGGGAACCCCCCCGAAGCCCGTCTCAGCCAGCGAACAGCGTGCATGAAACAGAATCGCTAATGCCTCGGAATTTACTCTCAGCGAATCAGTCGCCCCTGAGTGAGGGCAGGGCTATGAGGTGGCAGTCACTCCTTTGCGATGCAATTACAATCTACTCCCGCAGAGAGGTTGCAGTTTTGGTTGCACTTGTTTTGAGGAGGTGACAGCTGCCGTCTACCCCTACATCTGAGGAGGCAGGAATCCTGACACTGGGAGTGGCTGGACCAGGGCTGCATAACCCCAGTCCTGGAGGCCCACTGCTTCTTGGTGTGTTTTGCCACTTGGCAAAGTGCTTATTTTAACTCACTGATTGGATGAGGAATCCATGGAGCTTGCCTCCAAGCATTTAACTGGCTACTGATTGAAAAGAACCCACAAAATGCTGCAGACATCGCGGTCCTCCAGGACTGGAGCTGTGCAAATCTGGATGAAAGTTGACATAATGCTAGGATTCATTTTCTACCTACAACATACTTCACTGTGCAATTAATCTGAAATAAATGCAATTCAATGGGAGGTGTGTACACCTGACCAGTGACTGTTTCAATATGGACAGGACAAAACCTTTATCTTCTCTAAAGCAAAATAAAGGACTGGTTTTCATGCTGAGTCCAGATGCACAAAGTAGCTTTCTAATAACGTTCTTAAAAACCTTCAGACATTTTTTTCCCTGACAGTTCTTCCTCATGTAAGTCAAGGCCTGAAATGAGAGGATGCAGTATGAAGGGGGAAAAGCACTACTCAAATGTTAACATGCTCAGTACATACATGTTAAACTGCACAGCCGACTCATTGCATAGCCCATGCCATATCCTTCATTGAAAAATGAGTTATACACACATGACAATTGCTTTAGGGGTGAAGCAAAGCTAAAAATTATTTTTTATTATGGTTGATCCTCACCTTAAGTATGCGTCATCTGATTGCGAATGTACCACACATAGTTCATAGTTTATTACCTAGACCACACTAAAGACAGTGTACAGATCCTTACACCCAAGATTGTCACACAGGCATAATGCCCCCTCACTTCCCTGCATGTGATAGACTCCCCAAAGAGGGGGGGGGAAACACACTCAAGACTGCAAAACCTTCAGCTCATGTTTTAAATATTCTGACTGTCATCTGTGTCATCAGACTATGACTTCAGTAAATCTGTCGCTATAATCTCTTCAAGACGCCTCATTTCACTTCAATGAGACTGCAAGGATCCATCATAATGACATCACTCCTTCTGCAGACACAGAGGAAGTGTTTGCTTTTGACACATGAAATACAGTTACACAGTTGTCCTGAGAGTATTAGTCAATACCAAATTGTGTTTGTTCAGTTGAATTCCCCTTGAAGGGTGGTAACATAGAGCTCTTGATAGCTACCACATTCACATAACAGAGAGCCATAGACAACATGCCTGAAGATAAAGGCAGAACTGCAACCAGACTACTGGAAAGGGAAAACTGTGTGTCAGTGGTTCCTTAAAAGGTTGTTTCACCCAAAATTCTTTTAAGACTCTTATCTGTCTTTCAAATATGTGTACTAGACATCAAAAGAAGAGTTTTGAAGAATTCACAAAGTGCATGAACAAAACTACACTTCAACAGTACACTCTGAACTTTGGAATGAAATATGGCGCTGAGTGACTAAAGGGTAACTTTTGGAGATCTGCTTTTCACTTAAAATGGCAAATGCACAAAATAAATAGTCTTTGAATCCATAAAACACCGGACTATAAGGAGAGGGGACAAAAAATCATGTCGATTTTGGGGAGAATATTTCTTTAAAAGCTGCGTTTTGACTGAGCAGGGCAGTGAGCGTCCCTATGAAGATGCGCTAATCAACACTTGAGCTGGGAAAAAACCCAAGGGCCTCTCCGCATTCACGATGGCTGTCGATAAAGCGCTCTCCCTCCCACAGCGGTGTAATTGCCCCTATAGATCAGGAGGCTAATCAGCTCTGATTCAGCGCAGAGACGGAAAAAGACGGCCCGCAAACACGGAGGCGGACACTCGGCCAATCAGCCGGGGAGCTGCGCTCACGGGGGCGTTCTGCTGAAAACTGTGCGAAAGCACCGTCCACGTTCCATTATTCGGGCCGTGCTGTGCCTCTCTCTCTCTCTCTCATGGTAATCAATCAGCACAATGTAAAGCTTGCAGAGAAAAATTCAATTTTTCAAGGTGAGGTGATTCATCCCCCCATGTTATGACAGCTTTTTATACAACAGGAATAATCTTCATAACAAAAATTCGATCTTCTAGGGAACCCTTGTCCCTCCGGAGCATAAATGAAATCAGACACGTTGTCACATAAGATTCATCGCAGCCACTGCTTTCTTTTTTTTTTTGGGGAACCTGGAAAATACAGTGAACCTGAACTGCTGTCTTAATGGAAGTGTGTGAGGAGGAACCTTCCACAGATGCAAGCTAAGCCGTCCTAATGTCCCCCCTTATGAGCAGAGTCAGAAGAGAAACAGGTTGCTAGATTGGAAACTTGGAGGTTGCAGGTTTGACTCCTAAATGGCGTAAAACTGTTGCGCGTGCGCAAGGTGCTTGAATTGCTTCAATAAATAATTGTATTGTACGTACACAATTTAAGTGGCTTACAATGCTCTGGATTACTGTGTCTGCTGAATGCCCTACAGTGCAGTAAGACAGTGAAAGCAGAAGCACTCCTACACGGCTAGTGTAAGAGGTAACTGGTGTTTCTGAAGCGCTGGTGGTGAACATGTTTCACAGCGTGAAGCCACCTTTGCTCTGTTTTAACACTACACCATTTCTTAAGAACTGAGTGAACGAATTAAGCTTAAGTTTCCCATTTGAAGTTACCAAACAAAATGAGGCAGTTTTTCATGCAACTCACTCTTTCAACAGTAAAAGAGACAGCAGCCTCCGTTTTCTCTCACTGCTTAAGGCCTGTAGAGAGAGAGCAACCCTCATTAATCCCCCACATGTAAAGATGCCACCAAAGGTGCAAAGTTTCCTGACACTGCCACAGCCAATTACAATGCCAACAAAGGGGATTTGTCATTCCAACTCACTTAAGAGGCCTAAGGTTTTGGCATTCTGCGCTCGCTTAACAGGTCTGAAGACGTGGTCTGCTCATTGCATCTAGGCATTGAGCTGCAGAGTGACTGGCACAGCTTACATGTTTACATCGTATCCATTTGTAAAGCTTGATGCGCACAGAAGCAATTCAGGTGATGTGCCTTGCTTAAGGGTACTGTGGTAATGCCACACATGGGAATCAAACCTGCAACCTCTTGGTTAGAAGCCCAGCAAAATACCAACCACTGGAAAATACCAGCCCAGACTTCGTGCTTTCCCCCGACTTACTTTTAAGGCAAACTTTCAAACTCATAGGCCTCTACAGAAAGCAAAACTGAATGCTAAGAAACAATGGAAAATATAAGTCTTCTTGTAGCTGATCCAGAAACTATTCGGCTAAGATTTATGTACGATGGTTAGAAGAGACAGCAGAGGCAGCTCAAATCATTTTCAAGCCTGTTTCTTTTTAGTCACGCCTCTTCTATATTCAAACAGCCGCCCGAAAAGTTTAATTGAAAAATATGACGACCCAGTAATTCAACCAGGACTGTAACAGCAACGTGGTGGCCCTGCTGGTCCAAGAGTAGCCCTTGCAGTTCACCTCGCTACATCTGACAACTTGTTTAAGTAACAAGCATTGATTGTACCGTCATTGACATTATAGGCATATACTCGCATATTGTAAATATGACATCAATGTCATATATAGTGTCGCCCTATATTTTTCTGATAACTGTGACGGATGTCCAAAAGTCATCGGAAACACTCCTGGCATTTTACCGCCAATGCTCCACTCTGCTTGCGCTTTGTGTTGGGATTGCCTCACGTCAAACTACGCGACCACTGTAACCACTGCGAAGCCTGATGTTACACATACATCTTTTTAAAAATATCCCACACTAATGTCTAAAACTGCATTATCTCAAAATGGCGTTGGCTTTGTTTTTGTTCTGCTCAAGTTCAGCAACCTCAATGTCTTTGTTCGTAAAACCATGTCCATTTTTCTATGACTGTTGAGTTCTTAACTCGTACATTTGCTGTAGTTTCCCTCCCTCTCCTCCGGGGCCTGGTATATCTGGAAGCCTGGATGCAGAATTTACACTTATTGCTATATTGACGCAGACACACGCCACTAACAACTTATAACACAAGTGCTCACATAAAAAGATAGAAAGAAACAACTCCATTGCATTTGATTTACGGCGACACCGCGCCTTTGCAAACAAATGAAACGTCAAAACACAATCAGTCTTTTCCTTGCTGTGCCTGAAGAAAGTGCCTATCTATCTGAAGAGTTACGATAGTGAGCTAATTTGCTGCAGCGAAGAGCAAACAAACGACTATTAAACAATCAAATGTATTTAAATGTAGTTAGGGAGTAATTAAATGAATGCCAGAGTTGCATATAACACACATTTAGTATCCCCAAAACAAGACTTTCAAACTTTAAACACGATAATTGAATATCTCGGGTGCATGATCTACTTTAGCATGCATTGCTATGCACATACGATAACTGAAACTAGATTAAGCTCAATATCATTATTTTTCAGTTGCTTTATGCATATGATTACATTCTTTTGTGTGGATTCATTTGTTATTTGTCCCTTACTAACCTACTTAACTTGCCAGCGGGACGATAAAAAAAATCATTCCCGATGGAAGTTTTTCTGGTTCGCTACAGCCGGGTACTACCGCAGTATCAACATTAAAATTGAACACAGACTGATCAAACGTGCATAACTTGGAGAAACGAATATATTCCACCGTTAAACACCCAGGAAAAATAACTACTAAATCGATGTAGTCGATCAGATCTTGAACGATTCCCCCGTCTCTTTCTTTCCCTTGCTCCCAGAAAAGCGCCATATTGTCAGTCGCACCGGTGCTAGGATTGCAACATTGTTTCCAAATATTTTTACGGTATCGAGAACATAAAGGACAGCAAACGCATCTTACCTTGGCAATAGCTTTTTTGTACCTCATTACGGCTTGTTGAATCAAACTGTGGACTTTAATATTTCCATTTCCACACGGAACCACTACCCTGGTCCGACCGAAGCACACTGTCACTTTCATAGTTTAATTTCCGATATATTCCACAAATCCAGAAGAAAGCTCAAGATGCGACGCTACTTTGTCCAGTCCGCCTCGTCATGAATTCTCTTTGGCCATTGAATAGGCTGTATCCGGGAAAAAGACATTGAGATTCTTCACCTTTTCTCCATGGTGGATGTTTGAAGATGTGTGTATCTGACCACCTGTTTAATGTTTCTGGGATTCGTGCTGTGTGATGTGGTGTCTACGAATCCGGCAGTCCATTGAGTTGAGTAAGCGTCTCCCCGCGCTGGCCAAAACGGGTATTGACTCGATGTGTTTCATCAGATGGGATACCGGATGGCGCGTCCGCTCGCCTTCCCGTATAAGACAGGATTCAAATGTGAGACCTTTGAAAATCCTAAACTTACATATTTCTGTGTTGGTCAATAAGGCACTGTCGGAGATAAGTTACTATTAGTCTTTGAAAACCGGTATGTGTTATTTTCATCCTTAATTTTTATGTCACTGGAAGAATAGACCAGCAGAGAATATTATTCTATAGCCGTCCAAATTCGCTACTTTTAGACTACCAGCTACTTTTAAAGAATGTGTGTGCTACATAATTTTACCTGAGGCCTATGAGACACTAATGACAGACGACAGTAGGCCTGCTTAACTTGGTCTTAAGCTCATACAGAGTGTAAATTGAAGGGGTGCGAGCTGTGAAGACAGGAGGTTTCGTAGAAGGATAATATTCAGTGAAGTCGTTGCCCTGTTACTCTGAGCAGCGTGTCAGGGAACACGCTGACAATATTATTTTTATATCTTATAACCATCCTTTTGAGCCAAACCAATGAGCTGCTCTTGTGCTCCATCATATATGTCTTATAATATTTATGACACGTTATAGAAAATAAACACTTTTCTTTCAGCAAATTCTATATTTCATTTCAAGAGAGAACCGTGGATCCCCCAACCCTCAGACACAGAGAACGTAAAAAAAAAATGTGCCCCTGGAAAACGAGTCCCTAACTCAGGAGCAAGCCTGTTCGACTGTCCTTGGAGTACACGGTGCTTATATCACCCGCCCCGGAATCTCCCGTTAGACCGTTGTTTGTCGTAACCTGATCACACCGCGGCATGAACAGCTGAGGGGCGCTTACAAGAGTCAGTGTCTCTTGTTGCCCAGTGGAAGAACATGACCGTGATGCACGCGGGCTCCGCATTAAGTGTTTGAAATGCTCTGTCCATGCAAACGTGTAGCCCATACTGGTGTGTGTTTCAGTTTAGTGCTTCATCTATGTATTAACTGATTCATATGTGTTTTTTCTTTCCCTTTTGTCCTTTGACAGAGTTTAATGGGTAATTCAAATACAGGTGACAAAACAAAATACAAATTCATATTGTTTGCAGTCTAGCTGAAGAACACTCAGCACAGATTCAAGTTTGTTAATATGGGAGAGCATTGTAATTGATAATTACCACCATACCCTGTTCTCAAGGGCACTGCCAGCAACCCCCACCTCCCCCCACCCCAATGTTATTGATGACAGTGAGGAACATTTTTGGGGTCCCTGTCCAGTGCTGAGCCCCCTGAATTATGCAAGGTTTTCAGCTCTTTTACATCACCCATGCCTGCCCTAAATGGAAATGATTTCATATAGTCCAATCAGTTTTCTGTAACTCAGATGGTCTGATTCAATGCAGGGAGGTAGGGACAGTCTGAAAAGAAGAGCCGTATGGTGGAGGTAGTGAGGCACTGTGCTGTTCTGATAGAAATTCATAACGGGGTAAAGATGCGTTTGAGTAGGCCCGTAGCAACACAGCCATAACGGAAATGGGGTGCATTACATTCCCCCTTACACCCAGAGGGCTGCGGTGTCTGCAGGTTTTTTGTGGTTTCAGTTTAATTAGCTGCCAAGGTGTGTGGCACCACTCGATCAAGCCCAAAGTCTTAATGCTTAGCTCGAACCTCTGACTTTTCCATAACATTGATATAAACAAAAAAAATAGTACCTGGATGACTTAACCATCAAAAAAATAATGATTGTAATTGGGGCGACAGGGGTTTAAATTAAGCACAAAATAATAATAAAAAAAACACAACATTAACACCAGCCCTCCAGAACAGGAGTTTTGCACCCCAGGCCTGGTCTCACACAGTGTCATCTTCATCAAAAAACCATTTCACACACTGTCCCCCCAGGACTGGGGCTGTAACCCCCAGGAGTAAACAGACAGGGGGCAGTGACAGAGAGCAACCAAAGCTGGGTGGAGAGGTGAAACTGGAGGTATGTGGGAATGTTTGGGCTGGGATTAAGGCATGCCTGACATAGAGGTTTGAAACAGACGTAGCCTGCAGTTGGTTGCTAGTGGAGTCAGGTGACAGGTGACATAAGGTAGTGGTATCCACTCTTGCCCTTGAACAACTAGGGTATCAGTGCTGTTTATTACACACTTAGTTCATCCTGCCTGGCTTTTTAAACTCATTGCACATTTGTTTGCTGGGTTTATGATAAAAACAAAACCCAGCCACCCTGTGACTTTTCAAGGGCTTAAGAATGAATGACACTGACATGAGACAGTATAAGACAACAAGACAAGGGAACAAATGATCAGTTTTGGATGATTTGGGGATGGTCAGACAGAATTTGCACAAAGCATCTACATATGTCACTGAAATATGCAAATGCATTTTATGTTTTACTGTGCACTGTATAATAGACCTCCAAATGAAACCTTTTTTTATCATTGAAATGTTGAGAGAATGGCCTAGTTCACTTTGGCAAAAGGACCAAGAATAGCTTCAGCAGCTTTTTAAGGAGAACCATTTTTTGCCTCTTTGGGCACAGTGTCTGGGACACACAGGATATTATATGCAGGACATTCTGAGAATGAATCACCATTTTCTTAGCGATCAGGTTATGTACACAACTGTTGGGATGTATGAATGCATTTATGACACTCATGTTGATATTGTATTGTATATCAATATGGAAATGAAAAGTATGTCTCATCAACTCACATAAGATCGGCATCATGTGACAAAAGACATGTAAATATCCGGAGGGCAGCAGAGTAGTGTGATGGTTAGGGAGCTGAGCTCATGCATTCGTTCATGTATGTATATGTACTAGACAGAGTCCCGTAAGTCTTGACAGGAAAGCAGCAGCTCTTTGGTCTATGGTTAGATGGATGTGAGAAACAGGTTGACTCTTTGTATGACGGACATGAGGAGGTAACATACAGCTAAACCCCCCCCTTGGCATCCTGGGATGGAATGTGTTGTTTTGTGGAAACTGTTGGTGGGCCTGGTTGATTAACAGTGAATTCCAATCTGTCCTACAGACTTCATTCCCCCCTAAGACTTCAATTTGCATGTTGGCGCAATTTGTCACACATGACTGAGAAGCCAGGGGATAGTTGGGTATTTCAACAACCCCTTCAGGCAAGCCAGCAAAGTTGCAGGCTTCAAGCCGAAGCATTTCCCAAGAGCCTTTGCAACATGAATAGCACATCCACACGGGTTATAAAAAGATGGAAAGAGCCTTGCTGGTACCATAGCAACACTGCCATGTACGGTGCTGCAGCTGCCATCTTGGATTCAAGATGCGAGTGAGTTTTGTTGGCTCGAATCAACAAACTTCTGGCTGCTCAATACTTTGTTTTTAGACTGGCCCTTGACTTCACACCGCTGAAACTTCATAATGAGTATCACACTGTGCAGCGGCAAACCCAAGACCCACATCAAATTTCATTGGCCTACATGGTTTCCAAGGAGACAATCAGTTACTGAACCAAAAACACTTGGCAGCACCCAGCCAAACCATCCTGTGCCCTTCCTGTGCCAAACTGCTGAAGCCAGAGGTCAGGGCTGGTGTGTGCTCAGATGGGAGACTTGAGAAAACTAAGTCACTAACACAAGAGGTGTTGGGGAACCAGGAGGTGGCACTAGTCACCTGGATCATGATGGGCCACAGTTTTTTAGAGGGTTCTGTTGCAGCACAGCACAGAGTAACACAGCAAACCAAGGCTGTGACTCATAGTTACAGATCTGATAAGATTTTGTCAAATTGTGACAAAACTGGCTTTCTATATTTGGATGCTTTAACACCTGCTTCATATGAATAGCAATATGATTCCTTGAATTCAGTGGTGGCTGGTGAACTCAAAACAGGAGGAACAAATTTGACCTTTATAGCTACCATTATGTCCAACCTGTTCCCTGCTCGATTAACAATAAAACATTTAATTCACGAAGTAATTAACACCAATTGATCTAGTTAGATTAAAAACGCCCATAGATATAACAAACGTAACACTAGTTTGCAAAAAACAGCAATTTTATTACAAATGAAAATGGTAACCATTCACTGTGTTTACATAAGCTGGAATAAATTCACTTATTGTTAATCAAGGAGATGAATCGGAACAGGTTGAAAGTGATGATAGTTTTAAAGGTAGAGTTTCTTCCTCCCCTGTTTTGAGCTCACCAGTCGCTACTGCTTGAATTCTGCATCCAGGTTGATCAACCAGGATGTCACTACACATGAGATGAGCCCTTGATGGCTGCAGCAAAATAAAACAAAACATGAATTTGGGGAGCTGGAGATGGCACATGAGTTAACCAGCAGGACATTCCCAGCATGCCATGCAGATGTCCATGAAGAGTGAAATACCAGAGAGAAATACCAGAACATGCACAGGGCGGAACCCTGCATCTCTGAACTGCTTGGTCAACCGCTCTCTCGACCTTCAGAAGAGAATTAGTTTCATATCCACAGAAAAGTCCAAAGGCTTTGATCTGTTGTCATAACCCGCATAACTTTTGGCGGCCATATGCAGCAACATCCCTCTCGAGTCACATCACTCACCTCGCCGGTGTCTGTCAGCAGAGGATTATGGGTAACGGAAAGCCAAGAGTCCCCCTGTCAGATTTCAGTTGTCAAATATTAACACATTCCTGCACTGGAACCTCTGGCGCTATTTGTCAAAATTTCAGGCTTTCAAAAGTGGCATGGCCTCTTCCAGCTGAGCCTTCATGTCTGAACGTATCTGTTGCGGATTACAGACCTGATAGTGTACTCCGTGTTTCGTGATGTTTCTCATCATGTCAACTGACAGACCTGCAAGGCCCCAGGCCTGAATGTGTGAGGTAGAAAAAAATACAGCAAGAGGAGAGCCAATAAAACAGCACTGATAGGTACATTGTTATTTCCCTTCCTCAGAAAATGAATAGGTGGGTCTTACAAGGCTGTGTAATTGAATCTATTGTTTGTCTGCCACTGAACCATGAAAACGGGATAAGCTTTGCCAGACAAGCTCTTGCATTTGATTTCAGATAGTCGTGTAAAAGAATTCAGATGGATAAACTATCAAATGAATGGGAATTCAGCTCTCTGTTGTGGAAAACGTTAAAATCCATATCATTAACATAAAGTCTGTCCTGAGGTATGCCAACATATCAGTTATAGGATTTGCACAAAAGGACCAGATCTAATTCAGGGAGAATCTAATCAAAAGCTATCTGTAAATTATGATTAAAAAAGTGTGGTTTACTTTATAAAAAATTTGGTTTCAATCAGGGGTACCCCATCTTACCCTGGATGGAGTACCCCTGACTGAATGCAAGCTTAAAGTCAGGATTGGCTGCAGGCTTTTGCTATAGCTAAACACTAAAGCACCCGATTGAACTAATCAACTGATTGAGGTCTTTCATCTTCAAAGACTTTGATTATTTGAAACAGCAGAAGGGTCTCTGTCCATGCCGGCCCTTCTCAAGTAAGATTGAGGACCCCTGGTTTAGAGGCCCTCTCCGGGCAAAGCAAGTACGCCATTATATAAACGGCCTGCTTTTTCAGAAAGTGAGGCGGTAGAACTGGAGTGAGGAATCGGTATCAGCGTACAGCTGAGCTCATCCTTCCTTCCTGTTGCGAAATGAAAGACTTAATCAGGCTTCTTCTTTTTCCCAGAATTCCAGCTGGTTCAGTACCGCCAGATCACATGTGGGCTACAGGGAGTACAAAACACACATCTGGAGCCGGTGTGATTCTCCCACACTAATGCACTCTGGAGCTGGGACGTGCACACCTTCGCGCTGTTGTTGCCCAGGCAACGGCCCATTTCCCCCCTTTCGCCAAGTTGCCCCTCTGAAGGGTTTTGATAGCTGGCATTAGCCATTATTAGCACTAACAGAGCACTGGTGGGGCCAGTGGCCCTTGTGCACGTCACTGCTCTGGGCACAGTTAAACTGGCAGCTAGTGTTTGGAAATTTAGGCTTCGTGACACCCAGAATGGGTGGAGTTACCACGTCACCAGTTTTTCACTGGGCTCTGTTTCGACAATCTAATCATGGGGCATGATGATTAAAAAAAAGACTTCCAGGGAATATAAATGAGTCATTTATTTGAAAACACAGATTTGTGTGACATCTGTGTCAGGGCACAGTTCATTTGGAATGCGTGACAATTGTCCCCACATAGATGTTGCATATTTGTTTTGTTTTGCAGAATGAAAACATTTTGATTGGTTGACAGGGGATTGACAGCTACTCCCATTTTTTGATGGCAAGATACTTTATTTGCCCACCTGTACTGGTAACTTCACTTTTGCATTTAGCTGTGATATAGGTGTAGCACAGTGAAACAGACAAAACTACATGCAAAGCTGAAACTGTAACGATACAGTCAATACTTCAGTGATTTTTTTCCCTTGAAGATGGGGGTTGATAACCAATGAAAACCTTAAACCAGGAGGCATACATTCATTCACAGTGGTACATAATGTACAGAAGAGGTTGAACGCGAAATATGACCAGCGAACACAGGAAGTTCAGAAAATTGGGAAAATTATGTGCAGTACAATTTATATTCTCAAGCACAAAGATAGCCCGTCAGTCCTGCTTAATGTTTTGGTGCAGTTAAATAAGCTGTAAGACCACAGGCAGATTACATTGCCCTGCTGCAGTCAGTGTTTTAACTTCAGCGCTGGTATGCACTGCTTCACGTGTGCGGGTTGAAGAGATATTTTATTCTCACTGGTTATATTTGCTTTGGAATTTATGAGGGCGGCCTGTAAAGTTCGCGGCTTCACTCAGGTATTCTTCCACAAACACAGGTGTTTGCGCAGGCGGTGGAGGGATGGGCCTAGAAAAACAATCAGGCATTGCAAATAGGGCAACAATAAATCATAGAATGTAAGCAGATATATAAAAATAGGGTGACCAGTCGTCGTGATTTTCCCAGGATAGTCCTGTATCTCTCTCAGCCCCCTCTTAGGTCTCCCGGCTTTTCTTTTAAGCGTCACATCTCCAGCGCTTTCGGCAATGTGGAAAATGACATCTGTTGAAGTATCGCAAATTTGACAGCTGAGCTGTGGTATTCCATTGCTCAGAGGTGAAATTCCAACAAAGGTGGTTTATTTTGTACTTAACCCACCCCTTCTCATCATCATCATCATCATCATCATCACTATCATCACCACTCAGGAATTCTGTCAGGGGCCCCTCCTTCGATCAGCAGTCCTTCACGTAAAAAACACAACACACCTCACACATAGATCTCATTGCATGAAGTGTTATTAGTCAGTGGCCGGTATTAAGCTTGAGGAAATATGGTCACCCTATACAAACGCATCTTCATACTTCCTCACTGCTTATAAATATGAATATAACTCAGACATGAGCCAATAACAGGGTTCCTTCCAGTGTGAGACAAACACCTGGAAGAGACAGCCACCCTTGTACATGGATTACGGTAATTAATGTTGCCATGTGCACCAGACACCCTCAGTGCAAGTGACTACCATCGCAGGCGGTCTCACAACAGAGACGAGATGTGTTTTATACAGACACACAAAGCAGAAGGGCCAAGGGCATCAGACCACTTTCATTTGACATGAGGGGGTCAGTTATTTTTGGATAACGTCAGTCAGATATGTAAATCACATCACAGACATTTGCATACTGATGTGTCAGGCACAAGGCATTGGGTATCATAAATATTTTATTCCCCAGGATATGATAAATATGTTACATAATTATTCAGTAAAGAAACTGAATTCTTATGTGAACTGATAATAGAATGGCATACATCTTTGTAATGCTGACAGAATTCTCTCACTCTGAGCAAGTCAGATTGAGGAGTGCGCCACCTTGTGACGAAGTGGAGAATAGCACATTGTCAGTATGACTACGTGCTTTGATTTGGCCATGAGGGTTGTTTTTAAGGTGAGATGAGTCTGACAGGTGTCTCGCTTCAGTAATTCCACTGCTTTGTGTGTGAATGTAATGAGGAGATATGTTTTGGCAGGGCAGGCTTCACGCTGATTTAACTGTAACATAACCGAGTTTTCTTTCCACGGTGAATTACCGTGTCTGGTTACAGAAAACAAAAACGCAAGATGATCGCAGGTTTCCCACACTGACATGACCGCACCCGAAGGAACAAAAATTATGCCAAAACACATTTTCCGTTGTCGGGTAAAAAAAAAAAAAAAATATGGAACCAACTCAGCCTTTGAGACCACGTTATGGGGGTGCTTTCTGTCACATCACTTTCAAAACAGCTTCACTATGATCAAGATACTACACGGTGATACTGCAAAATCTACTGTCTCCATTACGGCATATCGCCATCCAACTATGAGCCATGCAATCTAGAATTTTCCAGCTCTGAATAACCGCACTCCTATTGGTCAGAAGTGGTAAGTGACGGTTGGTTTACTAGCAAAGAATGTTGGGATGCATTATGTCACAATGGGCAGTGGTTTGTGAGGCTCACAGTTATGATGTCATAGTTATTAGCATGACAAACGAGGCCTTGACTTAATGGAGAGTAACACATGCTAAGACCGATGAAGATGAGCACCACAGTGAATGAAGCAATTAGCAGCCAGGGGTTACACGACAGGATCTAAGACACTGGTAACACACTTACTCAGGGTCAAAAGAACAACCAATGACAGTAATCTTTTTAATAACCACTGTGCATGCTCTATGCATGTCAAAGAGGATTTTGGGACATACTTGGTTTGAAGCCTGCAATGTGAAGGAGTTATTAATGTACCAACACTACCCCATGCTCCCCCAGCATGTATGGTGACATCGCTTCTCAACGCCCCCAAATATGGCACCATGCAAATGTGCTAAAGGAGGTGCTGGGGCAAAGAAAGCTTGTCGTACTCAAAAGTCGAAAAATTCACCATCTTACTGGAGACATCGGGCAGACTGTGGGCAGAACTGGAGAGCCACAGCCACCCTTCACCCAGGTTATTTCCCATGTTTGATGTGTTTTCTTTACCAGGAGTCAGCAGGAAAATCCCAGTGCCCTGTCTTCCACAAAGAAACTATCCCACTCTTACAAAAAATTTCTAACTTTATTTATATTTTTTTTATTTGACAGGCAGCAGGATCAATGTTTGTCACCTCAGTTTTTTATTTTTCTCTTTACATTTGAAAGTAAATACAGTTATCGGTATACTGTTTTATTACAACATTTTTTATTTCTCTTGCCTTGATACATTTAAAATAATAATAATTATAATAATAATAATAATATTAATAAAAAAAACACACACCCGCAAACGTGAGAAGAGAAAGCACGGTTTCCTCCAAGGTGTCCCACGGTTTCGGCGACTTCATCTCCCACTTACTCGTTCACTCACTCGCTCATTTTTTTCCCCCCCGTTTCATTTCGTAGATCCAAAAAAAAAAAAATGTAGTTATCAGCTCGCGCTCGAGTGGCTATAGGCATCATCTTGATTGACGCACGGGGGCGTGGCACCGGTGATGTTGTAAACAGCGTTTCAAAATCGGGCAGGAGTTGGAGGGGGTGGGGGCGGGGTTGGGGCATTCAGGTCGCTCGGCGGAGAGGTTTCCACGGCAAAGGCATGGCTCCTCTTTTTCCCCTCGGGAAAACTCAACCAGACGACGGCGACGGCCTTGAAATAAAAACGCACTGTCCTCATCACGCTACGTAGCTGTACTCGTCCGCCGTGGTCTGACTCCTCTCGATGTACTGCTTCTCGATCAGCACCTCGATACACTTCTTTATCATGCTGATGCTGGGGTTGAATCTGGCTTTGGACTGGTTGATAACCTGCAAAAGGGAGGGGGAACTTAATTACACTTTTGAATCGAACTGAAGACTTCATTATTATCCCCTGAGGAAAACCCATCACTTACAAAACAAGTGTGAATTCGCAATAGCTGCGACCAGGCCACCTCCACGCCCCCTTTTAGCCAATTGGCATGAACAGAAACACACACACACTTGACCTCCATGCCAAATTTTAGCCTCCTAGGGCGAAAACCGTGGCCGCCATAGGGTGGGGAAATTTTTGCGGACCAACCAACCGACCAAACAACCAACCGACTGTGAGAGGGACCTATAGAGCTGCTGGTTGCGGCTAAAAACAGCATAAGCCAGGTAACGTTGGCAACATATGCCACAATGAAGGAATACTAGCTGTGCCCTCATGATCGGGCTGGCCAAGTTTTTGTCCTTCTCTTTGAACAGCTCTTAAGCATAAATATTCCACTCAAGAAAAATTCCATACATCTCATTCACACATCAAAACTTATAATTGATAGAAAGAAAGAGCAAGAGGTTTCAACAAATTTTAGATGACCCCCTGACCAATCACAGGTCAGTGAAAGGTAAGTGAGGCTCCAAAAAAGGGGTACTGAACTTCAGTCCTGCAGTGTCACCGTCAATACTGCTATTTGATTTTAGCCCAAAATTCAAACTCCGGGAACCATGTGACATGAGTTCGCTGAATAATCAGCTACTTAATTAATTTACTTCATCTATTGATTAATTAAGTGCTGCAAGCCAACAAACACTGGCAGCTCTCCAAGACCAGGGTTAGGGATCCTTGGGAAAACCGGCTGACACACACACACACACACACAAACAAACAAACAAACATACATACATACATACATACATACATACACACACACACACACTTCGGTCTGACCCACTTCTTTTGTTGAGGATTATGACGTTTTGGGACAAAAGAGCTTGAGTAAACCACAGAAACACCTGCAGATACCACGGCCAGCCAGGACCTCAGGTTGAGAACCCTGCTCTAAATCATTTTCTTTATTTGTGGAGATATGATGCTGGTGTTTAACAGGACAGTGGAGAAACTGCTTCAGCAGATGGGAGCAAGCCTCAGACCAGCCATTCTGCACTGCGTTGCTGCTGCGACGGGGTGTTTATCTCCGTCCGTTCAATGGAGGTCAGAAGTTCTGGCTAATCCCCGTTATTATCTTGTCTCTGCCTTTCCCTGCTGGCAGAGGCTTAAAGCACACAGAGAACACCAAGCTCAGACCCTTCACCGCCTCAGTACTTCTCCCCTGCCAGCATAAAAGAGCTTGAACAACATGTTTTTCCACACGTTCGCAAAAAACGTCATTTCCTGTTCAGAAGGGACATTACTGAACAACAGGAAGGAAGCCGTGATGTTGTATCTGGCCGACAAAGGTGATACGCGGCACAAGTTCTGGCAGTTCAGGAGTCACGCGATTTTCCAGGGAACAAAACTGAGAAACGGCACAAAAAAATGACCGAGGTGGACTGAATGGTCCAATGCAGACACTGAAACGGACCAAAGATCTATCACATTGACTTGCTCAAGGATGTATTCATATAACACAGTTGGGAGAACGATGACAGTATGATGTCTTTCTCCACTCCAGTCAAACAATATTTCCTGATTTTACTCAGAGATTTTTATAAGACCGAAGCGCAGAGTGGGGATGTCGGAGATACCTGGAGGAGTAATGTCTCATTTGCTCAGTAACCTTACAAAAACCGAGAGTACATCACATCTGTGAGATATGGAAAAACGTACATTAGTGCACGTGGGAAATAATTTTAAGTGAAATCTTAAAAAATAAAATTTTTGTTGCCAAAATAGTCTTAATTTAACTGTAACGTCAGTTTTTCAGCATAGAAAACCGACCATTTTCTGCTCTTGTAAATCAGAGGTTGCAGGTTCGACTCTCAGCAGGGCCACACTCTGTACTCTTTAACCAAGGTGCCCTACCTAAATACCTTGAGTATAGATCCGGCTGCATAAATGGATCGTGTGTAGTATGTAAATTGTGAGTCACTCTATATAATATGTGTAAATATTAACGGCAGCGTGACACAGTGATGATAGCTCATTCAGCTATTGGGAGCATAACGATCTGGCAGGGAGAGACTCATTCCTGCGGTCACATCAGGCCCTACAGTGTTGTCAGCATTACCAACTGTAAACAGCTTATACAGTCTAAGAATCTAGGCTGTGGGCAAATGGCCACAACACGGTAGGTATTCACTTAATAAACCTGGAGTCCTGCCAGCCACCATGAACTTACGGGTCATGATGGTAGTATCGCATTACCTTAGTTACCTTATCTAAAGGTACGGTAGCAAAGGTACACACAAGTTTCAAAACACCTAACCTGTTTCTACCTGACCCCCATCTATTGCTGTGTTGTGTACTGTCATAATTTTGTAGTATATACAAGAGAAAGGAATATTTTATGTTTGTGGAAAATTATAAAAGTTTAAGCTCGTGGAGGTGTCCAAGCTGAGATTTATAGATCTCTATATCTTCTGGATTGGCTCAACATATATAGGGTGAACGATAACACTAGCTCATCCATACATCATACAGTATTGTGAGGTGTTGAGGGAAGCAGGGGAAATGGGGAGTGGTTTACCTCTTGGATTAGCGCGTTGTGTCTCAGCACTTTCCGCGCCTTCATGATTCGGACTATAGCAGCTTGCAGGTACATTTTTCTGTCCTCATCGACGGCGCTTCTCGTCTGCTCCATTTCCTGCCACAGACAACAGCCCAGCCGGCCAATCAGATTTCATCTTGTGCACACTCTCTCACCAATGGGGCTACGACCAGAGAACGCCCTGCATATTGACAGGCCTACACATACATACAGGCCTACGCATGCTTTAGGAGGCAGTTTCACAACTACAGCCAAATGATGAGCCAAAGGACAGGACAGAGAAAAAGATGAAAAACCCAGCTGTCTCAGAATAATAAAAACTATAAAATATATGGGACAGGTGTGATCAGTAACACATTAAACATGACAATTGACTCTTCTGGTAAAGCAGATCCAACACTGAAACAGACTCAGTCTAAGCCAGTTCATTCAGGTGGTGAACTCCAGCACAGTTGAGGCCATACCTGGGGTGTGTCCTTCTGCATCGATGTGGTGATTTTAAACTTTGTCCGTTTACTGGTGAAGTTCATGTTCAGCGAGAACGTGGAGTCTGGCTCTATTTCCTCCTGCAGCCAGACAGAAACCACAGATGCAGTTGTTAATGGCCACGTTGCCAGTAGCCTTTACATTGTTAATACTGAGATTACAGGCAAGAAAGCATCGATTCGAGGTGCAGTCTCCTCTATGTAAAAAAAAAAAAAAACAAAACAAAAAAACATGAAATGCATGAAACAAGACCTCACAAAAAAAATACAAAGCAAAGACAGGGCTTTGTCATTTTTGTCTTTAACAGCAGGTGGTTCACTGTTCAGACCTGATCCCAGTCTTAGTCATCAGCCATACAAGAACATAATCTTTCTGTACATACAGCACATTTCTCTCTAAGCTTAAGCCCCATGGATTGCCAAAACCCGCCCACCTGCTGCTCTTCCCAGCCTCTGACATGAGACAGTGGCTGGCAGTGTAATCGTTAGGGAACTGGGGCTATGAGTCAGAGGTTGCAGGTTTAACTCCGAGGTGGGGCACTGCCATTGTACCCTTGTGCATGGCGCTTAACGTAAGCAGCCTCAGAGCACATCAAACTGAACACATGGACTGTATGAGAGATTAATGACCGTGAGCTGTGCAAGCCTCCCTGGGTAAGACAGCCCCTGTATCAGGATGACAAAGCACAGAGGGCCTCCTGCAGAGCCGAGTCTTTGTTCACGGAGTTGGGCTCTTGTCTCTGTCACTTCCTGCTTTGTGCTGAAGCTCATTGTACTCATGGAGTGTGAGAGACAGCCGGCACCTGGTTATGAAGGAAGTGATATGACAGTGATAAACCGGGTGCAGCGTTGGGTCCCCGGCCGCGACGAGGAACGTGATGCGCAAGCGTATCCGCTTTCATGCTCCCGCTGTCTGTGGGGTGTCACGTTTCCGGGCGGGGCCTGTGCTGGTGAGCACTTTTTAAGCTTCAGCCGCTCTCTTCATCCTAATAACCAAGGCTGGCTACTGTCTAAAACCCATGAGGTTTTACTGTCGCCAGCCTTTGGGCATGTGCTTTTGCTGACAGACCCAGAAATGGATTCTGCTGGGACCCAAGGACTGAACAGGACCCCAACTGAATTAATACAATATTTAAAAATATCACCAGTGTGCTCGGGCCCTCATTTTGTAACCTTGCTTGTCAGGTTTATAAAAGCTTCACTTCCCAACTTCCAGGGATCTTTTTTTTTTTTTTTGCTAATAAACTAATGGTCCAGTTTCTACTTCTCACCAATCCTCCAACAGAGTGGACGGCTTAAAAATGATAAACCAGCAAAGCCAATTAAATTCACCGTCAGAAGCGTGGTGGCACCAATCACACGTCAGAAAAGATCATAAAATAATCCAGATAATACAACGTCGGCAAAGACTGCTTATCATTTGCTGGTCCGTTGGTTGTTTACCTTTTCCGAGTTGTGGGTGATCATCTTGACGTCTATCAGAGACTTGGTGGTCTTGAGCAGCTCCTTCTCGTTCATCTGGGTGCTGTCCTGGAGCTCCTTGTAGCTCACTGTCTCGCTGTTGTTGAAGGCCAGCAGAACCGCCATCTGGTAGGTGGTGACCATGGCGACGTAGGGCTTGGAGAGGTAGCTCATCTTCACCTCGCCTGGGAGAAAGGGAGCGAGGGATGTCAGATTTCAGATGGATTTCAATTAAATTGTGAAATTCTTCCGATACTCATGCTCCAAACTAGCACTGGCATGACAGACAAAAGGAACTTTGTAAATTAACAACGATGATGACGATAACAACTTATATACTGTCATTCAGCAGCATGACAGACACAAAATGGCGGCAGCGCCTCCTGGCTCAGACTGTGACTCACTTACCTGTGCAGAGGTAATGCAGCCAGGTGAGCTTCCTCCCGCTGAAATGCTGGTTGTAGAACAACTCGAACTGTGAGGAGGACACAGTTTTAGCAGCAGAACAGGATCGTAACCAGCAGACTGAGTTTAGTATGAAAAGATCTCAGGAAACTGCATGGAAATGCCATGGGGGCCATTTTACTACCCAACAGGAAATACAGACCCGTTCCTGGTCTAAGAAGGCCATAGGATCTGCTGTGTTATAATGGCTGTTATAACACAGTTATAACTCACATAACCTGGTCTATTTGGGTCTGAACTGGTGGTGGAATTTTGGGCGAAAACAAAAACCAGCACACACCATGATTCTCCATGATCAGAAGTGAGGGCCATAGAAATAGACCGAAGGCTGATAAGAAATGGAGTCTCTGCTTTAAGGCTTTAGTGAGTAGAGAAAGGAAGTTTTTCATAATATGATGACATGAACAAAAAAAAAAGAAAAACAAGCAGAATGTGAACTTGACACCTGAACTTTTGTCACTCGTCATGGGTGTACCATTACAACCCTGACGGCCCCCCCCCCGAGCGGTTGTGTCCTGATGACTCACCATCTGTACGCTCTTCTCCAACTCTTGGGGGATGGCGAAGGTGGAGGAGGGTACATGCGTGAGGGGCCAGGCCCCTGCCTGGAGAGAGAGAGAGAGAGAGAGAGAGAGCGAGAGAGAGATGGTGTCAAATATACATGTACACAAACACACAAGCAAGCAGGCGAACACACACATGAAAGCACACATGCACATACCCATGCACACATACCCAATCCAATATACATATAAACACCCAGACACTTACCCCAGCCTAAGCATACATACACACACACACACACACACACACACCGTGTGTCAGAATGAGAGGTTAGCCGAGCTCTGTGGCAGCCCCCTCCTCAGTGTGGCAGATGGTGCAGAAACGCTGGGCTCTCACCTGCAGCCAGCGCAGCCAGATGGCAGCTCTGGGTCCACATGGGTCACATGACCAATAACATCCTTTTGACAACACGTTCATGGTAAACCTGTGACATGAAACCCGCCCCTATTCGCCTACCCGGGAACGTAAAGTATTCCACTGAAAGAACTCACCCAAAAATGCAGATGTAAGCACAATGTCTTTGTCCAGTGTTATTGTTAATGCTAATAAGGGCTACCTTCGCAGGGACCCCAAATACTGGTGTTCCCTTGAGCATTACGATGACCTTAGACAGGGGGTGAGCTGGTAAGAGGGGTTATTTCTGTATTAATTGGAGGAGTCTCACATGTGGCTACATCTATCTGAGTCTCAAGAGGAGGTTTCTGGTGGTTGGGGCAAACAACAGCTCAGTTTCAGGCTGCAGCTGTGACTATATCTGACGCATGTCATGCATTATAACTATACACTTTACACGGTTTTCAGCACCTCTATTAATGGGGGCGGTGGAATCAGAATAAATACAGCCCTTCTGCAAACTGTGCAGGAAAGCAGCAGAAATGATCTTCACAATAAAGACCATCATTCCACTTTCATTTTCACGAAAGTACGTCTTTCATGCGTACTGTCACATGAACAGACACGGGTATTTTCACGCCATGACGGAAAAGGTACACCGTGGTGCGATGGTACAATAACGTGCTATGTGCAGAAGGCTGAGCTGGAATAGTCCCTCACCTGCAGGACATAGATCTGAAAGCTGATTCCCAGATCGACGGCCGTCTCCTGCGTTTTGATGAAGTTGTTGAATTTGTTGTTCAGGTCGGCGCTGACGCTCATGTCTGTGTACATTCGGTGCAGTTTGCTGGTGAACTCGTACCCGCAAGCTTGCTGTAAGGGGGGAGAACATGCACATGCATCATAATCAGGAGACATTGTGACATCATCATGACATCATTTAGGCTCAGTTAAACAGACATGGAACTCATCATGGAACCACAAGACATTTGGGCCATGGAAGAAGAATTCATGACACTTTTGAAAATCCATTGCTGTGGTACTTTTTCACATGATTTTGTGAATTAGCCAAAGCGTTATTAAGCCGTTCGGCCAGGATACCTTTA
Source organism: Albula goreensis (assembly GCA_022829145.1). Taxonomy (NCBI): domain Eukaryota; kingdom Metazoa; phylum Chordata; class Actinopteri; order Albuliformes; family Albulidae; genus Albula; species Albula goreensis. The sequence goes on along the minus strand of CM040743.1, from coordinate 5,675,584 downwards.
AATGTAGTACTGTAAATGTTGTTTGGTTCAAAACAGACCTCCCTGGTTGAAGAACACATGAAAAGACAATACCAGTGGTATGGCAAAAGCTTTCACCACACCTTGAAGTGGTTCACACCTGAGGGAAACGGGCCTCACCTTTAATTTATTGATCATGGCTTCCTCTGAGTCCATGGACAGCGAGAGACCGTGTATTAATCTCTTTGCAAGCATTCTTGCATAAAACTGGGGAGGAAAACAGAGGCTGGGTGACCGATCGACACTGAGACCCCCTCCCGCCTGCAGAAACAGCAGCCCTCTAACTACAAAATAACTGTGGTATTCTACCTCAAAATAATGTTGTGCATAACACATTATAAAATGTATTTTGTGATGCTGAAATAGCTTAAATATGGTGTTACACCAAACCAGAACAGTAACCATACAGAGTCTCAATAGCAGTGATTACACTTAACCAGTTTCACTTCTTCAGTGTTAATCTAGATCAGGGCCAGTCAAAAGGCATCAAGAGTTGGAATGTTGACTGGGATCAGTTCTGCCTTTTGGCTCCTAATAGATCATGTTAGGAACCTGATCCTAGGTCAGACCTTTTATACAATATCCAATACATAGATGTTATAGATGAGCAGACCTACGGCAGAGCAAATCAAGAGTATGACAGATCTGAAGGCATTTTGCATGCATGACCACTACATTGCAACTGTACAGAGCGCACCCCAGGTCTTTGGCCTATTTTTAGCGGTGACTTCCGGCATGCCTGTACCTTCTGGAAGACATCCTTGTCGTCGATGTACTTGAACACCGTGATGAAGCTGGTCAGCTTGTCCTCCACCTCGTTCTCCGTCATCCCCTTTGCAGACTTTTTCAGTAGGTTGTCGCAGTACTTTGCGAGCTACAGGAAAAGTAGGCCCAAAAGATCAAAATCAGTACAAAGATTACAAAAATAAAAACTATGCAACCCAACATGAACAATGCAAGCCAGCCCTCCCATCTGGAAGGGCTAACAGCTGAATGGAACCAAACACCTCCCCTCCACAAGAGGGCGCAACACATCCACAGCCAAAACCACACCAGCCATGGTGTCAAAATGAAGTATTAAAAGGCCACAATGTCTGTGGGTTTGTTTATGAGGTTTTCTTTCAAACTGCAGCCAATTCAGGGCTTAAAAAAAGGTGGACATGGACTGGTCAGTGTCTCAAATAGAGTCCGTTAAACCAGGTCCATTAATATCTTAAATTAAGAGTGGGCACACACAAACAGCAGCAGAGAGTATTGCTGAATTGCAGCCAGATTGTGATGGTGGGGTTGGACAACTCATGTACTCACCAGTTCAGGTGCTTTGCAGATGGATTTGGGCTCTCTGTAGTTGACCACAGAAGTCAAAGCCTAGAAAAGGGTCACACATAGAATCAGTAAGTACCCCTGGATCCTTACAAAACTATAAAATTAAACACAACACAATTTTAAAAAAGAAAAAAGATCTGCAAGAGCAGATAATATATTAAATATTTACACATCTGAATCATTATAGTGAGCATGAAAGAAACACACATTTCATAACTTTTTTCACAAATAAGAATACAAATGTTCAGAAATGAATACAGATTATTACATCATGTAATCTGTACCCATCTGACTAAATGAACATTTTACACAAATGGACATGGCATTCTTCCCTGCAGACCACAAAGCCTTCTGCTCAGTGTGAGTGACTGAACGGACATAGCAGGTCCAGGGAAAAGGTGCTGATTGGCTGGTTCCTGAGGTGGGGGCGGGCTGCATGTCAGGCAAAAGGTGCCAATTGGCTGGTTCCTAAGGCGGGGGCGGGCTTACCTTATCGAGCGCGCTCATAAAGTGCTGATCCCCATTCAGGACGGTGTTAATGAGCTGAACATATTTACTGTGCACCTCCAACACTGACTCCACAAACTGGGTTGGCATCTGGAAAAAGCAGAGTGTACACACACACACACACACACACACACACACACACACACACACACACACACACACACACACACACACACACACACACACGCTCATTACTTCACTTATTCCAATGATTTCCGACTTAAATACTGCGTTTGGGAGCTGTCAGAATTGTTGCAACTTCAAATTTCATATGCTCCATGTGAGTGAGCCACTTAGTTGAGTGGGAGACTCGAGATACAATTCTGGACATAAGTGTAACAGTCAAGACTTCTCCTTCATGTTCTGTGTGTATTTGTATTGTTAAGGGAAAAACTATAAAAATAATAAATAAAATAAAAATAAACTTCTAATTTTTTTTTTAAATCTTCAGAGTTGACCATCTGGTTGTAAATACAATATCTCTGGTAATGGTTGTGAAAAGCGAGTGAGGCAGGACGGCGTGCCCACTCACGTTTTCCTGAGAGAGGTTACTGGTGGCCCGCAGGCCCTCGTCGTGGATGTGAGTCTGCAGCTCCTGGATCATGTGGGGCAGCCCCAGGGAGACGGCCCGCAGCAGCGTGTACATGTTAGCCATGTCTGCGAGGAGGAGAGAAGAGCGCAACCAGAGCCCTTTCAGTGCCACCCAATACCTCCTCATAAACAACCGTTTAACCGTGTGTTGCTCAATAATGTACCTTCCCTGACAGTTTGCTCTTACTCAACAGATTCCCAGCTGATTCCTGTGTTTTTCACATCTCTGTGCTATGGGAATATACTTTCCTCTATGATATTTCTGCCCTGAAATCCAGATCTGTGCCCTTTTCTCCGCTCTGCCAGTCACACTAAATGCGAGCGTCTGCTAAAATCCTGTGATGTAATATAATACCTTTACCTGGCAGTGAGTGGTGTGCTTGCCTAGGTATCATCTGCACCTGAGTGTGAGGTAATACCTTTCCACTATCACCACTGAACTTATACTCAACAGATACTGCTGAGTACCTACCATACCTTTCTGCCGATTAATTACAGGCAGTTTTGGTGGGTACCTGTAGCTCCCAAAGCCCTATTACAGTAAATAATGTCTATTACTCCATTGCTTTACTCAGTCATGTGCCTTAATAAATTCTCACAAGATTAATACAGAGGAAATGTTTTGGCCCCAAAGCTCGTAATGACAAGGACAGAAACCTGACGAATGTGGTGAAACGAAACAATCTGTGGTATCGTCTTTACTCGAGAACGTGATGATGATTTCTCGTTGTGTAACTGAGGTGTGATGTCGGAGTGTCTTGTATGGCTGAACATTTTCATTCTCAGTTCCATATATGAGCAGGCTAACAGCTCCAATGGGCCATAACATTTTTCTTCGGCTGACAAACCTGGGATACAAACGGTCGCGAAATGTTCTTGTCAGCTGAATCCTAATTGTTAGCAATCTTGGGTGAATCTTTTAACTACGGGCAAGTTTGTTTCAGTATGCTGAAAAGGCACTGCGTCAACACACTGACCTTCAGATCAATGCAACATTATTCATTGACAGTGAGCTAGGCAGACAGCTTTGGTGAGATTTTGAATGACGCTTGGAGACAGGCAGACTGATGCAGCAAAGCAATGGTAATGTGTGTGTGTGTGTGTGTGTGTGTGTGTGTGTGTGTGTGTGTGTGTGTGTGTGAGAGACACAGAGAGAAAGACAGAGCATCGTCGGATGTGTTTGTGTATGCATGAACGTAATGGGGGAAGGGTGCTTGTGTATGTGTGTGTAAAAGGTGTTAGAGAAAGACAGAGAGAGAGAGAGAGTGTGTGTGAGTGTGTGTAAGAGAGATAAGGACAGTGAGAGCTAGAGTATGTGTGTTCATGTAAGAGAGAGATAGACAGAGTGTGTGAGAGAGATAAAAAGAGTGTGTTTACGTGTGCGCAAGAGAGAGACAGACAGAGTGTGTGTGAGTGTAAGAGAGAGCAATAGGCTGAATGTGTATGTAAGAGAGATAGCCAGATAATATATGTGTGTGTGTGTGTGTGTAAGATAAGAGTCAGATAGAAAGAGAGTGTATGTGTGTGTAAGAGACAGACAGAGAATGTGTGTGTGTGTGAGTGTGTAAGAGAGAGACAGACAGAGAAAGAGTGTGTGTGTGTGTGTAGCAGCGCTCTGACCGTCTCTCTTCTCCTGGCGGATGATGCTCTGGCACTCTCCGTGCAGAAACTGGAGGTGGTCGGCCACCATGCGCTGGTAGCATTCGTGGATGACTTTGGCATAAGAGCTGGGGTGCAGGTACTTCCGACACCGCACCTCCTCATCTTTCAGGCGCCCCAGAACCTGCAGAGGAGGGCGCACTGTCAAACTTTACACAGGACTTTCCAATGCAGCTAGTCTCACCTGCGAATAAAGGTGTATTTCAGAAGGCCAAGGGACACAGTGTGATCTAACCACCACACCATACTTTGCTTCAGCTTGAGCCGCATGTTTCATCATTTTTAGCATCTTTTTATATGTCTTGAACAAAATGCACGGAAAGAGACAAACAACAGTTTTTAAAAAAAAATCATACAGAACCAACATTCATGAATTTGTGGGTGTGAATGTGTGTGCATGTCTGTGCACCTGTGTACGTGTGCATGTCAGAAAGTCCAGGTATAGGCGCATATATACACTCTTCCTAATGCACAAGAACAAAAACACGTCTGTGCATCTGTGTGTGTGCATGTGTCCATGTGTGCATTTGCGCACACGTGACTCTGGGTTTATGCATGTGCATATGTGTGAACAAATGTCTTTGCAGGCATATGCATGTTTACATGCCTGTCTGTGTACGTGTGTGTGTACGTGTTCAGTGCCCCTGTCCTCAGAGATACTGTGATACACATTTATGCTGATGAAGAGCAGTAAATCCTCCTGTCCCAGGCCCTCTTCCCTGGGTCACAGATACACATCTGAAAAATAACTCCTACTTATACACAAGCCGTATCTAACCATCAAAATATGCCCCTATTAACACACGGGGCCAACAGCCTTTCTCAGGACACAAATGTGACACAGAAACACTGTTTCTGTTAAAAAATAATTTCTGTGACATCTCGGATAACATTAACCCTGCCCGAGAGAGACTGAAAGCAGTCAGCTCTGCAAGCAGATTTTTTTTTAAATGCTATAGGTGAAACACTGCCTGCACTGGTAAAACCGACAAACATAACCTCAGCCAAATAAAATTACCACTTCCTGCTTTGCTGTCCTTCTTAAAGTGACATGCTTTTCTGAGGATATGTGACTTGGGTCAATGTCTGTTACACTTTAGCAGTCTACAGGGAGCTGGAAGCTAAGTGGATCCCACAATGGGACATGATCCGGGCTGAAATAGCCTGTGCGAAACCACTACACAGAAGCACGTCTGTGTAACTGCTGATCGAGAAAAGTTATTTCCCTCCTGTTTTCAAAACAAGTCATTACTTTCTTCCGCTGGTAATACCAAAGAGACAAAAGACTCCTCTTCATACTAAGCTCTGTATTCTCATAGATGTTTAGTTCTGTGTCCAAACTTCCAGTTTGATGCATCCTCAAACAGGCTGGCTGCCAAGGAAAATACTATGGTAATGTCAGGTACCTGTAACTCTGTATGGTATCATAGCAACAGAAGATCATGTGACCAGCCATAGCCATCATGCATTACAGAGGTATAGAGGACAGCAGGCCCATTGGAGCTGAGCAGGGGGGAGTATAAAGCAGAGCTCCCAGGCTCAGCGGCAGAGAGGGTCGTGTGTATGCTGCTTTTACTAAAGCCCCTGTGCTACATTAGATCATTATTTGGGTGGTTATTCCTGTTGGGTCACACATACTGCATATATGCACAAATATGAAGTTTCTTTTGTTGCTTGTGTCATCTGAGAAGTGAGAATGCATGAGTAAGAATGAAAGACTGGCAGTTGATTACATTCTGTGCTCTAAGAGAAGTTACATGTATAAAAATGAATGAGTGACAGTTGCTCTCAGTCTGTGCTGCAGAATGCATGCATAAGAATAAATGAGTGATTGATCCATTCCAGGTAGCATTAAAATAGTTTGAGTGAAGATCGGCGTACACACTGAACTCAGTGGCACAGAGTTTGGCACCACCGGTCTGCGGCAGTTCTGTGGTGATCTGGCACTAAGGCTGCATAGAAATACCTCTCACAGGAAGTGCTCCTTCTCGCACCCTGTGCTAACGCTAAGAGGACCATGCTGGTGTGAGAAACTGAGGGTGCCAGTGGGGTCGGGTTCTAAACAAGTGCTGACAGATTCTCCTCCACCCTGCCGAGCTGAGGTGTTTAAAAGGTCATTATTTATGAACTGAACTTCACAGGCAGGTGAGACACCTGCTAAACTCTGCAGGGTTTTTTCCTTCACCTGTGCAGCTCCACTCTTTTTTCCTTTTTGTTGCACAAATAAATAAAATAAAAAAACAACTTCCAGCCGTTTTGCCGTTGACTTGCCTTCTCCATGTACTGTGAGCACTTGGATTCCTGGAGCAAATTGGAGGCTTCCTGTTTGTAGTACTCTCCTGTTCTCATCAGAAACGGCCCCTCAAAGATTTCCTGATAAAACTGAAAAAGACATAACAACAGGAAAGGAGGGGTGGCGGGGGGAGAGACACAGAACATTTGAGTTCAGAAACATCTGCTCAATTATTTCAGCAACACAAATGTATGGCTTTGTCTGATTTGACTGATTTACAAGTTTGCTTTAAAAAGTCAGAGGAAAATTCAACTTAAAATTCAATCTAAGGCTCGTAATAGTGGGGCAGCCTGTAGTCTCCTGGCTAAAGTGCATGACTGGGACCCCTGAGGTTGGTGGTTGGTTGGGACCATTGCTTTTGGGCCCTTGAGCAAGGCCCTTAACCCCACATTGCTCCCAGGGGCAATTGGCAGTTGGTTAGCCTAATCAGCTATAAGTCACTTAGGATGAAAGCGTCACCTAAGTGACTGTAATGTAATGTGATAACCTAGTCACCTCATAACAACCTGCAGCACAGTGTATGTATAATGCTACATTGGATTACCAGATAATCGTATGAAAGTGTGCACTGCGCAGACATTAAACAGCACCTCTGTTTCTGTTTTTCTGCTGGCTTACCTTAAGAGGAAACTTTTTCTTGTACTGTTCAACGTGAACAAAGGAGTTGATGACCCCGTGGAGTACTTTCTGATTCGGGTCTTCACCACAGCGGTCACTAGCGGGTTGAGGAAAATGAAAATTAAAAAAATGAAATAAAAATGTTTTAATGTACATTATCTTTAGATGGGGACCTAATAGGCATGGGTTTGTGGCTTGGGGACTAGCACTGAAATTAAAAAAGTAAATGTGTGGCGGGTTACGTTAAAAAACTCAACTCCTTATTCAGCTATGAGGAGCCGGTTCTGTGAATCCACAGGTGCACCTCAGTCACTGAAGGTTCATTTTTAGACAGAAAGAGTTTTGTTTTATTTCACAGAGCAAACATGCATCCATTTGTGTGCGTCTGTGTGATCCATGAAGGGTAATTTCTGCTATTGACGCGAGCAGGGTGCTGAAGGAGACCTATTTGAGCGGGATGAATAGGAGAAAGACAGAGATCCGACGGGGTGAGGCAGATGTCAGGCTAAGCGCTACGCTCTCTGGTTATAAATGCCCTGCACATTGAGCACGTGGCCCATGTGAATGAGTGACGGACGGTGCCAGGCCATACGGCATGCCAGATATGCGTTACAGGGCCAGGGACACATGCTTTATTACAGTAATGGTCCCAGGGACACATGCTTTACTGTGCCACCATTCAGACTGTGCTCTCCGCTCCAGCTACACCCACTATTCTGACTGGCCACCATTCAGACTGTTATCTGGGCTGACTGTGCCACCATTCAGAATGCTACACCCACTATTCTGACTTGCCACCATTCAGTCCCAGACCATTCTGACTGTGCCACCATTCAGACAAACTCTCTGCTCTCAGCTTCAGCTACGCCCACTATTCTGACTGTGCCACCATTCAGACTGTGCTCTCTGCTCTCAGCTTCAGCTACGCCCACTATTCTGACTGTGCCACCATTCAGACTCATCAGCTACGCCCACTATTCTGACTGTGCCACCATTCAGACTGTGCTCTCCGCTCTCAGCTTCAGCTACGCCCACTATTCTGACTGTGCCACCATTCAGACTGTGCTCTCTGCTCTCAGCTTCAGCTACGCCCACTATTCTGACTGTGCCACCATTCAGACTGTGCTGTCTGACCTTAGCTATGCCACTATTCAGACTGTGCCACCATTAAGACTGTGCTCTCTGACCTTAGCTACACCACTATTCTGACTGTGCCACCATTCAGACTGTGCTGTCTGACCTTAGCTATGCCACTATTCTGACTGTGCCACCATTCAGACTGTGCTCTCCGACCTTAGCTACGTAACTACATGATCATTTAGACTGTGCTCTGTGCTCTTAGCTAGCATTGTAATATTTTTCAGATACGGTTGCATGACTCTAAGCTCAGAGGCCTATAGCTACGCCACTATTCCGACTGTTCTCTCTGGTCTTTGCTAAAACTGTGCTAGCATTCCAACTCTTCCTGAGCAAGAGGTACATGATCATTTTGACTGTGTTTCTCTGCTCTTATAGCTAGCACTATGCTATTATGCTATTGTTCAGATACGGTTGCATGACTCTAAGCTCAGAGGCCTATAGCTACGCCACTATTCCGACTGTGCTCTCTGGTCTTTGCTAAAACTGTGCTAGCATTCCGACTCTTCCCTTAGCAAGAGGTACATGATCATTTTGACTGTGTTTCTCTGCTCTTATAGCTAGCACTATGCTATTATGCTATTGTTCAGATAAGGTTGCATGACTCTGAGCCCAGAAGCCCAGTGTGTCTTTCTAGAAGCACTTCTAAAGCCTATGCTGACAGAAAGGAAACCACAACCTGCAGATACTGTTGCTTTCCAAGATAGGGGTTTCACACCTCTACTTCAAACTGATCATTAATCTCAATTGAATTTATTTTTCATCCACTCAAACTGACTAACAATCTGGCTAGACATGTCAATAAACTGGTCAATATAATATATTAGTTGTGTCTCATACTACCAGACTCTCTTCAATTTGTTAAATATCACTACTCATTCAAATAAACCTCATGAGTAAAAGAGTCTAAACCATATAACTACCTAGAAGGCAAATGTCAGAAAACCTTATTTTCCACAAGCACGTAAACTGCAAGACCTACAGTGATTAGCTATCTCTACACCATCTATGTGCCCTCGTTGCAAGCAAAGGCTATGAAGAGCAAAGGTTCAGTTACTCTGAACATGGACAAATAATGCAAGACTTTGTTATGTGAAGAAAAAAATACTGCTCTCACTGCATGCATTACATTCTGAAGGTTATGAATATGTTGGCTTATTAACTGCCACACCACAGGTGAGAATTTAGCTTCCTCCACTTCCAGCTGACAAGCTGCCGAAGGGTGAAATTCAGTGGGCGTAATACCACAGTTCTTGGCTCCCGGACAGCCGGTCAGAGTCAAAAGTTTAGAGGGTCCCGTGTTGGGCGGCGCAGACAGGCAATACTCCCATCAAAATAAGAGCCTTACTTTTTGATTTCATTCAGCAGCATCCGGATAAGGATAGCCTGCAGGGGCTCGATCATCAGCTTCCTCCACAGGTCCAGTGCCAGCTGAAACGAAGAAAATGCAAAACAGCAGGAAATGCCTTTACTGAGGGCTTTTATTTTGAAAGTATGGCCCAACTTTTCGTTCCAGAACAGGAAAACAATAACATAAGAAACACGCTGATGGTTCCCCACATGAATGAAATGTGATTCTGAACACAAAGGATAATTTTCAATTACATACGTATTGAAAATGGCATAAGCTTGCACTTCATAGGTGTTTGGTGATGTCTCTTAAGACCAAAAAAAAAAACCACCTCTTAATGTAAATTGTACTCTGGTGAAACGGATACTAATTAAATAAAAATCACCAAAAGGCAAACTTCTCCACACTTCTACATAACTCCTAATGCGCTCACAAAATATCACCAAAGCAAGTGTGTAGAAAGAGAAAATTCAGGTTGAAATGTATATTAGTAATGTATATTATCTGGCTGTCCATCACTTTGGCTGTAGATCCTCACCTCTCCTATCTCCATGAGAGGCTCGTTCATATCCACCCCTCCATAGCCATACTGCAAGTCCGCCTCCGTCAGTTTGTTCTTCTTGATGAACTGCGTGTTGAGGTACCTATGATCAGGAGGAAGGACCAACACGGTCTTTAGTACGTGCCGTCAGAAAAAGTTACAGCTACAGCATAAAGAGCTCAATTTTTAGGTCTCAGCTCACAGCACCATGAAAAAGGTACAATTTTACTAACGGAAAGACTACAAAAATTACCTTTTAAAGTGAGAATGTACTGAGAGAAAATGCAAGACTCAAAGAGTGTGTAACTGTGATGTTATTCACCTTTGAAAAATACCAAAATTCGCATGTTTACACATGATTACGGATGTGAGAGTGCTATACTTGCTGGTTTGGAAATGTTGATACCCAGATCTGCCACTATAGCTGATAATAATAAAGCTAATACAATATGTTCTCCCACATTGTAAATCGCTGTGGGTAAGAGCGTCCGACAGTAATGTACTGTAATTATTTCTGATGTTGGATGTGACACTGATCAACGTCTCTGCTCTTTCTCTAACCTTTCAGTTTGTGATTTCAGTGGTTTGCCAACATTTCTCCATAAGGTGGTGCATCCTGTTTTTGACCAGCGTTTGCCAAGTCTGCTGCATTGTGTATACTGTACAGCAAATCTGTAAATATGACTTGTAATAAAAAAAATGTTGTTTTACTTTCATTTCCGTGTCTTTTTCATGTTCGCAGCCAAATCAATTTACACGGCTAATTTCACCACCATGGCGCTAAAAATGGAAAACTGTGGCACAGCGCCACGAACGTTCTTTGGGGAGCACCCCAGGCATTCTACACCACTCCAGAGAGGGGCGTCCGCTAAAAGGCTAAGTGTAACATAAATTCTTCTCTGTCCCAAATGGCAGTCTGATATTTAATCCTGCCACTGGTGACCATGGCAACAAAGGCTGCACAGCTCAGTCGATGGGATGGAAAAGTGATCACGGGCTGAGCAGGTGCTCTTCAGGGGACAGTCCTGCTCGTGTGCACCTTTCTGACTGACATGGAACACTGCAGTAATTGGACCAGCCACCAAATACGATGGGATATTCTGAACTCGAGGATGAAACAGAGTGACAGTGCCCTTGGACGGGAGATGGAGTAAAAACGCAACTTTATGCTGCAGCTGTGTGTCTGTGGCCGGGGGTGACTGAGCCCCTCGCCAGGGTAAAATGGTGGGTAGGTTGTTTAAACTCAGTGTCATCACTCTCTGTCACCCTCACTTGCCAGGCTTGTGGGCTGAACAGTTTACCCCACATTCCTACGATGACATGGGCAATATATGATTGGTGTCACGTTTTAATGTGTGAAATTTAGCTACGTATAGTACCCATGTCAACTGGAGGAGTCACATGTGTGGCCGGCTGTCCCCTTGTGGGTGTGAGTATGGAAGTAAGGATGATAATAATTCTGAATAAATTCAGGTTGGGGGGAGATAAAAACTGGTTTTTAGAGGGAGCAATTTGAATGACAGAGCTGCAGGGTATTCAGTACGACTGAGCATACTCACAGCCTTTTATACAATTTTTTTGTGGCATAAAGTAAGGCCCACATGTGAAACTAGGTCTTGACCTTCTCTGAGAAGAATGCATTTGACATACAATAACTGGACAAATTCAGCTTTGGCAGAGGTCACTGGTTCAGCCACAGTTCATACTGATGGCTGATAACCTCGAGAGGAACACCCAGAATGTCTGTGTGACTACAAGCAATGAAGAACATGTCTAGCCAAGATTCAAGATCTTCTGTCTGAAAACAACAAGCTACTAAACACGAGAGGCCTTTGGGAGTGGGACAACCATGTCAGGCAGTGTTTCAACATTTACCAGACAGGTACAGGTTGTGCATCCCTAATCTGAAATCCAAAATGCTCCAGTATCCAAAACTTTTGAGTGCCGACATGATGCCACAAGTTGAAGAATTCCTCACCTGACCTGTGCGATTTATGACCATCTGTACATACGACCAAAAAAAAATACTGTATAAATTAAAAAGAGTTAGTTAAAAATAAGAAAAAAAAAAAAGTGTAAATATAAAAATTATGCTTGGTCGTACATCCGCCAGTGCTAACAAAGGTGACCATCAGACAATATCCCAGCATTGTATACATCTTCTACATGCTACATGTGTACGTCTACATGCTAACATACGTCCGACTTGCGTTCATTTCAAGATACAACAGTTCGGTCAGAACAGAACTCGGACGTATATCAGGGAATGGCTGTATGCAAATATTCCAAAAATCCAAAAAAAATCCGAAATGCTTGTAATTCCAGGCATTTAGGATAAGGAATACTTAACCTATATTCAAACAGAACGTTAAAAATGTTACTGCACCTGTATAAACAATCCATGTAGTCTGCTCCTTTGCTGTACTCTTCCCAGTACCTCTGGTACATCACCAGAACTTTCTCTTCTGACTCCAGCACCTTCTGCAATACATAAGAATACTTCCCTTTCAGCACCCACAGCTCATTTCCACCAATCACTCATGTGGTTGACTGTATTGTTCAGTTAAAATCTAAATTTGTACAAAAATGTGTTTAATACTCATACCTTGTACAGCTGTTGGACATGATTCTCGAGGAATATTTTCGTCTCTGTGTACAATCTTTCCCCCAGCGGTTCGGGGTATGCCACACACAAGGCATATATATCGCTGACACACATTAAGGAAAAAGCAATGTATGAGAAAATAAGCCTGATACAGTCTGCGCAGATATTTTTAACATTTTTAGTCCAGGTGTCTCTAACCCTCATCCTGAAGAGCCACACGGTCTGTAGGTTTCAGTTTTGACCTTGAATTCAGCAACCAACTTAAGCCAATAAAACTGGGTGAGCTTATTATGTTACCATAGTGAGAGGGAAATGAGGTATGAGGACACAAAAAATGGGCGTGGCAAGCAAGCATTGCACTTAACTTGTTTTACTCAATACTTATCTTCTTGTGTCAAAACAATCTATTTCATCAGTTGCATCATGTCAGTGATTGCCAGCTAATTGTATCTCCATCCATTCTGTTGTCACAGTAAGTCATTAATCCATCACTAGAAAGAGCAGCTTCATTAATCAAGTAGGTGCTGAGAAACAACACAGGCCACAGAATGAAATTAAGTTAGTTTCGGAAATGACATTAAATGGTACTAAATAACACGTCAGTAAGTGAGCAGGATACGAGAAACGGTCATTCCATGTAGCCCTCTCCACATAGTCAAGCATCACCACCGCCTTGATCGTCGTCAGGAGCTTGTTCCATGTCTCGTCAAAATCCACCACCCGCGGCTTCAGTGACATTGTCTGGCTTACTCAGCACACTGGAGAAAAAAAACACACACACACAGGCTAAACTTATGACCCAGGGTAGAGAAATGACACAAACCCATTCTAAACGGCATTAGGGAAGTAAATTTCATCATGTGCAGCTACTGGCTGAGATAAAGACTTACATCTGTGGCTAACACCACAAATGTAAGTCTGTGCAGACCTTGCCCAAATATTATTCGAAAGCTTGTGTCCCCAAAAACTTGAATATGTCTTAAAGGAACTATCAACCAAGTTGTTATTTTGTGTATATGTATCAATACTAACTAGAGTCTTTCAGATTGGGAGGTGAGACATGAAATGGAGTATCCAAACACCATACAAGTCATGGCTGAACAGAGTGTGGTAGGAACTGAATGACTTGGGAGAAAAACAAGATACATCTTTTGTTTAATTAATTTCAGGTTATTTCAAAGAAACAGAACAAAGTCTGGAAACAACCTCATGTCACATTCTTTCTGTCCTTCCTTATTCTTTATTCAACCCAGTAATACACCGTTTGTAAGCCCTGGGACAGTCCATTGTCTGTTTCACAAGAAACTGATGAGCACTGCTAAAGATAGCTGATTATCACAATACATCTACCGTTATATTACACTTTCAAGTGTCAACAGCACATACCTACATGTGTTATCAAAGACGTTGCAACAATTGTGTGAGAAACACATTAATTTTAGATGCTACATTTGAAGCCAGCACAATGATCAATAAAGAAGTAGTCATTATCACTCTGACAATAACTTCGTTTACAATCAATAAGCAAGTAAGTGAACCATACACTGCGTTTTATAAGTGGATAGCTATCAATGTATCCGCTTTCCAAATGTTACCTTCTGTTCTACCACTCTAACCGATCAAAAGAGTACACGACATCTAGGAAGCTAAAAGGCTATGTTATAACAGCTCAATAGGGCATAAGCTGAAAAGACTGATATTTTCAAACTGCGAACAGTAAAATACCAACACGAAAGTATGAAACCCGGCGGCAGTTAGCTCGCTAGGTAGCATGCTATCCTCTTCCCTATCACAATGTATGTGGCTAGGCCTTAGCTGGTTAGCGAACGTTACCCCTTGCATTTTTCATTTATAAGACAGTAACGCTAGTTATAAAACTAGATAGATACTAGCTAGGAGGCAAAGACACTACAGAATCACTGGATGTTTTTAAAATGCATGAGTTTCCGTAACCCTAAACGTTCATCGGCCAACAACAGTTGATTAACCATGAAGTTGTTGGAAGCGTAAAAATGAAACTGTGTGACTATCTTATAGATCCTGCTGAGCTCATTTCTAACGTTAGCTTCCAGGCTAGCTAGCTAACTGCCAGGCGATGCGAACACAGTATTTAGCCAACTAGCTAGCCCGCTACATTAGCTACTTTCCATGATTTAGATACAACGCCCTGCAGCGCAATTTTCTTGGTGATCTGAAAAATTTACACATGCACTAATTCGGAAGTCTGAAAGGTAGTTAATTACCTCAAGCCAATGTCACTGAATGTATTGTTTTTGAATTTAAAAAAACTTAGGTTCTCTACTGTCACAAGCTTGATCTCGTTCACCTACACCTCTCCATACCCGACCCTAATAGAGAAGACACCATTCCATCAGCTGGAGGGGGGAAACGAAAAACAAAATACACACATATTTTTTATAACAGTGTTTTTACTTGGTACATGGAGTCCAAAACATTACTTAATAGCATACTAAGCAGTTATAATTACACCTGTAGTCAGTATATCCGAAAAAATGTATGCAACAAGAACGTTTTATTTAAACATCCCCGTTCCTTGATGGTGCCACCGTAAAGGATGGGTGCCCATTAGGGTCTAACGTTGTAAACCTCAAAATTCACTCTCGCCTAATCGAAGACGCAAACATTACCTGAAAGAACGCTGTTAATACATGACGTCATACGAGTTCTCTTCATCATGTTAATACTAAATTTGAGGGAGACATTGGATTACCACTTGCCACTAACATTGTATTTCCTTTCCCGTTGTTGTTTAATGGGTCATAGTTGAATTCAAAACTATTTTGTCCTGGTTACATCCAATAAATTACATTTCAATTAAGCTTTCATATCGTTATGCTGTACAAGCCATATGTGTACGACAAAAATAAACCATGATCTAATGGATGGCTGCTAGTAGGATACTGGAGTCTTGAACACTCGTTGTAGAGTTTTGTGGTCAGAGACGGAGCAGTTGCCACTCCACATTTAATTAGTCATAATTTGTATTTGTGCTGTCTTATACATTTTGTGTTCATATATGCTGCTTTGTATATGACACTGACAACACAAAATATTTGCCATGTTGTTTTATATGTAACCCAGTGTATTTCCATCTCATCCCAATCAGACAGTCTCTAACTCAGTCTGTCAAGCCATTTATATACTTCATTGACTTCGTTAATTATTTTAGCAACAATTGTCAGTTCTGTTACACAATGCTAAAAAACATCCTTCAACAAACAGTAGAACAAAGAGAGAACATCATTCAACAATAGGATAAACCTTGGCTGGCTACTACATGAAACTGACATGACTGTTGGGACTAATAACACATACAACCATTAAGACTACATACATAAATGTACAGGAATCATAATACTGTTTTTATAGTTCCATGGCATCAAAAACATGAAACTGAATTTAAAATGATTTTAAACAACTATTATTATACTGATTGTTTGACATTTACAGGAAATTAATTTTTAAATTAACCAAGACTGTGGAGAGACTATGAGAACTCATATCTTAATCACATTATTAATATATAAAAAATAGGCAGACAGACAGATAGACAGACATACAGCAAGACTGGCTGATACAATGTTTGCAGTTTACAGGTAACTCTCTTCTGGCTGCTTCTTTTCTGTGATTCAAAGACAGCATGAAGAACAACCCCGTCCTATCACTTACATACAAACAAAATATTTCCACAGTTAGAAATGGCTCACCTCTAAAACATGTACAATGCAGGTAATGATGTGTATATGCAAATCACCATACTTAAGTTTGACAAACTTTTCTACTATAATTTCTAACCACTAGGTGGCACTATTACATAAGATTGAGATTCAACTCCGTTGAACAACTCCGTTAGCAAATTGAAGCAAAGACAAGGCAGTGTTGTACTGCAATGAATTTTCAAAATAATTGTGGAGATATTGTGTACAAATAGTTTGTATACCAGTCTTACAAGAACAATCTGTTGTCCTTTAATTCTAATATGTAAAAAAAATCATAATAAAAAGCAGGATTTCACAATTGTCTCAAGCCAGGATTCTCTTAACCTCATTTACTTTCTGTATTTCCAACACAAATGTAGATTACATGGCTTAAATCACATCTTGCTACATTCAACTAAATCACATATTTATATACTGTGTAATAGTCAGACTTTCAGAGGAGATTGGTTTATTTAATGCTAATAAATGGTTATAATTTATTCAAACTAATATAGTCATAAACTAATTTGTGAGACCTCCAGGGGGCAATATTTAATTTCTTTTCCCTTTGATTTCCTAGTTACTATAGTATTAGTGAATTCAGCAACGAAAAATAAATACAGTTATCAATTCATTATTTAAATGATAAACCTTTTCTGATGCAGTGGAATAAAAACACTAGAAATAAATAATAAAAGGTTTCAGTATCATACACATATAAATTATTTATATATTGTTTTCTTTGTTGTTGGTCTTGGGCAGAATTTTGAGTATCCTACCCAATGAAAACAATCAGCATTTGAGCCAATGCATGAAAAGATACAAAAATAAACAGAATGATTCTATTAATGGAAAAGGTAAACACTCAATTATTCAAATGATGTAAAATTTGTGTTTTCATGATACAAACATGTTTCAGGTCAAACATTTCCCTCTGTGTTCATGTTTGCTTGTTTTGTGGATGACATTTTTAGATGATAAGAAAAACATTTTTTTTTTATAAACTACTCTTTTAAATCATTACTAAATGTTTTATTGCTAATTTTACCTGCCAAAAGGTACACAGCTGTAGGATCTAAGAATCAAGGAAATTGAATCTGGGAGTACTGTGTACTAAATGCTGCAATATGTTGAAAATGTTCTGCTTTTTTAATCAAAGAGAGTACTTAAACATCAAATCAAATTTGATGTGGCTTTGTAGTTCCTGGTCAACGATTACATTGCAGGATGGTACAGATAGGATATTTCTTCTACTGATTCTGCTGAACACACAGAAAAACACACAGCATGCTTTTTAAAACATGAAAATACAAAAAAAAAAAAAAAAAAAAAGAATGAATATAAAGACTATCCAATTATTTGTTATATGTTAGTCACTTGAAGTCTGAGAAAACACATCGATCTCTAAAGCAACAGAACCCTTTATCTCCCCACAAACAACCACAAGGGAAAACAGCACCCTACCACCTGGGCTGAGAGACCAAACATTAGACATGTGAGCCTGAAATTGACTGTGATAGGGATTATGTACTTCACTGCAATACAGTAATGTCTTCTGAAGAATTGCAACATACTACCTAACCTGCACCTGGTGCAGTGCCAGACACTTCTAATACTGACAATGCCTGACACTAAACAGACTATGCAGCAAGCCATTCATGACAATCCTGTACATGTCGTTAAGAATTATAATTTATGAAATATAGTCTCGCTATAGTTCTATTCATCTTCAGATATGCATTTTTTTTTAATGGAATTTGACAACTAAACTTGTAAGACAAATGGGAATAGGATTAAGGGAAGTACAACGGGTGTTCTTCAGTAAAACATATAAAATGTCAATACAACTTCATTCACAGAGTATATTCAACCCCTGCGAATATCAATGTATTTCAGAGAGGATCCACTCCACTTACCCTATGCTATGCCATGGATTTATAACTTCAGCACATAGGAAGTATTTCAAACGACCTTTTTCACAAACTCAAGCTATCCCAAAATGACTGACAGTCCAGGGCACAAAAGTAATCTACAGCAACAAAATCTCCAACAAATTTAACATTTATTCATCCAACCCACTGCTAAAATTTCTGTGACCTTTAAATAGCGCCATACTGAATCACCAACTATATGCCAAGGTTATTTCTGTCCATCGTCTAGATTTCATTTATTTTTCATAAAAGTTAAAAAACCAGGTGAAAATATGTGATCCTTGGATAGAATATTTATTTTAACCTATCCATAATAATATAGTGATTTATATGTATGATTATCTATTCTTTATCATTTTTGTGTTTTACACTTTAGTGTTAAATGCACTTAATGTCAAAGTGGTTAAAATGAATAATTTATCTAAACAAACAAACAAATAAATAAATAGGTTGAGTATCATGGCAGTCATAAGACAAATTTCAATAAATACCTTTGATCAATGCTGAGTCAAAATACAATACTTTGTCATTTGTTTAATACACTGTATTTTAGCAAGAATGCTTTCACTCCACTTTTCAGATACTTTTTTGTAAAAGCGTACGCAAACATATAATTTGGGCATAAACTCGTACTGTGTTAACATACTGTCTGCACACTGCAACATTTACCCCGATTCCAACTCCCAGCTCGGAGCGAGGTTCGAAATGTGAAGGACAGCATTCTGCACAAAGCCGTTTATGTTTTCCCGCGCGCGTGACATGCAGTCATTCAAAATTATTTTCAAATCAATACGTCAATACGTTACTTTTCACTCAATGCTCAGTTTAAATGTCACTGCAGAGCTCTCCTGTCACCGAGAGCCCTCTCCTTAGCCCTCCTTCCCTGTGTGTCTAAACTCCGCCCCACAGTGGGTTGTTTTTTTTCCCCCTGTAGCCGTTCGTGTTTTGTTAGAGACGCCGAGAATCTCGCCGACATTTTTGCACAGCATCATCAGAGCTGACGTGGGGACTACGTGTGCAGCGGCCCAGGCCATCCACTCCTACCGTAATCAGTGACGAGTCCCACTACGTAAAAAACTTCGGTAAGTTATTGCAGTCATCATTACAAACAACAAGAGGAGGCTCTTAAGGGGGGGAATAAAGAGCAAAAGGCAGGGAAAGGGAAAGTTCCTCCCCGACAACTGACACAGGCGTGTCATGAAGTTTGCTAGCTAGCTAGCTAGCCAGTCAGCTAGCTACTTTGAAGAGAGAAGCGTCAACGGTTTAACGTTACTGAAACTATCGCTAGCTAGGGAACATAACATGTTAGCTATCGATAGCTGCCTAGCTCCGGGAGTAATGGCAGATATCACAACTTGTAAAACTGGTTTCTCTTTAGATATTCAATCTAGCGATAGATAACGTTAGTAGGCAAAGTCTCCAATTTTAACGACAGTTTTCATCGTTCTAACGAGTAGTTTTGCAACGTGAGCTAGAGGTAGTCTAAATAGTCCAAGCGAAAATATGAAAACTCCTCTTTCCAGCCTACATTGACATTTAGATAAATATCGATAGTCCAGATACGCTAGGTATCACTCACAAATCTCAGTTTTAAGTGTTAGCTTGCTAACCACTTGCTCACCTGCAGCTACATTCGCTGAGTGAACTTCAAATTCAAGCGTGTATGTAATGTTAACGTATATGCCTACAAACATGTGTTAGGAGCAGCAAACACACCCACAAACTTTAGGGTATCTACGTAGATGTTCACATATACTTGTGTTACAAACTAGGTTATCGCTAACTAACAAACGGTGAATCAAATCTGGAGAACATCTTGTCAGTTTAACGGATAATGTCAACATTAACTTGGTTCGCATTATTTAATCGTCTGTTTGTTACCAATTCGAACAAGAAACTACTCGTTACAGGTACGCGAAAATACAGGGGATGAGATTGACCAGGTTGGTTAGCTGTTGAGATATCACTGCCTTTAATTCTGTTAGCGCTAGCTAGGAGGGATAAAACCCATAGCGAGAAATCATCCAGAGAGAAGGCATGACTGTAAAATCATCATCTAGCTAGGTAGTTAGGCACCTATAACTACAACACAAGTTCACCTCGCATTACTTATGACAACTGTCTGTTTGTTAGGTAGCAGCCTATCCAACTTCTATGTGGTGCTGCTAACCAGATAGCTATCACTTGGTAGGTAAAATTAGCTGGCTGCAATTTATTTTTCAATTAACTGTCTATACCATTATGTCGAACCAGTGATAGCTACGTTAAGCTAGTCATATGGCACGACACATGTCTGTTCTTGAACTTTGTGGTAAATTGCAAGTTCAGATCACAGCTTGGTAGTTACAATTTCCTCGGCAAGCCAGCCAGTGTGACTTTTAAAAGTTACCTAAAGCTGGACATGGTAATTCCGACAGCTAAAGTGACATAGCGATAGAGGACTGACAATTTCACTTTCTCGTAGTGGAAACTTAAAGGTGCAACTCGTGTTTGATTTTGCAGCGTGAATAAGGATAACATGTAATGAAAATGATTCACATCAGCTCTTGAACTAGCATTTGTAAGATAAACGGCATAACTACAGTAGTTTAGGTCATTGCTAGTGTAGCATAGCGCGTTGTGGTAACATGAATACATTAACACTTTTATACACGATATAATTTAAATGACGTTAACTAGGAAGTAAGGTGGGTAACAACTGTAGCATGATTGAGCTTAGCAAATTCCTTATATACGACTTCTAACGTTTAAAATCCACCAATTGACTGGATAACATCATAGATCTTATTTATAGTTTGTGTGCAATTAACCTTATTTCGCTTGTTAGACTTCAGCTTCGGTACCTTCTTGTCACTCTATGTGACTATATTTCGGGAACTGGAAAACAGTAGTTGATAGCGGAACTCCAGCTAGCTAGCACTAATGTTTTTGCGGATTAGGATAACGCATAATACTTATATTTTAGCGGTGAAGTTGGCTATACCGGACATTGCTCCCCATTACTTTGCAACTTCGTTAATACGATACATAAATTAATGTACTGGCCATCTAGCCTTAAAATGGCGTCAGTTGTTCCGAAAGAAGTTTCTAGAAATGGCGTACACTCCTTGCTGTTTCCTCTCTTTGGTCCAATAAAGACAACGCCCTGAATCAGTTGTTGCATTCATTTTGTCTCATTGGCGTCTTCTCAAATTTAAAATTGTCACATGAGTATCTTAATTTAGCGCGAAGTTACTGATGTCCAACTTTTTAAAAGAAGTCTGAAAAGTTTTCAAGTTGGTTAGTAAATGTAATTCATAACAGGTGGGAAAATAAGATTTTTTAACGGTTTGCTGAAATAGACATAGTTTTCACACACTACCAAGTTCACATTATCATATTAGCAGGTGACTTGGTTAGCCAGCTGCTACTGACGGGAAAGTTTGGCGATGTATTAACTATTGCATTGTCTTTTCAGAAGTGAGAATTTTAGTTGGCTAACGTTGGGTAGTATTTATAAACATATAGTCTCTGTCGTACTGTCAATTTGTTTATTAATCTATAAGGTAGTGCCACAGGATCTTGCTCACAATTTCGTTACTGTGAGTTACAATGGTGCTGTTGCTATTTCAGGCACTAAGCAGGGAGTTGCCTTCCCGGTACTAGTAGGAAGCTGGGAAATTGATATTTCCTCAGTAATGAACTCTAAAAATGTCAATTTGTCTAAAAATCAGGACACTCCTGTGGTCTTTTGGGAACAAACACAGAGCCTTTATTTAAATAATAGATTGTTTAACCATCAACGGGACACGTTTTAAAGTCATTGAATAGTGCAATACCACAATGCAAAGGGCAAAATCACTTGTTACCTGCATAGATCCGTCGGAAGAGCATGTCAATACATTTTGTGTGGGTATTCATTTATCACTCCATCAAGGCATTCTAAGGAGACAGAAAAAATCGTCATGAATTGACAGCGGCGGGCTGAAATACAGCCAGAATTAAACATTGATTATTGATCATTCATCTCATGCTATACTGTGTTTGTATAGTATGTGTGTTTTTATAGCACCTTGTTTTTGCCTAGAAGTAGATATTTTTGAGGAAACTGAAACAATCAGATAAGACTACACAAGTAGCTGAGCCTGAAACAAACATACTTGAACCCTTATAAGAGAAGTTACAGAAACGACAGGTTTGTGGAAGTGCTGCTATACTGCTTTCACTCTTAGGAGGAAGAAAAACTTGGTCATTATTCGGAGCATCTGAACATTAGCTATTGTGTTAGTGCAATCTGTTATCTTTAATGAGGAGTCAGTCTTATTAGAAATAAATACCCCTCTATTTTCATGTGTGGTAATCACATGAGTCTAAGCACTTGTAATGATCTGGAATGGGGTTATTGTGCATAAGTTACAAATGTGAAATAAATCTTTACAGGCAATGACTCTTTTTAATGACATGCCTGAAGGACCTCCTCCAACCAATTTTATTTCTTTATATTCTGATCAATGCTTGCAGAAAGTGATGTATTGGTTTAGCTGGAGAAGTAAAGATCCCTAGTTTGCTTGCTACCTTCCAAACAAGATGTGTACATCACATCTGACAAATATGCAAGAACATATGTCAAGGCACAACATTTAGGAGGAAGTAAGACTGGTGGAAATTAGCTTTGGCTGTGTACACTTGTAGTGATTTAGATGCTGTCATTGCAATGTTGTCACTGCCAATGGTGCTTGCCCCTTTCGAATAAACCAATACATAAAAATAAAAAAGAAAAACAGTTTTGCTAACCAAAGTACTCATTCTTTCTCCAAAATGTCAATTTTCAACTGTGCAACACTGTTGTGAATATACAGGATGTGATATATCAGCGATCCTTTAACATAGGAGTTAACATTTTGAGTGCATTCATTGTAAAAGTATTGCTTACTGAAATGTGTTAGACTTAGGAGAAATAAGCAGAGTATATATTTTCTGTTCTTTCTAGTCCAATGACCATGGAAACTGTGGTTGCCTCTCAGCAGGATGGAAGTGTAAATGATTCTCTGTCTGATGGAGAAGCAATTCAAATACAGAACAAGTCTGCCAACTCCCCCATTTCTTCTCTCACCCAGGTAAATGTCAACATATTCACTATGGCAAGGAGGTTCTTTATTTTATCCATCTTTGGTGTTATGGATGAATTGAATGTGTCTTCCATTCCCCACAGGCTGAAAATGAATTTTGAATAAAACATACTGGTCTGTTGTACATTCTACTGGTATGTAAAAGTGCATTTAAGAGCAAATCTGCATGCAGTTTGTTTTGTAATATTGTGTACATAAGGTGGGGTATCCAATCCCTTTATCTTGAGATAGAGAGATGTTTACTTTGCACTCAAAACTACATTTGTTTTCATCTTGAGAAATAAAAATGAAACAGATTGATTATTAATAATCCGATGCAGATTCATCTCTGAATCAGTTGGCTGTAGCCAGATGAATTTTTAGTTTGGTCTGAATGCAACCTATTTTTGGACACACAGTGAGGCCTCATGGTAACCTTTGGAAGCCCTTTATTAACACCATGCAGATGCTGGCAAGAGCACTGTATCCAAAATAATTAAGTACCTCTGTCTCTAGCTGGTTCCATGTTCTCTGGTGGGAGTGATGTTTTGTAGTTTTGTCAGTGAACATGCTTGTCATCTCAGTTCCCAGTATCTAAGTTATCCTAAAGACCAGTCTTCAGTACACAGTTGCTTGAGGGTCTGAATTCTTTGATGTATGAATTAAATGAAATAAAAGTTGATAAAGCAAATGAGTGCTCATGAAAGTGTAGGAAAGATAATAAAACAATATGTACCATTTTTGCCTGAAATGTATTTAGGAAATAGAAATATAACCTCAATTTTTCATATGCATGCAGATGATTCTATGTGTAATTTTTTAAACTTTTCTGAAAACAGAACACTATTTTTTCAATCAATCCTTAATATTTATAAATTGCTCAAATCAATGTTCCCAAATGAAAACCTTGCTATGTAATGGCAGAATTCACTTTTTAAAAGTGTAGTTTCTCGACTGCAGGGTAGCTAGTTCTGCTGGAGCAGGGCTGGGTCCTGTGTAATGACTTGCCTCACTGTCTGGCATCGCCGCTATAGCACAGGGGTGTCAAACTGCATTCCTGGAGGGCCACAGGTTTCTGTGGTTTCCTCTCAATCAGCAGTCAGTTTAGGCCTTGCAAATAAGGCGTGTGTGGACTAGGTAAGCAAATCAGCGAAGTAAAATGAATCACTTAAGTGCTAAAACACATGAAGAACCAGAAGGCTGTGCAGCCCTCCAGGACTGAAATTTGTGATCCCTGTCATAACATGTAATGCTGGTGACACACAGTCCAGAATTTTTGGATTTCTCTGCATTGGCCATTGGGAAGTGGTAATTCAGTGTGTCACATGGAAGCAAAAGAGATGGGTCGTCCTAGGTTACTTTGGATTCTGCTCTTGGATTGGTAGCTGCTCTAGCTGTATTGAGAGATTCTGCCGGATGTTCTGATAATATAGGCCAGCCCCCAAATTTCTCCTTACTAGAATTTTTTGAGGCTGCCAAAATTGTTCTTTGGATAGAAAATGAATGTTGAGCTCTGGTCAATGGGACTTTTGCATTGTGTGTGTTTCCAGCATAAGGGAGGGAGGCTTCCAGTTAGTGGTATTGCCCCTATTGCACAAGAGGTTCTCCTCGGTCCAATCTGGCGCCCACAGTCTGCCTGCTCCAGCTGCATAGGATTGCTCTCCAAACCAAATGACTGCAAAGCTCAGCCAGTAGACTGCAGTGGAAAGTAGGAGTGGCTGGCAGAACATGCTTTTGGGGGTGGGGGTGTAAGGGGTACTTGTCTTTGGTTTCCTGACAGATTTCTCAGATATAATTGGGCTTTCTGAATTTGAAACCAAGACAATTATTCACACCAGAAGAGGCTGTTAAGCTGAGAGACTTGAGGTTTTTGTGTCGCCTGGTGTCACAGCACTTTTATCAGTCTTAATATTTTGGTGATTATCAGTGCCTCTACTGGTTTACATTCAGAATTTATAGTTTTGTGAAAAAGATGGTTACCAGCACAAACCAAATCCTGACAATTCTTGTAGTGTGGGGGGGAGGAAGCCCAGCTGAGAACCCTGAAGTAGTGTTTCATGGCAATTCAGTGCAGCTGCTCATTTTGTCGCTCTTTGAAGGTGTCTGTGGGGAACAGTGGAGTGGTCCCAGGTTCCACAGCAGTGACGGTGGTGCAGCTGCCTGGAGGGCAAACCGTTCAGGTCCAAGGAGTCATCCAGGCCCCCCAGCCATCTGTCATTCAGTCCCCACAAATACAGAACATCCAGGTAGGACCGCGCACAGGCTCTCTGTGTGACACTCTGCTTGTGCCAGGCTCTGCAGTGGGCCCTCTCAACCCATTTGTAACACTTTAATGAACTCCCAAGGCAAGGATGTGTGGCCTAATGGAAGAGAACCTGTCTGAATTTGTTTTTAGCTCAGCCGTGGCTATCTTAATTGGATTTATCTGAGTCAGTGGATTTATGTGTAAGCTTATCAGTTTAACCTTCATGTACAGATTTTCTTTAATTCGGTATGTAGTATGCTATGTGGAGTGGACAGTTGACAGCATACACATTGTGCACACATTGCTATGTTTAGAGTGTTTCTTTCTGGAGAGGTCAGCATTTTTAGGATGAATTTGTGTCCGTATTTGGCACTGTGGATTTGCATACAAGATAGCCCAGTCTGGTCTGTCTTGCATACTTACACTCACATATTTCAATGTCTCTTAGGTAGCAGCAGTAGCCGAATCAGAAGATGGAGAAACAGCAGACACCGTTACAGACTCGCAGAAAAGAAGAGAGATTCTCTCCCGGCGTCCATCTTACCGGTGGGAGAGCCTCTGCTCACATTAAATTACAATATAGACATGTAGTGGACACTGTAATCCAGACTGACTTAGAATATGAAGACAAGTGCAAATATTGGAGCTTGAGTGCAAAAATTACCCCAGGAGAAAGTTTTGTCTAAGAGACCAGAAGTGTGGAAAAACTTGTTTAAAGTGAGTGCACGTTCCTTCATTTCATTAAGGAAATGAAATAATTAAACAGTAATCAATATAGACCTCAGCAGGCCTTAAAGAAACCCACAGAATAATAAAACCCACATCTGCATGACACAATGGCCTTGCTGGCTAATTCCATCAGCAAACTAAGCAGTTTAACTGCTGCTTTGAAGTGCATTTAGTTTGCTAAAGGTTCTGGACATGATTATCAACAGAAAATTTTAGAGCATGTATTTTTAACAACCTCCTATGTGTGCAGTTGGCTCAATGTTAGGAGTAATTCAGGTCTCCAATATAGCACTTGTGTTTGTTAGCGCACATTGTTTTCGTCCGTAATTTCTTTGCACATGTAGATAATCACACATGGATAATGTTCACTACATAGTGCATGGATGTGGTTTTTGTAGATTTCTCCTGATTAATCAGAAAAGAAAAAGACTTCAATTTTTCCCACTGTAAGCAAGAACAATGACATCTCTGATGATTCAATACCAGGTTATGTGTGTCGTATCAGCCTGATATCTGTTTATCAGCCACTACATCAGTGGAGAATTTGAAGTTCAGTTTTGACAATGGTAATTTCCTACAGGAAAATTCTCAGTGAATTGTCATCCGATACACCCGCTGTTCCAAAAATCGAGGAGGAGAAAGCAGAGGAGGAAGCAGCTTCTGCCAGCCTACAGACTGTGCCCACGCCAGCCTCCATCTACCAGACCAGCACAGGCCAATACAGTGAGTTTCACTTGGCAACATCAAGCAAATAGCAGCCTGAATTGGCATACTAGGCTGTGGTAGGTTTAAGTAATGAGGGGTTATTTAAAAAAAAAAAAAAAACTATTTGTTACTCATCGTGGCAAAGATACCAGTAAAGATAAAATGTGAAAACTACCACGCTAAATGAATGAAACTCTCCGCACTACAGTGATACTTATATCAGTTTAAAGCAAAAAGAGACAATGGTCACAGTCCATTGTTTGGCTCTGAGCAAATGGATAAAACATGGTTAATGGACAGGTGTGAACAAGGCTTAAATGTTGTTGGTGCAACTCCATGATCAATTTACAGTTTTTCATAAACAGAATTTCATAAAGGTACCAAAAAAATCATCAAATCTCTGCAGCTAGGAAGTATTTAATGTGAATATAGTAGAAGGAAATAATTATTATGATCTGGAGTAGAAGAATAATTTAGATATATAATATGCTGTCTTTTCACAGTAGTAGTGTTACCAGTGCTAACCAGTGCATCGATGTCTGTGATCCGTAGTTGCTATAACTCAGGGTGGAGCCATCCAGATAGCCAGTCCTGGGGGAGACGGGCTCCAGGGCCTGCAGACGCTCACCATGTCCAATTCAGCAGCGCCCCAGCCCGGCGCCACCATCCTGCAGTACGCTGCCCAGTCAGGGGAGAGCCCGCAGCAGTTCTTCGTGCCAGGCAGCCAGGTGGTCGTCCAAGGTACCTCCCCATCCCCTCCATCCTCAGGGCTTTTACCTCCAGTCCTGTCGGTCTGATGTATTTATACAGCCCACTTCAGTGCCGTTAAGTGAGCGGTGCTCTCTCAATGTTGAATCCTGCCTGGTTTAATAAAAGGGAATGACCACTGCAAAGGAGTTCACGCAGCTTTAACGTTAACCACGGCGTGTGGTTTTCCCTAATGAATCAGGAAGTCCTGATTTTCACAGTCAAAATGCCCCTGTGGCCTCGTGCATTCAAACGTTCTCTCCTGCTCACGGCTGACCAAGAGTGCGGAAGCTGTTGAAGTTGTTTGCCTCTGGTTGAGGCTTTGAGCTTGGAAATCAACATTTACTTATTAATGAAGAAAAATTGCAAGCCTGCCTTGGCTGTTGCCGCAGGTCAGCCTCTGTCAGCCATTCGTTTAAATTAGCACCCCCAGTTTCCATCAATGAGCAGCGGTGTCTGCGCTTTGTATCCGACCAGCGGATTGACATAATAGCGTGGCTGGCACAGAGTATGATTGCAGTTCTTACTTTCACCACGTTTACAGGGTTTAGAAATAGGTCTGTGCTTTGGTTGATTTTGGCTCAGTCATGTGTTTTTCTGTGTGGTGTTATGGATGACTGAGCTTTTGCTCCATGTGATTTACAGTCGCTGAGGAGAAATCTGTCCTAACAAACTCCTCCTTTGGTCTGGATGTTGAAACATTGGAGGTGAAAGTGCCTCTGGCATGTTCTTTTTTTGGCGGCTGCTATTTGCTGCAGTTTTCACATGGCAGAGATCTGTAACTGAGCTGGGCATGCTCGGATCACAGTAATTATCAATTCAGGCCCTCTGTATAATACTGTCTTTCAAAATTTGAGAAGAATTTTGTTTGCAGAATTTGAGATGTTAGCATAAACTAAAGAAGATAAACAACTGATCTAACCAAAAAACTCTTTATTGAACAGCAGCTATTGTTTCTTTTCATAAAGCATGTACAATGACCTCAAACAAAAATTGTTTTAATGCACAAAAATGGCACAGTTTTTCACCTGTGCAAAACATATATTCCTCAAGAGGCTGTAAATAAGCAAAAAAAAAAAAAAGCCATAAATAAATAAATGTGCCAAGTTACAGTAATCAATTTGGGCCACATTGCCTCATACCAAAGTAAACAGGTTCTACTGCAGAGCTTTGCAGCTCAGTGTTTCCTACATTCTACCATGTAACTTGGCACTGGGATCTTTCATCTTGCCATTTAAACAGAATGTGGTCTTTCAGATTTTACATACACCGTTCCCTGGAGTCTGTGAAAGTGCTTGACTTTGAATGTGGAAAATTCAAGGGTCAGAAACTGTGGGGAATGAGTCCTTGAGTTTCTGTCAGTAAGCAAAAAAAAAAAAAAAAATTCTTTCATAGTTGTACAAATCCAAACCATTTTGAATTCAAAGCATGCAATTTCTTTGAGTCCCATTTATTCACTTATAATATGCTAGAAAATTATGACAACTGTACCTTGGGAATATTGAGAGAAACCTGATGAAGATATGCATATAAAATTCATATTCAGAGAGTTAAGAAAGATTACACTGAGATTTTAGTGTTCATGAAATGAAAGCATGTTTTAAGATGATAGGTCCTTGGCCTTGACTTCTGTACTTTTTATAAAAGGTATAATTTGTACTGAAGGGACATTGATATCCTAATATTTGTACTTTAGACTTAACCGTGTGTGTTTACTTTGTACTCTGGCTAATCCTTTACAGCTAAGTAAAGGTTGTAATACAAATTCTTGCAAAGCATTCATACACAGGCCCCATCATGTTGCCTGTTTTTAGAAATTGGTATATTGAATAAGGTTTCTACTACTCTTTTGAATTAGAACATTTCATTTTGAGTATCTGAATGTGCTTTTGCATTGCTGGAGAATGAAAATCCTGCTATTTAGAATGTCCTTGTTTGGCTGAAGATGAGCTTCTGCAGTGTTGAAGTGAATGTGTGCAAGGCCAGAGTTGGAGGTCATTGTGCTTGTGTCCTTCAAATGCGTCCACCTCTACTCTTATACGAATGGAATATGCCACATGAAAGCAAAGCTTAACCCCACCTTAGTATCAGTTTCATGTTATTCACTCAGTCTCTTGTTTAAATTGGTTATTTAATTTAACAGTTGCCTGTGTGATTGACTCTTAGGTGATGTTACCCTTTTTTTTGGTAAAAAAAGGTTAACATCACCTATGTGCCAATGCAATGTAACTGTTCTGGAACAGGTCCCTTCAGTAGCATGTGGCTCAGATTGGTGCCCAAGGTTGGTAGGTGAAGCATGAGGATCACCTCATTACTGTGGAAATGGGCCCTGTAGCTCCAGCAGAGAACCAGGACACACAATATCCTGCCCAGGTTTGGAAAAACTATTTTGGGTTTAATGACCCTCTTCAGCCCTTTTTTCCACCCACTTATCAACTGTATCGAAGTTAAACCCGCTAGAAACACGTCACAGGCTAAATCAACATGAGGTTTGGAATGTTTTCCGTTAATTGTCAGGTCCAGCAACAGTTAGTGTTTTTTTTTTTTTTTTTAACATGTCACTGCATTTGTGCTTGCTCTCTGGGGCTATGTTTGAGCATGTATTGCCTCTGTTCACACAGTATAGTGTTGCACAGGTGTTAATCGTGCTGCAGATGTCATGTGATGACTGTGCTACCTTGTATAGACCTAGATGACTTCATTCTCCACACTCTTGATTGGGTCATCTTTTTATTTTCAACATTCCCTGCAGTATAAGTATTACCCAATACTTCTCATAAAGGGACAGCACATAATTCCACAATATGATTCAGACTGTATAATCTATTTAATATATTAGATTCATTTTTAATATTTCTGGAACTAAGCAACAGGAGATAGCCTAATCTAGTTAAACATCCTTATCTTAAAAAAAAAAATCTAATTACAAGCATGCAAATTTCCTATAATCTTTGAATGGGTGTAAACCATGGTGTACCGCTTTTTTCTTTTTAAACGGATGAATCGGTATATTGTCTCCTTGTGGGTTTTACGTCTCTTACGTAAAAGGGAGCTGCGTCATAATTTCTAAAAATAGACGTGCCTGAACCCCCTGCCCCTCCCCCGCTGACACTGATGCTTTGTGTGGCTGTCGTAGAGCTGCGTGCCGTCTCCAAAGTGCCCCGGCCCTGGTTTAAGTGCAGGGAAGGGGGGAGGGGCTCAGCTGCCAAACCATGTTATTGACTTCAGGAGCCCAGTGATGTCATTGTGATGTCAATGCCCTAAATTGTAGCCATAGACATAGTTGATTGGTAACCACTCCATTCAGAAAGCAGAAGGAGAAGGTTTCTCCTGGATTATTTGGCAGATAATGGCAGTTACTGGAGACGAGACTGAATCAGGTATGGTATCACTGCTTTGTTGTTGTTATTGTTGTTTTTTGTTTGTTTGTTTGGTCATTTTGATATATCCAATTAGCTTGTGCAGTTAGTCTATGATCAGAGTGGCAGTGACTATACATGTACACCAAGAGACTACCATACTTGTAATTGTTCACATTTGAACAAATTAAGAGGTAAATAGAAAGTACAGCAAGAAAATCCTTATCTATAACTTAACAGTTGCTGAAAAAGAGTGAATTTTGATATTTTCATGAGATTTTATTTTTAAGAAAGTTAAAACATTCTACCTGTTGCAGTAGTAGAGAAAGCTGAGCAGTTTAAGACTGTAGAAGTAAATGTATGAGACGATACAAACTGCTAGGTTCTCCAGAAAGTAAGCCTAAAGGAAGCATTTTAACAAGCTAAGTGTAGCCTGAAAGCGTTGGTTTTGCTCTGTTGCTGGAGGGCTCAGACGCTTAGTCTGCTGAGCTGACGGAGGAGGGCTGACGTCTCTGTTTCCTGGAAGCAGATCTGCGCGTGGAAATGTAAACGCTAAATGGCTAGTGAGCCGCGCGCTGACGTCAGTGCGGACTCGGGCAGTGATTACAGGCAGCTCCTTTAGCGGGAGCGAGGTGCGAGCGGCTGAATCATTTGTGCAAGATTAGGCTGCAGCCCCATATCTGCGGCTAAAGGTCTGTTAGTCAGAATGAGCTATGTCACCACCCGTGTGGCCTTGGGAAGCAGTGCACTCAGATCACATGGTAATGTATACTGGCTTACGTGCATGTGTGATAACTTAACTTTTCTCAAATCAGGTGATTGTTGTTGGAGATGAACAGGTTTGATTAACTATGTTTGATTTTTGTAGTCGTAGCCCCTGTAAGCAATACATTAATTTACACAAAACTTTGTGTTCACTTTATTAAGCTGTAACTGCAGGCAATTTTTTGTCATGAAATACTTAAGTATCACAAAATATTATACAAGTTATTCAAAGTATGTCCTGGATTAACTATTAAGTTAAAATGTATAAAAGGCCAGAGATAAACGATTTCATAAGTGAATGAAAAATAAGATATGAAAAGAAATCAAAATTAAATTTTGTCATACTGGAACAAAATTGTGAAAACCTTTTTTTTTTTTTTTTTTTTTTCCCCATTGCACTCATTTTTCTTTCATTAAAATGCATCCTGGACACACTTAGTACTTGTTTACACCAATAGGCTGAAGAAATGTAAGACCGTTACAAAGGCATGTTGTTTGACAGGAAGAACGTCACACCAACCACTTTCCTCTTTAACGTCAGTGTGTTCATCCATAATCTACAATACCTGATAAAGACAACAGAGCATTGTTATATAATATCTCATTGTTAAGCATTACGTTGATTAGTTACATAAACCAGCCAGTGTTTTGACTTTTGGTTGAATGATAGCCGAGGCCACCTCTTCAGTCAGAGACCTCGCACTGTTTACTCTGGTTATGTCACAGTTTGTTGTGCTAGCATGGAACATGAAGGGAAGGTGGTCTGAGGGAAGCAATATATTATTACCTGATGTTATAAAATTCTGATATATTTATACAAACAACACTACTGGCACAAAGAAGAGGGGGCCAAGGAGGAACATTTGCTTTTGCAGACTTTTTATCAAGTTAGTTAATCTACTTTATTGACCTACCGTGACTTCAGCCTCAACAACACAAAACTCCTCAGTGAAATCAAATTAATTTGATGTACTTTTGTCAGTTAGTGTTTTGTGCTTTGGAAGCGTGTGAGCCAAAAACTGTGACGAATGAAGAGCTTTGACGTCACAGTTATAAATGGTCTTTTGAACATCATTAGAATTTGAGGTTGAAAATAGCACCATATAGTTCAAAAGAGGGCTGGTGCAAATCTGTTGGTTTTTACGCTTGATTTATTGTGTATGTCCCAGCATTACAAAGCTGGAAAGAATGTTGCTCATCTTGCCTGCATCTCTTAGAAACAGAAATTGCCTAAGGGGAAGGAGACATTTTTATTTGTTGATGTTTTTATTGATTTTGTGTAGGGCCTACTGTGGAAAAAGTTGCTAACTTTTTAAATTCCTACAACATGGGTATGATCCTGAAGAGTAGGCCCATCTCAGATTACTAATGCACATCTGTACAGAAAATGTCTTCAGTAATTTTCTTGGTGTGCTCAGATGGTATATTGAGCCACAAGAAAATTTTTGCTGTGAAATGGTTGATCCGTGATTTAATACCATTGAACGCTGCAGACCACAAATGCTATACATGAGCAAACTAAGGCTTGTATCTATAGTTTCTCCAATTTAGAGTGCTGATTTAAAATCAGGCTTCCCCTGGCCATATCTTAACCTCATCCATCATGAGCTAAAAATGTCCTAGATCAGCATTAAAGTACTTTCTGAACACAGACCTGGGTCCCTGATGCTCAGTGTTGTTGGTTTGACAGCTGCTACAGGAGACATGCCAGCCTATCAGATCCGCGCACCCACGTCCAGCCTGCCCCAGGGCGTGGTGATGGCAGCATCCCCCGGGTCTCTGCATAGCCCCCAGCAGCACGCCGAGGAGGCCACACGCAAACGCGAGGTGCGACTAATGAAGAACAGGTAAGAGCCTTCCTCAGCTCCACGCTGTTGGTTAAAATGACGAAGTTTGACAGGACAGGATATGAGAGAAAACTGCCTTATGACATCACAATTGATGATTTTTACTCACTTGAATGATCTTCTGGACCATGAAAATTTCACAGTCCATAATTGATACTTCAAGCATTTGATTGTTGTATCAATTAAAAGAAATAAGATGCAAAAAAATATCTGAGGTTTTTTTTTTTTTTTTTTTTCCCTGCAATGACACCAACAATACGTCATGGCCAAGATTAAAATACTTAGAATACTCTGTTGATGGCTCCATAGTTTAAATCCATATATAATGGTCGTGTATTTGAGGTGAGATTACTATCATAATTATGTGCTTTCCCACCCTCTGAATGAAGCATGGAGCTCAGTCCAGGCCTGTCTATTTGTTTGTTTGCCGTGGCTCAGGCGTCTCTCTGGGCTGGGTACCTGTGGCTCTGCTTCTCCCCTTAAGCCCTGTGTTTAGTCCCGGGGGGGCCCGGGGCTGCTGGCCATGGCGTGTAGTCTGCTAGGCCCTTTGGGCTTACGCTCCTCTCTGCCAGCGCCTTGCTGCTCTCGCTCACTGCCCATGCTTGGGCAAGCTTGGGCAATGTAAGAAAAACGCACGTCCGCAATTCAGCGCCTGCAATTATACGCTTTATCTAACAAGCTGACGTGACACATTCAGGAGAAAAACAGGCCATTTACTAAATGATGTCTGGAAATGAACTTAATGCTGTTGTTTGGCTTTAATTAAATGTTTTGGGTATTTTTCATAGCGTGTTGTGATCTGTTGGCCAGCGCGGGGGTGCAGTGATGGCGTAGTCTGCTTTGGCTGAGTGCTTATGTGGGGCGGGTTTCTTTTGTAAATCAGCACTAAAACTCCTGAATCAACCATCGACCATTCAGGTTTCATTGAGGTTTTCAATTTTTTTCCTGCATAAGATTAAAACTAAAACAGTAAAGCAGACAGGCAGGTATTGTGGAGGTGAAGTCAGAGGCCCAGTTGAACTTCTAGGTAGGTCTAACCTTAAAGTAAACAACACGCAAGTTTGTGAGTTTAACTCGCAGTGTATGAACAATAATTGTCTTCATCCAAGACCTTCCTTTGTAGAGTCAGGTGCTTGAGTGCTGAGGTAGAACAGAAGCCTGCACTTGACCCTTGACCCCAGATTAGACTGATTATGGGAGCCTTAAAGGCCAGCTCTCCTAACCCTTTGCTCAATCTCAGCTGCTGTCTGTGCCTCTGTTTTCCAGGGAAGCCGCTCGCGAGTGTCGGCGGAAGAAGAAAGAGTACGTTAAATGTCTGGAGAACCGGGTGGCCGTGCTGGAGAACCAAAACAAGACCCTCATTGAGGAGCTGAAAGCACTGAAAGACATTTACTGCCATAAGAGTGAATAAGCACTCGCCCAGTCCAACTGGGGAAACCACAGACTGAGACAGGCTGGAGGAAAGAGTGCGGTTTTACACACTGCTGTAAAGGAACTTGGGCAAAGCTACTTTCACAGTTTCTCTCTCTTTTTTTTTTTTTGTAAAGTTTATGTGTTTTGTGTCTCGCCTCTGCTTTCGGCCCAGTGAAACACGGCCGGACGGCAGTCAGGGTGACCCCCTGCGTGGCGGCCTGGCTGAATAGTGGCTGGGACCGGGAGGCGGGTCCCGTTAGCGTGGGTGCCTGTGCTTGTGCATTCTGCAAGGGAGGCCATCTGCGAACGCAGCCGGCAGAAGAGGGACTGCGCCCAGGGCCTGGAGAAGCGGCTATCCTCGCTGGAGATCCAGAGCAAGGAGCTGAGCCATGAGCTTAGGGTGTGGTGTCGGACTAAGAGCGCCACAAACGCGCTTCAGGCTCTTCTATGATCGGCTCCCGCAAAAGAAAACAGTCTGATCGGACTTCTCCACCCTGCTTGCGCTGAAGGGCCACCAGCTCACCGCGTGTTAGAAACATCCCGCTAGCACAAGAGTGAACACGCCTCCCGACCAAGCTCTGGGTCTGAGACACGTTTAACGTGTAAAAAGTTGAAATTGTAAACTACTGATGATTTTTTCTTTTCCCCATTTGAAAGAATGACTCTGTGAGTGCTTTAGAGCCTGTGAAACAGAAGGCCCGAGGCTTCACTTAGACCCAGCCTTCCCCACCCTTCCCCTCACCTCCCCCCTCAAGCAGACATTTTTTGTAACATGTTCCCTTCGCAAGTGTCCAAAATTTTTCTGGAGACATGTATTGCATTTGTAGCTGAACTGGCCCACAGGCTTGTTGTTTTTTGATTGTCAGATGTTAATGAGATGTAAATATAGAGCTTTTATGTGCAGGGACTACTCTAGCCTTGCCAGAGTGCTTTTGTATGCGCCGTACAAGTGGCCAGGAAATCGCCATCCATCACCATCTCCTAAATGAACAGCAGATGTACCTCTGAGAGGGTTTTTTAATTAAATTTCTTACTGGCCATCATACAAGTATTTATTGGTTGTTGAGTTTTTTTTGTTGTTGTTAAGAAACTTCTTCATTTCTCACTTTGGAGTGCATGAAAAGCTTTTGCTTGTTTTGTTCATCTGTTGCGTTTTGTTCCTCTGTAAAAATGGAGACTCATGCTAGCGGGGACCGGGAATGGGAATAAAAGAGAACGAAAGATTTGAAGCGCATGAATAAAAGGCCAACCCCATGCCTTGTGTTACACCTGCACTGGCCTCTGTCTGAGGACCAGCTCCCTCTCACAAACCGCCTGTCACATTGAAAACTTTTGTTTGGCAGGTATTCGCTTTGTACATTTTCTGTCTGAACAATTTGTTCAAACCATTCTGGGAGGAGGGGAATGTGAAACTGAAAGCTATTCACATAACACGATTCCTAGTAAAGGACAATGTTTTGCACTACGTTTGGTCCTCAAGTAGACTTTTATAGTTACCCTGTGTAGTCCTTTAACACAACTTTTTTTTTTTTTCCCATTTCATACAATCATTGGTTTTATAGGGCTTGATATTTATGGAAAAATTCAGATTATGAGCTTGGTAGATGAATCTTTTATTAACCCTTTATGTTACAAGCACAGTTTCCTCACAGTTGTATTGTACTTTTTCAACAAACCACCAGTTCCCAGCAGTTTGCTCACTGTTAAACTGTTAAAGTGTCCCAGCTCTGAAGTTCCTGCATGGCCCACAAAACATGAATGACTTTGGTTGTTGCAGCCTGTTAGCATGGGGTTCGTCTGTTGCGTCTCCGTGTTTAATGTTGTGTCGATCCACACGTGCACACTCCTGTTTGTGCTGGTTGTATGGCATCACCATGGTGATGGGGGTAGGGGTGGTGATTTTTAAAGCCTGTTGGGGGGGTTACAATTTCCCCATCTTTCCTCAGGCCACACCCTGCGCTACATTGAGTTGTTTTTGGCTGAGGAAAAAGTGCATTTTCCAACACCTAACGGCGTCTGCAGCAGAACCGAGTGATTTAAATACCTTACAGTGCTTTGCCCATGGTTTCATAAGCAGCTTGTGTCCTCTCAAACCAAACCCACTCTGACAGCTTGGCTGCATTCCCCATTAATTGTTTCTCCTTATTAATCAGAAATAATTTTATTTTCTTGCTCTTCATGTCTCAGCCGGAGCCAGCGGATGTGGAGTCGTCCTAAGCACACACATCAAGAGCCTCTGTGCTCCTGACAGCTGTTGGCAGCAGAGAATTTTCAGCAATAACTAGTGGCCTCAGCAACAATTACAGGCTACAAACTGGTTTTCCTGAGTAGTCTGGGGGGGGGGATTACATCTCAGATTCCCTTGCCCCTGATTCCCAACTGTAGGTTTTTATAAAGGAGACATTTTACAATGGATTGAAATGTAATTTATGGGAATCGTCTCCTGCTGGTTGTTCTAGAATCTTGTTAACTGAGGGCCGAGAATCCCTCTCTCTCTCCAGTTCATTTTAACCTTGGAGGTTTTTCTGGCTTTTTGTATTCTGTATTAATGTGTATTCAGCTCCCTGTGCTTCAGCTTCTCTGTTCTCAAGGCTGAGCTGACAATGGGAAGGCGGAGGTCTCAAACGGGTTCCTGCGAGTGGCACCTCGCCTCACTTTCACAATGCCAGTTTAGTGGGCGGGGGCCACAGTGACTGATGTTTTTCTGGCATGCACCCTGACCTATCTGCAGAACCAGCTACATGCACTTTTTTCTACATCGTTCTCCCAATACAGCAGTTTCAGTTTAGGAGACACGTGTGTGTGTAGAGTGAAGTGAGAAATTTCTGTTGTTGAGCAACTTCTTGGCTTGCGGCACAACGCCTTCCTGTCTAGTGTCCGCAAAGCGGCTCCTGCAAGTACCACTGGCTGCACAGATTAGTTAAATTTACATTAATGTTAACATGAATAAAATACACCCAACTTAATATATCTCTCACATGCTGAAATATTGAAGTTGGAGAGGTAGGGAACATTCATTCAAAACTATTGCCTATTTTGGAGATATATGTACATGACAGTGTTCAAAATAATACCGAGGAAGTTCTCAGTAAAAACAGAAAAGTTGTGCAACCGGAGGTGAGTGTATTCAGTATTTCATTCGCGCCGTTGCAACATCTTTGGCACCTTGCCACTGTTTCCGTGGAATTTTCCATGGCAGGATGCGGCTCCCTCTAGTGGTGCGTTGAGAATTGTAAGCGCAATATCCATATTAGAATGCTTGCGCCACCTAGTGGACATGAACAACCACCACATAATTTCATGGAGATCACGTTCTGCAAGTTTTACTTTTATTACACGTTCATGTCTTTCTGGTTCATCTAAAAACCCTTCTCAAAATGTTACTTCATATAATATCATCTATTACATGAATATAAGATTACTGGTAACATGAATTCACACAGAAATTACATTAAAAATTGCTGACTCATGCTATTTTGTTCCATTTCATTATTAAATTGTTCTTTATACATTGAATGATATGTATTAATGTATATACATGTAACAAATGAAGAAAAATCTTAGAACATAAAAGGTGCATGTTATTTTCAAGTGTTATGTCTCCTCCCTGTGGCGGTACTGTTGTATTACAGTTCTATGTTGTTACATGCGGAACAAACCAAAGGATAGTTTTACCTGACGACTCTCAGAGGCTGAGAGCATGGCTGGAGTATGACAGAAGCAGCGAGAGCTTCAACACTCTTTGATGAAAGCAGGACAGGATGCTAAGTATTACAGCTAAATACTGGCCCTTAAGATGTTTATGGTCTGAATTACATACACTTCCTGATCAGGAAAATTCATTTTTTGGACTTTTGGCTCAGTGTCAGTGACCTTTTAATATCTTATTGAGAAGATTGCAAATGTCACAGCTCCAGTGCCACCTCTGAATTCTATCAATAATTAAGCACATCTACCTTTGTGGAGACCTCCTACGGAAAAAGGAGTTTAAGGCTTGTGAATCACACCTAGGAGATGTAACAATCAAGAGCGTGTGGGTTATTAGCAATGTTTTTGTGTGTTAGCGACTGATTACTGACATCTTGTCGGATGATATTGTGGAGATGTGCATGGCTTGTGTATCGGCATTTAAGCTGCGCTGACTACTCACAGATACACTGGTTTGATACCAACACATCCTCTGATTATGTAATCAGTAAAAGTGTCAGTATTCTTGTATGAAGGTACAGGTAGCAGGTATTTCCCTGTTCATTAACACTATTTAATACACTTATTCTATGTTTGATGAGTAAATAGTAGTTATATATCAGTCTACTCTATGTACTGTATTAAAATCTGTAATGTAGCTCTTTTGTAAATGTATAATTTGCTGTGGATGTATTTTCAAAAGATTGATTACATGGACTTTTTTGTGGCTTAACCTGAATTAGTTATGTGCAGAGCCGCCAATGGCCATGGTCGTTTGTAAGAAATGGGCTCCCTGTGAAGAGATCTGTAATTAACTGGAATAATGTTATCTGTCTCTTTTCACAAATGCCTTTTTTGTGCACCTGCCCAAATTCACTCATTCATTAACTGTTAGAGGTAGATATGTTTTTTAAATGTGTCCCAATCTTCAGTGCTATTTCTGTATCCGCACTCAACAGTATGACAATTTTAGCTGCTAGTCAGGGGAACGGTACTCACATTTTTACTGCAGGATAAGTGATGCAATCAAAGGTGTTTGGTACTGCTGTTTTTTGTTCAGATAGCTGCAAATGGAAGTGGAAGTGATTGTCGATGCTTGGCAAGGGTACAGTATTTTTGAGCCACCCTCAGTCAGCACTATAATGATTAATTTGACTGTTGTTTTACAAGTGTTGTTGATGTAAGTCTTCCCCAATTGACTGAAAAAAACTTTTTTTTTTGCCCTCCTGGACTGAGTATGGATCACTGAATCCAAGGCAGAGTAAGGCAGCCAAGCAGCAGCTAAGCAGGAGCCTTATGCTGACATATAAACTCTGTCTAATCACTGCGTAGCGTAATTTACAGTCTGAAGGATTTCTGTTTGTACACCTACCTACCTATTTTCACAGTGACGTGCACAAACGTTTGGAGGGGCAGTGGCTCAGCCAAAAAGGGGGGAGATTTAATTTTTTTTAGGTAATACCAGCTATCAAAATTCTTCAGAGGGGCAGCTTGGCCAGAAGAGGGCAAATGGGCCGTTGCCCGGGCAACAGTAGCAAGAAGGTGTGCACACCCCTGCATTTTCAGCACTGAGGACATTAAACTGACACAATGTTAATTCATGTTAAGTTAAGGTGTATGCAGTCTGACTTGTCAGATGTTGGGCCACTTCAAGAGCCTATTTCTACCTGGGATTTTAGTGAGAAACATGGTGATAACACCTCTAGTCATTAAAAAAGTGCCATGGGAGCTTTAACGACGTGAGTCAAGTGAGTCAAAAACTTAGTCTAATGTCTCACTTTACAGGGCACCGGTGAACTTGCAGACAGCCGATGCCAAAAAATCTGTGTGTGTTTCTGACAGTCCACTGGAAACTAGCACCTGCCTTTGTAAATAGAGTAAAAAGTCTCAGCAGATATTTGATTGGTTTCCTGAGGATCCCTTAAATGAACATTGTATCATTCACTTCCACAATTTCAGTAAAACAAATATCTGAACTGAGAACTGGGATTCATGTTCATTTTAAAGACAATGTTAGAAATGTTACACAAATCTGCCATTTAAATTATTTTATTTTGTTTGGAACATTATTAAAATGATGGGCTTTTCTCGGGAACAGAGGTTCTCCTGTGGAATCCGTGCTAGACTGGGACATTTCTGCCCAGTGTGAGGAACATTTCCACCATGCAAGAGCGTGCAGCAGCGTTAAAACACAGGCCGGGGAGAAGTGGCGCATGGGGGATTGTTGGGTGGAGTTTGTTGGCTGCAGGACGATGGGGGCAATGGTGGTTTTGCTCACCAGGGCAACGGCCAAGCCAGTTCTAAGAACCATGAGCCCCCAAACATGGTCTTTCCACGGCAGAGGTGGGAATCACAAAGACATGACCGCGCACGTGTGACCACACACGTGGCCGTGCACAGGGCATTTTTTCCTTTCATGCAAACATTCTTATCTTTCGAAATATCCATTTTTATCAAAGAATGTAACAGTTTCACAATGCAAACGGCAGCAGGAAATACATGTGGTGATTGTCTGATTTTCAATAAAACATTGTGACATATATTCTTTGGTTTCCTATTTTACATCTGATCTGCCTTTTGTAAGGGCACAACTCTCATTTCCTTTTAAATCACAAGCCAATATTGACCTTCTTAATGGTTGTTTAAATATTATTTTTTCCACCGAATCGGTACTCGCGCCATACATACCTTGTTCAATAACATACCAAAGCGATGACGCCAAAGAGAAACCAGGAATACATGTAATGTTTGTGTGTTTTGCTGTTAATGTATGCTATCTTAATCATATTTTTCATGCTTAAACAATTACGTTGTAAGAGTGAAATGCCTTTTTTGTGCTGCTTGAATGGAAAGCAGTGCGCTATAGCCAGCAGGCCAGTATGGAAGATGCAGTTTTGTGGTGATGTGAGCAGTCATATATGCAGAATACAGGTATTTACAAACTGAAAATTTCCCCTGTATTACATTATGAAAGTACATAAAAATAGTGAAATAGGTGGAGTATCTTCCATCATTTTGGGTGGATACTGGACTGTTGAGCTGTTTTCTGGGCCAATCAACCACTCTGTAATCAAGCATAGTCCTCAAATATCCATGTTGTTGGTCCTTCCAGAAAGTTCTGGGTCAGTTAAAAGACAAGTACACAGCAAAGTACTCTTTTTATTCTTTGATCACCTCCTCCATTGTCTCAACTCGATGCTCGACCTCTGCTGGAGTGCTTGGACAACGTTGACGACATTTCTGTGTCCTTACTGGTGCCAGCATATTTCTGTCAGTGGATTTGATTGGCTCGGGGCTTTATTCATTTCACACTCACACATATTCTGTGGAGTTCGTCATAAGTAATGACTGACCATTGGTCTATTATCAAATTGCACACTGAGAAGATAGACTTATGTCGTTTTGAAGTGAGAAGTTACTCATGCTCATAGTAATGGTGTCATAGTTATGAGGCTCACAAGTTGGACTCAACTCAACTTTTTTTTAGCGTAGTGCTTTTTACAACACAAACTGTCACAATGGTAGTTTTACACTGACCCCAGGCCTGAGATCTCTTAAGGCTTAGAGCAAACCAAGGAAAAACTTCCTGACTAAAAGGAGAACCCTTGAGCAGAACTCAGCTTGGGGGAGGGGGAAAACCCATCAGCCTTTGGTCAGCACTGGGCAATCAGACTTAGCCAAAGCCTATTGGAAAGAATGAGGATTGGGGTGACTTTTATTAGGCTCTCTCATAGCCAGCAACCATGCTACGATGTACCCAACTGCTAAAGCGTAGCAGTTGTGGACTTGGACGGTACTTGCATGGGGAATTTGGAAATACTAAATACTAAAAGCAGGAAGGTGCTGTTGGGTGTATGAGAGTGAAATCTGCGCCCATAACACGTGGCCCGGCTAGCTCAGTCGGTAGAGCATGAGACTCTTAATCTCAGGGTCGTGGGTTCGAGCCCCACGTTGGGCGACGGATTTTTATCGTCGATGTCTTACCTTGCGTCGTGAATAGACAACGACATACCCTACGGAAGTCGAACCCGCCCTCTCCCCATTGCCCCCAGGAAAGCGCTACAGGTCCATGAAAACATGCACGTCCAGGCTCCTAAACAGTTAAAACCATTACGACTGAACTCTGAACAACTGTCTCCATCTTCCTGACACCCGTCACCGCGCGCTCACCATTCACCCACTGTCCTTCCGTGCACCGCCACGCTTAATGGTCAGTCATTAGTTATCAGTGCGAATTGAATGTGGAATAATTATTTTACCTATGTAACCTCACTGAGTGCAATAAGGGTCATGTGCAATACAACAGTGCATAATGGAAAGGCTAGCTAGTTTCAGTTTTAGTGCAAGTATATGATGTATTGTGTATCTATGTTGTACATTTTAACTGTAC
Organism: Albula goreensis; assembly: GCA_022829145.1. Classification (NCBI taxonomy): domain Eukaryota; kingdom Metazoa; phylum Chordata; class Actinopteri; order Albuliformes; family Albulidae; genus Albula; species Albula goreensis. Next base: position 5,632,314 of record CM040743.1, on the reverse strand, counting down.
TATATTTATATTTTGTAACTTATTTTACATTTATACTGTATTTTATACTTGTACTTTGTGTAACCTAGCACCAAGGGGTTTTGCAAACTAAACTTTCATTGTACAGCTGGGCAATGACAATAAAAACATTCTATACTATGCTACTCACAATAGTACAAATAATAAAAAATAAACCCAATGCCCCGACACAGTGATGTGGTATGATGTACCGCAGAAGGTGTTCACCCTGAACATCTGTGGTCACACGTCTGATTGGCAGCATAACCCTACTCACTTGCGTTCCCAGGCAATCACTGCAACCACAAAATGAATCCCAATGTAAATTTCACTTTTAACACATTATACCGCGTTTTGATTACAATGGTCATACAAGGGTCATGACAGGGGGAGGCGTGACCATTTTAAACTAATATTTATATCTTACACTAGTACCCCTTTCTTTGGTGTCATACCGGGACAGAGTACATTCATAGATGCAAAACGCGACCCAATGTAAAAAGTGAGCGTCGAAAATCGATTTGGGAAATGTATCTTATCAGTGTATTTATAAAACTGATTTGGAAACATCTTTGAATGCACCCGATGCACATAGTGAATGTCTCATTAGACTATCTGATGTCCAGCGGCAAACCTCAACAGGTCCTAAGCTATATGTAGTTGAAAAATCTAATAGCTTAACCCTGCAAATACAGACGTCTTGTAACGTGTCTACATGAATCAGTCTTACGCAGGTTATTTAACGCACTAGGGAATCATATCTGCAGTTCAAATGCAATTGCATCTTGTTTGACAATAGCCCACAAGAACATGTATCACATTTTGAACCCTTATGCATAATTTGTGTAATTCATGAACTGTTCCGCCCTCATTCGTATTCTGGTCGTAGTCAGTTTTTACAGAAACATCTATCAACACTGGGCGAGAAGGCTAATTTGTTACCACCCACTTGAACCGGAACCTTTCCGAGCAAAATACGCTTCAACTGTGTTGCTCAGTCTGCAACAGGGACAAGAGCAGCAGCGGTTCAACAATGTTAGGCTAATACCTCGAATCATTATTCCCATGATTATAACGGGACCAGAAAACAAGGACATTGCAGGAGACCATGTTCGCTCTCTTTCTTCACGGGCGGCCACAAACAACATGGTTATTGCGTGGGCTGGTCAGACTGGAGTGTTTGCTAAATATTGGTAGAGTCGCGAAAGGAAGGAAAGGAGGGGAGCCTTGAAACAAGCTAGCTAGCTTCATTTCTCTCGCCCCCTGGTTTACAAATGGCTTTGCATTACTGCTTCTGCTAACGAGGACTGGACGAGGCGGCATAAATGATAGCGTATTCACATTCTGCTGTCGTGGTTCCTCCCTTGCCACCCTAGTCCCTTCGCTCAACCTTTGGCTTTGAGCTCGCAATCGAAGATATCTCACAGAAAACGGAATACACACACTCGACAGAGGCTGAAAGATGGGCAACACTACCTCTTGCTGCGTATCGTCAAGCCCCAAACTCCGGAGAAATGCACATTCGCGACTGGAGTCGTACCGCCCTGAACCGGAGCTTAGCAGGGAGGACACGGGCTGTAACCTACAGCACATCAGCGACCGGGAGAACATTGACGGTAAGGCATCATTCGATGTAGCCTTGCTGGTACATTCGGAGGAAATCACAGTAAATGGACTACCTGTAAAACTATCAGTCAGCATCCGAGCCTTTTCACCAGGCTCCAGTCTCATACTGTTTTACGAAACAGCTGTGCAGGCTTGATCACAGTCATGTACCCGTTGTTTCTACGACTGTGTTTATTTTCCAATTTGAATAACCCAATAACCATGTGGTTTAGAAATGCAATCATTTGAAATACAACATACTTATGTCGCTGAGGTGGATTTATAACAGTCAGCTATTTACCAAGCTCTGTCACTTCAGTTACTCGCAAAAATGAAGCTTATGTCTTACTTGCTTTTAAGTTGGACTGTGTCGGTTTTAGATGACCAACGACAATGATGTGATCATTGAAAAATGAAGAATAGACAGATACAGTGCTTATCATCTTTATCGTCCATCGCAAGCACTGACGAAGAGTATTGCTTTTTTACATCTACTATTCGCATGGCTTTGTTTGACTGTTAGCTAACTATTAACGCAAAACAGCGCCGAGCTCTAGCAGCACCCCGCAGCTGTATTTAATATTTACTGGCTTTAACCTAATGAAGAAACTTGGTCAAGTTCAGCTCTTCAATGTGGAAGATACTTTGTGGGCGGCCCGTAAGGATTAACGTTAAGTCTAAAGAGTGCACTGTCCTTAGGAAAAATGTGTTCGTGGATGCTCACTGCCCCGCTCAGTGTGGAGACAGATTGTAGATCAGTGATTTCCTAGCCTCGTAGACGGGTTAGCCTAATGAAAGATAACCTCCTGGAATTTCGGGTACTGTGTGCAGCTGAATTTGGGGTGTCTGCATTTTCGGTTAAGTGTATCATAAGTTTGATCTTATGTGTCGAAATATTTATTAAGGGTTTCCTTATTATCATTAAATGTGGTCGCTGGGGTTGATGTGGTTTAAAATGTGCATATCTGTTTTCCATACCTCTATGGAATATCGGTATATCAGACGGCTATTTAGGAGGGAAGCAGACACCTTTGTTTTTCCCTCTTTGTGTTGGGTTGATAAACACAAAAACATATTCATGAAGTGCGCTAATGAAACACCTCAGGGAATCCCCATATGAACCACAACAGGGAAACATTTGTACATATATTATTTCACGAGGGGAAATTTGGGTAGGGGAGAGAGGAGAAGCGATGCCTTCACTGATTCATATATCTACATTACGAGATGTATAACCAAATCTATCGAAATGACGAGCCGTGGGTCCCCGTAAGTGTTGTACAGTCATTTCGCTGCGAACAAATCTGGGGGGAGGGGCATTTCACTGAGGTTAGTGAAAGTGACACATCAGAGATTTCATCCCGACTAAACGACAAATACGAGCCACTGTTGGCTGATGTTTTCAGTAAAAAAAAAAAAAAAAAAAAAAACAAAAAACAAAGAAAAACAGTCGCGATTGGGACTTAATCAGTGGCTCTTATTCAGCCTTCACTGATATCTGTGCCATTATCGCAAGAGCTTGATACGGGTAACTGGCACTCTTGGATTTCCACTAAAATACATAGTGGCGTTTTTGGGTGGCTGATATTAAAAAACTAAATATAAAAAAGTGTTTTTTTTTTTTTTTGCTCTTCAAATGTAATAAGATATTGGTGGGTGTGTCCCTTGCACATGTTAGATGATAAGATTTTTTTTTCTTCTGATAGCTGCAGAATTTTGTTGAAGACCAAGGCAGGGCCCAAAGCTGAACCTTAGCTAAGGAATTTATGAGTGTATAAGCTTCTTTATTTAGTGGTTAGGGATGTACACCCCCTATTTTCCCACCTATTTAGGCCTAACTTATCAGTTCCATCCACCATGAACTGAGGGGACTGCCACAGAAATGGTTCTTCCCATTCACATGACCGCAAGCAATGGCTATTTTTCTCACAGTGCAGATGCCAAAGAACTCACATATCTACCATGGCGTCAGACGGAAAATAAAGTCAACGCTTGTTCCGTTCGCTAAAATTCAGGCAACCATGAGGTCACAAGCGGGGTGACTTTAGCCAGTTTTACCCACTATCTTACCCTGGGTAAAGTAGCCCACTATGGAGCTTCGCCTTCAGTACTTCAGTGATGTTATCTCCTAATTCACTCCTGGTGCTGTACTGCTTGTGAATAATCATGATCTCATGTGTATGGGACTCAAGTCTGAAGTGCCTATTGAGAGCTCAAATTCCTCTCGTGGTTCTCCTCTAATAACTGTAGACATGGGCTAACTTTTATGGGCCAGCCAAAGCCAGCCCCAGAAATCTAATACCGCCAATAAACCCTCAGGCAGCCATAGAAAACAATGACTTTTTTTTGTCCAGACACTCTATCAGAAATTGTGCCTTTAAGTTCAAACTTCGGTTTGGTTTCCTTGGTGACCCATTGAGCGTTATCTTTAAGCCAAGTGCAGCGTTGGAGCTTGAAGAGCCTTACGATGTTATTGAGTTGAGAATACACTGATTTTGAAAATTTATCCGGGATGTCTAAATCGTCTTAACATCCCCTATAAAAGGTCTTGTAGCCATTCTGAGAAGTCGCACATTCCCAGTTGTGATTAGGGATTGTTTCTGCGTTTCATGACAGAGGTCTAGGAGCAAGAATGGCAGAGGGTCTCGCAGTGAATCACCCTGTGGAGTATTAACACTTGTGAATGAGATGGGGGGAGACATGATGTCAGGAACTCTTATTCAGGGAGGAGAAAAAAAAACACGCTATAAAAAAATCAATACCCCTTTCAAATGTAATAATAGGCCCCTGTTTAACACGCAGTCCTGAGAAACAGAGATGCGTTCGTCTCAGTTTTTGAGAGGCAGACCTCTTTCATTGTAAGGTGAAGTGTATATGGCCCACATTAGAGGCGGAGGGGACCCAAACACGCACATTGCTTTGCTTTACATTTCAATGGGGTCGGTCTTAAAATGTCAGTGTCTTTCATCCAGCAACAAATTTATTTTTGCACGCCAGCTGTAAACGGCTTGGGGCACACGGTCATTCTTTGTGAAAGAGAATCATCTTGTGACTCCTCTTTGCTTTGAAATTTGACATCTGCACATCCATGTGAGACCACCTTTTCTTGCTGTTATTCTAGATACTTGTCAGCTACATAAACTGTGTTAAGGGCAGGCTACAGAGGGAATTTATGTCCAAATTACCAGCCTAAGATTAAAACCTGATAGTCTTGCAGTGATAATGCAGCGCCCTTATGGTTTTTGTGTTTTTGGAGGAAGTTGGTTTGAGGAAGCCTCATATTAGATTTTGCTGGCTCACATAGCCAGGGAGGGAATAACTGAAACAGTGCCTTTTAAAAAATTCATAAGGCTTGGGTGCATACGTGCCTGAAATGTAAGATACGATACATCTAAGAAAAACGAGTGGTGCAGCTGGAGAAAGGGAAACCTCCGAAAAGAAAATGGAAACGAATGGGGAGATGGTGGAGTGCTTGTTTAGGGATGCTTATTTATAGCACGGCAGAGCGTGCTGAAGTGTGCTGGTGATTAGGAGAACAGTGATCGGAGGTTTCGTGCACGATTGACCTGCTTTGGCGCTTACACAAGACATTCCGTGTCTCACATACAGTGTCTCCTGTAGGAGACAGGGTAGAGTGTGTTTGTGTGTGTGTGTGACAAATAAGTGCCAGGCCAGTCTTCCTCCTGTTTGTCATATGTGCGTGATGATGACAACCCCCCCCCACACACCCACCCCCAAGAACTTCACCCCCCACATGTCCTGATCGATGTGGTTTATGACCTCACATGGCCCACGGGCAGAGTTGCCTGGCAACAAACATGCCCTTAAAGGATGTCTCCCAGTCTCGGCTCTCCCAGCCCTGCGGCGCCCTGAGGTCGGCACCAAAACGTCGCCGCCTGCTACTGACCTGCTGATTCAAGAGCTGGTGTATCACCCTGTCAACCGTTTGGCCTAAACTGCAGTATGTTCCTCCACAATAGGGGGAAATGTGAGACTGTAAAGATCATGTGGCAGTATTGGCTGGAGTCTAGACCAGGGGTGGGCCATAGTCATTCTGGGACCATGTCAACTTCTCCTCTCAATTATGGGACTGTAATTAGACTAGTCATTTACACGATCTGACATTTTGGCAAAAATTCTTAGACAGCTAACAAATGGCAGTGGCTGTTGTGTCCCAGTTGTAAATCTGTAACTATTTTGTCTAAACCTGCAAGTGAATCTGCATTGGTGCACATTAATTAACGTATTAATTAGTTAATTGAGCCTAGATGCAGATGTACATCCGTTTCCACAATATGAAGGAACTTGGCAGTCTCAAGATTCCCAGGAAGATGGTCTTTGTGGTTTATGACTCAGGATTTTGTATGAGAGGAGATAATTACAGTTAAGTTGTGTTGTGAACAGCATGCTTCAAACCCCCTGAATTACAATGGCCTTTAAAAAATGCCACACTGACTGTGACATGCTTAAGGAAAGCCCAGCTCCCCTTGCATTAGAAGTGGCCTAAGTTGCCACAAGACGGGGACAGAATAAATTGTGTTTGTCACTGAATGTTGATGCATGTGGAACATGGCATTTTTCAGCCCTGTCTCTGGGGCTCCTTCCTTATTGACACTGAGAGGCTGAAATAATGCTATCTTGACAAGGCCGTGTCAGCCAGGTGGGGGCCTGAAACAAACCTGGGACAAACATGTCTCTCTAGAGTCCTGGGGGGGGCCTGCAGATTGAGCTGAGTTTAAGTATGCATTCAGACAGTTGCCACAGTTGATGACAGAGTTTCTGATTTTGTGGAATCTGAAATCATCGCTGACTGGACGGTGAAAATGAAAATCTGTGGACTCTGCTACCCTCCACACCTGGGTTGACCACCCATGTTTTTTTTTTTTTTTTTTTTTGGCATTTTTCACTTTTATTTGATGGTGACAGTGGGGAGGGAGACAGGGAGGGCAGGGGGGATGACATGCAGTGAGGGGCCTAGGCCGGACTCAAACCCAGGCTGCTGCTGTCAGGCCTCGGCCTTAATGGGCATGCGCTCTACCAGATGAGCTACCTGGGCGCGCCGGACCCCCTGTTTGATGGTGGTACAGTCAGGCACCACTCACTCTGTAGAGCTCTGAAATTTACCACATTACAAACACACAAACCACACACATCACAGATCACAGAGATTTTTTTTACAGAGTCTTTTGATCTATGATGCCGAAAGTGTGTCTCTGTAGCAACCTTTCATCTACCTGGATGAGGTCACTACCTACAGAGGGCCACTTAGGTACACAAAGGAAAAACATTCAGAGCTATGCGTCCTGTTCAGCTCGCCTGCGCAAGTGTGCAAAAGAAAAGCTTCGGCATAAGGGCTGTAAAAATAACTTAAGTGGGTATAAATGCAGGAAAAGTAGATATACCTTACAGATATGAAGAAAGCCTGTTTGAAAGTCGGGCTTCATGATTATGAAAAAATTCTAATTGTGTTTATTTAGTTCAGAATTGTGTCTGTGACTATTACATTTAATATGAAAACATAAACTAAGAAAACAGGTAAAGCTGAAAATGATCTTGAAGACCTTTTTAATGAAACACTTCTAAATCACCTCTAAGAACGTTTTCAATTTGACTGCGGCACTCATACATTAATATATCAGTGCGGCGGCAGTGCTAAGTGAACATGGCTGTATCACCTAGGAAGTCAAGCTAATCGACAAGCACTTGATTTGATGCTGCGTTTGTGCCAAATGGAGTGCATTCACTGTAATAAAATAATTGGAGCCTCTAACGATGAGTTAATTGCATAAGCCATAGTTATGGTTACAGTAGATACATGACTGACTGTGCAGCAGTGTCTGGAAGGAAGTGACCTGTGAAGAGAGCAGTCAGGTAAGGTGAACACAGTCATTCTGTCATCACAGCCGTCAATGGTGAAGCAAACCGCCCCCCCCCGGATGCTTGTTTGCACTGTAGAAAAATGTTTCGAACCCTTGCTGTACTGAGTGTGATAGTCCGTGGTGAAAAGGCAGCGAGGTGGTGAGCTCAGCGCTCGGTGAGGAGGACGACCCTGAGAGGGAGTCATGTGACCGCGATCTGGGGTGGATCTGGGGCTCCCTCATGCCACGCCGCTCCTCTCTCACAGGCGGCTTTGTTCGCCTCCCTCTACGGCCCGCCGGCCTGGCGGTCAGCTGATGACCATTTTTAGATGAGGGGAAAAAAAAAAAAAAAACAATTTGAGAGGAATTGTAGGTCCACACTTTCTCTCTGTGCTCTACCTCCTGACTCGTAATGTAAAATGTTTCTGGGGGTGGCAGTGCGTTACAGTGCTTAGGGGACTGGTTTTGTAGCTCAGGGGTTGCAGGTTCAGCTCCCAGGTTGGACGCTGGAATTGTCATTGTCGCACCATTCCAACATCCTCGTATCCTTCCCTGTTACATAATGATGACAGAGCTGGACCTGAAATTCAAAGGTTGCCGGTTCAGTTTCCTGTTAAAGCTCTGCTTTTGTACCCTTTAGCAAGGTACACAACAACTGAATTTACTTCACTAAAATATCCATCTGCATAAATGGGTAGTGAGTAAAAATGTGAACTCTAAGTCGCTCTGGATGAGAGCCAGCACTAAATTCCTATGAAAAAAGATCAGTATTAAATATGAGGTGTGAATTAAATATGAAGGCAGTGATCCAGTGCAGTTTAAACATTAAAGGTTTTCCATGGGGTTAAATGATGAGATGCGTATAGTGTTTAACCGGCTCCGCTGAGCCAGAATGATGATGTAAAACAGTAACGGTTCAAGCGTCTGTGTAGAAGTCACCTTTGTTTTCCTATTATATTTCAAACTGTATTATTAGAATGCCACCTGAATTATTGAACTATGTAAAATGGTGCTAAAAAGCCACAAGCTGCAACATGGAAAAAAAACTTGCATTGTACATGTACGATTTAGAATCCATTTTGTGAAATAGTGTAGAATACATTGTAAAATGCCTGTGTAATACTTTTTAACGTGTAACATGAGTTGTATTGAAGGCCCAGGTCAACACTGGGCTGAGAACCTTCCAGGCACTCTTCAAGGAGCTTGTCAGCAGTCAGTGATCCGATTCTAATTCACTGCATGGGTGACAGAGTGCAAAGTGTGGGTCCGTCCTGTTCTCTAGAACTTTCCCAAAGCAGGCCGGGCCAGTGAGAGGCAGTCTGGGTCATTCTAAGTGTGGAGATGTTGACGCCACACCGCTTTGATGGGCTTTCGGGGCACATGACCACATCTGCACCCGAAGACAACTGTTAATCCGACAGGGAATTGTGAACGACCTTTTTGAGATGTGGATCTCTTGAGTTTTATAAGGCTTCTGTTGATTGGTTTAGTTTTTCCCCTCTGGAGGTTAGTCTGATGGTGCCGTTTTGACTTTTAGAACCGTTAAGGTGCATTAGAGCTGCACGCTTTTTATGAGTTGACAAATGAACAGACAGAAACTGAAAATAAAATATATTAACTGAAGCAACTGCCGATAAAAGAGGAAATGGAATTTGCTATTACGCTGTTTGATTTGGGTTATCGGGTCTGCCCCCTTGTCTAACTTCCTAAACGGAGCCTCTTACCACTCATTAAATATTTAAGGAACTGTTACTTTCTTCTTGTGTTTTTGGGTCAATGAACTTTCCACGCACGCACGCACACACACACACTTCTCATAAGCATGATAAACTAAAATTTAGCCTAGTGTTTCAGTGCTTTGAGAAGTCAGTCAATGCCTTGGGGGAGTGTAGAGATATCACTGTATTCAGAGAGCCGTAAAGCTAGGGTAAAGTGAAAACAGGCTCTTGCCCTTAATTGCGCCCTAAAAACCTATCCACTCAAAGGAGGGGTGCTCGTTATGATGTTTTTCTCTGAGATTAAACTCAGGGCCATTCTCATTGAAGTGTTAAGCATTGAAAGGATTATAAAAGACGGTAAATGGGATGCCCTTTCCTCTGTTGCCATGAGTGAGCACGGACACCCGTGCAACAGCCGCAATCCCAGCATCCTTTTAGCAGTACTCTTTCTTTTCTCACGGGTACCCAGTGTGCAAAGCCATACACAAAGCAAAGGGGGCATGGGGCATCACTTTGTTCCTCAGTCTATTGAATCTTAGGCTTGAGTGAAGTGGGTATCTGAGGGCATGACAGACTGTTTGCACTAACATACTCCATCCCCCCTGCCCTGAGGGCGACATTAACTCCAGTGTTTAATAACACCACTTGATTTCATTTGTTAGCTCACCTCCCAAACCATGGGTCACCCAAACAGTAAATCAGGTGAGGCAGGGATTTGGTGGGGCAGATAACTGCAGACACTGCTGCCCTCAGGACCGGGTGGTGAGTAACTGCCCTAAGCTCTCTCTGATATTTGATCTGTGTGTTGGTACACCCCCGAGTATGGAGGTGTAAGACTCCATGCTAACGTGGAGCTGCTGTTTTCAAACAGTAAGGGGAGGGTTCTCTCCATCGAACAGTCTTCCAGTTCTGAGCCCATCGGCTGTCCTGTGCTTCGAACGGTTCGTTGTTGCACCAGCTCTGTTGCTGAATTGTATCAGTGTCAAGTCACTTAAACGTAATTACTAACCTTTGCTTTTTTACAGTTCAAAACTGCGTCACTAGTAGCTGAGATGCTCACCCCCCGGAAAGGAAGAACTAAGAAAGATGTGCGTGGGGGGGCGTTATTAATACGTATTATATTACATATGCGCTAAGTGACACACGTAATTTGACTCCTGATTACACACATAATGTGTCACTGTAACACTGACACAGTTTTCAGTGGGCCTGGGAGATTCCTCAGTAATTACTTTAGCTTCCTCTGCGGAATGTATCAGAATATGAATATGTGCTTACTCAAGTATGCAATGCGAATGTGCGCGCTTGATGAAGTATGGATTCTGGGGTGTGGTTTTTCCCTGATTTTTATCTGATTAATCCAGGAATACTGGGCGTCTCTGGGGCTGCTAGTATTCGGCTTTATTGCTGAGCGTTGTCTCCTGTCAGCTGCTTTGAACGGTCTTGCCATATGGGCTTGTGTCATACCTCATTCTTTTGCTTTGAGACACAGTCTGATGGACACTGGAGGGTAAGGAAACAGTGTGCTGTGGTCTCTGTAGGATCTGAGTCTAGTTGTACCTTAAGACCAAGCTGGTCCGTGTGTGGAATCCCAGCAAGCTTTAACATAGTCAGTGAGCACAGACAGGCATGTAGCTGTTGCTGTCCAAGCATCCTTCGTGCAGTGCCCTCTTCCTCCTCTGTTATACCCAATGCACATGTGCCACATGCAGAGCAAAGGATCATGGGATACGATTTTGCCTCTGAGTCAGTAGAGTCGCAGACTTGCCTGCATTGGGTACGTGAGGATGTAACAAGCCTGTCAGACAGCGGTGTCACGGAGGTCATGTCTGTGCTGGTTTTCATTCCATACAATTAATGCTGGTTTAAATGATTCAGTTACATGTTCAGCCATACGCATTTTACTCTGTGTAAAACCACATAATGCAACCAATGGCCATTAATTAGACAACGCAAGTAACTAATTCCACTCTATATGCATTATGTGAAAACTGACAGGACTGATTTTGAGAACACTTCTCAAAGCCCTTACTAGCATTTGATTCAGGTTTGGCGACATAATCTAATATGGAGATCTTGATTAGCTGTGCTCTATGATTAAATGACACATTTAAAATTGCCACAGGCCTGTATTAACAGCATGATGAAACGCCTTTTCTAGCAGCCATTCTGGGCAGAGATTAATGTCTTCCTTGCAAGCTCACGAAACTCCTATCAGTCTTGCTGCTGTTCTTTTGTTTCATTTTTTTTTTGCTGCGTTCCTCCCCTTTGATCTCATTTTCTCCTTCTTGTGCCATGGATGTCTACCAGCATGGAGTTCCAAACCTCCGCCCCCATCCCCCGCACTCGCACCCAGCCGCTGTTTGATAACCTAACCGGGGCCGATGCAGACGGTCGCAGCCGAAATTATGCAAATGCAGGATTCCGTCTCGCTCTCTTCACCGTCTCCCAAGGCACCGCCCACCCCCCTCCCAGAGTCTTGAAAGAGTTACAGCTCTGTGAAGGCTGCCTAGGATGGTGCACAGAGCGTCCTCAATACCCGTTTGTCTCAGGGCCTGACCCCCCATAGTGCCCCCCCACCCCCTTATCTCCCCGCTGAGAATATTACCGCCGTCTGGAAGGGTTCATTCACAGTGTGAGGAGCAACCCCCAAACCCCCCCCCCACAAAATCAGCCTCGATTTTATTGTGTAATTTAGTTCTGCATATTAAACAGAATCCGCCTTTGCCATGTCTTGCGTGTTATCGTCGTCACGCCAGGCAGATGCCTAGATAGGATGTAATAAGGTCTTCCAGTCCAATGTTTCTGAAATACAAAAAATAAAAAAAAATCATAAAATCCTGCCTCCCCCAGTTTTCTTTAATAAGGACTGGGGGGCTTATGGGATTTGTAACCAATCATCTTGTTTGGGGAATTAGGGAAGACCGAGGCTATTAAGCTGTGAATTTGGTGTCACGCTAGAAGAGGTTGAGCCCCGGAAAGTGCGTTGTAAAAGTCCAGGGGGGCTTAGGGTCAATTTACCTGTCAAAATTAGGACTCCCAGCCTTCCCGGTTGCGGATGGGTTGGTGAGAGTGGCGAGGGATTTCTAAACGAGTTCTGCGTTCCCCGTTAAGCACGGAAACAAAACAACTGTGAAGATGAAAGGAAATTAGAGAGCCAGACATTGATATGCGCGGGTACGCTCTGTGCTCACGCTGTCCTTACCCACGAGGCAACAAACAGGAGATGATTTTAATGGGGAAATTACACTTTTCATTCTGATCAGTCTTACACCGAATGGATGCACCGTCAGATGAGCAGAAAACTCTCATGTCTGGATTGCAGGTTGCGAGGTTGCAAAGTTTGTCTGTGATGCTTTTTCAAAAAGAGAAACGATTGCAAAAATGTCTCGATTTCTTGAGGATGGCGTGATTTTAAGAATCGATCGGCTAATGACAAGATTGCTGTAAATTTTGTTTATCGGCAGGCAGGGTGGTTAATCATGATTATTTGGGATATTTGTCACAGTGGGTTACAGCTGGCAGTATTGAGTCTTATGAAACAGATACACTATTGATGAAACAACAAAGCTGGCTGAGCGTGTACCAGCACACTTAAAATGGAGAACGGTATCTTAGCCCACTGTTTTTTTTTTCCAATGTTTGTTCCCATTTTCTGTCATACTTTCTGTCCCAGAAGTGATTTTAAGGATATATGGGAATAAAATGATAAAATTATGTTGAAAACATTGATCAACAAAGTGAAGTTACTGCTCTTTAGCAAAACGCTTGGGATTTTTTCATGTCAACAGAAATCAACATGTCAAATTTCTGTGATTGGAGCTATGCTTGTTGTATATCAATTATTTAAAACTTTTATGTATTATATATACTTTTATATACTTTTAATATTTTTTTACTTTTAGCTGTATGCTGTGTTGGATGGAAAGTTTTTTCGGGTTGTCAACTGCACTTTCCCTCAGAGGCCGTTAATTTTGAATTTCCACGTCTGTCTGTCGCATAGCAACAGCTTGTCTCACAGAAAGTACCTGCTAATGTGATTGTAACACACCATACATGAGGATTCAACATTCTTTAATTCCTCTGCAAATGAGAATTATTATGATAATTATATGGTGTTTAGGCTAAGCTTTGTGTGTCAGGATTCAGTCCTGGAGGGTTGGTGTGCTTGCTGGTTTTTGGTGTGTTTTAGGACTCGGGTGCAAGTTATTGACCGCTGAAGAGGTCTGTACATCCTTGTCACCAAAGGCCTAAATTAGCTGCGGTCTGAGAGGAAAACACAAATCCTGCAGATATTGCCTGGTACCCCTGGGCTAAGCCATCACGTTTTTATCGTCAGGCTTTACTCACTACCAAACAGATCTGAAAGCGGTTTTCTGCTCTGAATAATGGCCAATGCCCTGTACACTAATGATAGTGTGTTCATCAGAAAGATTGATGGCGCCCCTCTCTGCTCATTGATTGTGCTGTTAGTGTTGAAACGCTGCTCAAACTCTTCAGGGCGAATCCCAGGAGAGCACTGAGGTGTCCCACATGAATTTGACTGCACTATATAAGACAGACAGGAGATAATTGACTTAATTGCATGTGTAGGCCACACTATAATCTGAAATCACCTCGCAATTCCATTGTCAATTCTGTTGATTCAGGGAGTGAATTGAAACTCAGTTCATTAGTTGAAAGAAAATTCTCATTTATTCATCATTATGTGCTGGTTCAATTCAAGAGCTGAACTTCAAATTAACTCCCGTGAATTGACTGATCGACTGAAACAGAATCGATCACACAGCCCTGATTGCTGATGAAATGTTTTGGAGAGCAGTAGAAAGGAGGATATATCCTGGAGGATAACCATGAGTTCAGTGGTAGTGTGAGTGTGAAGTATTGAAATTACTGTAAAACTTAATTGCTTGGCCATGCTATTAGTACATGAAGTGCGGATAGTTCCGAACTAGCACTGAAAATAAAATAATAAAAACTTTAATAAACACTCACAACAGCGGCTCTCAAACAGAGGAGGTTGTTAGACCAGAATTAAAGCTGTGTTACCTGGCTCTTGTGCTAAAGTGTGTTTTTGACCTTGACTTGGGCAAAAATAATATTATTTATTCTTTTTTTTTGTTAGTAGGAGAAGTATATCAGAAAATGGGTTTGGTGTGGAATATTGATTTCAGTCACTGCTATGCTAATCAGTTTTCATAGGGTCTTGTGATGATGAATGAGACCTTTTTAAACACATGAGTTTTAAAGGGTAACTTGACACATTCTAGTGTTTTTCAGCTATATATCACACACTGCAGTTTGCCAGTGCTGTCGCACAATGTTGTTGCACAGTGATTCAAGTCTGAAAATCGACATGGCAGTGAAAGCATGGGTATTTTGACGGTGGAAGTAAATTTTCTGTTATCTTCCTGAAGAAGCATTTTCCCACATCCCACGGCATACATTCTTGCATACATCACGGATACGACATTGCCCATCCACTTTGTAAAGGTACTGAGCCAGTAAGGGTTAGCCAGCTAGTTCCATGAACTCCAGTGTCCCCTCTCCCTGCTTCCGATGATTTATGGGTACTTCTATGAGTAAAAGCAGGAATTCGGTCTGGCCGGAGAGGGCCTTTAAAAAAAAAAAAAAAAAAACAGGAGTTCCCTGACCAGCGGAATTTGACCGAGGTGCCAGTTCAGCAGCCGGGCTGCTGATGCTGCACGAACAGGGGGAGCTTTGGGAGAAACTCACAGCGCAGTTTGTTTAAGGATTTATGTCTGCCCGGCCAATTACATCACATTAACCCCTCATTTCCACTGACGGCTAGCTTAACGCCAACACCGGGCTGACAAATTACTGTATTAAACTAATCTCGGGCAGAAGAATTACTGTGTTACGCCTGTCTGACGTGTTTGCAGATCGTGTTAAGAAGCATTCTACCAACCAGTGTTATTGAATAAGAGGCTGATGACCTTTGAATTCTGACCTCTGACCCTGTGGATGCTGCGCACCTGAAAACCGAACAAAAATGTGTGTGGCGATGGAAGGGCGAATAGTTTACATCACTTGGACAAAGTGCAAGTTCAGAGATAATTTCAAATTTTAGAATTTATTATTGATCATTGTACAAGTGGGATTTGAGTAAAATGTGATGCCATACACTAGAATAAAAAGATTAAAATGATAAAACTAGACAGAATATGATTAATTCTTCAAAAAGATTAAAAGCTCTAACTAGCATTGATTTTTGGTGTGCGGTAGTCTGGAAGTTCCTCGCAAGTTGATTGAGGCCAGAGAAAAACATTTAAGAATGGATTGTGATAGTGCATCCAGTACTGTTCTAGAGTGTTCCACTTCCTTTTTTGTGCTTGCATATTTACATATTTCAGCTGTTATATACCCAATACGATTTAGAATTAAAGAGTACGTTCATGCAAGTCAGTACATCTTTGGTTCATTATACAAGCTGTGAATTTATCTTAGGTCAGGAAACAGGAAGTTGCATCATGATGGTGGAAGCCGGATCTGGCAAGGTCAAGGCCAGGGGCTTGGAGTAAGGGTCAAATTCCAAAGATGATGTAAGAGGAGTCTCTCTCAGTAATGCCATTCAACGTTCCTGCCTGCTGAAGTGTATATTGGCCTAATTGTATAAGTGCCGTTGCATAAGGTATGAGTGTCTGTATTGTTTGATTGAGTTGTGTTTGTGTAATAAACGATGAGAGAAAAAAATGATGCAAGAACTCAAGGTTCTGGAAGGTTTGTTGTAGCAAGCGGCTTTCTTCTTGGGGAGAGATGGAGGAGGGCAGGGTCATATGGGAAACAGTTGAAAATGGTCTCAGTTTCTTTTATTTTTATTTGAAACCAGTGTTGATGTTGAAGGAAAGAAAATGTAATCTTTATGCTGCAATTAATCTTATTAGACTGTCCATCTTGTTAGACAGTTCAAGACTGACCCTTTGACCTTTGACACAGTCAGTCTGGCACTGGGACTACAATAATAAATACATTTGGACTCAATAATGATAAGAGAGACCTGCCAGAAACCACACAACTTTGCCATGATCCTTTCTTAGGATAATAAATGCGCTTGTTTAAAAGGAGATGGTATGTGATTAGTTAGACATTTTTGTCTCCAAAAGAAAGTGAATTTCTTTGGGCAATTACTGGACTGAGTACATGTACATTCATTTGCACATCCCAATTAAACATGTGCAGAAATGAATCATAAAATGGAAAATTGATATTATGTGATGTATTTGAGAAACGGGTCAAATCAGCGAGTGACTGATAGCAAATGTTGCTCTGTCCATATTTGCCTGCAGAAAACTAAGTCCTCCATTACTACTCCTACCCTAGTTGAGGAGAAATGTAGTGAACCTAATAGATGTTGGGTTTGTAGTTGACCAGTACTGAATCCCCTTACTGAAGTGTTATTTTCCTTGAGAACTGTGGAAGTTTGGAGTCATACTCTGCTTTTGCTGATTTTGCTGATGAAGTCTCTACAGAAGACAATGAGGAACCATTTCTTTTCTCCGTTTCTCTTTTTTGACATGTCAGTATATAAGCACATTTAATTATAATGGCTGCTGACCCCATTAATTAGACCCATAACATGTACTAATGGTATTTCAGTCACATTGACTCTGACAGCCCCAATTTTTCCTTTCAAGTCCAAAAATCAAATCATTAGCTAAACTTAGTGTGCAAAACAAACAATGCTTGCGGTAAAAATAAAAATAAACTAAGCTTTGGAATGAATGCAGTGCAGCACATTTCTTAGTTGTCGTAGACGGTTTTGCTTTAATGAGGGCTAACTTGCTCCTAACTTTTGTACAAGATCAAGGCATCTCTCCGGAGGTTCTTTAATTGGGCCCTGTGCTAAAATGGCCAGTTTAGCACACATCAAGTGAGCTGCTGTATATAAACCTTAAAAAAGCACACAGCTTTGTTTCTCCTCCAGTTTGTTCATGGAGCCTTAATTAAAGCTTCTCTCTGCTGCTCTGACATTCAGGGGTCCTGAATGAGCGGCTCCGGTCGTGTCAGCTGAATTTCTGTGATAGCTCTCCCGATGTCCGTGACACGTCACAGTGTATGTGTGTGTGTAACCTTGTAGACCCAGGTGTGTAGTTTGGGGACTGTTTTCTGTGGAATGGTGTGTGTATATCTGTGTGAATGCAGATTGTGGTTTGGGGACACACACATGCACACACACACTCATACACACATACACTCACACTCACATGCACGCAGGCACACACTCTCACTCACTCACAGCACACACCTATGTACTCTCTCACACATGCACACACACATATACACACACACTCACTCTGTCACACACTCACTCATTCACACATGCTGTCCCTAATACATACACACACACACACACAACACAATACACAGAAATGCGCTCACACACACAAAGACAGATTTTCCTGGAGATGTGAAATTAACAGCCATCAAAGCCACACAAAAAAAAGACATTTGCAGTCAGAGGACAAAAGACATTATCCCAGCATTTCCATAGCTATTGTTTTGTTGTGCAGGTGCAGGAATGGTTGCTGTGAAAGCTGAGAGCTCCCCCACAGAAAAGAGATTTACATCTGACTGCCAGCAAGGCTGTCAAATCTCTCTCTGCAGTCCCACACATACTCTCACACTGTACGTCAGATCTATCCATGCATACAGATGATGCTATATTTAGTAAATCTTGACTTTATTTTTGTATAGAATGTATTACCAGGGATATTTTTTTCTCTCATTCAGCAGTATTTTATACTTTTAATTTGTACATGATCATTCTTTCTGGGCCGGCAAATAATTTGTTTTCCAAAAGAAATTCTTTTATGTGGCTGTATAATTGTTTTTGTGCATTCATCTATCAATACATCTATGTAACAAATGGATTCATAAGTAGATAGATGTATTATTCTCTAAAACACTGACAGACACAGAGAGCTGTTGTGTTGTGTTTGGCCAAATAATCATTGCTGAATCTGACTGAAGTGCTCAAGATGCTTGAAGATACTCAGGTCCTCATTCCTTGCACGTTCCAGGAACTACAGCCTGATGTAGTTGTTGTTGGCCGGAGGAGGACATGAGAACCAAAGAAAAGAATGAGACAAGAACCATGTGACCTTTTTTATGACCCTGCTGTCAGTCAGCATGGTGAGCTGCTTTGCGAAGGGTGTGCAGCCTGTGAAAGTGGGCGGCTGGGCCTGAAAGACTGTGGTCAGGGCCTGGTGGAGCTCTGGATTAGTGCTCCACGCTGACCACTCCCCAGGGCCCACTTGTGGTCGCATAGTGTATTTAATGGAGCGTTTGATTTGGAAATGGGGCCTGTCTCTGGCGCGGTGGTGTGGTCGCCCACAGCGCATATGCATGCGAGAAACGTCCCTGCATTGTGCTTCAGAAAGTACCTCAGCAAAAGAAGGGACGTTGCTTTTTCTGGGGTTTTTTCAACCACTTATCCGGGTGTAGCTCAAATTTTGTTGACCAAACACGTTGAGCATGAAGGCTGGAACTCTACAGGTGTGGTTCAATAAAATACTCCGGCGGGCGAAGGGCCATCGCTTTTTTAAGTTTGCCGGTGTCATCACTCTCTAACTCCGGTTTGTGAGTATTTTCGGCAGGTGAAATCAGGAAGCAAGAGGCTGGAGTGGGCTGCGAAATTTGTGCTTAAGTGCCTGACCCGGCTTAACCCACCGAGTATGATTCAGATTTGATGGAAGCTAATGCACTGTCAGGCTCAGCCAAAACGTGGGGGGGGGGGAAACAGTTAACAAAAACGGTTTTTACATTTCGACGCCTCCCAGCCCGTGGAAACCCTATCCCTTACAGCGGCGTACTGACAGAGCTGCTGAACGCTGGAGACGGACAGAGTGGAGCTGACAGGCTAATTCGATCATGCCAGGCCCCTGTGAGCTCTTGGAAGCGCTCGAACCGCGGGCCCCTCCGATGTGTGGGAGGATAATGGACGCCACTGTAGTTGCTGCTCGGGGGAAAAAAGTGGCGTCGGGCGCTACTCAGCGCTCAGTCAGTCGTTTACAGGGGGCTTTTCGGGGGCACGCGGTGAGCGGGGCTGTTTGAGAGCTTACAAAAGGGCCGGTCAGTTACTCCCTCCAGCTTTGATATGATTGGCTGATGGATCCACAGTGATGGAATGATCGGGCGTTTGTGAAGCAATCACTGAAGATGCACTCCTTTGCGCTCTGTGCGGAGGGGGGGAGAGTGTTGCACTTCCTATCTCCTATGCCTGGATGGTGTTTATCCATTGTAAGCCTGGTAAAAGCTGGGCAGTTTCGATTGATAAGCCCACCCACTTATGAGGGTGTGACTTGTTGACCAATCACATTGATTTTGAAGGCTGGAACTCCACAGGTGAAAGTGATGATTCAAACCGAGATAAACTTTGTCAAACCTCGCTCTGAGAATTCAAAGATTGCATGTGTGTCAGCACACGTATATGTATGTACGCGTTTCTCTGTATGTGCACTTTGTGTGTACGGTTGCGTGTGTGCTCACGTATGTAGGTATGCATGCGTGCCTTTGTGTGTACGTGCGCATGCATATATGTGCTGTGCTGAACGCTGCACAGTGTTGGAGCTGATTGCCATTCACAGATGGCACCTCAGTTGCAGTGGAAACTCACTGGCACTCAGTATTCTGGGCCTACAGCAGAGAGCCCGGGCGCTGGGGCTCTGGGGCTCTGGGTGTGGGGGTTGGTGGGGGTGTGTGGTTGGAACGCCTGTGTGAGATAGCTGAGTTTGAGGAAATGCGCTGCCACCCCCCCAACTCACTCCTGCAGCACAATCAAGTAAGCGATCCAACATCCTCTGCCACACCCTGCTCCTTGCCTCAGTACTGAAGCTCATAGGGAAAGCTTGGCGAGGTTTCCCTGCCGAACCGCCATTAGGATGCGCGGAGTCGAGGCATGCTAAAGTCTGTGCTGTGCACTCGTTCTGGCAGCCCAGCTATACAGTATCTCACAGGTACAGGAGGTTTCAGAGGTGAAGGAGCACAATGTCAGCACTGGAAGAAGAACACACTGTGTACACCGTGTCTGTACACAGCTGATATTACAAGCTGTGTCAAATATATTCATGGCAAAATATATTCAAGTTAAAAATGCATAAATATTGTGTATGTATACGTATGTACAAATAGTGTTCAGTGTATTTAATGGGTTGTTTTAGTTTCAACAGGAGGCCTGCAATTTTTCATTCATATAACAAACATGCCTTCTATGAAACTATAAAATGTGCATGTTCTCACCATTACTCATGACAAGTAAACATAATCGCGGCCGTTTATGTTTGAGATATTTTAAAGAATACAGACCGTGGGAAGTGTGTAACTTTGACACCGAGCAGGTGTCAGACACCCACATGTTCAGTCACACTTAGCTTAATTTTGGCTCAGCGATTTTTAACAATGAAAATAACAATGCTGGCGGTATTCCAGAGGCATCAGCTGCTCAGTATTTGTAGATTATTTTCAGCAACATCAGTGTCCGTGTTCTTTATCGTGCTTAAGGAAGGCACACCGTTAGGTCCAGCCAAAAGCAGCCGTGGTCTATGGGAAAAAAGGGCAGTATGTGTGTGTGTGTGCGCGCGCGCGTCTGTATCCCTGTGATGAAACCGCATCGCCAGCTGAGCCTTTTCATGGTTCCGTTGCCTAGCTACAGAGAGCATGAATACGGGACTCATCTGGGATGGGCTCTGGACGTCCCCCGCCAAGGCTATGGAGCTGTTTAGAGGCGGGGCCCGTGTTCTCTCTGCACTCCCCCCCCACCACACACACACACACACACCCCCCGCACCCCAACAGTGGCCGTTCAAGGCCGACTCAAAGCTTTCCATCACAAGAGGAATGTTTATCCCGGTAACTTAAAAAAAAGAAATACACTAACCCAAAGACTGAGGAGAGCTGGAGCATTAAGCTTTCCAGGAGTCACGTATTTAGTGAGCAGGAAAAGAACAGAATGACGTTATTGGTTGAAGATGAAAAGCCCAAGATAATTAATCCAAGTTTGGGTTGTAGGTATTAGCAATTGTAGGTAAGAACAGAACTGCTATGTGTAAAGTATTTATGCAACTTTACATAGATGTAAACACAAATGCAGAAATATGACCAAGAAAAAAAACAATTCACAAAGCAATTCATAATCAATAATGCTGTACTATCTGAGTAACTTAAACCTGCGGCCCTACACTGCCCTGCGAATTGCGAATCTCAACACACACACACACACACACACACACACACACACACACACACACACACACACACACACACACACACACACACACACACACACAGGTCTGTCTTCAGTAAACATATTCCCCGCCACGGGAATGGAGATGCTAAATCGAGTCATTTAGCTTCCCATCGGAGCGATAGCTCTGGCAGCGACGCTGGCAAAATGTGAGTGGAGTCTGGTTTTGCCCGTGTGTGCGGTGCTGACGCAGGCTGTTACAGGCTGCTGAAGCGCTGTTGGGCGTCTGTGTGCGCCGCGTGTTTTACCGGGAGTCTTCAGAGGCATTAAGCTCCTGGGACTGTTTTATCCCTCCGCCGGCTCAGTCATTGCTCTTTTGCGCTTCAGCGAACTGCGACCCCATAGTCGTCTCTCTCTCTCTCTCGATAAGGTTTGAGTTCTCGCAAACAGGTGCACGGGCTGTCTGGCGCGAAATCGGGGAGAAAAACGAAACATTAAAGCCTGCTTAGCGGGGCCCTCCTTAAACGCCGTTGCTATGGCACCACTGAACGAGCCCAGCGATGTGAGTTCAGTTTTCCCTAGGAAGGTTCTGGTCTCTTAAATCTTAATTTTTACTGTGCAAGTAATTTATCTGTTCGATTTAAGACAAGGGTGTGCTAGAAGGGCCATATCTAGTTCTTTTTTATGCCAACATATGCTCTTAATCAAATAAAGAGCCCCAGTCATTTATGTAATCTGACTGTACAGTAACATTTCTTGATCCACTCAAAAATGACAGCCAGGGCCTATTCTTGCCTCCTTGTATGTAATGTTATACTCTAGGTCGATCTGTCGTTAGTGAACACATCGAATTAGCGAATTGCGAAAGGGTAATTGGTACAAACAAAACCTGCATTGTCCCCAGGCCTCTGAGATTGTTTCAAAATCGGTTCAGCATTTAAAGCTATGGATAGTTCGTGATGAGGAAGTGTGACGTAGAAATGAGGTAGCGCGAGCCCCGTGGTGGGTGGAGCTACAATGAGCTGTCAATCACCAGCTTGTTTGGACGAATCAGAAGCCCCTCACAGAAAAATAGTTTTTCAGCGAGGAGCTCCGGCTGTTTTTGGCTCCATCACATGTCATAATCCCATCACATTTGGACAGTGTTTACTGCTGAAATAAGAGTCTTTTAAAATTTAAGCCCCTTTTCTGAAGGCTCAGTCAGTCATTGACTCAGAGGTTAGTAAGAAAAATATCTGTCTTTGTATGTACTTTTGGAGCACTTGCTATTCCCTTGACAATTAGAGGCGAATCATTTCTAGATTTAGGAACGACGTGTTCAGCCAGCCAGTCATTTACTTTTTTTATTACAGTGTCTGAAGTGATTATAACTTACTTAGTGTTTCATTTACCGTTTATTTAATTTAGCGTACTGGAAACCTGTCGCCTACTTTCACGCTATTTTTGAAGAAGTAATTGAACTGAGTTCCCGAGATCTCATTAAGTGTTCGGTATTGCTTTTGCTTTGACAGAGTTTGGGGTTTTTTTCTTCTTCTTAAGCCTAATTGGGTCCTAATCTTGAGTAATTTATACCTGTATCAGCTCACTCCCTGTGATATCTCTTCTCAAAGATTTAAAGATCCCAGTAACAACCTGCAGTAATTACTGCAGGATTTGTCCCTAATTGTGATAGATTCCAACAGCATTATTTATGATTGTTGCCCTCCTAACTGGCAAGCCATCACCTCTGGAAGAGAAGGCGTTGGCCCTGATTGAAACTGGCCAAAACGGCAGCCAAAATCTTCATGTTACACAATCTGCCACTCTTGGCACTTATTCAGTTCAACCGAGGGATGGAAAAACAGGGAGATGGAGGTGGAGGTGCCGTTGTCTTGCATGGAACTTATGGCAGAAGTATGAATCTTTGCTTAGAGTTATAAGAGTCTTATTACAAAGTTATGAATGCTGTAGCGGGGAGGTTTGTGACTGGTACTCCAGGCTATTGTAATGCAGTGTGTGCAACTGGATATGTGTGAGAAATATAAAAAAAAACATGATGGACAATCATTTTGAGAATGTGCCTGGAAAACTCAGAGAACAGAGAGGACCTCCACCAATTACTGAGCCCAGCCCATAATTATCAGGCCTGACAACGGTGCACCCCATAGAGATTCCTGCCACTCTCTTGCCTGAAAACATCAGTTCCATATTTTTTCCCATCACTTCACATTTTCCAGTATCTTGGGCGTTTAATCTCAACGGCAATGTTTTCTGATGGCAGCGCTGGGAGACGGATTGAACCAAGCTACACGGCAAGCCTTCTGCAAGAAGGTTTGTGACTCCTTGCCCAGAGAGTCTGCAGAACTGTTAATTTCCTGCATTCCTGCAGCAGCCATCTCCTGCTTCCTGAGGATGGTGCAGCCATTATCACATGACTCTGATTCATGTGACGAAAAGTCTTCCCTTCTTTCCACACTACAGATGCGCCACCAATCACATGCTGCCTGTGTCATCGGAGGATGACAGGATGTATGTGGTGTTTGTATCTACAGGCACCCAGCCGACCAGGAGAGGCTGGTAGAGAGTGTTGGGGCTAACAGACTTAACCAGCTTAACCCCTATCTTTCCTTGGCAAGGCTGAGCCAATTGTTCCCTCACCAATGTGGACTTCCAGCCATAGATGGTAATGGCACTGCTGGGACTCAAGCACCCAGTCAGAGGGCCCACAGTGTGAGCTGTCGGGAGGCCCAGCCTCGCCGTTTTCTGTGCGACGGCCAGTTGTCTTAATTACCCGAAATCGAAGCACAGCAGTGAAAACAGAGCCTGTTAGCATAGCGTAAGCTACTGCCAGAGTGTTCATTTAAAAACTCTGATGCATCAGCTTCACTTAAGTAGCAGGTGACCGTTTCGTTGCTGCAGCGTTTAGGCTACATCTGAAACCGCTGTAACTTTGTAAAGTAACTTTGACCTGACACAGATATCGTACCATTCAAGATTTTCAAATAAATATGTCTGTTCAACCCTCTTTTTTTCCATTATTGCTCTGTGAATTTGAACTGTGAGAGTAGGGTCCTGCGTCTGATACAGCAGAGCTGTTTGATTTGCTGCAACGGGAGATTTGGCTTTTGTGGTCTGTTGATTCGGGCTGCAGATCCTGTTTGCAGAGTACTCCTTTACATTTTGTAGTGCGGTACGCTTCATTAATCTGGGGCCGAGTCTCTGTTGACTTGGGGGTGGGGGGGGGTTGGTGTTCGCTTTCCGGCACGCTCTCTTGAGATGGACTCAGAACGGCCCAGGTGAGGCTGGAGTCAGCCGCTTGATCCTTTTACAAGCTGTTGTAAACCGATAAAAGACGAAAGCCAATTTGGCAGCCCCTGTACTCCGGACGGGGGCAGGCTTTCGGGTGGTGATGCGAATCTGGTCAAGGGGGAGCCGGCTGGGGGCTTGCGAGGGACTGATTATTTTTCCATTGCACTTTTCCCTTCTTGTATCCTGCTATTTACAGTCTGTTTGCTATTCATCCCTCTCAGTCTCCCTGCACTTATTAAAACTGACCTGTGCTGCCTCATCATCTGTACTCTCACACATTGAACTGTATGTTCCAGCACCACTTCCTGGTTTATCAAGTTTTAGCCGTTACATTGGACACTGTTGGATTACTTTGTTGTTTATTAAACATTAAGTAAAACGCTGCTGTCTAACTTCCTGGTTCCGTAAGATCTCATTTACCATCTAGCTCCAATCAGAAATGAGCAGACTTTACCTCATGTTAGAGAAATGGATTTCCTTTTGCACATGCACGTTTGCTTACTTGGAGAGTCTTGGGGCTCCATCCCGCCAATTGTTAGGATTTTCTCACTTTTCACTGGAGCTAGTTTAAGGGGCCCGGAACATCCCATAGACTTTCAGTCATTGTGCTAATGCTGCATCGGTTCCAGAAGTTGTACTAGAATGCACTAACAGAGGTTTAAGTGGGTGAGTTCTTTCACTGTTGTTAAGTGTGGCTTAATTGTGGAAACGTCGGAGTATCCCTTTAACACAGGCCATCTGAAACCCTCCAGAGCCTCCATTGCTGGTTAAGTGCGGTAAATAAGCGAGCATTTGCTCCTGCAAATCCATCCTCTCTGTCCATCCAGCACTCTCAGGAAATATAAAACATGGGCGTTCTCGCAGCTGCCCAGATGGACTTGGCCCGAGAATATTACAATTGTCTTGGTAACCGTGTAATTTGATTATCGTGCTGTAGACGGAAAAGAGAGGTCATAGCTCCAAGTGCCCTCCGTAACCCTGCGCACACACACACACACACACACAGCTCTGCATACTCCCAGGCACACGGATGCACAAGCTGAGGAATGTACACACACACACTGATGCACACACATTTGCATCATGTCAGCACACACACACACACACACACACACACACACACACACACACACACACACACACACACACACACACACATACACATACATCCCCACTCAGCAGTAGACTATACTGTAGGATAAAAGGACAGTGGGGAACATTTTGAAAGACCATCAGTACAGTCACGTATCTCACCACTGGCTCTGGGTTCTGAGGGGCAGTGAGTGAGCAGCACTGACACCTAATTTGAGACACTCCTCTGCCTTATCCCTCTCCTTCCGCATTTTTAATTTTACTTTCATTCATTATGTGCAGCTGTGGGAGCTTGATATTATTTTGAAGTTTCCCTGAAATTGTTTTAAAGAGTACAAGTTGACTCCCTGTAATTGCAGAACCCTGTAATTACACGGTCTGCATTATCACACACTACACAGCTGGTCCCACTGGCTTCATTCACTTCAGTTGTACACATGCTTTGGTTAAGCGCAAGAAGTCGTCGCGGTCCCAAGCCAAATGTGCCGCCCGTTCCGTGGGAAAAAGGAAACCGGGCCGAAGACATGGGAGCATTGATCTAGGATCAGTTGATATTGCCCATATTTTGAACTTATCCATTATGAGCCAAAGGGCAAAACCTGATCCTGGATCATTTTGTCTAATCTTGTGATGCGTTATGAATAATGGAATACAGAACTGCAAAAAAAAACCCCTTGGAATGCTCCATAAACACTTTCCGTGATTTTCCAATGGAACAGCGGGAAAGGGCGGGGCGAAGGGTCAGCTTGAGCCAGCGTGGACAGGCCCCAGTCCTGCGTGGCATCGGCTGTCTGCAGGTCTCCATGGCTCTATTCAACCACCAGCCTCATCAGGCCTTGGAGAAATGAGGTGTTGGAATGCTTAAGCCAATCGATGACTTGAATGAATCACTTTTGTGACGAAGAGCAGCAAAAAACCAGCGGATGCTGCAGTCCTTCAGCACTTGGCTCTGACAGAGTTTCCACTCCGACGTTCTGTAATTCACGCCTAAAAAGATTCCACCTGAAAATGTTCTATAACGCTCACCTCAGCCAGACGCATTTAGGTCTGAATCTGGTCTGTCTCCCCCCACCTATATAAATATAACCCCACAGATATCTCTCACCTCTGGAGGGCCTGGCGGTGTGAATGTGTGAATAAAACCCTGTCCCATGTGACTGTCATTAGCTCCACTGCATAACTCCTCTGACATTCATGGGATTGCTGGGTAAAACCCAGACTGAAGCACATCCTTTGTCTTCCGGACCTGGTTCGAAAAAACACAGCGATTATTATTGAGCTTGAGTTTAAAGTAACCATTTTTACAGTAATGGTACTCACTAGTTTGGTTTGTGCCCATACCCTCTGTACATGGGATTTATTTCTTAAAGAACTTTTTTTGCTGTAAATATACGCCTAATTGTGTACTTAGCTTAGCATGGAGTCATAAGAATTTAGCACGGGCTAGTAAATTACATTATTAAATGACATTATAAATAGCATGGGGTAATAAGAAATTAGCATACGCTAATAAATGACATTATAAAATCATTTCCTAACCAAGCATGCACAAATAAACTAACAGTCATCATTGTGCTGTTATTATATTACACTGATGAACGGGTAATTGTGTGTTGTTACGGCCTGCGGTCCTGGAAGGCACTCGGGAGGGATGGAGTGATTGCGAGTGATCGTGAGAGGGGTCGTTATCCTCCCTCCGATTACTCCTGAATTTATACTCCATCTGCTATCAGTGTAATCAGCAGGCCCTGTCATTTTCCAGACTGCCGGGTAGTTTATTAACAGCTGCCATTAAACATTACACTGGCTCTCTCTCTGTCAGAGGCGCACACACACACACACGCACATACACACACGCACACACACAGATGCTGAGCAGTGGAGTGAGACGCCTCCGTTTTTAAAGGTGACTAATTACTTTATCTCCCAGCTCACAGTGGGAGCCTGCCAGAGCAGCTACTCATTGCCTTGTCCCTAGATTCCTCCCCTTTATTGAAGGGCTACATTTATGTTTTAATATGTTTTTAAATCCATTTTCACAGCTTGATATCTACTCAACAGAATGGCTTAACAGTTTAAAAAGTACCAGGTCAGGTACAGTGTCAAGCAAAATGATCAAATGCAATGTCCTTTTGGGCATCAAACCTGCAACCCCTGGCAGTGCCAAAGGCAGATCAAAATGCCGAACCAGCACATCCTCAGTGCTGCCTGCTTCTCTGAGGTAAAGCATAACCTGAAGAGATTCTATGCCTGGTCAACACAAACACCCTTGCACACACACACAAACACACACACACACACACACACACGCCATCATCATTGACACACAAGTGCACAAATTCTCTCACAGACACGTGCATTCTCATTTATGGAAACCCACATATGCACAAACACTCATGCTCATTCTCTCTCTCTCTCACTCCCACGTACACACACACACACACATACACCAGAGACGGAGCTCACGAGCAGCCGTTTCCTCCTCCCTGGTGCAGCGGAGCATGTCCGTCCTTCTGAAAAGTTTAGCGGTCGCCCCTGGCAACGGGTCTGGGGAAGAAAAAAAAAAACACACACACGAGCGTGCTCCATCTCCGACCTGTCAGAAATCATTACCCTGTCAACACTCTGTGTTCGCAACACTTCAGTGAGCTCACGGTGCTATCTGCTACCTCCATGAGCCCCATTTGGGTGTCCCATCCATTCACACCACACTCTTTCAGCTGCAGCTACGTCTGTAATAGATACTTAGATGAGTATTATCATAGTGATTAGGCAGGGGGGAATCGTAACACCCCCAAACCCCCCCTCCCCCCCCCAACCTACTTTGTGCCGAAGACAAACGACAGCACATCACACACAGTGGTGAACAGGGCTGTGATGCAGACCTCATGGATCTGGGTCTGTGTGCCAGTTGAAACGAGACGCTCAGAGAGAGATTCATGACCTCTGAGACCCCGGCGTTCTGCTGATGTCACCGAAACAGGGAATATCTGCACAGTTGTTTCTCACGTTAAATTAAGGCATAAGGGTTTGTGCCTGTGTTTGTGTGTGCATGTGTATGAGAGAGAGAGTGTGTGTGGTTTGTGAGAGAGTTAGTGCATGTTTGTGTGTGTGCGTGTGTATGAGAGAGAGTGTGTGTGTGTGTGTGTTTGTGGAGAGAATGTGTGTGCGTGTTTGTGTGTGTGTATGAGAGTTAGTGCGTGTTTGTGTGTGTGCGTGTGTGTGTGTGTGAGAGAGAGAATTGTGTGTTTGTGTGTGTGTGAGAGAGAGAGAGAGTGTGTGTGCGTTTGTGTGGAGACAGTGGTGGCCAGCTGAGTGGCCAGTGGAGCCAGCATAGTGCTGGTTTTTTTTCTTTTTCAAAAAAAAAAAAAAAAACTGATGGCTGCCTGAGCTTCATACTAGCAAATTTGAAAGTTAATGTTTAATTCAGCCAGCTTTTCCCAAAAAATGCCATATTTCAATGACACGCGACAGCTCCACCAATTACATTAATGTAACCAATTGGATGAACTTAACTAATTAAATTGACTACATGAATCAGATGGAAACTTCTGAATGGAAACGCATGTTCTTACAACACAGAGGACTTTGCAGACAGTAATAACGATTTTATTAGCCTGCCTAAATAGAGCAAGATTTTATTTAAAGAAAGATTAATATGTTTAAAAAATAACAGAAATTACTGACCACTGAAGTAACAGAAAGCCAACAAACAAGAATTGCACAGAGTGGAGATATTGGTGCATTGAGGTTTTTGAGTGTTTTGCGTCCAGTTTCCTCGTGATTCTGACCTCACGGCCGTGTTTTGCAGGGTAGTACAGTGGTTGGGGAGCTTGTGTCATGACTGAGAGGCTGCAGGTTGATTTTTTTATTGTACGCTTAATTCAGGTACTTAAACCGAATGGATTAAGCAGTATAAATGCATAGCATGTTAACAGGAAATATAATGTGAATGTAATGCACCCATGGGTGCCCGCTGTAGGAAAGAAACAGATGGTAGGGAGTACCCCAGTGATACCCCAGCTTATGCAGACAGTGCGGACCGGCATTATGTTTCTCCCAGCCCAATCCCCCCACCACAATAAAATACCTGCGGCTTCTCACGATTCTTACACACTCCATACAGCTGGATGTTATGCCAAACCAGCTCAGGTGATGTGCCCTGGGCAGGGGCACAGCACCTGTTTCCCATCTGGGAATTGAACCTGCAACCTCTTCAGTACAGAAGCTGCCCTAACCATGATGCTATACTGCCACATGTATATCAGGACATTGGGCATGTTACAGTGCTGTCAATGATGCAAAAAAAAAAAACCCTCAGCATACACACCTGTGTACACGCGCTGTCCACTCACTGGGACCGAAGCTTCCCTCCATAGATTTCATTCATTGTATGTAAGGCAAACTAGCTCAAAAGTCTTTGAAAATAAAAAAGAAATAGAAAAAAACATGATTGTTGCAGTGACCTGGAAATATGACACACAGCCAGGAGTGTTAATATGTCATGGTTCATTGTAAATGTGCATTGCGCTAGTAGTGCGTTCATAGTGTCACACTCACAGGCAAAGACCAGAAGGCGGAGGATTCTCTCAATTTACGATTACATCGTGTCTTTGTGCATTCTGCTGCTTTTTAAACCGCGCAGCTCCGAGTCAGAGCTCTTTTTGGGAAATGGCTTCGAGCATACCGTACGTGAAACGCCGTGTAAATAAAGTTATTATTAGAGACACAAAAGGTCCTGCAGCTGAATGCATATCTGAGTGGAGCGGCACACGGCACATCAAGGTCTGTTACAGTTCAAAAGCAGATACTCTCAGAATAATGCTGGGGTTGGGTGCTCTCTCTTCCCTCTTGCCTTCTCTTCTCTCTCCCTACACACAGGCCAGGGTCTTCTCCATTGTGTCTCACTGGAACGTCCCAGGCCGTGTGGTCACACACGTGACGTCAAACCGTGTTCCCTTCTCCCTGTTGTGATGGGCGGAACACAGAGATGCTTCTTGGAGGAGGGTTGGTTCCCTAAAGGGAATCCAAAATATGAGTGATATATACCTCTGTGTGACCAGCGGCCATTAAACCCATCTTAACCCCTTCAGCTCCAGGCAGGTGACTGTGCTGAACCTGTGCAAATTAGAGATATGTCATATCTTAACTGCCTTTTTCAGTTTTGACTGAAAACACCATTAATGTTCTTGTAGTGTTGTTGACCCTTCTGTTTACCCGTTACATCATTTATCTTACTCACTTCAGCTGCTCAAACACACCGTTCCTTAAATCCTGCACTTAGTTAATTATTTAATCTATTGAGGAAATGCACAACAATAGTCCCTTTCAAACTCTGCCAGCTGCTGGTCTTGTGTGATTTGATCGTTGGTAATGCTCAGGTTTTTGACATGCGGTGTGGCTTTGACGGACTGAACGTTTAGCGGCCTCCTGAATGTACTGAACCTGCGGTTTTGCGTTTCGGAAAACGAAGTGGGGCCCACGGTCAGAGCTCATAAACTGCACTCCTGAAGAAAGTCTTGCCCTTGGCGTAATTTTAACCTCTGTGAATTTTCCCCGGCCCTCAGATTAAGGGTGTTGCATGCTGGGATGTTAATGTTTTATGAGTACCCCCGGCTGTTTTCAAAGGCAACCCTAAACTGGTGAACGGGCTGGAGGAGTGTCCCGCTCATTAGCGGTACCATTAACTGAACCGAGCAGTGCCGGGGTGATGAAGGCGGGCCTTTTCAAACGGCTGCTCCGCTCAAACAGACTGCAGGCTGAGAGGTTTGAACAGTGAGCTCCTTCTCTTGATTGGCAGGTCAGCTGACCAGTAAGGGACAGCCTGGGTAGTGTCACAAGTGCCTTGACTTATCTTGGAATGGGCTGAGAACATTTCTGTAAAACCTTATATGCAGGAACTCTTTCAGTATTGCCATGTGTTAGTAACGGTGAGTTTGACTGACTAGGACCATATTGGGGTATCGCATAGATTTTGTGAGACGATACCAACGTCCATGAGTCTAACATATACTGATCACTGATTGAAGAATGTTTTGATGATTCTGAGGGGCAGTTGATGGTCTTCGTAATTGTGAGTGCTTCGTCACACACTGTGGTTCAGTTTCTGGACTGTGAGATTATCCTGAGTCCAGGGCTGGCCCAAGCCTTCATGGAGCCCTAAGCAGAATTTGATTTGAGAGCCTCCCACCACCTTGTGCGACATTTCAGTCGCTCTTGGGTGCCCTCTGGTGGCGAGGGGGGCCCTAAGCAGGCGCTTAGTTCGATTATGCGTCGGGCCGGACCTGCCTGAGTCAACCAAACCTAGATTTTCCTTTCCAACTTATTAGCCTCAACATAGCTATATTCCAAATGGTAGAACTCTGGTGTGATTTTACGAATTGATCTGCATTTGCAATAGATGTCTTTTTCATATGCCACCTGGTGTATTCATTGTGCAACTGCAGGTTCCAGGACAAGGCTTCAAACTATCACCTTTGGTCTGACTCTGGCCTCTAAAGCAGGTCATCATGGTGACCCTTGATCCGAAACTGTTTGTTTACATACATAAAGGGGAACAGAAAAAAAAGAAAAACAAAACCGTTGGCCTCATTTGGTTAGCTCAGCCTACTCAATTTGCAGCTTATTCCCTTGGAGTTTCGTGAAGTTCTATACGATCAGTTGGCTTAATGGTGAAAACTACAAAAACTCTGAACACCAAGCTTCCATAGCTGCAGATGAGCGAAAGTGTCTTTGACATTCGTCAGACCATGCCATTATCTCACTGCAGCTGTATATTAGTGCGGATGATGTCATCAGCGTTTGAATCCTTCTCTACTGTATGACAAAGATGTTTTAAGTGCGCAGCTATCAAACAAGGTGAGCGGCAAATTCCTGATCTGTAGATGTTGGCTGTTAACTACAGCCTCCGCTGTCTTGCCGGAAGACAGTTATCCCTGCACAGATATGTAATGCAGTGTTAATCTGCCTATTCACCTCCCTTCATTAATGTGTTCGTTATTATCAATGAAAATCGAAATAAATATTATATTTATTCTACAGATGTCTTTCACAGCACTCAATATGATTTCCAAAATAAAAATCTCATAGAAGAAGCAGCAGGATAATAATTTCCTTGTTTTCGCTCGGAAACGACCATTTACATTAATGACTTATTTGTTGTTGTTGTTTTTTTTGTATTCTCCCCAGATCTGAATATGGAGTACAACCCCTCCGACCATCCGCGGGCGAGCACGATCTTCCTCAGCAAGTGCCAGACAGACGGTGAGTGAGCCCCGCAGCCCCCGTTAGCCACGCGCTAACGAAGATGTTCATTCATGCTCATCAACTGCAATATCTTCCGTGCCGGCGGCAACAAACGCGTCCGTGGGCGGGTTTCATTTTCCCCTGTAAAAAAAAGAAAGAAAAAAAAAAAGAAACTCCTTTTAGTGTGTTTCAGGGAGTTTCTGGCCGGAAGCGATGTCACAGGGCTCCTTTGTTTGTGCTCTTGTTAACTTTCTGTGGTAATTTATGCAACGCCTCATAAACACTAGCTTCGTTCGTTGTATTGTGGCTCTGATTTGATATGGAGTCCCGGTTGGGGTTTGACGGTAGTTTGATAACAGAACAATTCTTGTTTAGGTTAACAGCAGCTCTCTTACTTTCCCATGCTGTACTGTATAAACGCTGTACGCAACTGCGTGGGAGTGGTTCTCAGTGCACTGCACATTTGAAAACACGTTTGTCTGTTTTGATCAGTCAAATTTCTGGTGCAAAAGTCAATACTCAGCTTATTACCTTGAGCAGTTGCTGCCATTTCCAAAACCAAAAGGATGTGTGTTCGGTTTCATGAAAGTAGAACGCAACACTTGACCTGCATGGTTACAACAGCTACTTTCCATGCGGTTGCAAAATTGATATCACACAAATATGTGTTTTTGAACAAAAATTATCCAAAGTATTTTTTATTGCACCAGGAGTTTGTACTGTCAGAGCAGAGCCTTGGTATTTATTTTTTTTTTTTTGCCTCACTGGCCCTAAAAATATCTGGCAGCCGTGGTGCATTATGGGTAAATCACAGTTAATGAAGAACACCCCCTAACTCTTGTCTCCACATTTCAGGTACTCAGAAATGACCTCTTGTTACCAAAGTAAATATAGAAATATGGCAATATTCATACATTGATATATGCACCACTATGGAAACCGCTGCCTGATATGGCCTTCCTGTGAGCTGTAGCAGAAGCTGCAGCTCTGAGACACACTTCTTCCACTGCTTAATTTGCATGCTGTGGGGCTGCTAAGACTGACAGTGTCACAAATACACTTGAGCATCATGCACTCAACTCAGGCACAGTGTCGGACACACACACGCGCGCACGCCCGTGCACACCGTGTCTCAAGCCTGACAACAGCACTTCTGGTGACAAACCTCCACTGAACAACAAAAAAAGCAATTAAAAAGATATAAAGCCGCCCCACTGCTTAGTGTTTCACTGATCTCCCTCCACTATTTCCAGCTCGCAGCAAAAGAGACAAACGAGACGTCGCGCTAAGCACCAGGGGAGCCGCTGAAGTGGGGGTGGGGGAGGGGAGTAGGAGGACAGTGAGAGGGAAAGAGCGAGCGAGAGAGAGAGAGCGAGAGGTGTCAGACAGTCTGGAGTATCTCAATCTCTGCTGAATTGCTACCTGCCTCCCTCTGTCTCCCATCCTCCCTCTCCACCTCCCTCTCTCATCCTCTCTCTCCCATCCCTCTCCCTCTCTCATCCTCTCTCTCCCTCTCTCTCCCATCCCTCTCCCTCTCTCTCCCACCCCCTCTCTCTCTCTCATCGTCTCTCTCCCATCCCCCTCCCTCTCCACCTCCCTCTCTCTCCCTCTCTCCCTCTCTTTCCCATCCACTCTCTCTCTCTCTCCTCTCTCTCTCTCCCTGTCCCTCTCCTCCAGCTCGGTGCTGGCTGTAGTCAGTGGGTGATTTGTTCATTTTTAACAGGGGGGATGGCCCCATGGGAGCACCCCCCCGGCCCCAC
This sequence comes from Albula goreensis, assembly GCA_022829145.1. Classification (NCBI taxonomy): domain Eukaryota; kingdom Metazoa; phylum Chordata; class Actinopteri; order Albuliformes; family Albulidae; genus Albula; species Albula goreensis. The sequence goes on along the minus strand of CM040743.1, from coordinate 5,597,549 downwards.
ATGACCAACCAACACACACACGTGTAAAGTGAGGATGGCAGGTTAACAAGGGGGATACATTTTGGTCATTTTGCTAACAAGGGGGATGGCACCCCCCCTCATCCCCCCTCAAATTGCCTACTTCCCAAGGGACACGGTGATGCTGCAAAGATACTGACCACAACCGGTTAACCCAGAGCTGTAGGGCCCTGGAAGCAGCACTTGCTATCAGTCTGTCAGCGCCCAGGTCTTCATTATCACAGATGCACAGACGCAAACATTAAACCAAGACTAATTATGTTTTGACTGATGAAAACTCGACACTACTACTACTACTAATATGCTATCAAAACCGGATATGGAGCATATCTTACTATCACTAATAAATACAGTGTAGAAAAATCAGACATTCAGAAAGTGTTCATAGAAAAAGAGTCAAGAGTCCAGTCAACCTGAAATTCAGCCACATGAGTTATAAAACTCTAGATGTAAAGTTTTAAGAACTTGTTTTCAGAGGAAGCTGGTGTGAGTTAGCCTGACTCAAGAAGTATTGAAGTATTGTAAAGATATGATCAAAAGGAAATTCTATAAACGGTACAATTTTGAAGCCCTAATTTTTATTTGATGTATCTTATGAATATTCACAAGGGGTGTGCCCATACCATGAACACTGCAGTGTTGGATGTTATTTTTTAATTTTTTATTTTTATTTAACCAGGAAAAGTTTGTGGACTGTGGTGGAATTTAAGGTGAAAACACAACCTAGCTCACTCTGTGGCTGTCCATGGCCCAGAACTGAGGACCACAGCTGAAGGGTTAGCCATCCAGAAACCGCCTGCTTACTTAAGTTTAGAACAGCTAATGCAGCGCCTGACCTAAGCAAGCTCTGATTTTTCTATGTAGCACAAGTGTTTCAGTTAGGAAGTACCGTGGTTAGACTATCACTGTGTCTGTGTACAAAATGACCTACATTTTTATCAGAGTGTGGGAAAATTATGTGAGTTCGGTCTGCAGGCTGCTGCAGTCAGATGAATAATGCATATTTATTTCATCATCTGGCCCAAAAAGTTTTAAAAAATTACATCGCAGGTTTGTTTTCTGGATCTACAAGTAATTTGTCATTGGTTGAGAATGTCAAAGTTCATTTGGTCCTAGTGCACATTTCTTTAGTCCAATTAAATAGGTGATCTTTATGGAAGACACAAAATATTTAATTTATTAAAAATGAATTTATTATATTAAGGTTTTCATTTAAATTTGTTGTATTCCTGTGCTTTGCAGTGACAGGTCACAAACCTCAATAAAGTAAACTTGTCCTCATACATATGAATTATTAACTTATTAACTAAATCCATGTAGGCTATACATGAAATGTAAAGTATTGTACATATTGCTTTTGCCAAAGGTTATACCCATTCAAAATTTGAGATATTCGGTTTGCGTGGACAGGGTGGTTTCAATCTCAGTATCTGATGTTTTCGTGGTGCCTGTGAGCCTTCCAGGGAGAGTCATGAAACTGAGACTCAGTGAATCCTGGTAGAGTTCAGGAGTGAAGCTGTCTGTGTAAGTTTCTCATCCAAAGGTTTAGAGTTCTGGAGTCCCTCTGAAGTGTTTAGAATAACACTGAGGGTGTTCCCGTTGCTCCGGTGTTGCGTGTGAGATTACCTGTGGGTTTGTGTGTTTATTAGCCTAGTTTACTGCTGGAAATGTCTGATGCCTGTCTGTCCTTTCTCTGCAGCGCGGGACAAACGAAAGAGCCTCTTCATGAACCATGTGAGTGTGCAAAAATTATCATCATTTTATCATTATTTTTTTTTTTATTACTCCTAACTTTCTTCCAGTTTTCAGTTTCTGAGAACCCATCTGTGAATCTGTTGAAAAATTAATTCCTGAGTTCATGTATCAGGAGAAAACTCATTAATGGAGAAATATTTTTATGTAATTAATTTCACAAATTGATATTTGCATGTAACTCATCTGTCATTTTGTGCTGCAGTTGTCTATGCTGTGTAATTAATTAATGATGTATCTAACACTGTTATTGATGGGTTCTGATACATTGCATTTTGTTTGGGTGGGAAGTTATGTTATCACTGTGCCAGTGGTGCATAACATTACTTTTTTTACTGGCAGTTTTAATGATCGAATGTAAAATGATTAATTTATTCATCAGAATAGTTTTGCATGTGATGAATAAAGATGGGTAGACAGAGTCATTTGAGATGGAAACTTCTGCCGTGAGAAGGTTTTAATTTCCTTTATTGTTTTGCAAGTTATCACACATTTTGGAAACAAAGGTAAAGTATGGCTATAGATCTCTGCCCTTGTTTTTTTCATTCATGTGACTCCCATTTTGAACACATTTCCTTGGCCCATGATTGGCCCATGGTAATGACCAGGGATAGCCAGTATTTCAACAATGATGCATTTAAAATGAGAATTGTTTTTGTTTATGCATTTCAAATATAATATAGGCTTCTCAACTTTTTGAATAGCTTATACCCCTGTGCCACCTGTGAAGTAACCAGTGCCTCTACCCTTTTCATTTTAGTTAGAGATGGGCAAAAGTAAAATATATATTTTGTCACAAAAGACAAAATGCCTCCTGAGTAAATGTGTCTGGAGACTATAGTCAAAATGGAGGTATAAGTTGTTTTGTAGGTCATACAAAGGTGTAAACCAAGAAAAAGAACAGTACAAATATAACATATGGATAGGCGTTATGATTATTAATATTTCAAAAATGCGTGTAATTGAAATGCTGTCTGTCCCTGATAGTGACTCTCAGTTACATACTCAGCCTATAGTGGCGCAAGTGAGTGTGGTAGCCTTTAGCATGTCGCAGCGGAAAGGTGTTTTTCACAGTTTCTCACTGTGCCACTGTGTTTACACTGACTCCTTCTGCTGGGAAACGATGAGTAACAGTGAGAACACAGCGAGCTGAGGGAGCTCACCGTCAAAGCCTCTCTCTTTCTCTCTCTCTCTCTCTCTCGCTCGCTCTCTCTCTCTCTCTCTCTCTCTCTCTCTCTCTCTCCCTTTCTCTCTCACTCCACTGTCATTTCAAATTGAGGCCACAGAAAGGGACAGTCTTTGTTCCGAGCACCTCACAGGTTTACTCACATGCTGTAGAAGTCTATAGTGATTGGATACCTGTTTGCTTAGGCTGTCAGGACTGTATGATATTTAGAGGGCTGTGATTGGACACTGACCTGAGGGGACTTCATTTCCCAGAATGCCTGCCTGTACTACGCATGTTCACTGCATGCACCCTTGGGAGGGGTTTTGGGGGTACCTAAAAATTAAGCATCCTCTTCACCCTTTGGAGAGCTGCAGGATATGCTGGTTTTCATTCTTACTCAGCACCAATCAACCAATTAAAATTGGCTTATCACAATACAGTCTGTCTTGATGAAGATATTTTATCTCAGCTGTTATATAGAAAGTAAATATAATACTATAAAAATGAGATGAAAAGAAAAGCATAGTCACCTCACACACTCACCTGAGATGAAAGCCAAAACCAGCAAATCCCTGTGGCCTTCCAGGAATTTAAAACCCCTGAAATGAAAGAATTATGTGGGTGAGCATTGGAGAGGTACTACGAGACTTTTATAAAATGCTGTTGAACACAAGTTGGACACGGATTGATAGAGGTGAAGAACCGTGTACTTTCAAGATTAAACAAACCTTGTCAGTGAAGGCAAAAAAAAAAATCTAAGAGAAGCAGTTCACTGGAGGATAAAATGTGTGTTTAGTTTGAGGCAGTACATGGCCTAGATTTGTGGAAAAAAATGGTAGTTCTGCTACAGGGTACTAAGGTGGGCTCCTTGAGTGAGGAAGTGTCTGACGTTGTCGTTTCAGCATCCACCGGGACAAATGGGAAGGAAGTTCAGCTCCTGTTCCACCATTTTCTTAGACGATAACACGGTCAGCCAACCAAACCTCAAATACACCATTAAGTGGTGAGTCTTGGCTTTGCACGGCGACAGAGTTGCCTCAGTGTGGGTGTAGCTCTCACTTGTTCTCAGGAATGCGCTGACCAATCAGAGTGTTTTGCTGTAGACAGCCAAGTCTTTTGATTGCTTAAAATTAACCAATGATTTACAGTGTGTCATAGCTCCACCCTAACTCTCCTATCATTAGTACGGTGATTTGCCAACTTCCTGTCTGACCTTTGAGAACAATACACATGTATGTCTTTTTTACAGTGTCCATTGCTGCGTTATACTGCTAAATATATTTATTGATGCATGCATTATTTTTACTCTCAACACCTAGTAAAATGCTCTTTTCATTAGCCTTTTTGTTGTATGTGTTATGAGAAAAATAACTGTGAAATGTGCCAATAATCTTCCTTTCCCTTTACAGCGTAGCTCTTGCAATATATTACCACATAAAAAACAGGTAAGGAAATGATGGTCATCAAGCATGAGGTATGGAAGCTGCAGAGGGTCAAACATTGTAAATGCAGCAAACATTCCATTTTTCAGTGATTTTGTAAATGGAACCCAGATCAGTTGTCCTCCGTGCCCATTTGTTTGTGTCTTGTGTGTGTTCATGCATGCATACTTGTGTTTGAGCGCGTATGTATGTGTACATGTGTGTATGTGTGTGTGTGTGTGTGTGTGTGTGTGTGTGTTTGTTTATTTATGTGCGTGTATGTACTCATGTGCTTGTGTGTGTGGGAGGCAGACATAAAAGCCCTTGAATGCACTCACAGTGAACCCCAGGGGCTGTTTCAGGGGTCGCTTCTGAACGCTGCTTCTGAGTGGAGCGGCTCTTTGAAAGAGGAAATACCAATAACAGGCCCTGTGTAGCACACCCTCATATTCCTTTACCGCAGGGGGCGACCTGCCTGCTACACCTGAGCTCTGGCTAGCATTGACACTTGGGAATGTAACTAGTGAGGGTACCAATTAACTGCTCTTTTACACTCGTCAATCCACACTCAGTTTAGTTCCTCCTTGTTATCTTAGACATAAAAATCAGACTTTCTTAGACTTAGATGAAACAAGAATGAAAAAAAAGAAAAACCATCGAAGCATTTCACATTAGGAACATAAAGTTGTACTGTATAAACTATATAAAAATGTTGGGCCAAAGTGTTTTTGACACGCTAAAAAAGTTAAGACCGTAAAACAAGCATGCTAATAAATGCGTGCAATAAAGGAGTTGAGAAGCATTTAAGATGGTAATTATTTTTTCTCTGTTAGTGCCAAATAAAAATGTAATTGGTCCATAATTTCTGAATGAGCACCCTTATCACACTGTAGCTACAAGTGCCAAACCTTGACAATAATTAAATATTACCAGTATTTTTAGACCTATGAAATAATTAAGAGCAGTTGGTATCAAATCCAGGAACAGATTCACCCCCCCTGCTCTAGATAATGATTAAACTTAATGAGCTGCATGTCCTGTTCCCGTCATTATGTTGTCTTTTGTGTTAATGTTGTTTTTGTTCTTGATAAGGGCTTCCTATCACAGGCTGTCTTGTGAAGGCCCAAGCCATCCTGTCTGACCTTACCTCATTGTTTTGTTTCAGAGATACGGACGGAAGAATGTTGGTAGACATTTTTGATGAGAAGCTTCATCCGCTATCGGTAATACTATTCATTCATAAATGTGGTTTTCTTTTTTTTACCGCACATTTATGTATGTGGTTGTGTGCTTTACCATGCCAAATACAATACAGTGCCATGTGAATGGGTGCGTTCCGATACTTTTTCTCATCTCCTCCTTTCCTCCACTCGTTTCCTCCCTTCATTTCCTACCCCAGAGGTATGTGGAGGAAAGGAGGGGAGGAAACGAGTAGAGGAGAGGAGGAAAGGAGGAGAAAATTGGAACAGCTAATCCGATTAGCTCTTCATGAAAGTCGATCTTGGCAATTGGATACCTAACCCAATCAAAATTTTCTGTGGGATGGTCTTTTAATCGGACTGGTCGTGAACAAAATGATGTCACTCAGAAATGTGAAAAGACTTCTGCGGTAGGATACATCGATGTATCCTTTGTTTGGAGGAAAGGAAGAAGTGAGTGGAGGAGGCAAGATTTGGTTTTCTACCTTTTTGGAACAGGGAGGGAGGGAGGACATATAGATCAGTTTCCAGGGCCTAGGGGAAAGGAGGAGAGGAAAGGAGGGGACAAATTTGAGTATTGGAACGTACCCCACGTGTCTGCATATGTAATAATGTGTGTTAAACTCTGGAATTTAAAACATGGCTGTGGGCCCGCTTCCCCCTTTTCCGGTTCAGAAGTCGGAGGTGCCGTCGGACTACGACAAACACGACCCGGAGCAGAAGCAGATCTACCGCTTTGTCCGGACCCTCTTCAGCGCTGCCCAGCTGACCGCCGAATGTGCCATCGTTACCCTGGTGAGTGTGCCATGCCATGGTTACCATGGCGAAACATGCCATGGTTTACCATGTTTTTGACCTCTTTTGTTACCTGTCCAAATTACCTCATGACTTTGGTACGTGTTTTAACGAACCCTCCATGAGAGCATGATTGACACTTGTTGGCTTGGTTTCTGTGCAGGCCCTTCATGTCTCATGCCCATGTCTTTGCAAAGCTCTGTCCTTACCCCATTATGGCTCTGAAAACTGAGCATGTAAGTGAGTGTGTTGCACTAGAACTTACTGATCATGCAGCTGGCAATAGGGTTTTCCTGGCGCCGCGGTGTCGGTCAGGTAGCCCCAGGGGATAAGGTCTGGGATGGGGGTGGGCGTAGTGTAATAGAATAGGGCCAGAGAATGGCATTTATTAGCATGGCAGTCATGAGTTTACCCCCCCCCCAAAGGGCTAGTCATAGAGGTCACAGTTCTGGATTTTATGTTTTTTTTTTCTCCTCTTTGCATATAAAGCCTGTTTCACTGCACAGCGTTCTATGTTCCTGTCCATCAGATTACTTTGGCTTGCACCCTGGATCACTCTGCGTATCAACTCAGTGCTTACGCTCTGATTGACACGTTTATATAACTGTTAACTTTTATTGCAACACACATGTCTTACTTTGCTCACGTCTGCAGCTGTCGCTGTTGGTAATGGTGTAAAGAAAATCTGTCTGAAATCTGTCAGTGAGTTGAAAACAGTATCATGTGCCAAGCAGGAGGTTCGAGTAGGTCCTGCAAGCCCTTTCAGTGCAGAACACTTGACCATGTTTACTTAGCTGTATACCTGACCTGACACACAAACAAGAAATAGCCACTACACCAAAGAAAGTACATTTTCAACGGACTGTCCTGAACTGTGATTGCATCAAAATGGTCACTGCTGTGTTACTGCTTCCACAATGCTTTTAATGAAATTGATAAATTTGAGAAAAAATCATAACACAGGCTTTAATATAGCCTGTATATATCATTGGATTAGTCCCTGCTGAATTTTGTTTTGTCAAGATATTTAGTTGATTAAAATGAATAATTGTAGAGGCTCCAATCAACACCCTTGTAGACATGAAATATATTGAAAAATATATACCTTTGTATCAAGTTCAGAATAGGGAAGTGAATGCAATATTGCTGCACTTCAAATTATATGAGTAGATATACTAATATGCGGTATGTAGGTGTTGCTTTATATTTAAAAAATGTAGTTTCAAGTATTTATCATGATGTTTTTTTTAACAAACAGTGTATTTACAATCCATTGCCTTATGTTGTTTCTTTGAAGGCGTATATCACAGCCAACACTGAGAAGCTGGGAGTCAATGCAGAGCCAGGCTGAATGTCACGTGACCGCCCCAAAGGCAGTAGTGAGGTTAAGATCATAAGACCGTGAGGTGTTCTAAAGTCAGCGGTCTCGCTGAAGTCAACATGACTGGTTCTTATTGTTTGCGGGTGAGGGAATAACATGCTTTTTTTGCGTGGCAAATCCATCTCTGCCCTCCAGCGCCGAATGGAATCTCACGGATTTACACGGTTTCACAGGGTTCTCACTCATCTGATGCCTAATTTCCTTTTTGTGACTTCTCTTTGTATGAGAATTTGCACGACAGGACCGGAAGGTTCTCATCGCAGTATATATTGCGAGTCCTCACATACACAAAGAGTCGTTGAAATATCACGTTTTGCCACAAATCTGTCAATTCTAGCTAAATTGTGCATTTTTTGGTATTTTCACACGTTCTATTTGTGATGGTACGAGGCCCATTTGTTTGTTTTTGAGTGTAAATTACAGCAGGAAATGCTTTCGACAGGAACACATCTCTTCTTTTTCCCTGTGTGTACATGACAGAGGCATCTATGAAACAAAAATAAACTGAGAGAAGTTTAGATGAAGTATCAGCCCTGGACGGCGCCTGCAGTTGCATGAATAAGTCATGAACGGTCGCATTTAGCAGCGCCTCACGTACAGGCGAGTGGAAACACCGCCGCGCGCATTCGCGCACCTTGGGGAAAAAAAAAAACACATTTCCCGATTACATTTTGGAAATGAAAACGCCTGGATCTCTACAAATGATGACACGCTCCTCCGAAGTACACTATCATGTTATAAGATGGATTGTAGGAAGGTGGGGAGGGTGGCAGTTAAATCTGTCAGATATTTAAAAATTGTTCTGATCTCCCTTGGACATTGATTACATTGGGTGTTGGCGTGGAGAACCCCTAAAACGCAACGTGATTATTTTCGCATAACAGCTCAACAATGTCGGATTGCACACGTGCGCTGCGCTGGGTCTTGTTTTATCTGTTCTCGAGGACACACCACCGTATCTGAAACGGGGCGCCGTGGATACCCTTCTATTTTATTCAGCAATAGAATAGGTTTTGGCTGAAAGTACTTTCTATTCACATTTGTCATATTTAATTTGTCACGGGCATTACACCGTTGCAGCTGTTTTACGATTTGAATTTACAATGTGCAGACACGTACAGTACAGAGCAAAGGACGATTGATTTATTTTACAGGCTTAGACACACAGCATAAAATGCTAAATTAAGTCGCTGACTCCTTCGCTGCTTTTTTAAACACTGCTGTCTTGGGTTCTGAGTTTCTCTCTTCTAGTTAAATGTATATTATGATTTTTCTAATAAACTCATATTTCTTCTGTTGACTTGGCTTCATCGGTCTATTGACTTTTGTGGAACCAATTTTACCATTTGTTATGGAGTAGGAACATACCCGTACCATTTTTCATTTTGGAATCCACTTTATTTTAGATGAGAAATCTCTTTTTGAAATGGATTCTTTTTCTATTCATGCCCTTTTCTATGAATTCTGACCCTGTTTTAAAAACTTACTGAAATTAACTCAAACGAAGTTGATAATCTGACAGTTCATTTTCCTGTGGAGCAGTCTGTTCTTTGTCTTACATAAAGGGTTGTATGGTGAAATAAAGGTGAAATTAAAAGTCAAAGAATGAATTACAACAGGCTGTGTGATTGTTTATGCAGTCAGATTGTAGTTTGACTGTTCATTTGAAATAGATTGCATAAGACTTTTGTATTGATTTGCAACAATGGTAAGGCCACTTGTGTTTGAATTACATGCTAGTCCTGCATTATATTGTTTCTGTGTGCAGGTTATCAAAACTAATGAATAACCTTTTAACCAGTCATGGTGTGGTATAAGTAAAAGCTTATGAACATCTGTCGACATGACAAAATTAATCTCCACCAATGGTAGTGGGTAATGGCTGCAGAATAAATAAATAACTGGTGGTGTGTTTTTGTTTTTTTTTTTTTCCCCCGCAGGTGTACCTGGAAAGGCTGCTGACGTACGCGGAAATCGACATCTGCCCGTCGAACTGGAAGCGGATCGTTCTGGGCGCCATCCTGCTGGCCTCCAAGGTGTGGGACGACCAGGCCGTCTGGAACGTGGACTACTGCCAGATTCTCAAAGACATCACCGTGGAGGACATGTGAGTTAGCATCACCCTAAACGCAACCTCAACTCCAAGTGCTTACTCTCAGATAGGCCCTTTTGCAGAGCAGGCTGCTGACTTTTTTGGTACAATCAGATGTCCGAGGGTTGATTTGGTTGGGTAACAAAAGTCTTCATTTAGCATTGGCACTCTCTGGATTCAGTATCATTCCATGGGTTCCATCCACACACTGGAACAGTGCCTCAACAGGATGAGCAGCCCAGTAGTCTGATAGCTGCTTACCCACATACGGGCCGTTGCCCATTCGTGATGAAAATTGAGCATTGCTCTGAAGATGTAATGGAAATGAATGAACCCAGAATGATTACATTCATGAAACAAGACCAAAACAGTAGACTTTCAGCCTTCCTGGCTGGAGACCCCTCTGAGGAGTGAGGAGTAGAATGTTTTCAGCCCCCCACCCCCCCTCACCCCTTCTATTCTGGAGATAAATGTATTTGGTCTGTCGCTGCTTGGATCTGAATATTTTAGCTTGAAGAGAGCAGGCCTGACAGTTGCTTTCTTGTGCTTAATAACCAAGTCAAATCTGCAAAGGTTATTGCAGTTCTCGCCGTTGTTTTCAAAGCTTTCGGAATCTTACAGTGTTGCGTATTGAAAGTTAAGAAGAAATTCTAAGATGAATAATTTAGTGGTGCATTTTTAACACTGTTTTTTAATGCCGCTGTTTCTTTTTTAGAACTTAAGAACATACAAAAACAAATTGATGAGCTCAGGCTATCCGGTCCACCCATGCTGGTGTAGTACAGCCCGGAGAGGGCGTAGATACCCCTGGTGCTGTAGAGCTAAAACAAATAGAGGTGTCCAGGAGCTCACACAATGTAGATTAGAGACACTACAGAATAAAATAAATAAAATAGGTAATGCAGTATGTTCAGGGTGAAAAACACAATTGCTTAATAGCAAAGTAGTCCTTTAAGGATTACTGCACCGAGCCCAGTGGGTGAGGGTGGTGGGTATAGAGGGAGAGAGGGAGGGAGAGAGAGAGAGAGAGAGAGAGAGCCATTGGCTATTGCCTCCTGGTCCAGGTTATTGGCGAATGGTGTTGTAAGGTGCTGTACATTCTGAAGAGCCATTGGCTATTGGCTCCTGGTCCAGGTTATTGGCGAATGGCGTTGTAAGGTGCTGTACATTCTGAAGAGCCATTGGCTATTGGCTCCTGATCCAGGTTATTGGCGAATGGCGTTGTAAGGTGCTGTACATTCTGATGGCAGTGGGGACAAAGGGTCTCCTGAACCGTTCAGTTTGGCTGGCCACCCTGGTCCACAGAGTATCTGCCATTGGGTCTCCCACCACATGACATGGAAAAGCTGCTCCTAGCCATAGCAGCTCATAACGGCAGTGTGTGAAGGGTCCATTTTTATCTAAGAGGTGCTGGAGTGTGTGTGGGCTTTTTCTCTCGACTAGCACTAAAATGTCTGTTTCAACTGATTTGAGGCCTAGAAGATATTGATTGATTCATTCATTCATTTGGGTGTTTTAGAGCTCGGCTACTACAGTGAGAACACTGTCGGAAGGCCAAATACAACTCAATGTTTGTGTGTCAATTTACCTGCTTTGAATACAAATAAAAGCACAGCATTAATTTATTCTTTTTTCATATGGGCCTTCTCTCTTTTATTTGGCAACAAGTGAAGAGCCCTGTGGTGTTTGGTGCTGAACAACGTGAGTGACGGTGCGTCTGTGTTTGGCAGGAACGAGCTTGAGAGACAGTTCCTGGAACTGCTGCAGTTTAACATCAACGTTCCCTCCAGCGTCTACGCCAAGTACTACTTCGACCTGCGCTCCCTGTCAGAGACCAACAACCTCAGCTTCCCACTGGAGCCCCTCAGCCGCGACAAGGCCCAGAAACTGGAGGTGAGGCCAGCCCTTTGGTGCGGCGCGCCTCCCTCTGCTACAGGGGGCAGGGGGGAGGGGGAGAAAGGTAGAAAGAAAAATGAAAGGAAGAACAGAGGTAAGACAGATATGAAAAAGAAAGAAAAAGTGAGTTAAAAAGGGAAAGTTGAATGAGAGAGGTAGAAAGAAAAACTAAAACATGAAATAGAAAGAGAAACTTAGAAAGAGAAACATGAAAGAAAAATAAAACTAAAGAATGAAAAGAAAAATGAGAACGTGAAAGAAAGAAAAAGGGTTAAAGAATGAAAAAGAAACTAAAAAAAGTTAAAGAAAGACAAATGGAAAAGGGAAAGTATGAAAAGAAAGCGAAAGTGAAAGAAAGAGACTCCCATGTTTTAATGACACCTTACATAGGTCACTCAATTCCACACTACAGACACCCCACCCATTACATACTGCATGATGACAAAGATAGCTATGTTCTCAGTTCGTGCATTGACAGGCACCTGGGCAATCAACGAATCCAGTAAACTTTGCTGGGCAGGTTGTTACTTGCCAATAACAAATGGTGGAGCTGGGACTCGAGCCCCCAGGTGCAGAGCTCATATCTGCTTCCCTAACCAGCATCCTTAGCGTGTGAGCCACCTGGAAGCCGCTAACTTGTTGACTCGGGCAATAGCCAGTGATATTATGGCTTGGGCTCGGACACCTAGGCATGGGACCGGAACAGGTCCACCTTGAGCATGCAACTTTACTCCACTCACCAACCCAAGGTCCCCGTATCCATATCTTAATATCAGACATGCATGCAGGTAAATGTAGTTATCTCTGCAGACTTCGGGTCTGTTGGTTTGTGGGTAGTCTCCACTGCAGACACACGCCGGTGCTTCAGAGGGACCCGGGGTTTTGGCTGCTCGATTCGCAGCCTTAAATCGGGCCGCATCCTTCCTGCTTAAAATCCGCTCTCAGATCTTCATTTCAAGTCTGCGAAAGGGGCTCTCATGAATATTCAGCGTTGGGTGAGCGTGTGTTTTTTAATCTGCCGTCATCACGACTCTGCCTCAGACTCCCGGATCCGGCCTCGTCTGCTTTAATGACGCTCCGCGATGAGGAGCGCGGCGTCTTTATTTATCTCAGTTTCAATTCTCCTGTTAAAATACAACACAGGCGTGATGTTTTATCACTCATTCTGCCCTTTACCTTCACGGCCTCCATCAGGGAGCCACCGTTCGTCTTTTTGTTTGCGCGCTTTTTTGCACGTCAGCCGCTGAGGTTTTTCGGTGTTTTTGTTTTGTTTGTTTATTTATTTGTTTGTTTCAAACTGAAGGGTCTCTTGAGCCTGCTCACTCATGCTGAAAAGTGCCTGTCCGGTATCTGAAAGCGCTCAGCGCCAGCGTCGTTAACCGAATGAGCGGGTAGCTGCATGTATTACAGGATACGTTTCATACAGCACAAGCCGGAGCTGATATAATTTACATATGCATGTTTGCCATACATTAGCCAGGTTAAAACAAATACATTAAGACTGGCAGTATAGCAAACAATATAGCAAACAATATTTCCCATCCGTTGACATATTGACTTTTTTTTTGGGAAACGGGCCTCCTCATGGAACTATTAAGTTGTTTTTTGGCTAGCTTGAAAACCTTGGGGCCCGTTTTCGAATTTCCAGAGTGCAGTCCAGTTAAATCGGGAATAAATCACAGCTAGCCACCTTCCTGCTAATGCATTTTGAAGGTTGTTTAGCTGAGGTTATTGTGTTTGTCTCACTGGGATGTTGGTTTTAGCGGTTGCATTGGCCCCGTTTCCACCAGACTAATGGTAGTGTTTGTAATTGTGGACAGATACGGGCTCTGGTAATGATGGTCGTAAGCTTGTGACGGCGCTGATGGCCAGGCCATGTCTGCGTTCTCTGTGTGGAGAGAAGAATGTAACGGGACAGTGAGGTTCCATTGAATGAAAAGTGGGTGGAGCTACCAAACCGTAATGAGGGATTCTCTGGATCAAGACTGTATTGGCTGTGCAGAGATAAACAGTTGTGATTGGTTGAAACCAATCAAAGTCAGTGATTGACAGCTGATGTGTTATGTTGATGTTAATACAACCTGCCTGTCTTTAATTCTCCTCCTCAGGCCATCTCCAGACTGTGCGACGACAAGTACAAGGACCTGAGGAAAGTGAGCAGGAAGCGGTCGGCGAGTGCGGACAATTTGGTGGTGCGGTGGGTGCCAGCCATCATATCCTAACAGACTCAAACTGGGTCCGGTCTGTGACCCGGCTCACCTGAAGCCGCGAAACCAATCTTCTTGGAGCTCACCTTGAGGAATCCAAGAACCTTCTCAATCCAGCGAGAGGCTCAACCTGGCGCCTTGGTTCTGGCGCAGCCCAGCGGAAAACCTCACATTCGGACTATTGATTCTGTTACTATAACAGTAGCATGGGGCGCCATTCTTAAAACGTCCTGCAGGGGGCGATGCAAGACACTGAACTGAAGTAACTGAACAGAAAAGGTCAACAAAGCGGTGGAATGAAATAATCTTACCTGTGGCCTCTTATGAAGAACTTTTTTTTGTGTTTTTAATTGCACACGCTACTAGTTAACGGACCTGTGAAGGTTGGCTCCGTGACTAAGGTGGCTGAATTGGAACGGATGCTCGCGTCAGATGTTTTACTGTCTTTTCTTATGCATTCCTATGGTTTTACATTCTTGTTTGGAGCAAAACGGCCCTTTTGAGCACAAGCAATGTTTGGTCAAGCTGTCTTTGGATCTCTACGCCTTCCCTTGTGTGTTTTTACTGCCTCCCTTCCTTACAGCCAGAAATTGATGAGTGCTTTTGCTCCCTTGTTTCCGGGACTAATGTTACTGGATTGTAACGTTACTGGATGGGCACGCCCGGCATACTCCTGTTTTTGTTTCTTTTCTCATATTCCTGAGCAGGGATAAAGAATGGTGTATATTAACCGCTGTGTATGTGAGAGCTGTGGAATCTTCTTTCCAGCTACGGCTAGAAAACTTTTAACCTTGTTCAACAACCCCCCCCCCGCCCGCAAATCTACACCAAAATTGGTACTACTAATATATCAGAGAGTAGGCCTAATAGTTTTTCAGCTCTGTAAATTTACTTCTAATTCACTTTACTACTTAATTTCGTCCTCCCAACTGTGCCGTTTACAAGTGTTCCATTAGGGTTCCGGAGAGTTCCAAAGGAAGCTCTGCCAGGAGGTGGGAGGAGACTGGAGGCAGCACTGGCTTGCTTTCCTGCGGTTGTCGTGGTGATGACCATCGAGAAACAGATGAACTGAGGGAGAGCTGTGTTCCCGTTCTGGCCTCCGGCAGGTTCCCTCATAGTCCCATGATGCATTGCGTCTCTGGTGCTGCCCATCACATGCCTTGTGACAAAGAAAGACGGAGAGGAAAACGAAAACAGAAAGAGAGGGATGACGACAGATGAGTGGGGGTCTGACATCGTCTGCCACACAGGTTCCCACACGTCACATTCAGGAGTTTTCAAGTTCACCGCTCACTACTTTTTAAGTTCACTGCCCTGCACCTTTTGCCAAATCTGAAATGCACTGTCAAGAAGATGAAGTTTTATCACAGCGAGGCATTAAAACATCCTGTAAAAATAAGCATAGTGAACAGGAATCCATGTAATACCCATCTCTGAAATTTCAAGAGACTCTTCAAATTGGAGGGGGGATATCAAAATTAGAATTTCTAGGTGTTGGAAAAAGGTGTAACCCTCCAGCGATGTCGTGTCCTGATTCGTGGACTTAAAGAACTGAAATAGTGAAATAATGACATGCTGGAGTTTCTACACAGTTACAATGGAGGAGAGTTGTGGAGGTGGTCCAAGTAGAGAGAACCCTCTAGATGGGGCTGCTGTAGGCCTGATGTTACTACTGATCTGGGACCAGTGCTCGGGCAGTTGCCTCTCGTGTTAATGGCTCAGCATGTGAAAGAATGAAGAGAAACAGAAATGTGAGCGTCGCTCAAGTCGATTGATGCTCTCCCTTCTCTTTGAGGCTGAATTTTCAGATTTTAAAATCGTAACAAATGTCCCTGAAAATCCATTTTCCCCAACTGTATTCTGAAAGCGCAGAACTCTGATAAAATGATCTCGCCCCAAAATCCATTTTGATAATTTTTATGTCTTCCATTAGGCAAAAAAAAGCTAAAATGGCAGGAAGACACTTCCATGATTAAAAAAAAAAAAAAAAATAGTATTTAAAAAATTAAAATGAGAAGCGGTACATGGCCACAAAATCATATTTATGGGTATGATCATATTGCAAAATCATACATGAAGGACCGGGCACTTTCAAAACTGAACACAAGAAGAAGGACACGTACATCCAGCCTAGAGAAGGGAATCCTGGGATAGGGATCCACTGGACATACAGCGTGTGGTGGACTGGATGACAAAGATTTTAACACCAATAACAGTGTCTGTCGTTGTGCTGCCGATGTGGTGCATCTCCTCCTTGTTCTCTGGGCTATATTTTCTGCTGTCTCCAAAATGAATATACTGTATATTTTTGAGGAGAACTGAACGTGATGCCATATTTTTTTTTTTTTTTTTTTTTTTTTTTTTTTTGCTCGTGAACTTGATCTTTTAGCCTGAACCTGAGCCTTTGTTTATGTTGTAATACAATTCTTCCAAAATTAATAAAAGAGTAAAATTAAAAAAAAAAAAAAAATCTAAAGAAATATGGCATGATGGAGCTCATGCCGAATTATTGTGTCGTCTCTTGGACATTTATTTTTTAATTAGATCTTGCAGTAAAATATGTGAAAATTTCTGTTTCAAGAGTAACTTTTATCATTTGTATCGTACTCAAAGAAAATCAACCTTGTTCACAGAAGCATTCAGATATATAATTTTGAAATGAAACTTTGTACAGTGTATAAAATATTTAAGATGATTAAAAACATGACTTTAAAAAAATGTATTGAAATATTTATAACTTGAGTGCTAATCAGTATTTATAGTAAGAGAAAATGCCCTGGTTTATTAATGATTTAATTATTTCCCAGTCTTGTTCTTAGAGATTTTCATTCATTTAATACAGGTTGAGGAGAAGGTCTGTCGTTGTTCATATTTAAAACGCGCTTATTTGACATGAGTTTTCATGTAGCAGTGTTTTCACATTTCAGCTGCTGTCAGTGTTTTTATTAATTGCTCAAAAACTAAAAGTTTTAACTTTCTCAGTTTCAGAAGTAAATCTGTCTTTAAAAAAATGTTTAAAAGCAGTCAAAAGAACTATTCTGTGTTATCAGTTTTGAATATTTAATCTTTTTTTTTTTATTCTCTTTTTTGTCATGGCTCAGCCCAGTTTCATTGTACTGTACCATCTAATGGAGCTCAGACCAGCAAATCTGAGACAAAATGGAGGTTAAATGGCATCGCTTACTCTAAACAGCGATACCAGCTTCATTCCCCTCAACTGTGCTCTTTAAATTCTGTTTCCCATTCCATGCTGGTATGTCTTATTTAGTCATCTTATTCATTAAATGTAATAATTAGTAAGTGAAAATTACAATACAGGTATTTTTATACTTGTAGTACTTGTTAGTCCCTGAAGAAATATGACCAAGTAGGAGGTATTTTTGCTTCCAACAAATTATTATTTCGAAAAATGATTTCTGCACCACAGATTACGGTTGAGATGGATTACATTTACATTATTCCCACCTGATATCCGATGTCATGGAAGTTTGCACAGCCTTTTTTTAAGCAGTCTGGAATGGTTTTTTTTTTAATTTTTGGGAAGTAATACATTGTAAAAGTGTTATCGATTTAGCTGTTCTAATTGAATTGGCCCGTTTGAGGATGCAGAGAAGATGTGGTTGAAGATGTTTGTCTTTGGATGGATGCGATTTTGGATTTGAAGGGAGATCGTAATGGTTAAACTGTACCCTGGTTTCCCGAAGAAGAGCGCTGACACTGTGTTTGCATGTGTGTGCGTGCGTGCGTGCGTGTGTGTGTGTGTGTGAGAGGTAGAGGGAGAGAAACTGTCAGGAAAGCAAGGGGAATTGAGGTTACGCCCACACACTCACTCTGCAGTGCTCAGTTCTCCCTGTGAACCCTGGCATATATGAAGTGTGCATGTCTGTCCGTCTCAGAAACTCTACGCTTTGTGATCAGTTGTGAAGCATTATTACCGCAGGGTCATAATGTGCAGTGGTGTGTTTTGTTTTCTCCTGGTTTCTAAGGAAGGGTTTAATCCTTGAAGGAAGGAACCTCCTTAATTTTCACAGTGGGCTTTCCAGTACTGATGTCACACGCTGTGGCGCAGGAATTCATTTTCTGTTCTATGAATCATTCCCACCCCCCCTAAACACAAAAATACAAATTAGTGAAATATCCAAATTTGGCATCATGCTATAGTGGTCATGTCCAAAGCCACATTCATTTCCCTGAAGAATAAGGCTGGATATTGAAGAAAACTGAGTATTAGTGTTGAATATTGTGCCATTTCTGTGTTGAGGGGGAATGAATTTGTATGACCAGAGTGTATGGGAACAAAAAAGAGTGAGTGTGAAAGAGAGGAGAAGAAAAATAGAGTGATGAACGCAGACATGTATGTGGATCTCTGAGTCGTTTGGAGAGGCTGTGGTAGCCTCTCGTGAATGGAGAATAATTAGCAGACGATTGTACTTCATATTTATTTAATGTGCTTATGCTCTGTCAGGGTATCATGGCAGAGCTCCAGTAAACCGGGTCCAGTTGGCAGGTGACAGGTGGACCCATGTGCTGTGAACTCTACCTCCAGATGGAGTTTCTTTGCTTTTTTTAAGGCTGTAAGGATTAGTTGGAACTGAACATTAATTGTCTGTATATTATTGGTTTTTACCTGTGCTAACAAAAAATGACTGCTGTAAAATGTGAGTTCCTTAGATTTTATGATTTGTTTTATGTTTTTTGTATTATTATGTCAGTGTTTTATGTTCATAGATTTTGAAATGATTCATGCTTCATTTTTTCCCTCCCCTGTTCTCAGTTTGCCAAACACGAAGTTGAACCTCTTGGGTGATCTTGGTTGATTGTATTTTCTGTTTGTTGTGTAAAGTGATCTTGTCCGTTTCGTTCTCTGGGACTTAAGACTGAGTACGAGCATGATGTCTCTGTTGTAATCTTTTTGATTTCACAGATGGACCCATTTCACAAAACAATGTTCTGAAATCTACAAAAGAAATAAAACTTTTCAACTTGCAATAAAACATTTTTCTCCTTTGTATTGAATTCTTTTCCATTTGTAGGCATTGTGTGTTGAATACATTGCAGGCTGGGTGAACAGCAGAATGCCTCTATTCCTATAAGCTTGCATTTACGCACAAAGGAAAATGTAAAACATTGATATGCTTTAAGGAAGACTCAGCACATAGAATCAAAAGTAACTGTCTATATCAAAAGTGGGGAAGACAGAGGCAAGCAGAGTTCTGAGTAAAAAATGTAAAGATATTTCAAATGTCTACACAGCCAAGATAGATCTAAGGCCTTCAATACCTTTTGAGTTCTGATGTAGAGAACCTTGAGCTGTATCCAGCCGAAGTCAAACTAATATGTGATGGGATGATCTGATGGAATACGCTGCTTGTCTGGGGTTTCTGAACATGACCTATTTAAATTCAACCACTGACGAAGCACCTCGCTGTTGTTTGCTCCACCATAGAATTGTGGGTAGTTGTAACATTTAAAAAAATCTCCCCTTTTTTTATACACAAAAACTCAATGATGTCATCAGCCCCATCTACTGTCTCAGGGGAGGGGCATCAACGTGACTCGCCCCAATCATGTGGCAGTTAACCCTCACTAATTTACTCATTCCCAGTGCCCCGCAAGTTGTGAGTATGCTGTGCTGATGGATGAACCTGCAGTTACCCAGCTGGCCAGGAGGGGGTGCTGGTGAGTCATTAGACTGAGTTTAACTAGCTTACACCTTGTATTTCTCTGACAAACCTGAGACAATAGCTGCCTCACCACAAACTACAAGATGAGGTGTGTGGATCTGCACCTTAAACCCTGTGCCACCTGGAGACCATTAAGATTTAATCCTAGATCTTTGTTAGATTAAATCTTTGTGATCAGGTTGCTTGCATTGAGACACAGCCCTATGTTCCCTCAGGTGTTTGTGGGTCTTCCATTACAGGCAGGGTAAAAGAAGGCAGGTCAAAGGGAGGCTGTGTGTGAGCCAATCCTCCAATAAAATGCAGATAATGTGCAATAAATTGTGCAGAGTTGGATACAAGAGCTGGTCACACAGGGATGGAGGAATCCAGTCTGCGAAATGACTTTCTTGTTGCGCACCATCGCCCTCTGCTGGTAAAATGGTTGACTGCAGTCGTCCCTGTTCAAGCCCAACAGCGATTTTTTTTAACTCCTTAGGCATGAATTATTTCTCTTACTTGAACAAGTGCTTCGCTTGTTTGGGGAATTCAGCGCTGTGAAATAGCAGGAGAATCTCCGGTGGTTCTCCTGAAAGGAGCAACCACCGCTGCCGAAAATATCCCGGCAATGTTAGCTACCCAGCATGCCTTGGGCAAGCAAGAATAGCTCCCGGTGGGACTCAGAGTCTCCTGTCTTCTGTTGTCTGGGAGCAGTTGTTGCTGGAAGAGGGAAGGAAAGAGAGAGACAGAGAGAGAGAGAGACTCGAAAAGAGGTAAAACTCAAGCCACCGGCACCCTGGAAGACTAGTGTGTGTGACCCAGCGTAATCCTGACTGGACCGGCCTTCCCAGACAACACCTACAGCTGTGTGCAGATTCCTCTCTGCTAGAAGCCTTGGGCCTACCTGACTGCCACCTGAGTTTCCGTCTGTTGTCTTTGGACTCAAACGGATACCCCCCCCCACACACCTCTGGAGCTCTTCTTGAGTGCTCCTCTCTCTTTCTCTCTCCCCCTCGGGTGGTGACGGCAGCGGTGGGGGGGCGCAGAAGGGGGCAGCGTGTCCGTGCTGACAGCATGGGTGCACACGGCATCATGGGAGATCTCTTCATAACCATCAGCTGCAATATCACCATCATAGGTGGGTACTCAGCTTGGTGCTAGATGGGGACTGATTTTGTCACTGGGGAGAATAGGGCATTCAGTATTCCATTTGACCTAGAAATGAATCAATAGAGAAGTAATGTGAGCATAAAGGTGTTTTTTATTATTTTATAAAATACTGTTATTATATCAATTTGTGACAAAAACTGATGGAAAAGGAAAGGATTTTACATAATAATGTCTCCATGATGTATGATGTTGTTCAACAATTTCACAAATAAGAATAGAGAAATAACTAAAATATTTATGGTGATACAAACTTTCGTAATGCTCAAACAGTAGCTGGAGATTCAGATTGAGTGTGTACATTCAGTGTGCCCTTGTGGGCATTTTGCAGAAACAATTCATCTTCCATTAGCTGCTGGGCAGCGTTCAACACTATCAGTGCTGTGCAGGTTTTCATAAGCGTTTTATATGTTTGACAAACTGGTATGAGCAACTTCAACAAAAACTTGGCAGATGCCTGCCTGTACGACTCTAAACAAATATTTGATCAGATTTAAAGTGTGCTGTAACTTATAATATAATGAATAACACTGTGTACATGTCATACTTTCACAATTAGATGGGTTTGTGACTCAGCTGCAATTATGCTTCAAACAACATTTACATACAATAGTTACACTTTCAAAGTAATTATTATGGGTGGTGGCATAGTGTTGGACATAATAGGCTCAAAGGTGGCAGTTTCAATTCCCAGGCACTGCACTGCCATTGTGCCATTGAGCAAGATGCTTCACCTAAATGACTTCACTAAATATGTATTGTTAAATATACTTTACTGACCAGTCAGTTTGCGTTAATGTACTCTGCTGTTAAACTCATTAAGACTGCCCAGTGCTGACCGGCAGCAGATGGGCTCCCCCTCTGAGCGCGGCTATAAGCAGGGTCTCGTCCTTCTCCTGGAGGAATCTTTCCTTGCCACCTGTCACCTTTGACTTGTTCTGAGGAAAGCAGCTCTAGTCTGAGAAACTGGAAAAGCTCCAATGCAAAATGTATAGCTGCTTTGTGACAATATTCTTGTAAAAAGTGATACAGAAGATAACACTGAACTGAACTAAATATCCAGTTGCACATATGCACAGCATGTAAAAATATGGACTGTGCAAGCAAGCCCATCTGCTAAATAGCAAAAATGTAATTATTTAATACATATTAATGAAATATATATGTAAAATCAGTGATAGTATGTTGTGTTTTTGAACAAAAGGAAAAGTCTGGCTGGTTCTGCTGGTGGTGCTGAGGTTTCCTGCTCTCCTATTGGCTGGATTTCCCCTGTATGGAGACGAGCAAGAGCGCTTTGTGTGCAACACCATCCAGCCCGGCTGCGCTAACGCCTGCTACGACATCTCCTCCCCCCTGTCACCGCTCCGCTTCTGGTCCGTCCAGCTCCTCTCGCTCCTGATGCCTCTCGCCGTCTTCGCCGCCTGCGTCTTCCACCGGGTGTCAGCGGCGAGTCTGGCGGCGGAAAGTCCCGGAAGCTGTGTCGAAAACCTCTCTACGGGGATGCTCCGGAACCCTTCTGCTGTTCAGGGGCGGGGCTCTGACACTCGGGGGCGGGCCTTTGCCGTCCAGGGGCGTGGCTTTGCTAGCGCTTACCTCGCCCAAGTGCTTCTGCGGACTGGGCTTGAGGCCGGTTTTGGGGCGGCTCAGTACCTGCTCTTCGGGCTTGGCGTCCCAAGGAAGTTCGTTTGCTACGAGGCGCCCTGCACCTCCATGGTGGAGTGCTTCACCTCCAGGCCCGCAGAGAAGAGCACCATGCTACTCTTTACCCTGGGACTCAGTGCCTTATCCCTCCTGCTCAGCCTGGCAGACCTGGCCTATGCCTTCTGGTGGTGTGTGAGGCAGAGGAGGGAGAGGGAGGACGGTGATGAAGATGATGCGTGAGGAGGATGTGAAGGAGAAGGTCGAGGAGAAGGAAGAGGACTACCTCTCACTGAACAATGTAAGAGCAGACCTGGGGGCCTCCACTACATTCCGCAAGAGAGGAGCCAGCCAATCAAGAGCTGAGGAACCAGGCTCTGCCCACCTGCTGGAAGTTGGGGACAGGGCTGTGGGCACTGGCACTCATTTGAAGGAGGCGACGGGCCCAACGCTAACTGCAACAATGCCCACATGGATACTGAGGGGGACGGGGAAGGGGGAGATGGAACCGAACCCGACTGAACCCAGATGCCAGGGGACGCCACGTCCCAAAAGGCCACCCCCGACCCCACGGCAAGGTAGACGCCCCATAGGGACCCCCACTATGGCCCGCGCCCAGAGGGTGGGACAGCGCACCCTGGTGGACACTGTGGAAACGCGGCCAGAAAGCGCTGACTCAGAGAGGAGAGCATGGGTGTGAACCAGTCCTAAGACCCCTGAAAGTGGCTAAACATGCAGAGCCCCACACACATACATGAAGGCAGTATGCCGAAAAGTTTGGATGTTTTGTGCCTTATATTAACTGTAAATTGCTGAGTGTGGATATTTAATTATTAAACCATTTTGTTTTAATTTTACTTTTTATCATGTAGTGGCATTACAAGATTGATTCCTGCCGGTGGCAACCCCTGCCTAAAGACTTAAGCCTGAATGGACCCAATTTTAGCCAGCGTGGGTCAGCCCTGTCCAAAAGCAGCTGCCGCTTGGTCCCATCTGTTGGTCTCGTCGCAGGTTTTTCTGCACCGTGTCTCTCGCTCAGAGGACTAAATCAGGCCACACCTGACCAGCCGTGACCCTTGGTCGACGCAGGCGTCTGAGATCGTTTTAGACGCAGGGTCTGGCGGTCTGAGTGGAGCACAAAATGGCTGTACACCAATATGTCTGCCACCCATTGGTTAGGAGATCTGTTACATCACCAGTTTACTCAAACAATGGCACATTGAAGCCTCTCAACACAAAAAAATTTGGATGGAGAGCACTATATGCGATCTGTTATCTATGGTTTGAGTTTCATATCAAATGACAACTTAGATAATTTAAAGCAGACACGGCTAATAAAAAAAGCTTTGTTTTGAGCTGTTTTAATAACGACTGTCAAAAAGATTAATTACTCTAGGGGTGTTGGTGTTTTCTGACATCATTGTGTTGAATATGACTGCTGGTAATTTCAGAATGATATGAAAGATATTAAACTTTTTCTTTCATATTCCCTTGAAAGGTTTTGATTTTCATTCAGGAAATTGAAGCTTTGTCCATTTTGGTTTCTGCACTCTCATAACACCTAGTTCAATATCTGTTTTAACGGCGTTGTTTTCACAGACATCTTTGTTCTTTTTTGTTACAACTGGACGTTATATGCTATTGTATGAGGGGCACTCAATTTATGTTTTAGAAAGTATCTTACTGATGTGTGTTCAGATGTTTTTAGATGGTTCACAGTCCATCAGTGAATGGCTAAAATTAGTCGTCAATCACTTACTTGTGTCAACTGATAACAAGGTTTTGCCCTTCACAATAAGACACTATAATAATGTGCAACCAGTGCATCACTTGAAGCATGAAATATAAAATAAACTCACTTTCATTGTCAAGGTACATTATTCTCCCATCACGTGTTAACAGTGAGGTATCTTAAAAGACAGATGACTACTCTGGAAAACTTAACATACTTTCTGTAGTTTGTTTGGCCCTTGAGAGCTGTCCAGTAGACAATCGTGTGTGATCATGCGTGAAAGACGGTATCAGTCTTTACTGCCCTCCTGTGGCAGATGAAAGTCAGTACAGGTAGAGTGAGTTAAAATTGATTCAAATGCCATACTACCACCCCGCTACACCATATATAAACACTGCATAAACCCCGGATAAACATAGAATACATGCAGTGGTGAACAAATACGGATCCTGACAAACCCATAATGCCCCCTGTTGCTGTGAAAGATTCAGCTGGATTCAAACATGTAGCCAAGAAGTGGGAAAAGCCTATTGACCACACAATTGTGTGATGTCACTGTCAAAGCGCATTCAGCGCTGCAGTAACCGTACACCGATGCATTCCAGGAGTCCTCCATGCGGACCGAACCGGTTCGCTTCTGTTCTCGCACTTAGGCACACACCCTGCACTTCTAAACACTCTGTCGGGACAAAACGAAGCATGGCTTTCTGGGCAGTGACTGGAAATGACCCCATCTTTTTTTTTTTCCTTTTCAAAAGTGAACGCTCCACAAAAGGAAACATGATTCGTTTGATCGTATCAGTGAGTCCCCCGTGGACCGAGGGACCGCGGTGTTCCTTTTACACAGTGGGGGGTGTGAACTGCGTGGGCGCGCCGACTGAAAAAGAAGCCAATCGTCTGGGCCGGCTAATTGTCGCCAAACAACAGGTGGCGCGTTAGCGACATCCAAATAATTACTGGGAAATATAACAACTCGCTCCTGACTATCATTAGCCCTGCCATACACAACACCAATCCTTTGTTCATTCCTAAAAAAAAAATCTGCTTTCTTTCAATAAAAAAACATAAAAATCTATATCCACAAGCAAAGTAAACAGGAGGCATAGTTTAACGAAGAGGGAGAGAGAGATAGATAACCAATTAGACTCCATTTCCAGGACATGACTATTTCATAGCTGAGAAGCACACCACTCAAGTCCTAGATGGCACACTGTTGACTTGTTTTCCCTGTTCGTTCACAGGGCCAAACATTAAGTGGCTAGGTCTATATCTCACATCACATCTTACTATCCTCAGTCATGTAAAACTGGACATTCACAAATAACTATTTAAATACCAAGCTGAATCTGCTGGGCCAAATAGGCTTAGCAAATTGTGTAAAGAAAAGAAAGTGGCATGAATGAATGAATGAATGAATGAATATATGAATTAGTGTGAGTGTAGTTGTATAGAGTTACTTCACTGCTGCATAGACTGCGTAAACACTGCAGAGTTTTATAGTCTTTTTGTATGTTTACACATTCAACATGACATACTTTTATACCAGAGCAGACTACACACCTAACAGTTTTTTTTTTTACATAGTGTCTGCGTTAGAGTTCCTTACAGTTCCTGAGCCCCCTCTTGCCTAAACTGTGACCTGGGAGTTACCTTGGCCTCCCCCTGTCGTTTGAGCAGTTCTGTCATGAACACAGTCAGAGGACTTTTAAAAAACACATTATACTGAATAATTGGTATATCGTTAACTGCAAACCCAGATTTGTATGATCTCTGTTACAGGGGAAAGTTTGTCTGATCGCAGTCTGGAATGCAGCCGCTGCAGCCAACGGTTAACATCCTTCTAGTGTGAAACTGATGCCGCATAGTTTTGAAATAAACACGTCAGTGATTATTCAGGACAATGCGCTCTATTTTGACTGCTCTTTCGTGAGTTTGGCCCATTTAAACACAGACCCCAGAGTGTCCATTCTTCACCTGGGGAGCTGCGCCAGAGTCAGGCTTTCGCTAGGCAAGCCCAATGCCAAGAAACCCATTCATGCATTCATCACCTTCCGTTTAGACTCCCATAATGCACTGTAATCTGGACTCAGTGCCAGAGTGCTCCTCAGACTCCCAAACCATCCAGAATTCTACTCCCTCCGCATCCCCCAGCCCCCTCTACAGTTCACATGGATGCCCTTAAAAAATTCCACTGGCTGCCAGAAACAGCCAGAACCAACTTCAAAGTGACCGTGTTGTGTCACACACTACTTCAGAACCTACCTTTATGACATCATGGTCACCCCTAACAACCATCAACCTGGGGTCCTCCACAGCTGGTTAACTGTCCACCCCAAACTCTCCACAGCCCATAGTGATCAAAGAATGAGTTGTCATGACACCATGGGTTACCAGTAACCCACTAATCTGAGAATGGTTCAAGAACCAGTGTAAACGCTTCTCCGTCTTGGTCCCACTGTTCTTTGAGTTTCTTATTTTTTTCTTTAAATCTTTTTCTGGTTATCAACAGGATATAATGTGAATGTTATCAACATTCACTATAAAGCATATGCAAATTTTGTTGTTAAAAGATGAAAAGGTGCATCCAACAAGTAGATTATGTAGACAACATATTTTGTAAAATAATTGTTCCTGAAAATTTTCTTTGACCATTGGTTTAAGTGAGACAGTGAAAAACAAATTATTTTAGTAAATGCATGCCCTTTTTGGAAAAGTGGAGTAAATGACTAACATTTGTCATGTTTATGAATGGGTTTTTAATATTTTTATAAGTACACACGTGACATTGTTTTAAAAAAATATGCATTCATAGCGAAACATTTTGGCTTATCTCGAGAAGTTTAAGATATCGAAAAGAAACGAGGTACACACGGATGTACCACTCTAACCATTGTGTGGTGCAGAATTTATATCACCTCAAGGTGGCAGTATAGGTACGTAATCGTTAAGAATTCAATTTGCCTATAACACTCAAAAGCCTTCCTCTGGGCTACCTCCAGGCAACGAATAAGTATGTGAATGTTAATATGGCGCATAATTAATCTATATTTCAAATTAAATTTCAGCTCTCTGTGACGAAAAACCCAAGGGTGGAGAGGATGAGTGCACTGCTTCAATTTAAAATGACATTTCAACAAGTCACCAATACAGGCTATATACACAAAAACATAAGCATGCAAAACTCGAGAGACCTGTAGCATGTCATTTCATTTCAGAAAAGCACAGAGTGGCCCTACTGTTGTGAAACAGGGTATATATACATAATAAAATCAAGGGCAAAATGAATACAGAGAATGCAATTACATCTCTGTTGTAACAGTCCTTGTAACTGGCAGTCAGGTGGGCAGGTCAAGGGTATATTTGAGGCCACATTTTCAGACCAAGATGCACATTATTGAAAAGAGAGACAACAGAACCAGAAGCAAAATTAAGGCCTGTAGCCATTCCTCAGTGGACTCCCTCATTAACCAGCGGTGGGTATGGATTTATTCCATTGGCTAATTCACTCCACTTGACCACACCAGTGTGTTTGGAAAGTGTTTTTTTTTTCTTGCTATGCCTCTATAATGAAATCGGCAAACACTAGATTTATGGCTGTGGGCATTCATAATGAAATTTAAATGGATAGTCTTGTTGCTGGGAGCTAAATTATGAACACTTTTTAAAAAATCAAGAGGAGTTTTATTTGAATAACCTTTAAATCAATGGGAAACCAAAGCCCATTCCATGAAATTATTAAAACTAATATGTGCCCTGAGGCTGAACCTGAATAAAAATGAAGAAAAAAAATTCTTATAAAGTTATATTTTGTGATATTTGAGGTTCATTTTTGAGCCGTTGTGTAGTACAGTGCAATTTACCAAAAAAAAGTGATTCTCAAGTTTGCACGTCAAAAACTTCCAAAACTTGTGTTCTGCTGATATACTCTGATTTCATTAACATTCAAGGTTATTCGTTTAAGCTTTGCAGATGATTGAAAGATATTCACATCACTTATGTTACCAAATGAGACAGAGTCTGTGTTGTACCTAAATGCAGTGACAGTTTATGTCAGACAGCACTGCCGCTCTCAGTGCGCCAAACCTAGCCCTCACAGACTGCACTGCTTTTGCTCCTATGTGGCACCACCTGAGTTGTCCGCGTACAAAAAAGTGTGCATAAACAGACTTCATTGTAATCCTCATTGGTATAAAATCAAAAAGTGGTCATAGGATGCTACTGTTTGGGACTGATCTGTTATCTTACAGTGTATTCTTACAGTTTCTGTTAAAAGGACCTCACCCAATGTAAAAAAAAAACTTCTGCTCAAACCGACAGTGTTCAGTTAGTACTACCAAACATCTACTGGGCCATAGTTTCACAGTCCTTTTTTCTAAGTGCAGCATAATCATACCAGAGTTACTGCCTTTGTCAATTTGTTTCTTTTCAGATCAGACAGCCACAGCAAACAGGTGTCAGTTCATTATACGGTTGTTCAAACTGTTGTAGCTGCACATTTAACAAGTTTGGGCAACCAGTGCTCTTTAAAGCCAGCTAGCGCAGAACTCACATACCCGCAAAGACACTCAGGATTGCCACTGGCCTGTACTTTGCCTGGTTTTACTGTTAATAATGTGAACGCAGATGGGACCGTTGTCAGCTCTAAACGCATCCTCCCTCTGCATTTGGGCTAAGAAATTGACTAATTGGGTAGCTTCAGCACATTTTAGACTAGCAAAAAGTGGGATTTAGGTAGTCGACCACACACTGGGTGGGTAATTACCCTTAGCCATTAGGCAGGATAACAGACAGCTCCCTCTAGACTGACATCTTGATAATCAGGCCTAGGGCCTCGTTTGACAGCGCAGAGGCCACCCTTCCAATTACTCCCTCAGTAGCCGACGTCGCGCGATGGGAAGAGTCAGGGAAATAACGCATATTTCAAATTAGGAAGGCAACGGCAAGCCAGGGAAACGGCTGAGGAGCTTACGTTACGCGCACGGAAGTGTGTTATTCCTTACATATCCAGCACGTTGGAAAAAAAAACACACTCATACACACATATGGAAGGTGTTCCTAAGTTTAAATAATAGTTTAACAAAGACAACTTCTTTTATACACTCCCCTTACAAAAGGCTTATTAAAGGAAGGGACCACCTGTAGGGTTTCTATGGCTAATTCAATATTGCCCCCGCCATTACCCTGGACGGCAACCTCCATTCAAACAAAACACAGAATCCTCCTTAAACAGGCCGTGCTCGTTATCCGACGTTCACAAAATTGCTACAAGTTTGTCACCAACAAAACATGCGAAGCCCCCCCCCCCCTTACCCACATCCTTTCATTCAACCAATTTGAAAGCACCACAGTGGCAAATTGGGCCGACAAAAAGAAAAACCTTGGATTCTTGAAAGAAATCGTCCTGCACGTCATCTTTCCATGTTACTGAAAAGAAAGATCAAAGTTTCCGAAATAAAGAGAACCTCCGAACTCCCCATAGATTAGCACTATTCACTTGGCCCTTAGGACATCAATCACCACGCCACCGGACAAGCAGGTTGCCAGTTCCATGATGACAAAAAGTTATTCAACTTTAAACAACCGAAATATGTGCCCCTTTTCGCTATGGAGGTCCTCCTTTTGTGATTTCTCACACAGGCAAGTGTTACAAGCGTTTAAAACTCGAGTGAACAGGTTACTATTCAGTATTGCTACTGGCCAAAAATTAGGAAGCAGCATGTGTGAACATTCACCAAAATTTATTTTATTGTCAAAATAAAAATATTTTCTATCACAAAGCTTTTTTTTTTTACACAAATTTACAATCTTGTATAAAATTTTATAAACAATTTACACGTTTGTACACAATTATATAAATACATTTTGCAATTTAAAAACCCGTATAAGACATTAAGGCTTATTTCAGATAATCTTTGATAGTGTGAATGCAGTCAATTTAAACTCAGGAGCCCAATGCTGCGGCAATGGAAAATGAGTTGCCAGCTTGAATGTCAACATTTAATGCAATAAACGCATCCTTGCTTGAAATGAAAGGGGCATTGCCCTTAATGCCAAACCATCATCCACTGTAAGTCATGTGCATATATATAAAGCAAGGTTTTAGCAGTGTTAATGGGTACAACATTTTTCACTGGCGTCAATGCTTCTGCCTAATAGGAATCATTAGGGGGTCATTAACATGCAAATGACAAGACACTGATAAGACAATCCCATAACAATTAGCGGTCCATTCTCCTTTTCAAACCCGCGACAATGGCATCTGCTTTGGGTAAGAGACCGAACTCCCCGTGCCCGACCTCCACGTCAGTCCCGTGCTAACGTCGCTGTACATCGACCCGCTCGTGGCTTTGCTACCCCAGCAACACCGCGTGCAGAAAGTTCTCCAGGACTCTAGAGTCTTCCCGGACCAAATCCACACGCCTGACGTGATGCCCACCAGAAGACACATGAAGTACTTCAGCATGAAGACGGCGTAATCCGGTTTGTGCGAGTCCTGCTCCAACAAACAGGAGCAATTGTGGGCAATTTCCCAGCTCTGTCTGTTGTGCTGCTCATAGAAATAGCAGGCGACTATAATGGTTGCAGGTACAGTATAAAGGACGGTAAAAATCCCAATCCTGATCATTAGTTTCTCTAGTTTGTCTGTTTTGGTTCCCCCTTGTTTGATAACACTTCGGATCCTGAATAATGACACGAATCCCGCTAAAAGGAACATAGTTCCGATAAACAAATATATTACCAGAGGGGCTAGCACGAAGCCTCTCAGATTGTCCAAATTCTGATTGCCAACGTAGCAGATTCCAGCCACAGTGTCACCGTCGACTGAACTAAGTGCCAAAACAGCGATGGATTTCATGCTCGGGATTAGCCAGGCAGCCAGGTGAAAATATTGCGAATAACTTGCGATGGCCTCGTTGCCCCATTTCATCCCTGCCGCGAGGAACCAGGTCAGGGACAATATCACCCACCAGATAGAGCTGGCCATGCCAAAAAAATAAATAAGCAGGAACACGACTGTGCAGAGAGCGGGACCAGTCGTTTCATAATGAATATGCTCATACTCCCGGCTACAGGCCACCTTTTCGTGTCCGGCGATGAGTCTCACAATGTATCCCACCGAAACAAACATATAACAAGCAGAGAGAAAGATTATCGGCCTCTCGGGGTACTTGAATCTATCCATGTCTATCAGGAAAGTTGCAACCGTGGCGAAAGTGGACACGAAACACAGCACTGACCACAGTCCTATCCAGAATGCCGTGAACGTCCTCTCGTCCTGGGTAAAGTAGGGGTTGTGGCACGGCATTGCGCAGTTCGGGATATGTCCTGTTTTCACTCTGTTGTAGAGCGGGTGACGGTCGCTGTTAACCTGCACCATAGGCGAGCGGCACTGGCATCCCGGTTCGCAGGCGGACATCGGAGGCTTGAGTCTGGGTCGGCTGTGTCCATTCTTGTTCTTATTGGGGTTGAACGGTTTAGCCGGGTAATTCGTCGGTTTGGACAAGACCGGCGAGACGGTGGTTAAGTCAGTTCTGTTGTAGTCCATGCAGAGCGTGTCCGGGTTCCCTTGCACGGGCAGGAGGTCGCATCTCATCCTGTCTGGCCAGGGGAAGCCGTATTGCCTCATCAGGGGCGCGCAACCCGCTCTCGCGCGCTCGCAGACGCTCCGGCACGGTGGCAGCGGTTTCTTGTAGTCCTCCAAGCATATCGGAGTGTACATGCTGCAGAGGAAAAACTTCAGGTCCGGAGAGCACTGGATTTCCACAAGAGGCCAGAACTGGTGCACTTCCAAGCCAGCCTCGTCCTGCGTGTCGTGATTGAACTGGTTCGGCATGTAGGTGTAGTTGTAGCCGATTCCTTTGCACAAAGGTACTGATATCTCCTGACACGTTAGCTCCTTAGCAGTGGTGCAGCTCGACCTCCGCATACTAGCGAGAGCAATAAACAGGTATATTCCCAACAGGTAGCACGCCATCCTTTGACGCTGCCTCTCACTCTCTTGATGAAACAAAGGCTAAGTTTCTCCAGTAACAGAAAAAAAAATCAGTCCAATCAGATCCAGAATAACGAAACCATCTCGCCTTTCCCACGGATTTGCAACCACTTGGCAATCCGCGTATACTCGTGCAGAGCTTCTGAGTAAAAATATTAGTCTGGCTTTCAGACGTCTAGTCAAAATGGCTGAGGAGTCGGAGCGCCGACTACTTTCCTCGCGCAGTGCTGTGAGCCCTCTAAACCCTGCGCTTTCACCAGCGTCCATTCGATTACAAATACACAGAGATGTCAAGTTTGTCGCCTCTGCCGTTCTCCACACTCGCATGTCCACAGTCCGACTTCCTTCTGAATGCTGGTGAGGAATGTTGCTTTGAATATTTATACGGAAGGCGGTGAAATCACTCCCCCTTACTCGATTGTCTAATCGCTGAACGGCAGGGGCGGAGTACAAGCCTAAGTCAATCAAGTGCCTCTCAGGGAGTTTAGCTTGTTTGTTAGACTTGTTTGCTTGGCACTAATGTGCTAATCTTTAATTGATTTATTTCTGTTGTTTCTTTTGTGGCATACAAACACACATCCCAGACAAAACAGTCATTCATTATTTTAAATCTGAATCGACTTTTTTTAAAAATGTAAGTGAACAAAGAGCTCAATTTCACCCGAACACACTCACCATATCTCGAAAATTTGAAACAGCATCCTAAATAATAAAGCTTTAAGATTTACATCCAATCACACTGAACAGTGAAACATTGTATTAATCGAAGCAAAACATCTCAATCGCTATGTACATCGAATAATCTTCATAAAATCACCCACTCTAAAACGACTATGCAACCAAATTGAGCAAAACTAATATTTCGTATGTTTAAATTGTAGGCAAGAATAGGCTACGTTATTTCACGCAGTATTTTGATAACTGGCTACTGTATGTAATAAACCAAGTCTTATCACAAATAACCCAGGTTCGATAGGTTAATTTGCGTTTGTTAAGACGTCTTGGGGGGTTGTGTTCAACATATAATGGGATGTTTATGTCTAAATTCATGTGGTGATGTTTCGTTTAACGCCTGTATAGGATTCACGCAGCGACTGTAATTGCCGTAATGCCGTGGACAAGCAGTGTGTAAGGGGGTTGAAGACCCCCCTCCCTGTCCTCTTAAAATATTTGGCCACAGAGACAGCGCTGATAGTTAGCAAACAGACACATTTGCATTGCGTCCTTCCCCTAATGCATTCTAGGCAACATTGGCTAGACCAGACCTATTTTTAAGGAGATAAATAAGACATTGTTTTGTCAGTTTCATTTCCTGTAAAACCCCAAGTTGTATGTCTGCTGAAAACACCTTAAACTACCCTTACAATGTTACCACATTTGCTGAGTAAAAAATCCCAGACTTTAGCAATGAAAATAACAATGAAACAGAAGAAATTGCGCCCTTGTATTATTATATATATATTTTTTGCAAAACCAAAGAAGGTAGAGATTCCTTACTTTCCCTCCCAGCCAACGTTTGTGCCCCTTAGTGCCAAAGTCTGCTAAAAGATATATTCAGTCTAAACACTTCTCACAAAATGACACATTTTTCCTCATAATTCAGTTACACCGTTACAGTGGGGGCCCTCAGTTTTTTGGGGGGTAGCTTTCAATGGGGCTTTTCCCGCTCTTAAAACAAGTCACTAACCACAGGTGGAAAAACCTAGCAACAGGTGTCCCGTCTCTTAGCCCTGGGCAAGTATAATGGCAGCAGATGAGAATCAGCATCGGTTTCACAGATTTTTGTCTATCGGAGGCCGGGGACCCGTATTGATTAACATACAGATATATCTCAATTCCAGCCACCAACTGTCGAAGAGTCTTTTTTTTTTGTAACAGTGATAGCGAGGGTTGGGTTTCGCGCGGCCCCCGCATTCCAAATTTAAAAGGCCACCAACAGAATTACCGAATCCGTGTAAAACTTCATTTTCAATTCCCCATTCGACGTGTCCAGACTGCAGGGGGTGATTCTATGACCTCCCTATGAAAGAGAATCTCAGTTTTGAACCATATGCATCCTCGTGACGGCTCATCTTCATTACTGGATAATGTCACAGACGAGTCTCTTTGTGACACATAATAGTTTAACTAATGCATCTGGCTAAAATGTTTTAAAGCATGGGAGGAATATTATGGACAGTCCTTGGGTTAGGGAAATCATATTAAGTTCTAGGGCCGATCCTGGTTTGTTTACCGTTTAGTCTAGCCATCAGTGAACCACTTTTAATAAACTTAGAGAGAAAGGCAAGAAAATTCTATTGGCGGAAATTTTTACTATAAACAAATTTTCCAATGCTTTGTGATTGTTATACACAATGGGGAAAGTTTATTTAGTGATTCAATCCAACTTATCTGATGAACTGTAAATGAATTTGTGCTGAAACTGAACTGTAATTTTTGCCCGTTCATTCTCAAGAGATCAATCTCATAGCCAAGAGCTACTGGAACCAAAATGCCCTTTTCAGGATAGATGACTGTTTTTGATAT
Organism: Albula goreensis; assembly: GCA_022829145.1. NCBI lineage: Eukaryota > Metazoa > Chordata > Actinopteri > Albuliformes > Albulidae > Albula > Albula goreensis. Next base: position 5,562,904 of record CM040743.1, on the reverse strand, counting down.
ACTGTTTTGTGGGCAAGTGTTATCTCGATTGATAGTTGTCTCTGTATAACCAAGTATCATTTGGAAAACTATCTGTTACTATCTAAAATAGAGAGATCTGTTTTTGAGTTCATGTAATATCTATTTCTGTCCTATTTGTCATTTTTATGGTTTGTACCCCTGTGTCACCTGCAAACTAACCTAAACACTCAACATTTGAATTTTAGTCAGGGATGGGCATACTAGTGTATTAACATAAACTAGTTGTATTTTGTTCAAAGTACAAAATACCTCAGAGAGAAATGTATCTGTAATCATATTGTATATCTTGTGTAATAATCATGTATCTATTGTTCTCATTAAGAAGGTGAATGTACTTATGTTCTCCAGGTTTGTAAGACACTCTGGATAATAGTTCACTAAATGACTGTAATTCACTGTAACAACAGATTTTTTCACAATGCATAGAAAAACTATGATAGTGAAATGATTCTATGAGTACTTTAATTCTCTTAAGAACTGTGATTCAATACTACAACATATTACCATAAAGTGCTGCAAAAAAGGTTTTATTGTCATGTGATTACTACAAACAGTGCATTCACCTGAAGACTAAAAGTCTGTCAAGATCCATTGCACATATTACTCAATTGAATTTAGAAATGTATTTTTACAATTATTGGGAATTTTATTTAAGTTTTTACAAAAATGCAAATAAAAAATGTCACAAAATAAGGTATCATGATACATTGTGAAAAATAGTATGAAAGTACTGAAGTGTATCAAATTTCCCTTCCACCCCTGTTATATATGCTGATTTTCTATCTTTCCCCCCGGGACTGAGTCTGTGTAGGCTCCAAGAATAAGTGATTTATATCCACATCAAGTTCAACTTGGTCTAATATGTGAGAAAACTGGGAAATTCAGTTCATGGAAGTGTTGGAATGTGACTCTTTTTTTTGGGTGGGGGTGTGGGGGGCGGGGGTGATGGAGGCTGTTTCAATCTGGAAACTTCATGTGTATTGGGGTGGGTCCTAATGCAATTAAGTCTGATTTATTGCCCCAGATAAGAGATAGGCCCACTCGTGAAGCAAACCGTGTGTTTACCTTTGATTTCGGGAACAGCCACGAAGACGCCATCCTTAAGCTCCGCAGGAATTTGATGCGTTTTTGCACATCCAGTGTGTAACCAATAATTTTAGATACGTCCAAGCAAACTTGCAGGTTATGGACTGAAAAATGTAGCTGAAACCAAAACAACATTCAGAGTGTTTTCAGGGTCCAGAGGCAGTAAATGATTTAGTTCATAATATGGTTTTCAGAGATATTCATGAAATTTGTTCAGCAGTACTAGACTTTAATACTTGTGACCCATAACGCAATGTATTTTTTAGATGTACTAATTTTTTTTCCAGCAGAATTGGATTTGACTGTTTTCTGACTGCTAGTACGCACATTTCAATACAAGCGTGCATTTCTCCTTCTGGTGCTTTTTAAAAATCATGGAATGAGAAAAGGTACATACATACTATTGTGTCTGCGAAGCGGAAGGACACACCCCAAAAAACAATGTAAAAAGACACTGCGTTACTTTAAAAGACTGCAACCAAAAGCCACTGTGTTAACCTACAGACAGTCCATGCTATACAGCTGAGAAGACACTCCATACCAACCCCACTCACCCCCAAACCGCCCCCCAAGCCCCCTGACTCCTGAAGATCCACCGTGCCCTTCCCCACCAGCTATGTTTGCCCAAGGCTTTCCTACTAATCAGTTTCAGGTGTGTTTTTGGACTCTGGGCGCACCCCCCTTCAGTACCCCGAGGTGACAAATCGTATACTTTGCGAATTACCTCACCTTCACCTCGTTACCTTGACAAACAAGGCACGCCTCTCCAATCACTCTCCTGCTGTGGGGGTGTGGAGGAGGGAGGGGGGGGTGGCAGGGGGGCAGGCCAGGAAGTCCTCCAGTGAACTGAAATGTCTGTGTTTCAACAGTACTGGTCTGGCGTGCAGCTATGCAGAGCCACAGAAAAGGACGTTGGAGTTTTTACACATGTGATTTTGCCACACAGCCTCAATGTGTGTATTATATATGAGAATGGTACTGTACAATGATCCAAGTCAATGGAAATTTTCAGTGAAAGTACGAATGTATTGGTCATTAAAGCCAATAGTTTAACTTCCTCCAAAAATGATTTCCTGCATCCTGTGATAAACATTCTTGCTTATGTTGCAGAAGTGATACAGGATATGTGATATATTACCTGTAGAACCAGCTCTGTGAACTCCTACATCAATTCATCCTGCTTCCATTTTTCCATATTTCTTCCAGTAATATCATGAAGTTTGCCTGGAGAGGGGTTTTAAACACACCAGCATTTTTTTTCTCTTTATGGCAACCCATGTTGTCCGATTTTTTATACAGATATGTATCCTATGTCAGCCTGTATGTTACACCGCCGTATGACGTATTTGTCGTTTTTATCCTTTCCTGGGACTGAGGATGGAAATTAGGCATGGCTTATTCTGACACAGTACATCAGGCAGTGACATTGTGCTTGGCTTAGTGCTGGTGCACCAGAGATTGTGTTCAGCTCCTGGCAAATAAATGAATAAATGACATGAAATGACCTCTCTTCGTCGCATTATTGGATTCTGTACAACTTTTTGTGATCACACTTTCTGTCCCCATTCTTACAGATACATAGGGTATTGAAGAAGAGGGAAGAATCATATGTAATAAATAAAACAAATGAAATAAACGCAAAACTAAAAAACACAACAATACAACATAACAGCGTACATTGTCAAAATAAATATCAATTCAGAAATTTGTCCCATAACGACACATAACACTCACACTGTTTAACAGTACACTGCTGTTTAGAGACAGCTGTGTACTGGTATAATATCTGTAATACCTGAAAAATGGGATCTTTGAAACTGTAAGTCTGATTGCTGAAAATACACAACAGTTCTGTTTCTTTCCTTGCTTGTTTTTAGTTAACCTTTTCCCCAGGTGGAACTGAAAAAACATATATGAGGGCTTTTGGTTTTGCTGCCCCCCCCCAACAGTCACAAGTAAAATAAATATTAATTAGCACACTGGAAGAGAACATGTTGCTGGTTCTGGCCATCCTTTCCTAGTTTATTTTTGGAAATGAGCCGATTGTACGCTGAGAGTGTTGTGTGTGCGCTTTAAATTGCCACTTGTTCTCCAAATGTTAATGAGCCCTGGAGCGTGCGGCAGTTTCCTCGGAACAACTGGAAACATTCTTGACGTGTTTATAATTATGTTCTTTCTCCTCGTTTGGTGACGCACCGGCCAGGGTAAACATTCTGCGTCCGACTGTTTAAAATATGGCACCTTCAGAGCTGTGACTGCATGCTGGAAACCAGGAAATGGCTTTCGAGAACAAATTCATTATTATTATTATGTTTTTTTTTTAAAGGGGTGGGTTTGAGGGTAAGAAAGATAGAAAAAAATAAGTTGTCCAAAGATTGTTTCTGTGTGTAACGAGGACAGTATGGTGTGGAAAATGTGGCACCATGCAGGACCTCAGGAAACGAATAAACGTGTAAACACTGAAACCTTTTCATGGTGCCGTTGAGCTTCCCTGCAACGCCACAGCAAACTGTAAGGACAGGATTTATGGACGAAATACACTGGGGAAAATATGCCGTAAAAATACAAATTATATTAATAATTTACATGCAAACCAGGCCATAAGCATTGACTTCTGAAATGATCTTTTCTTCCAGCATGAGATGAAATGTTGCCGTGCTTCTGTCCATCAGGCCTGTTCTCAGACTCCAGAGAAGGTGATTTATGTTGGGCGTGCTCTGCAGGTATGCAACATAAATCACTCCGCAGTGACGTTAAAAACGGAGTCACTCAACACTGCCTCTCTCTCTCTGTCCTATTCTAAACCAGTGGAGTTAATTCCCGTTGAGCTGTAGGGCCATAAGATATCCTCATCCACGGTTCAGTTCAACTTGTAATGCATCACTATAAATCACTCAATATTTACCACGTTTTGAAATGCTTCGTTTTGTTTCAACATCCAAATCGGGTAGGTATCCGTGTGCAAAAGCAAAAACACGGTGTTACAGTATATTTTAGAAGGAAAATAATACCCAATGTACAGGAATCACAATTACTTTAATAGCTTATCCTTTATTGCTATTGGCAAACTGACAGCCTTTTTAAAGAAAACACAAAGATAAAGGTTTATAAATGAAAAAAGAAAACATATTACTGTATGCCAGACAACTACCTTTTTAATTCTTGATTCTTATTTTGTCTTTGTTCGTTCCTGACATAGGGGAAGTGAATATATGACAAATTAGAAATGTAATATGAGGGACAACAGGGAGCAAAATGGGCTCCATTAGGGCTGCTGTCCTTTGACTCCTGACAGGTAGACCAGGCATCTGGCACTGACATATGGGGAATCCAAAACCTCAGAGATGGCTCAACCATAATTCCATTTTGTCTCTGAATTTGCTCTCGCCTGTTGCAGACAAGCCATCAGCAAGAGCAAAGAGCAAAGGGCGGTGAAGCAGCCTGTCTCTCCCCTTTCTCCAGTGTGGTCTTTACAGACCATAATAAGCTATGCCTCTCCACCGATCCAGAAAACAACATCAAGAAGGATTTCTCTTCAGCACAGGGGAATTGGTGGCTGGGTCGTTCCTTTTTTTTCTGAGCGGACCAGTGGAAAATCTGAAGAAGCCTCTCCAAACAGGAAATCAGATATGCCCAGTATGTCTTCCAGAGAGCACCTGGAGACGCATATATCAGAACCTCCAGTGACTTTCCTGTACAGAAAAAAAAGAAAACGTCAGGCGAACGAAACCTCTCAATTTGTATAGCACATGTCTCAGTGCTGTAGCAGAGAGAGAGAGAGAGAGAAAGAGAGAGAGAGACGGTGGATGTGTACATATGTCTCCTGCATTTCTCCCCCAGTCTGTGAAAGGTTCAGCGAACGCCTGTCCTGTCAGTGAATCCATAGAAAAAAAAAATTTGGCAGACATTAATTCTGAGCGATGAACCGTTCTTTAACAACGAGCTGCGGCTGAGTCTCATATTCGGACACGGACTCGATACATTCCACACGCTGACGGTGGGTGGATTCAGACGGCTCGTACTTCCCCCGGTGAGGGAGGCACAGAGACTCGCGGGGGCAAACATTTTGGACAGACAAGGGGGAGGGGAGTAATTCAGACCCTGACAGGTTCGCGTTACACTGAGAGCTCCAGAGTTCCTGGCAGAGGCTCGGATGAGTTATGGCTGACCACAGCGGGCCTGGGAGTTAGATATTGCTCGATATCGTGTAAAAATTTGGGAAATGTGGGACTGGATGTGGGAATGGATGGTAGATGGGTCTCACAGTCGTGTTTGTTAGGCTGTCTTGGAGTTGGCTGGAAGTAAGGCCAGAAGTGTGTGTGCATGAGTGAGTGTGAGTGTGTGTGCGTGTGAGTGTGTGTGCGCATGTGTGTGTGTATGCATGAGTGAGTGTGCGTGTGTGTGTGTGCCTGTGTGTGTGTGTGTTTGCATGAGTGAGTGTGTGTATGGGTGCGTCTGCATTGTTACAAGCTCACCCCCTAGACCCCGAGATACGTTTAAACAATAGACCTGCTTCCAACGGGATCAAATCTAACTAAATTGTGTGTGCGGGGCGGGATGTACAAAAGAAACAAAAATAAGGGCATGGCAACTTCCACTAATATAAGAATTAGCTGGACTCACCCTGGCCATAGGAAGCTGTGTTGGTATAACTGCCAGCTCAGTCTTCAGGCCACCTCAAAAGGCCTGATGCTGTCTTCCTTACCTCCACTCCGGAGCAGTTTCTATGTTATGTTAGAATGCAGGGCACAAAGTATAAATGTAAAAAAACACCCCTACAGTTTTCAGACACTTTAACTGTAATCTAAAAACATGCAAAAAGAGGTGGTTTTATTCACCATGCACCATCCTTCCTCAAAAGATTTAACTTTCCTTAATTAAAGAACAAAAAAAAATGTCTTGCTTGATAAAAGACTTCATCTAGTTGGTATAAAGTTTAGTAAAGTCTTGTGGCTCACAGGTTGCAGGTTCGATTCCCTGGTAGGACACAGCAGTTATATTATTGAGTATAAGTACCTTCCACTGAGCTGCTTCAATAAATACCCAGCTGTAAAATGAATTGCATGTAAACAGTTTGAATACAGAGCTCTTGATAAACGCATGTGGTGTAATGTAAATGTAATTTTGTTGTAAGGGTTGAGAATTGATATATCAGCAGGTGACATTGTCGGGTATAATATTATATTACTCCTCACTTTGCCAAACTCCACAGAAAAAAAAAACTGCTTAAGGATTCTGCTTGGGTACGGCATTACATCGAACATCATATCCGCCTGGCAAGTGTCAGCAACCTGCTGATGCGGCATTTTCTTAAATACAAATCCACAGCACTTGCACAGAGACAAGCATATTTTACACGGCATGGATGTATTCATTTCGTTGGTAACACAATGGATTTCCTACATTACCGATAATTTTAACTACCGGTTGTCACAGTTATTAAAAATTATGCAGCGGAGGTGTCATGGTGAACCCGGATGCTTCAGTCGTAAAGACGGTAAAGATACATATTTTTTATTATGAGATTTTTTTTCATGCTTATTTTGCTATAAATAATGCTGACTAAAAAAGGCATTCTTTGCCCGGAGGGGCTAACTGGGAAGGAAACCCATAAATATGTTTGACATAAACCAATGAGGTGTCACGGAAACGTCAACATTTACATCAACACGTTCCACTTGCGAGACGGAGTCCATATGTCCTTATACTGTGTTCCCATGGCGTAGCCGTGAGGCCACGAGACGTGCTCTCGTTATCTGCCCTGCACGCTGCACTCGGCAGGGGAGGACAAGAGAAACCGAGAGTAGCCAGGAAACACAAAGCCTGAACTCGCACAAGACCCACGCTCATATTTATTTCATTCCCTACCTGGACTCTCATACTCTACAGGGACTCCCCCACATCATGCGCGGAGAATAAAACTTTATGCTCGCTAGAGCTTTTGCCCCTCTAACTTCAGTATCTGTTTTTGTGTGTGTTGAGATTTTGGGCCTTCTCTTCTCGCGCTGAATGCAAAAGGAGTGTGACAGACGGCATGCTGAGGCGCTCGTGAAGGACGCGCATTGTTGTCAACCGCGAGGAGAAAACCGATCAGTTTGGCAACAGGGGCGGAATTTCCTTTGCGATTTTTATCTTCACACAAGACATTTAGCTTCAGCCAAATAAAAAAATGAAAGAAATAAAAACGCCAGGCACCTTCTCAGGGTTCTGTTTTAAATGCATGCAGAAGGAGGACAGGGTTGATGCTGCATAAATTAACCATGCACAAGAGTTTCTTTTATTACTTCCACAGAAAACCCAATTCATTGTCAAAGTTTCCAGCCCGGGATGGCTGTCATCGGCATATGATGAAATTCACCCGAGTGAATACTTTGGACTTCCCCAGACCTCAGCTAAGGATGAAACAACATTGTGTCATTTTGAAAGAAACATATTGTGCCTGGGTTGATGTACTGAAATGTCTTGCATATGTATGTCCATGGAGTCCATAACATAACTACCTGTTAAATTTATGACTTTGAGGCACTGATACAATAGATCAAAAACATAAAAAAAGGAATATCAGAATAGTGCAATACGGTTTGTCAAGTGTGCAGATACAGACTGACTAACACATACACACATTTACACGTACAGAAGCAGTCAGTCATAGACACACACACACACACACACACACACACACACACACACACACACACACACACACACACACACACACACACACTCAGAAACAGACAGACTCAGACTTGCTAACACACATACAGAGGCAGATAAACATATACACATGTGCACACACACATGCACGCATGCACACACACACACACACATAGGTGCAAAAAGACACTGGCAAACAGCATTGGTCCGCTCCTGCTCTCCCATGGGCATAACTGAAGGCTGTGGGCCCCTCCAGTGACTGGCACACTGCAGAGAGAGGAGGGCTGATACAGAGAGACAGGCTGGCTGACAGCGGCACGCTAGACAAGGCCCATGGCACTCACCCAAAGACCCACCGGTCAAGTTAGCACTTCTGATATCTGAGCAGACCAAAGTGCATAGAATGCTGAATCAGGGATAATAAAACTAGTGCAGGGTGCCTGAGGTGGCATGGCACCAAAATGGGTATCACTAATTTTGACCAATAAAAACACGAAACAACAAAATCTCTTCACAACAAAACACAATGATTGGTTTAACTCAGTGAGACACCCATAGGATTTGATATCTTTATCCACTTGTGGTACCCCACTCACCTTTTGTTAAATAAAACAGGGAACAGACAGTTTTGGTGTCTTCATACAAGCACAAAACAGTGAAGGGCTCCACCAATCACAGTGCAATTTGGCATCAATCAAGCAGACAGTGGTAATCATGGTTGGTGGATTCTCTCTGGGTGTATTTCTGAGTCCACCATGGATATCCCGGAAGTAGTATCACTCTAGTGGGTTTTTAGTCAACAAACTCAGTGATTGGTGTAGTGAGTTTCTGTGTCTTTCCAGGAGACTCTGATTTCCTTACCATCCTCCCCCCCATTTTACTGTCTTGGTGCCAAGTGCACAATCCGAATGGCAGTAAATCACTGGAGCAGTTCGTATTATTGCTGTTTTATGAGTTGAGGCAATGCCGCTTCTTTACGACCCACCTTAACCCTCGCTGCACCTGCCTTCCCATCAGCCCTTGCTCCAGACTGATAATAAACAAGTCAGATCCATGTTGCAGGGCCTCACGGGATAGCATGTGACACCGATGCACTTCACACCCAACAGCTACCTGCAGAAACATCAAAGCCCTTCCCTTCCTGCCTTCCTTCACCTGGTCTGTACAGCGTTGACAGGTAAAAACGATAAGGCAGGAACCTCACCTGCCCAATCAGCATTCAGTCCAGATCAGATGAGTCGAAGGTCAAAGGAAGCAAGGGCAGTGAAAGTATTATATAATACCAACAGAGCTCATCCTCAGCAAAACTCTTCATCATACATCTACATCAAAAGTGCAGTGCAATATATTACTACTCCTATTACTAGCACAACAACTACTATTAATACTACTACTACTAATGTTAATAATATTACCAATCGTTATTACTGCATTTATTGGTCATTCATAGAAATACAGTAAGACAGAATGGGGTTGGGGGATTTGAGGCTCAAACTCCCTGGTACAGAAGCATACTTTCTTTTGAAATATTCACTGCATCATGATGTCATCAGCCACCATAAGCAAATAATAAACAAATCCCTGAACAAGATCTACAATCTTGGGTCATTTCTTTCCTCTATAAAATACATTGGCAGTAAGGCTGGATTGAGCCCTCAGTGAAGTGAAGAGGTGGTACACTTTAATTGATCACACTGTGTATGTCAAATCTTGGTAAAAACCCCAGAAGTGCCTGGTGACCTGGTATTTGAAGAATTAGCCACATGTCTGTTTATTTTTTTTCTCAGCGTCAGCACAGAATCGGCACATTCCATCGACTGACATGTGCTCCGGGAAATGTATGATGTCTGACTTCTCCTCGCTCGGAAGGCGTGTGACATTGCTGTTCGGCCCGTCTCGCGCTGCGCTTCCTAATTACTATTCACATGTTGACGGGGCAGGCGCGAGGTTGAGCTCGCGAATGTAATGGAATCAGCGCTCTCTGCGGCGGCGATGGGGCAACGAGCCGTGCGCGTTTCCACTTCTTTGGCATCGTGCAGGATCACTTTACTAGGTGACGACGATCTGAAGACACGTGCATATTCAGAAAAACCACGTGTTGCTTTGCAAGAAAGGAAAAGAATACAACAACATCCACATAACTGCTTGCTGTCCGACTGTCCCTCCAAAACTATTGGCAGCATGGTGAAACAAATGCAAATTACGTGAACAAATGTCATTCCTTGACTGAAATAAAAAAAATAGGTGGAGAAATGCCAAAATGAATGCAGTCATTAATAACCAGGCAATGCGAGATTTAGTATGTTATAATGCTCAAGGAAGACAAGATGAGGAGAAAATGGAGATAAACAGAACATAAAACACAGAAGGAATAGCCTAAGCAGAAATAACACTTCTTGTTCTTTATTATGTGGCTTTGTAAAGTTGCATGGGAGTTCTGCGTGTTTACACAAAGTCAGAGTGTACAGACATTGGTCTGTGTTTGTAAGGACAGAGTCCATAGTTACTTCTGCAGGAAATATACAGCTGAGAAACACTGTAGTAAGGAGAATGACCTGTGCCATAATGGACATAGGTGCATAAGGCCGCTAGTCGCTAATGCCCATGAATATCTATCTTTTCCCCTTCCATCTCATTGCTGTCACTTTATGTCTGGCAAATTTGATGGTGTAATCTCATGTTTCAGTCTCTGTTTAGTTATTAAAACAGAGTGGAACTGAAAAAAAATCACACGTCTTGCGAGATGTAGGTCAGTTGATTAGAAATGACGTCGCTGGCCTGGCTGAGGACACAGAAGAAGCTGATGTAATGCACAATTGTTTTACTGGGCTGATTTATAGCTGGAGAAGATCGGGCAGCAGTGGGTATCTGACGGTGATAAGATCCCTCAAAGAGCAGCATTTACAGCATAACATGTATAATTCAATACTTCAGTTCAATGAATAATTAAGGATACTGTGATTATGATGCAATATCTTGTACAATACAAAGTGTAGTATGAACCCTTGATGGTTCCTCTTTAAGGGGTTCTTCATATTACCCTCAGAATCAGGTTCTACAGAGAACCCATGAGCAATATTAGTATCAATGAAGAACCTTTAAGGGTTCCCCCAGAAGGACAAAATGAAGAACCGTCATGGAATCTTTTTTTTAAGAGTGTAGGGAGCAAGACTTGCCTCTGAAAGGTTTAAGGTTCGATTCCCAGGCATGGAAACTTGTAGTTTACTCTTGAGAAAAGTACCTCTCCTAAACTGCTTCAGAAAAGTGTTAATGGAAAGTGTGTAAAAATATAAGCTGTTAAGGTCAGTCTGAATGAGGGCATCTGCAGAACGTCGGAATGTGGGTTTAAGAATTAGCTCTGGAGCTGGATGCAACACCAATCCAGAGTACTGGCAGTATGGACTACATTAGCCAATGACAAACAATTCCTGGAAAATGTGCGGTCACTGTCACACCAACTTCCTGGTTATGGGCACAGAAATTGTGGAAAGGGTTCACTGCTTGGAAATGTGAATGAAGGCATTGCCTCACAGGTTGAAACCACACAAGCAAGAGAGAAAATGCTGTAAATTATTTTAGTTTTTTTTTCCTCTCCAAAGAACATTTCCTTTTCGAATGGGCATAGCTTCAGTGGTTTGCTGGCAGTCCTTCCCAGCTTGTGAAGCCCAAAAAAAAATCACTTACTTATGGTGAGAATTACCCCAAACTTGAATCAGATTGAAATAGAAACTGAAGCACAGCTTGTAGGTTTCTGCCCCAGAAACTGTCATAGCTCATAAGCACCTAATGCAGTCAACAAAATGGCTGCCATTACGTTTTTCCTACACTGGGAGTAAAGTCACATGCACTGGGTGCCGCTGTAAAGGGTCAGAATCCAGCCACACAACTTCCTGCTATGCCCAGAGCTCCGGATTAGCGAGGCTACAACAATCCCAGCCTTACTGGGACAAACAGTCAATAAGTCGGTTAAACTCATCAGACTCAATGCTCTCTGGCGCCCTCCCCTGGCACACTGGGAAATTAAACTTTCATAATAGCATTCCATGTTCGTTCAATTGCATAAGCAATATCTGGAACGTGATTTGGGGGGAGTGGGGGGTGGGTCATGGCTGTGTCTGAGGTGGAGTTTCCTGGGTGGCTGATTAGCCTACGTAGTTAATTTTAAGTGCGACAAAGGGAACCTAAACCACCTTTACTCTGCGGGGCACCCGACAACCCCCTGGCAACTCATCCATCTGGTCATGTGATACATGGGAAGACGATAACCGCCCCTCCCCCTTTTGAAAGATGTCCTTGTGATTGACTGAGATCACTGCTCAGCACCACCCCCCCCCCCCCCCCACCCTGGAGAGGCCTTGACCCTGCCCCACTTAGCGTATGTAATGTGATCGGCTCCAAATGTAAAATGCGACGGGCCGCCTCTAGCTACCAGCGATGTGGCAGGGGTCAGGGGCAGACAAAGGGCACTCAGTCAAAATCGAGACTCGCATTCAGAGCGGGGAAGAGCAGCCGGATGCTAATTCACGCACGCATTTGCATTCTTATGACAGCAAGACAGAGAGAACTCTTGTCAAGAATCCATTTTTTTTTTTCGTGTGTGCCCGATCTGCTATGTTAAAAGGCACTGGGTTTTGGGATGGGGGGGAGATTGACAGTTGGGTAAACAAATTCAGGCCAATCGACATTCCGGGGATGAAGAACAGCCTTGAAAATGCTATGTACAGATGGGCAGTAGTCGTCTCTATGCCTGCCAAAGCTGGGAAAATATAACTTCCAGGGACTACAAAACCATAATGAGCCAACGCTCAAAACCCCAAAAGCTTTCTCGATTACGCCAAAGTATGTCTTGTGCCAGATTCGATCTAACCGCTGAGAACTTTGTCCATATCTTCAGGACGGAATTTAGGCCAGATTTAAGATGGTTGATGCAATCCGCGTTTATGAATGTATCTCAGAGAATCATCTTGACTTAGCGATTGTGGCTAGACTTGTTTTTTGTTCCTCAGTTAATGCTCAGTCTACCTATAAAAGAAAACCATGCAACTCCCAGCCTCTCCGGGGAGTTTGAATTTCTCGGCTTTTATTCCAGAACATAAACGTACAAATGCGCACTGACAAAGCCCATTTGGTTTTAACACAAAAGGCGAATGTGTGTCAAATTTTCTCACTGAGAAGTTATTATCAACCAAAAAAAAAAACCAAAAAAAACGATCCTCTCTGATGTTTCCCGTACATAACTGGGCAAATTAGCCTGGTGTTGCGTCTGTGCAAACATCACTTCGGATCTCGAATCCAGGGGGCTAGATTCACCCGAAGGAGCTTATTAAAATGCAGAGCCGAGCAGAAAAACGCATTTAAATCATACCGGTCCTCTAGAGGGACCTCCCCCAGCTGTTTCATACGCTGTCAGACACGCCAGAGGGACTTACGGGGATATGTTAGGATTCAGGCCATTTTGCATGATGATGTAGGTGTAGACTGTTGGAAAAAAAAAGAAAAAGAAACATGAAGTTACACGGTCGCTGTGTAGCAGTCACTGCGGTGAGGTGGTGTCTGGATCCACGCGCATGGTTTTGATTGAATGTTCTCCACTAGCCCACACCCACCCCCCATCCCCCCCCGGGCCCCATTGCCCACCAGGCCAGGGCTCTGTAGCCTACGCCGCACACTCCGAGCGAACTGCCGCGCACGCTCCCTCCCTCCCTCCCTCGCGAGCTGTCGCTCAGGTTCGCTCTCGGAGATCCGTTTTGACGCACTGTCAGGTCCGTCAGCTCCTGACTGCCCGCCCACTCGGGTCTGCCGGCAATTTATTTATTTATCTGAAAAATATTTATTTATCACATGGGCCCAAAGATCGAAGAAAACCGCTAAGGTTGTGTTTATTGACCATGCCTTTTATTTTTTTATAACACTGTATATTTATCTTTCCACTACCTCTCACTCTGCCTCACTTCTCCAACCAAACCCCCCACCCGAACCCCCCAACACCTCCTCACCTCTCACCCCCATTGGCCCCACAGTCTGGTTTTTTCAAATGCCATTCTTCGGTATATGTGTCAGTTGGCCTTTTGCTATTGAATGCTGGCTTCCAACACCTTCTCTCTCTCTCTCTCTCTCTCTCTCTCTCTCTCTCTCCCCTCCACTTCTCTCTCATTCTTCCTCTCTCTCCCCCTCTCGTTCTCCCTGTCTCTCCCTCTCTCTCTCTCTCCTCTCTCTCTCCCTCTCCTCTCTCTCTCTCTCTCTTTCTCTCTCTCTCTCTCTCTCGGGCCTAATTACGAGGCGGCTTCAATTAAATACATTTATTTGACAAAAAAAAGCAGGAAAAAAACAGCAAGGCAGCCTTTTTTCCCCTATTCCCTTCTTTCTTTCTTTTAACAAAGGACAGAATGTTTTTCCTCAGTCTCCAGCGTGCTTCTTATTCAGGGCGGGGGCACCCGGGGACTGCGGACGGGGCGACGGGGCCGGGGATTCGCGGGGCGCGGTAATTGTGTCTCATTAATTCTTACAGTAAATGCAGGGGGAGCCACGCAGTTCTGGCAATTAGCAGGGCCGAGGCCTGAATAAAACGCTTAATCAGGGGACAAAGACACGGTGGGGGTGGGGGGGGGGTGAGGGGTGTGGGTGCGCAAGGGTGCGCAGGGGGGCTCGGAACCCATTAGGCCAAAAAGGAAGTGTTGCCATTGTCAGAGACACAAGGAGCGCCTGCTGGGGCCCCCTCATTTAGGATGAATTGGTGAAATATGAAGAATTAAACCTTTTCTTCACCTTAACCAAACTTCCTGCCTTGGCCTCTCCGCCCCCCTCTCACCACCCGGTACATTTATAATTTAGCTTTGTGCCCGCCTCGCCCCAAAAAAAAAAAAAAAGGCTATTTGTCAATACTTTGTTTTGTTGGAGATGGTAGGAATTCGCTAGGTGGCTAGTCATGATATTACTGTTTTTCAAAGTTTTCTTGTATTCGTACATTTAAGTTATAATTAAAATGACATTTATGCTGCCATGGGATGTTAATGGAGAGCTTTTCCATGGTGACGGCCTGAATAAGATTGAAGCCTCATACTGGCACAATATCAGTGGACCAGCCACTAGATTAGCTATAATTAAAATTATATCATAGAATATTCATTGAATTCAACAACACAGACAAACAGTTATGCATGAGCAAAGATTCAGAAACAAAATGGTCTTTCAGTGCTGTTTGTAGAACAATATTTTGATTACATTTTGAGTATTAATCTTGTAAAAGTATAGCAGCCTTTCACTGAAATATAGATGCAGAAATATGTGTTCAAATGTTTATTCTCATCATCCATTTTGAAGCTTTTCGTCAACTGTTTGTGAAAATGACAGGTTCAATGAACAACAAACTTGCTTTTCTACTTTAAGGTCAACGTCTAACCTAACCTGTCCATTTGGGCCTCAACTCCAACCTGAAATGGTTGACTCAGGAGTCTGTAATGCTTTTCTGTGTGGTGGAAAGAAAGACAAAAAAAGAGAAAAAGAGAATACCACTTTTCACATCATCAGCTGAGCACTACCTTTCATCAGCCTTAACGGCATCACCAACCAGCCTCCCAAGAAAAAATAAACCAACTCTCCTGGTCATTAAAAATCACGCATTGGATTATTGACATGTAATTATCCAGTTTTTCTTGTGTCTTTGTGTGTGTGTGTGTGTGCGTGAGAGAAAGAGTGTGTATTAGTATTTGTGTGTGTGTGTGTGTGTGTGTGTGTGGTTGAAGAAAAAAAACACTCAGAAAACTTCCCCTGCAGAGATAGAGAAGGGAACTCGTCATCAAAACTCCAAACTGCCCCCTTAAACCTCGTAGAGGAAAAAGAAATCTATTTATCATATAATAAGAGTGGGAAGTCTGGCTGTTTCTCATTTGTGTGAATTCAGTTCCCATGAGAAACGGTGGCTTTCCTTCATTATCTTCGTTACACTGTGAACGCCGCTTTGGATTACGTCGTGGATTATGCAAATTTGTCTAAATGTATGCATGTGATAAAAAAAAAAAAGTTTTGAGTAGTATGTGCTCGTGCTCTGCATTTATGAATTCCCAAATATGACAGTAAAACAGTTATGTTAAAAAAAAAAAACATCTCACAGTATTTATGCATATTTTCTTATATCTATATCTTTCTCGCTAATAGCTGAGGGTCCAGAATATGCACTGCAATGTCATACTATTATAGCAGTGCTATATATTAAACTGTCATCGCTGGGCTGATATTCAGGGCGTATCCAGTTTCCTAATTGTGCCTGTAACATTACAGACTCTCTAACATTAAAGATCAATGGCAAGTCATTAATTTAAGGAATAATTGCAGGACTTTATGAGAAAAAAAAACATTATCGCTAAGCCTGGAGAGATTTTGATATTGAACAATGATCTTTCTCTACATGTAAAGAAACTGTATTTTTTAAGTATATGAAAAGTGACATTGTCATGAAAGATGTACTGGCTGCATGAAGTTTGTGTGTGAAAATGCACAGACAGTTGGTTAATTTGACCCTTATGCACTCAAAGGCCACATCAGTCATGAGGTCCACCGGTTTTTCATTATGGTGTGCTTATTCCATTAGTAATCCAGCTGTGTGTTTACCTGATGAGGCCTGGACCAAAACAGGATGTTGTGTTGCCCCGGTGGGACTGTGCTCCACTCTTCCAAAAGCGCTGCGCACACACACACTTCCACATGTGTCTGAGGCACAGGTACCTTCCGATCCAAACCGCCCTGGGCTGACCCTGCTCGCATTGACAGCGCTTCTATGGGCCTGCAGTGACAGCTCAGACGGCTGTGTCTCTAACATGAGCCGGCACCGAGGCGGGGAGCGTCAGCGTTGCTAGAAAAACTCGCGAGGTAGACGTTTTGTGCAAATTTTTGCAAACGCCAGTGTTCTGCTTCAGCCTGTGAGGAAAACTCTGGCACTCTCATGCTCCTGTGTGACTGTGCGATTCTTCAGCTCTGGGACTGCTGAAGTTCAATCAAAACACCATGAGACTAAAACCTGTTAAATGTAAGGTAATAAAATGCAATAAAAACCGGCTTTTTACTCAGTTCCAGAAAAGTTAGTCAGGCCCCAGTCCAGCTTTGGTCTTTTTAAATGTGCATGTTGGCTTGACTCAAGGAAACTTATCGTAATGTAAAATCTTCTTGGGTTGAATTGAGTCTAAAAGAAACAAAGTGTGTTTGATTGAATGCAGCCCACAGTCGCTCAGACAAACAGCCCAGCTGTTGTCTTTCTGAAGGTACGCTTGACCAAATATTATTTGGATGAGATATTTCTCCAAGGTTCTGGCTCACTGAAGAGCAGGTGTGTTAACCCCATTGTCCTGTAGTCACTGCATCAGTCCACTGGTCATGTACGCTCTTACTGAGTGGAGTAAATCAACCAACAGCCAATGCACACCTCACAGGGCACGCTTAGTTTAGATAAAATGCATTGGAAAAATGACATATTACTTTGGGAGCAATTACTACAAGCAATAGGCGATTTGAAGGGAAGGGTGCCATCCACCTTGTTAGCAAAATGACCAAAATGCATCCCCCTTGTTAACCTGCCATCCCCCTTTTACACGTGTGTGAGTTGGTTGGTGGTGTGGGGGCAGGGGGGTGTGCTCCCATTGGACCATCCCCCCTGTTAAAATTTAACAAATCACCTACTGACTAGTGAAGTGCATAAACAGTGGGTCTACACTACATTGTGCTGCAGTAATTGTGTATAACAAAGCTTAATGAAGCCTGGTCTTTGCTGTAAAAGACAGTGGTGTGTTTGTGTGTGTGTGTGTGTGTGTGGTTTTAAAGGAGCAATTAATTGCTGGTGTCTGGGGTGCTGTTGTCTGTCTTATTATCCTGCTTAACAACATTTTCTCTCCCAAATTTCAGGTGATAATGAGTATTTGGTACTAATTTGCACAAATTAACAAGGGGGTGTGACAACAAATAGCATGATGTGATTCTGGGCTCACCCACCCCATTGTTTTGTTAATGGTCCTAATGCAATGTGATTGCAGGACATGTTTTTTTTCATTTACACTGAATACTGTTTCAACCCCGAGAACAAACAAAGCAGAACAAATAAACCAGCCATGGGAACAGGGCACACACACACACACACACACACACACACAACCACACACGCAGACACACACACAACCACACATGCACTCACATGCGCACACACACTCACACACAAACACACACACACACAACCACATGTGCAGACACACAACCACACACACACACACAACCACACATGCACTCACACGTGCACACACACACACACACACACACACACTCACAAACAATTTGTGTGTCAGTGAAACCTTGCTATCACATTGCTATCCCCAACCCCACCTGATGTTAAAGCACTGCAGTGGTGTAAAATGGGTAAACCAAGATGGCAATATGATAGGGCCGTTTATGACTGTGAGAGTAAATACAGACACCCGCTGGACATTTCACTGTGTGATCGTAAACTCTACCATCTGACAGGAAGTGCTCACTACATAAAGCTCCATGTTAAACATCATTAATCATTTGCTTGGTAACCACTTTTATTTATTAACCAGCACGCATGCACACACACACAAACTCACACACATTAATATCTATTTAATCTGGTTGGATATTTAAATTAGCTTAGGTTGTATACCCCCATCAAAGGTACAAAAGCAGTGGCCTCTACAACAGCAGAGGTTTAATGACCGCAACTTTCTAGTTAATTTTTCTTACACACTTTTTGGGTGATATATGATTGCTCTGGGGTTGGATGTAGTGTAGTGCAATGAACTGATCTGAAAATGACCATTTTGCTCAAAGTATATGTGTTTTAATCAATGCTTTAGCAAACTGAATGCATACCATGAATAGAAATAACACAGTGGCAACAGCTAAGCAGTGCCACTCTCCTTCAGGCCAGTGTTTACCGGGGGCTGAAAGGAGTATGGCTTGTGGGCTGGCAGTCTGTGATAGCATTACTGAGGCTACCACAACTATTCCAACTGCTAACCCAGCAAGTACAATTGGTTGAAGGGCAAAAACTTACAATATGATACTATGCACCCGGCAATTCAATACAATATTGCTTTATCTCTCTGGGTTCAACATGAATTAACTCCTCAAGGCTGAATAAGGTAATATTTTATTGCACTTAGGATAGTTCCCCAGCTAGTACTCATGACAAAAGCCCATGTATGTGTGTTTTTCATGGAAAAGGTGTTTGCATTACAGTCCAAAAAGACACAGATTGGATGTCTCCTGAAGGTAACTACAGAGCAAAACAAGGAAATGATAAAAACAGTGAGGAACTTTTTATCATTTTATTGACACTTCTTATCGTTCAGGTATGAGACTCATGTCACATTTGGACTTTCGATCAATTTTTTTTTTTCCATAATGATTGCTGGCCATAAATTCTTTATGAAAATAAAAAACCCCATTCCAAAGAACACAACTGCATTCCGACTCAGCTAAATATTCCTTGTGGCTACATATTAATATTTGACCAGCCAGTTCACGGAGCATTAAAGTTACTCCATTAAGTTACATTTTAACTCTGCATTTGGGTTAAATATTCAATCTGTGGAAGGTAAACCAATGAATCTCTGCCCTTTAATGCTCTGCCTTGTTTTTTGATTCACGCTGTAGGCTGGTGTCAGATAAAAAAACTACATTTGTGCTGAGCCCTTTCATTGCTATGATATTAATGCCTAATTCATAAAGTACTGGATTCTAGGTATTTGTTTACCGATCAGATTTACTTGTCCACACAGACCCGCAGTGTTTTCCACCCCACTCACAGGTTTCTCACGCATACAGCTGTACATTTGAGTCCCAGGGGTTAATGACTTGCTGGAGGCCAGACCAGCACATTAAAGACGTTTCTGATCATGGTGATGTCACCCGATCGCTGTACTTAAACCGTGAGACTCGCTCTGGATAGCCGCATCGGCCAGCAGTCTATTTGAGCATTTAGCCGATGCAGCTCAAATTACTTCATTGTCATTGGAACCCTTGAGTGAGGAATTTCACCTTCAGTAAATATCTAGCTGTATAAATGGATAGAGCGTAAAAAAAATGCAAACTATGTGAATTACTCTAGATAACACTGTCTGTTAAATCCCAGGATAAAACCTGGCTGAATATTTAACCGCTACAATCACAAGGTGCTGAGACTTTAACACAATAAAGTCATAAACGATACACAACAGCCAATACACTCAATAAAGGCCCAATGCTTCTGTGGTTTAAGTGTCCCTGGATGTCTTCTGTTCCAAACGTTCCTTCAGTTCTGTGCATGAGTAGCAGTGTGGTATAACGGTTAGGGAACTGGTCTTGCAACTCAAAGGTTGCAGGTTTAATTCTGAGCTAAAACACTGTTGTTGTACCCTTGAGTTAGGTACTTCACCTCAACTGTTTTCAGGAAAGTGTTCAGCTGCATAAGTGGACGGTGTGTTAACTATATATATATACTATAAATGGACTGTGCAAGTCACTGTAGATAAGAGTTGTCTGCGTCTGCTAAATGCCTGAAACTAATGCGAAAAATAAAACGTTAACATAAATCTGTCCGTCCACATTCTTGTACCAGAAGCCTTTCACATTTGAGGTGTCAGTGAATGATTACACTACAGACGTATTTACGTATTACAGACTGAGGTCCGACACCTGGCTGAAGGACTGACTTCTTTGCAGTTGTTTGGCTAGCGGTGCCTCCTCATTACCTTTATAATGGGGACCCTGTGATGCAAATGAGACAGTGAAACACTGCGTAACCTGGGTTACGTGCTTGGCCATTGTCTTTAGGTTGGGAGATTGTGAACTAATTCGGGCAATTGGTGTACAGTGCATGTGAGAATCAATGCAAAATGCATCATGGGAGACATGTGCCGCTGAGAAGGACCCTTGGTGTGTGATGGCAGTTGCTATGGTAACTTCTACAAGAGAGTCTAATTACAGCTGTGAGCATACACCAATCAAAACCCTTATCAGCAATATGCTGGCACCAACTGGATTTCAGAAATCTTAGGCCACAAAAGTGAAGTGAAGGGGCAGCCAGCCTGGGACCCCAGAGGTTGGTGGTTCAAGCCCCAGTCCAGCCACAGCAAGAACACCATTGCTGTGCCCCTTAGATCCACATTGCTCCCTAGGGGGATTGTCCCTGGGCTAGCCCAATCAACTGTAAGTCGCTTTGGATAAAAAGGTCAGCTAAAATGACGATAATGTAATGAGATGAACAAAGTTATCCAGACAAAATTAACCTAGAAGCTGCGAGGCAAGCTCCTCAAATATGTTGCGCCTAATTACGTAACTGGCTCAATCACTTATACGACCCGACAGTTTAGCAAAATTTCTTGATAAGCCAATGAATGACAGCTGAAGGCTGTCCTTGTGTCCGCACATTAAGCGTTTCGACATGGGCTAATCCATGAGTGATCCATCATTAGTGTATGTGGCTAATTATCTAATTGAGTCAGGGTAATTGCTAGGGGGAAAAAATCTGCATACAAGCCAGGCCTCTCCCCCACCTCCCACCCCCCTTTTTAGAGAAAGAGCATCTAGGGCTGAAACAACCAGCATGCTCGCTTAAATATGTGAGCTTTTTATGTGTTCAAGCTGGTCCCCTGAATTTTTTTTACTACCCTGACGGACTGCCAGTCCTGCGTTTTCGCAGTCGCATCACCATCTGTTTGTTAACCAGCCCTGACACGACGAGATACGGAGCAGGAATCCGACTCTCAGGGTCTCTCTCATTCCTGTCTGCACGCCCAAGGTTAAAAAATGTCTTTCTCGTTTTAAAAATTCTCACCCTACACAGCTCAACTCAACGCAAAGTTGTACTTCCCTCACACTGACAAGTTTATTCAGTGTCATCCACATGTAAAAGTAAAAGGACAGGTGTGTCCCGTGCTCCTGCCACACAATCTTCACACCTGTCCAAGACAGGAAATGGAACAATAAATCACAAACCTCCATGCCCTCTACACAGGTCATCAATCCAGACATTGATCTCTGAACAGACAAAAAAAAAACCAGGTAAAAGTCACTCAGAGTTTAAATTTGGCAGTTCATCCGATTTCAAATGCCCACTTGAATTTTCCTCAGTTCTAAAGTTTACCAAAATCCAGCAACAATCAACCAGTCCCTGGCAAGCTCTTACACGGTTTCCCCCTCTTCAGATATTTACTAAATCAGCTGTAATCTTTACAGTATAAACTGTGAGCGCAGACACGACGCGAGCATCAAGAGCGCGTAAAATTGCCTCACGCTCAGCGCCGGCGAGCTTTGCTTTGTTGCGGCACGTCGCAGCGTGCTCCAGGCAACGTTGCCAGATTGACAAGGTGTTTGGCTCGATGTCTGTCATTGCTCGAGACACATTCTGAAGGACAAAACGAATGACTCAACCCCTGTACTGTACACTGGCAAAGACGAGACACCCCCGCCAGCTTTGGTCTGAACCAGGGAAGCAGCTCTTCATGTCTCTGTCAGCGCGGATAATTTGGTCACATGCACATTAAAGGTGTCTGTAGGCTCTGAAGATCCTGCAATGAGAACTCATGCACGACATCAATCTCAGATGTTTGCTGCAACTTTTTATTTAGCTGTATGATTGCACCAAATAAAACCATTCACCCCTGAGGTTGGAACCCACTGTTGAATCTCAATATAGAGCATTAATCTAAGACAAAGTTTATTTGTGAACTGCCAAACAAGGGAGATGTCTAGAAAAAAAATAATTCAAATATTATAATATGAATTTACTAACACTGTCTGGGGAGGAATATGGTGATAAATACAAGTGATTTGCATAACAACATGCTGATTGTAAATGACACAAACTCTCAACTGGGCCAGATGGAAGAGAGAAAGCAATGGGAGAAACACTGTTACTCCGACATAGGTCTTTACACAGGCCTTGTTTACTCCACAGCAGGCAGACCTACTTGAGTGACTCGGTTAGAACATGTGTTTGTAAGTGTTTTGAGTAGAACTATGAAATGTATTTGCTTTACCAGTGGTTACGGAGTGCGAGTGCCATTGTAGCACGTTGTAGGCTACACTGCTAGATGTGGGTGTATGCTTGTCATCACTGCCAGAGTCTTACTTAAATACATACATACACATGCAGTTGCACAAACACAGACAGACATACAGACACACATAGACAGAAACACACGCAAACACACACACACACACACACATTTTGAGAGAAATAAAACTTGATACTTTTTTTAATGGTGTCATGTGGCTGCCAACCCCTTATATACCGAACACCAAAATGTCCCTTCTACCAGAGGAGAAGGTGATGAATCACTACCCGCCGCCAGGGCAATAAATGAGTCACTAACTCATGCAGGCACTTCCAAAATGTCCAAAACATGGATTTACGTACTTAAATTTAGCAGCTTTTTCACCGTCTAACTGTGTCGCTGACCGATTTCCAGCACTTTTTGTCAGGGCATTCATCAGTGAGGCAATGACAGACTCGGCTGAGCTCGATCGCTGATTTTAATAATTCAAACGTATTATATTGAGCACAGACAGTGAGGCTATAACAGTGCCCCGATGTGTGCGGGGGTAAGGCACGCCTTCTCCGGTGCAGCGAATTGTCTAGAGGGAGGGGGCTCGGTATTTGCCTTGTGCAAAACTAATCATATTCAGAGGTTTACGATCGCTCTGGGGCGGCGAGGTCCCGACGCAGCCGAGGAGGGAGAGAGAGGGAAGGCCGGCCCATGGACATGGCCTACAGTCATGTGTGGCTCCTGCAGCCCAGCTGGGCTCAAAATGGCTGGAGGCAGAGGAGAGGTGTAGAGAGAGGTCCTCTCCCCGTAATCAGAGACCCCCGTGAGCTGCAGTGGTGGGTGGATGCCTTGTATCCGTGGTGATCCTGGTTATCCCCACCTGTGGGATTCCTTTGCAGAAAACCTGAAATAAGAAAAAAGAAAAATGAAAAAGAAAAAAAGTGTTCAGAATGGATATTGCAACATTTCACAACTTTTGGACACATTAACAACTAATTTCAGTTTTCAAATATTGCAATATATATTAATCATTATATTTCCCCCCTTCAAAACTCCACATATATATTGTGATTTATATTGCAGTATATTTCACAGTGTAAGATGAGCATATTTCCTGTCGGTCATACTTAAATCTCAATCCAATGTGTAGCAGTGTAGCGGGCCTGCAAGTAAGGGGTTGCAGGTTCAGTTCCCTGGAAGGGCACTGCTGTTGCATCCTTCAGTGAGGTACTTTACCTGAACTGCTTCCATAAAAATGTTCAACAGTGTAAAATGGCAGTTCAAGTCTCCATGGATACGGGTGTCAGCATAATGCTAAATATTTGCATGGCAGTCTGTGTATTATCCAAGTCCCACTGTCCCCTTACACCAGTGTCAAGCACACAGTGTGTCAGGTGAATATATTAGAGAGAAAGAGCGAGAGAATATGCCCATGGGGGGGGGGTGAATTAAATGCATTTTCTTCTCTCTCTATTCCCCCCCCTCCCCTTTTGCTTCCAGCGTTGTTTACATTCAGTGTGAATTACTCAGACGTTCGGTAACTGCAATTTGGTTTGAGCAATAATTAAAGTGGATTCCCGTTAGCGTTAGCCTGTCTCCAAGTCATTACACTGGAGTCTCCGAGCCACCCACCCAGCTCCACATTTTAAAGCTAAATATGTCACATAATTATGAGTAATAAGAGAAATGGTCTTAAAGCGCGCACATGTGCATTAAGCGCGGATTGAAGAGTTGTTGCCATCCATGACTGGAGTCATAAACTGCTTGAAGGCAGCGCCTTGCTTCAGACAGTAACACACACATTCTCATTCATTAACGCCTCGTCTCCCAGATTAATAATCACACTCCACTTTGTCATTAAAGGAAGCTGAGTCTAAGCACATCTATGACTAAGTGAAAGACGAAAACAACTGAAATTATACCATCTCTGGGAGTGTGCCGGGAAAATGAGCAGTTTTCAGATGCTGTTGAACCAAAGTTCTCTAGATGCGCATTATGTAAAAATTAACTTAACACATGCATGGAGTCTGCGAGATGTTTTCTTCCTTCTTCTTTATAACCTGGGGCTGGTTGATTATAAAAACATCTGAGTGTATTCTTGTGGGATCCCAGGTAAAACATAGAGGCATCAATATTGCAATTTTCTCTCCTTGAGGAGAAGGCTGTGTTCTAGTTTAAAAAAACATACATACACACATACACATGCACACATACATGCACACACAGAGGAACAAACAAACAACTATCCAGCCATAGGGAGACCAGAATGTGAGGTATTTTTTTAATGCTATCTCGGAACATGTACATACCATGCAATTAAAAGTAAAATACATACATTACACTTGCCTTCTGGCGAAAACTCCCAAGTGTTTTCTCTAGGATGTGAGAGAGACATTTTTTTTTTTTGGTTGGGGAAAAGGTGGGGGTGAGGGATTGGGTGGGGGCTGGGAGGAGGGGGGGGTAAATATGCTTTCCAGCTTCACAGTGTTCAAGTTTAACATACTCTCCCCAAAAGTTTCCCTTTGAGCTCTACAGAATATATAGCCTGCACTCAACAGCATACTTGAACCTGTCCAAGTTATTTATTTATTATTTTTCCCTGTGATTAACTGAAATGCGAGTGGATCAGTAACTGCTGAGCCAGGGAAGCAGTAAAACCAGCACAAGCGCATATCCTTTCCTTGTAACGTAAAACTCTCAGACGATCAGTCTCGCAGTCTGTCTGCCGTATTTTATCAGTCAAAACTGAAGCCCGCATATCTTTGGGTCCTAAAGAGAAGCCCGGCAAAGGATAACACACCATTTTGTAAAGATGGTGGCTTCCACCTGTATAAAACAGAAGGATAGAAAGCTAAAAACTCAGGAAAAAAAGTCATATTTATTGAATATTAATGTTCTGGTGCTCTAACTCTGCCTTTGCTACCGATGGGTGAAATAGGCTGTTTTTCGAAAACTGTGCGGCTCTTTCTCTCCACTTTCAAAAACCTCTTTAAGACAAAAATGACTCAACATCCTGTGGTCTGAAAAAAACAAGGTAACGTTGGGCTTACATGGCTTACTTGTCAGCGTTTCTGGCTAATGACTGCGATCGTGTCTCTCAATTAGACATGTTCGCTTGGTGTTCTTTAAAGTCTGGGCAGGTTGCCTTATGGTTGTGCTTTGGGAAACCATGAGGTAATTTCCTTATCCAGTAAACAGCTCCAACGCTGCTCCCTCAGACCGACCAATGGAAGGCCACCAGCGCTGCACTTTAAAACTCGCGTGGAAAAGAATAGGCTAAATTTGCTAAAAACCCGTATCTGTCTTCTGCTTGGAGTTGTCAGCGAAGCGCACCGAAGGCGGTGCAGGAACAGAGCACAAGCTGCCAGCTCTTTCCCTCCTGCTTCTCAAATCCGCTGTCCTCAAATCTACTCCTGCACCCAGAGCATAGCAGAGCTAAAAATGGAAAAAAATTTAAATAAAAACTCTGGCCTCAAACTCGTGCCATGGAGGGCCTTCTGTATGTGCTGGTTCCTCCTCCAGCCTACGCTCTGTATTGGATGATTGGATCAATTATTTGCTAAATTATCCCTGTTGGTTTCTGCATAATGTTAATAAAGGTGTCTATATTCTGTGCTTTAACTGGGATGTGGCACAGATGGTGAGGTACATGCACAAATGGTGCGGAGGTACATGAATGTGTAACTGAACTGATTAAGACAGCAGTATTTTGCTGTAGTACTGAAAACTTGCATACACACGACCTGCCATCTCATAGGACCACTGGAAGAATCTTCATCAGCCAATTGCAATGTCTATAGCAAGGCTTTAAACCAGAAGTGTCCAATCACACCCAAGAAAGGCTGCATGGGTGTAACATTCATTACCGCATTGGGTAAATGGTCTCTGTTTTCACATACAGCACTTAATGCTGCAAAGTTACAGCGTGGTGTTCAACAAATTGTTTAATGAGGACAAATCACAGTATTTTTATATCAGGGGTTGGGTGGTGGGACTTATTTGGGAATTATTTCTGTGTTTTCCATACACCAAACCTGGGCGATATTGATTGGTTGTTAATTTTAATACATATGTAACAGGTCTGCTAGTGAAGTGCATGTCCACCTGAACACTCTTTGTATATTATTGTTTGTGTACATGTGTGTATTGGAGCGCACACACACACACACACACACACACACACACACACACACACACACACACACACCGCTTACAGTATTTATTATAATATATATATACACAGAGTTTTCCTGCGAATAAGATTGAGAATATTCTCTGAATTTTGCTGCATTTGTACACCATACCAAAGACACCCAAGATGAACAACACAAACTTCTTTATCAGGCCACTGACCACGAATGTTGCAGTGTATTCCTGAGGCATGAGTTACTACGAGTTTCCTTTGGGAGGACTGCTATATACATTACTGGCTTCAGGAGCAATGCTATACCCCATACGCGAGAGTCACTCTTAACCCTGTATATCCCAAGAATGACCGCGTTAGTGTTTAAATGCTGTGTGCCCCACGTAAACTAAAAATGTCAGGCTTTTAGTACATAACTCTGTGTCTCTTGTGAACATTACACACAGGGACAAAACCCCAGCAGTTCTATGCAAGTCAGTCCCAAAAAAAAAGGGAAGAAAACTCACTGCAGTCACTTAATTGGAGAAGCAGAATGCTAACTATCATTACCATATCATAAAGTGCAGAAATATAGATTGCTGTTCAGTGTTCAATCGCTCTCCGTCACTCTGAGGCGGTGCGTTCTATTCAGTTTAAGCCCTAACCAGCCGCTTTCATGTTTTGTTAATGCGCAACATTGATTTCGCGTTGAAAAGTCAATAATGCAGGCACGACAGACGCTGTTTGCATTTAAAGTCATTTCTATGGCAACAATCCCTGGGACTGTATTTATTTCCAGCATCGAATAAGAAATTGTTGGTGATAATTAGCAGTTCGCTCTCTGAACCTTGAGAACTGACTTGAAAATAGGTGTCTGAATCGTCGCTGTTATGCTTTTCTGAAGTCTCCACGCCGTCAGTCAGCATGCTGTTTTGTCGTCTCTTTGTTTGTGTTTGCTGAACAAAAAGTCGGGGTAGTACATACCCTCATCACACGTTACGCCAATGCATCAAGTTTTGTCGAATTCCTACAGACGGTTGCAATTGTAGCCTTCAGCGGTTAAACAATTTGAAACCGATAAATTATCTGAGTGACAAAAAGGTTCAAGTGAGTCTTAACACGCATCGGATTACCCAACACGAAAATCCATTTTTATGAAGGCTTTTTGAAGCTCCCACAAGAAAACTTGGGAATAAATACAAAATTACTCTAATTAAATGGATTTAGTAAAATAACAGTGATTATAATGAATACTAAAGATACAGTATACCAAAACAACTTTGACCACGTGAAAGACAGTTTAGGGCAGATTACGCGATGCTCAAGTGAACAAAAACGTTTCTCTTTGTTTAATGTGACACAGTGTCAGCCTTGTTTACGTGATAATTACAGAGGTAATTCTCCTCTGTAACTGTTATCCCAAATACATTTTTTTACTTGAATCTACACATCACCTTAATTGCTGATGGTTCCACCTTCCCTCTTTCGCCAGTTTGGAATCATCCGTTTAACAGTTCTACGCTTCACAGCTACGTCACCTGTTCCAGTGACGTGTGCACTCCCCGGTACAACAGGTGAGCTAACAAAGCGGATGGGGAGCGGCTCTGCACTCTCTAAGGACAACCAGTCAGGTGACTGGGTAGCTCCGGGGCAGTCCTTCGGAAACCATATGCGAACCACAGTATACTATGTATGGAGGGATCGTTTCGGTGTGTTCATGAGTGTATTTTTCATATAATAATGATAACAACAACAACAACAACAACAACAACAACAATATAATGATGATGTTATGTAAAGGTTTAATGATGCTGCAGTTGTGAACCCAAGCTTAGATTCACAAACTGGACTAACAGGGTAAAATCCCACACGTTTTTATGACAATTGAAAAAAAAATCCTGGTGGACAGACATGAAAACACTGGAAACGGGACATGTCCGGGGCAAGATAATGGAAGTTTGGTAACCCAATCCTTCTTTGACTTCAGTCTGCCCTGATCTGGTGGTGGGAAGCCTGTGGTGAGTTTCTTCTCAAGCCTCGGTGGCCTCATTTGTCTGGCTGACCAATGTGAGCCTAAGAAACTTCTGGGCCAATCAAATTGAAGCTCTGAAATCTGAATGCACCAATGAGCTTGCAGGCAGCCCATGCCCAACAAAAAAACATATATTTCCCAGATGCTGTATCAGCGGCTGAGCATCTTCGGTGGGATCTACCCCAAATCTAAGCTCCTGAGTCCTGAGACAAAAATAAAACAGGTCTAAACAGAGGAAATGTCCGGGAAAACAGGGTGTACTGTAAACTGTCCTCTGGGTGACTGGCCTATCCTTCACTGGCAGTGAGCCATTCATGGTTCGTGCCTTTACTGAGAGCTGCTCCAGAGCACAGCACAAATCTAATGCTGGAGAGCAATGCCTGTGGCTCAGAGGTTGCAGGTTTAATTCCCAGGTGGGACACTACTGATGTAGCCTTGGCCCATGCACTTAACCTGAATCACATCAGTGCATATTCAATTGCATGACTGCATGCATGAAAAATGTACATATTTGTGTGAGCCACACCGTATAAGAGAGTGTAGTAAATGTAATGGCAGAGAGAACTAGAAACAGAAATGTAATGGCAGAGAGAACTGCCGTGGAAACAGAAATGGTTGAATTTAGATATATATATATTATTTTAACCATGGATTGTTTTTGAAAGTTACATAAAAGATTGCATTTTATTTTAAGAAATGCTACCAGAAATATCTCATTGATCTCGTTGGCGCAGCAGTGAGTTTTCATGTTGTGTTTAGATGAAGTTAACCCGTATCTGATTAATGAAGAAACTGTACAAAACCTTTTCATGTTCGTTTCTGTTGTCATTACTCAGGTAACAAGATAAAATAATTTTCTGAAATTGAACAGCCCTGTTGCTTGAATTACAAAAAAAAAAAAATTAAATTACAAAAATAATCATTATTCATTTCAATATTATAATTGAGAAAACCCAACAGATCAAGTGTGGCTAATTACATTCCTTGGAGGGCTGGTGTGAATGTTTTATTTGCTACCAATTACCCCGGCTCAATTAGCTAATTAGCTGTGCATGCTAATGCTGCCCCGCTCATATATAGATTAGACCACAGCGCAAGCAAGCAAGGGACAGCAGAATGGAGATCAGCTGTCATTCATAGCTTATCAGAGCTGAAATGTCAGATCACGCATATGATTAAGACACAGTGATGGAGCTGTAATCCTGACACAGCGCAGGTCCTGCCTGGTCCTGATGCAGGTGGGTCCACCTCTTTGTAATAGACCTGAGGAGCAGAACACCTGTCCAGGATGACCAGTTTATTTGCTTGTTTTTCGTGAGGTTCAGCTATTACAGGCCCACCCCAGACAAATGCACCTCCTGACTCTCCTCAAAGTAACACTCATGAAATGGAGGCAGAGAGAATGGATGTAGAAGCAATGTCCCCTCTTCCTCGCAGTGACTTTATGAAACAGGATAGTTATGTCGCTGCATGCTGGGAATTCATTCCAGAGGCTGTCCGAAAATTGACTTTTACAGTTGAAATGGACTTTCACCGGAATGTCAATTTTCAGACTTCAGTCTTATTGTGCAGCGCCATTGTAGAAGTAAAGGACATGCTACATTAGCAAAAATACATCAGGGATACGTCACATGGGCTTTCATTTAAGCCACTGATTGGCTGAAGAGACCACACACCTTTGTTTCAAAGGCTTCAATTTGCCACGGGAAGGAAGTCACAAAACCCTGCAGACACTGCGACTGTCCATTTCTGGAATTACGCTCAGCTGCTATAGATACATGCAGCCCTTCCGCATCGCACACCTGTGTTCTCCTATTTTCATTGTCTGAAAAGCGGATGAAGACGGTCATCCCTCCGTTCCCCTGTGAAAAGAAATGTAAACCTCCTGAATTCAAACCCATACACCCACCCACCCCACCCCTCCCCTGCCCGTGACCCTGTTCCTGCAAATATTGTCTTATCCATTAGTGCGAGCTGACAAAAAAAAAGAGAGAGAAAGAAGAAGAAAAGTCTCTCGTTGCTGGCAGCCAGAAAAAGTCAATGGAGGAATTCCATTGAGTCTGGCCTGGCCGCGGGGCTTTCGGAACACTCTGGGTTTTGTTTGGCCCCATTCAGGCTCCGTAGACCGTGGTAACAAAGACAGCTTTCAGAATGCCTCACTGTACAGCATGTGAAATAGATGCTAGCAAAGAAGGGTGTGTGGGGGGGCGGGGCGTGGAGGGGGTGACTGGAAGGGAGGAGGGGTAGAGGGGGGGGCGAAGGAAAGCTGGAAAAGTGGAGGTGAAACTCCTCCGAGAGGTGAGCGAGGCATACAGTTTATGACTATGTTCCCCTTTTCGGCTCCGTGAGACTCCGGATGCTTTTCGAGGGCCAGTAGATTAAAGGGGAAACACTACACACTGTCTACCATGCCCCCCACCCCACCCCACCCCCACCCACCCCCTCTCTCCACCTCAGCTCCCCGGCCCTGTCTAACCTCCCTGTCACACACAGACAGACCCGATTGCCATCAGTAAGGGCAGTGCAGTGGTTAGGGACCTGGCCTTGTAACCTGATTCCCAGGTGGGGCACCTCCTGTCAGGCCCTGGGGCAAGGTGCTGATATCCTGAAGTGCTTCGGTTCATATTTAGTAAATACCCAGGATAGGAAATGAACATTTAGGACAGGCCGATCGCTCTGGATAGGAGACGACCGCTGAGAAGACAATGGAAAAACGTAATGTCGGTGAATGCATTCATCCGGCTCACTTCCTGGTCTTTTTCATACATGTGCAGGTGTGACTGCTTCATTACCAGGATATGCACCGCTCCACAGAGACATGTATATGAAGTGCGTTATTAGAATCGTGGTCAAATAACAACCTGATATCATGCAAGGACATGGAGGAATATGTGATATTGATTGCATTTATCTGTTAATATGGAAACGGAAAATGTTTCTTATTATTCAATTTGGGATGGGCATCATAAGATCTTAGACACAATAATGAAATATTAATTAATTAATGCATTGATTTATTCACTTTCAGTATGATAGCCTGGTTAGCTTTCCTAAAAATCTGCTTCATTTTGACACCCATTTTCCTTACTTCTATTGGCAAAATAAATTACCTAAAATTAAGATTGAAAAAATCTGGTTTGCTCACTGTGTGTGGTATATTTGACATGTTGAATTTCCGGTTTGTCTGGGCACTTTTGTTTTATTTCTATACCAGGGCATGCTGGTGTATTTGAGTTACAATGCTCCTTTGCACCACAATAGACCACAATACACCTTCCTGTCCAGTGTTTCAGTGAAGAGCAGGTGTGTGTGTGTATGGGTTCTTTTTACCTTCCCGCATTCATAAAAAAACACACACCGTGGTGGCGTTTTTGCAGTTTCGCCAGCTGCGCTCTTACATGGGAGAAAGAGGTGGGGGTAGGGATGCCCAAATCAAAATAATCACCTCCTAAACTCCAGCCCTTTTAAGGTGTCCGAGCGCTGTTATCACGCATATTATTCACACTATGTTGACCTACACAGCTTCGAGACTGGGAGAGCATAATATACATTGGGGGATAAATTATGGTGCGTAGCGTTATAAACGTGGAAATGGCTTCGCACCAGGAACAGAGGTCACCCACTCCATTATATGGGATCATTGTTTGGTAACAGGGAGGGGTGAAGGTGCGGTTCTTCCTGCCAAACTTCAGTTTGAAAGAAAGTGACTTCTTTATTTCCAGAGCTTTGCTGTCTTTTGACTGCCATGGTGCCATTTTTCATCATTGATTCATTTATATTTGAAAATAAACAGCATATATTTGGAAATAAACGGCGCCTTACTTTGTTCCTGCAAACATATACACATGCACATGAATGAGCATGGTGCGCACACACACACACACACACACACACACACACACACACACACACACACACACACACACACACACACACACACACACACACACACACACACACACACACACACCTCTGGGTCAGCATGTCCAACATTTAATTTGATGAAGAATTTTTACCAGCAGAGAATTGCTACTGATATTGCTTAATCAATAGACACAGGTCAAAGAGTAATGATAGAGTTCCTTTTATGTTTATTGCCGTTTTATCTATATTTAAACAACACAGTTGTTAGCATAACTGCAGTTCTTACCCACATGTGTATAAACCACGTCATATAAACCTTATCTAAAAAAGGCCTGAGGAAATTAATATACTGAAATTTATGGTATAAAACACTATCAAGGTCAGGATTGATATTGCAACACTTTACAATACATGGGCAAATATTGAACATAACTGTGGTTTTTCAAATATTTAAAAGCATTTAAAGTAATTCTATGAAATATATTTAGCATTGAATTTTCCATGTATAAGTGATAATATATCACAGTTTGTTCGATTTCTGTAAAGGAATAGTGACACGTAAATTATGCTGTAATTGTTTCCTAGTTGTTAATGCTGTTGCGTAATTCATTTACTGCAGAGTCTCAGGAAACCCAGACACGGTGGATCTGTGGTGAGATTGTGGCAGGCCCTGGCTGTGATACTGGTGGACTGCTCCCACGGCAACCTTTGACTGACAGGCCATTGTTCAGCGGGTGGATGTGGTGAGCTCTGATTGGTTAGATCTGATCTGAGCTATTCATACATTGCCCTGAGAGCGGAAAGAGCAACCTGAATGGACCCTCATGAATTAGTAATTTGTGTTAAAATATATAATCCCCAATATAAGGAATGTTATTTTCCTGAGACATGTAACAAAATAGGCTGCATTAACAGATTAAATAAACTGCACTGTTTATGCAAAATTAACTAATTTGCACATACTGGTTTTGTATGTTTTGGTTCAATTTTAATCTTGTCCTTAACTTTGATGTATGTTTCAGTGTACTGGTTCACCAGTGGGTGGTGATTAACCAGGATGACATAAAGCAGCCATCCTTTAGCACTGAACAATATGCTACGTTATACAAACAGTTTAAATAATACACAAAACCTTTTGGCCAGATTACATCTGTGTTCATTCACATGCTTGACTCTCAATTAAGTGCAGGGATTCACTTTTAAATAAATCCAGCAATTTTGAGTGCATGCCAAAAGAGGATGGGTAAATTTGTTTGCATTGAAAAAATGTAAGTCTTGCATTTTGAATGAGAATGTTGAGTGTATACAGGCACCATTAAATGTGATAGATGGTAACAGAGATAAAATGAAAAAGATATAGTGGAAGGAAAATAGAGGAAGACAGAGGATGGAAGTGGAGTCTCTAAGGTCTTTGAGATAAAGACATTTGAAGTGGATTACATTAAAGATGAGCAAACAAGAAACTTTTGCGTTGCCTGGTCTTCAGTCAATTCAGGGTGACCATGCTGTGAGAGGGGAAGAAAGGCTTGTTAGAATGGATCAAATTTGCACAGAGTGATGGGAATTAGATTCATATCTCTCTGCCGCTGTGTCAGAGTGGGTGTGTGTGTGTGTTTGTGTGTGAATAGAGAAATTATGAGGCAAAAACACAACCACAACAGAATCATTTTTGGTTTGTGTACATTGATAATTTTTTTTTTTTTGCAAAATCAACATTAATAAAAATAGCATTTTCTGTAGGGTTTATGCTACTGTGAAGATGCTTGCTAAGTGTCTGAAGGAGGGCCAGTTTGACAAGACGTGTGCACATAATTATAATACAGAGAGCTTGTTTGGCCAGAGGCTACATGTGCAATACTCTACTTTGGGCTGGGAGGGGTGGGAGGTTATTAATTGTGAATCCTTTTATACTAACTTTGTTTGTGTGGAATGTCCCTTTTCACAAGACATCACGTTCGTCTTATAATCTAGTGTAAAAATGAGATGTTTTAGCCAATGACCGGTTAAACAGTCTAAACAGTGCTTTAGTCTGAGTGCCTCTGGCTCATCTCTGCATACACTGCGGTCCACATGGTGGAAACACAGAGGCCAGGAAAAGGATAAGAGACATGAGAGACGTGAATGACTCAGAGGGACGAGCCATTGAGAAACGAGGTGAGTGATTTGTGTTGGATGAACAAAAGGTGCTCCCTTTTTGCTATTATCACGCAGTCCCGGCCATTCCACACAATGCACAAGTGCCTCAAACAGATGGCCAGTGGACAAAAGCTAATTGGCCTTAGCTATTAGTCGGCATACAGAAGTGCTATTTTACAGATGTGGTGTCTTGTTCGTTGCTTTGCTACCAGTACAATACTGCATCGGTTGAAAGGTGTTGGTCAATGCCTGATGTGAGTTCTCAAAGCCAGTTAGTGTTTATTCTTCAGTCGTCTGTTTGGGGTGCTGCCTGTTCATTCTACATCATTCCTTGCACCTAGTGATGGGTGAATGGGGTTTCGACACCCCTACCAAAAAAGTCTTTAATAAATGTTGTTTTGCCAGGGTATCAATATTTTTCCATGGAGAACAGACATATTATGGTGTAAAAAATAAAAAGTTGTAAAATAGCAACTAATGGTTTGCTAAGAGACTGAGGTTACAGTGATTCTGTAATAAAGCAGAGGCGGGGGTGGGGGGATGGAGACTACAACCTGAACCAATCAGAAGAAAGAGATGAGAATGACAAAATTCCTCATCTCCTTGTTACATGCCTGCCCTGCACCATTTACGGCTATGTTAAATCCACATGCACAGAGCCGATGTGTTTGCAGGAAGGGACCACCTACATGTGTGCAGCGCCACAAATAACCTGGTTCTGAAGACCCTTGGGCCATCAAAGCCCCACTGGGGTTCCCCTGTGTCTCTCCGCGGTGCACCCCAATGCTTTTCAATCCACCATCTCCGCCTTTTTTTCATGTAGAATTCTCCCATCTTTTCTTCGCCGGCTGCCTTTTAGCTGCGCGGCTTCTCCCAGCCCCAAGGCATGATGGGATTATATCAGGCATGTCAAAAGGAAGTGGCTTTGGCAGGAGACGGGACGTGGGTAGTAAAAAACGATTCCAGGCATGATCCAATATCGCCTTGCCAAGGCGGGACTGGCTGGGCTGTCTCGTTACACCCCGGCTGAAATTAATCTCTGTGTTGAATGAAGTGTTTGAGAACAGATTAAGCATTTAAACCTGCTATCATTATAGGTGTCATAAAAATAAAAAAAAAAATAAAAAAAACAACACTAACAACAACATGCAGGGCACTGTGATCACTGTTGTAGATTTTTTTTTATGGTGGTATGAGGAATGCTTAGCCTAAGGCAAAATGCTGGGGCCAGGATCAGTTCTGCGGGTGAAGTGACAGTGAAGCGCAGCTGTCTGCCGTATCGCTGCCAAGAATGTGCCTAGTATAAATAACTGAGAGAAAAGCACAAGTGATACCTACACAAATAAAGCCCAGGTGAGTCAGAGAGCTGTGCCGCCTTCCCAACCCCACGGAGTGTGAAAACCGGGGCCACGTCGAATGACTCAGTAACCGAACGGATTACAGAAAATGCACGAAAAACAGTCAGTCAGTTGGGCTGAAGCGGGCCATTCAACCGCCAACCCCTGACTCAGTCACATGTCAATAGCCTCCGTGGGGATAATGCGATTGCTGAAGAGTGTCGTAATGCTTCTGCCGCGGCACAGTCCGCGTATTGTTCAGAGAATGACACAGGATAATGTCAGGTACCTCCATAGGAGTGGCCTCAGGCTGCAGTAGCGTTTTGAGGAAACACTCAAGGCTAGAAAAATGCACACACACACACACACACACACACACACACACACACACACACACACACACACACACACACACACACACACACACACACACACACACACATTATACAAACACCCTGCCTTACTACTAGCAAAAGTTTCAGTTCAAATCTCCCTAAATAGCATTTTATATCGCTGTTAGCATACCAGCTTGATACCCCAAATCACCAGCTTTTGCCTTTGTTTTTAAATTGGCGATATAAAAAGAGAGAGCTCACACACACTTCCTGTGAACACATCAGAGAGGAGCATATCATAATTAGGAGCAGTAAACAATTGTGACCTCTCTTTGGACCAGGAATCTACAGGCCATTTAAACAGTATTTGATCTTTGGGAATGAAGTACCCAAAAAAAAAAAAAAAAAACAGTTCAGCAATTTGAAAGCTTTTTATATTTATTTAACTTTAGGGCAATTCATTGGAGAAAAACCTTTTAAAAAGGAAAAAGGATGACCGGTAGCAGGTAACTTATTCATCTGAGGAAATTAATCACTTCCAAATACAAAAATTTTCCACTAAACCATAAACGTCTTCAGGGAAATTTAAGTTGGTTACTGCTGTTTATGTCTCAACAAGGGTTTTCAGCCTCTCTCCTTGAATAAATTAGTTGGTCAGAGGAACATAACCTGAAGGTTTTGGTAAATATAATAAATTTTCTGTGGGGTTTAAAACTTTCAAATACATTTTTCCAGAGTCAACATAATAATCATCATTTTTTCCAGTACGGAGTTAGCTTTAATATTTATGGTTTATGTGAAGTTTATACGAACTTTAAACCACTGTATATCTATTTGTTTCATTCATACCATATCCCTCTCAGTCTATAACCAATAACCTTGTGGTTTGAGTCTCTGCAACTGACTATGAAAACAAAGGGCATTTGCAAAACGCAGCCACAGTATCATAAAAGTATATAATGCGAAAAATCCTTTCACCAAAACAACTTAAATTCAGTCCACTTCGTGCAGCATCGTATAAAGACCCACATTAAAAATAATACTTGGGAGGAAACGTTGGCACTTGAAGCATCGCCCGGTCTTAGTTAATATTACCCAGCGGTAGTTGCCTTCTGACTGCCCATGTGCTCATGTTTAGAGAGCTGGTCTTTGTGCCAGGAACTTCAATCACAGTTCAGGCCGGGCCTGTCTGTGTGGGCTACGGCAGCCGCATGCAAATTGGCACCGCCACGAATGTGCCAAGCTAATGTGTCATGGCGCTTCCCCCTGAACTACTGATCTCGGATCAGCTTTCCAAACTAATGCCCGGTGGCTCCTCTCCAGACAACTGATGTAGGATCAGTTTGCCCCCGAAACTAATTTCTCATGGCTCCTTCCCCAAACCAGTGATCCAGGATCAGCTTGTTATAAACATCTGTGTCATGGCTCATCATCAAACAGCTGATCCAAGATCAATTTCCCAAACTAATGTATTGTGGCTTTTCCTTAAACAACTGATCTGGGATCAGAGTTCCAGGCTCCGATTCACCATTTAGGGATCCAGCAGAATAATCTTGCAGAACATGTCTGTGCTCTTCCCCAGTCTAGTGTAAGCTCTTCCACAGCACTCTCTCTTTTAACTGATCCAGGATTGTCTCTCCAAGCAGCTGTCCCATACATATTCCCCCTACAACTGATCTGGGATCAGCTTGCCAAATGTCTGCTCCAGAGCTCTTCTGCAACAACTGAGTCAGGATCAGCTTGCCAAGCTCCTGTCTTAGCAGTCTTCTGCAACATCTGATCTGGGATCAGCTTGCCAAACTCCTAGTCATGTTTCTAATGGAACTGGATTGTACTCAGTTCCCAGCCAATAAGTTTAAAAACAGGTTCTGCAAGCAAAATTAATGCCAGTAACTGCATCCATTTAAGGAACTCAGCGCAAATACTTTTTGTGTCATGTAATATTGCATGCAATGCAAGACAGCAAGCTTAGTTTTTGTTACCATCTCCTGTACATGTACAGACATGTGGACACACACAAGCACACACACACAGACACACACAGACACACACACACACACACACACACACACACACACACACACACACACACACACACACACACACACACACACAAACACACAGAGAGGTTAATCAAAAATATTTCTGGTACATCGTTGTGCCCTAAAACCTGAACAGCAGCCATTTCCATCTTCGTCTGTCACTCAGAGAACAAAAAAATAAAGTTTCCAGACAGGCCCTTTCACTTTGCCACCTGCTTTCCCTTTTGTTTCAGAAGGAAGGCTTTGTGCCCCCGAGTTCCCCCGAGTAGGCCTTTTCAGGGCCGAGCCTCAGTGAAAAGGCCAGGCCTTCAAGCAGAGGAATATCTTAAAGGTCTGAAACACTAGCGGCTCCAGCCGCAGTCTGCACCCCCCACCCCATGGGGCGGCCGAAGCTCAAGATCTCCGGGGAGTAACACTGCAGAGTCGCTGAATCTGAGCAGCACGTCAAAGCTGTGCAGTGCCAGTCTGAGGAGGACAACGTCCCTCTACACTGTCCAGAGCTCTGCACTAAACTACTACTGTTACACTGGAAATCAGCCACCCTTAAACATGGTTGTTTCTTATGTTCAGATGTCTCTCTGCATTGCTGGACATCGATAGTGATGAGAAAGCAATGAATCATGACATTAAAATGAGTTGCTCGATAAAAGCATGACAGCTAGAGTTTGCAGCGTACACTGTGCTGATTACTTTGATCGGTGTCCAGGATTAAGGCCCAGGGACTGTGATCACCGTGTGTATGGATGGAAAGGTTGGCCGAGTTAAATAAGCCTCAAATTGTAAGGTTGTGGTTTAGCCATTCATCCACCTCAACAAAAAACCAATGGTGCATACTCTTTACAAGACACAGAGGAAGTCACATGATTAGCTTTCATTTGAGGTCCTCGCTGCTCCTTTCTTTCTTTTAGTAGATTGGATTTTCAACTGAATCCTGATTTTTAACAATTCATGCAGTTGTGTCTATACGGCTGTTCTGAATTACACGCCAAAAACAATAACTAAAGAAAAAGGAGATTGCTACTGTCGTCATCCATGCCTCCATGCAACAGATGTTCATTACCGAAGTACATTAACAACAAATACAAGTACGAGTACACTATTTGCAAAGTTGGTCCTGTTGAATATTCTAAAAGAGAACCTCATGAGAGAACACGCACTCTTTTAAAGTCAATGAAGGCTTTATCTGTCTCTATCAAAAGTATACTACTGAAGGACTGAGGGCCTGTAAAACAGAGATTTCAAAAGCCTGTCCCATGCCACTAACTCGCAAGGGACACGTATGTAACATTATTGCCCCTTCCATGCCATAAAAGTTTCACAAGATGGATGGTTAATCGATTGTATCAGGAGTCACAGGAGAGAACTTCCTTGGGAGGTGATGGATTTGAGTCCATGTCTTGTTTTCATGCTGGGCCTAAAGCCTCTGAGTAACTGTTTTCCAGGGAAATAATGGGAAATAATGGGAAAACATCCAGGTTATGTTGAGCCAACAGGACACGTTGAGCCAAAATGGAGTGCGGTCCAACCGTTCCCCCTAACACTAGATTTTGAGCTGGAGTCTTGAATGGAACAACTGTTGTGTAGCTATGGTTTTTCATAGTCAGCAAAGAAAGTATAAGCGACATTTGCAAAGCAAGCTTCTCATACTTACATTTCAATTCGTTTATCAGAGTTGAGCTGCAAGAAGTGGGCAAGAGGTTTTTTTTTTTTTCAAAATTATTTTAGAGAAGGTGTCTGGTAAAATACAAGTTTTCTCCTGGCTAAAAATGCCCCCTTTATGAAAGTTTTGAAACAAAAATAAGCTATGCATTTGTACAACTATCTCCTGGGACATTCAAAAATCAATCATTTTTTGATTTATGTAGAACACCTTGAACTGCATTTTAAAATTTAAGAGTTTGGAATACCTTGTGAGCCTCTTGCCTTTTTGATTCATATTTCATTAAATTATTTTGCTTTAGGATTTTATGAATCTTTTTGATGTTCTCAACTTGTATATTGAATTATATTTTCCACTAAAGGCTATGCATGTATTTAGACATCTCCCTTGAATATTTGAGCAAAAAAAAATAATGGATTTCCATTCCCCTTGCATTACAAGACTCATATTTCACAGAAGTTTTAACAAACCTCATAAATGATTGATTTGCCAATGACTTATATCGTTAAAAAACTTCTGACAGCTTGATTTGCCAGGGAAAAAGGATTTTCAGGCAAATGGTTTTTTTTTTTTTTTTTTTTTTTTGCACAGGTCAGCAAACTGTGATTTTGAACCAAATCAAATTTGTTTGTGCGGCATATTTAAAAAAAAAAAAAAAAAAGATTTCGCAATATGCTTTTCGGATGACTCTGGCTGTAAGTCCCGTAAAGCAAGCCAAGGGCGATGGTGGAGAAGGGAAAGCTCCTTAGGTGGAGGAGTGAATAGGAAGAAGCCTCGGGGGGAACCTGACTCAAAGGAGGGACGGCCCAGTCTTCTCTGGCTGACTCGGGTGGAAGTTTTTAATATACAGTGCTGCCTGGAAGCCGGTGAGCTCCTTTGGATGGTCCACATGTTCACGTTTTTCACTGTGAAGTCTAATTCAATCTTCATCAAAGGACCTGAAACAAGCTGTGCACTCACCGCAGCCCTGGAAAGTCAGAAGCTTAAACAAATCTGCAAGCAAAAAAGTCCCTAAAGTTGCTGTGAAGAAGATGCAGGACACCGAAAAACAACTGTACTAAATGAAATAAATTACTTTCAGTCATTGGTACACAAAGAGATACGACTTCTTGCTGAATGCAAAGTTTCACACACTTCCACACTTAAGAGTATTTAATGTTTGTCTAATTTTGCTAAATAAGTAATTCAAGCACAACTAATTTGTGTAATTTTTTTCCCATTAATCAGCTTGGCCTTTCTGATGTACTGGGACTTTCATACAGATGTAATTGGGTCTCAGTGTATATTATGTAACAATACTGATCATTCCAAAGGGTTCACATTCTTAACGACATCACAATAGCTCCCTATGAGGTCCACAGCCACATGATCGAGTTTATAAGGCGAATCTTTGTTTTGACACCTACTGTAGCGAAACTGGCTGAAATAGGGCAGGCAGGCTCAGTGGGTACTGTCAAAATGTGTCGCTAAACAACACCAGGAACTCGAAACCTCCCTTCCTATTGGATAATTCCCGATGAATGACTCATTCATCTGCACCATGGCAACCCATTTAGGAACGACATCTATGCAACTCCCAGGAAAATACGCAATCACAGTCAGTAACAAATTGTTTGATTAGGATTTGCGTTTTACCTTATTGTTTCCCTGATATGTTTTGACACCTAATCACGTTCCAGACCCTGCCCCAGTAATTAAATGCAAATCAGCTTGTACATTAGACCAGCCCCCCCCCCCCACTCCATCACCCCACCCCTCCAAACCCTGGACCCCAATTTCCTTTGGGAACCTCCATGTGTAGTATGCATTTGACAATATTAGACAAAGATCACAATTCCTGAACACCGTCCAAAAAAGCAGAGACAAACCCCACTTAATATTTATATGCAAATGCCATTACTTATAAAAAAAAGGCTGAATTTGATGTAGATAGATACGATAATTGGTGGAAGAGGTGCTTGAATTTGCCATTATAAATCATGGAATCGGTGACAGCTGCTGAGGCAAAAATGGGTTGGCAGGGAACTCCTCTTTATTTCATAATTATCCTGAGAAAGGCTTTTTTTCTGATAGATTTGCATGATTAAAGACCTGCCACTTTAAATAAGGCTCATACAAGCTTCTGCAGAATCCCCTCTGTAAGCGATTATTTCCTGTGTACCTCTGCTTTCATGTGCTTCTCACGGCGCATTTCTGGGCTTTAATGAAACAATGTCTGCCTTTTATGTTAAATGCTGATCTCTGATCCCTTTTTGTTACAGTCAGAATAATTGAGCGTAACCTGAGATATTTATTATATCATTTTTTTTTAAATATATTTTTTGCCTGATTTTCCCAACCCGAACTGGTTGACCTCATTGCAGCACCTGCTCTGATGGCTTTGGGAGGAGAAGTTGAGCATGTGACTCCTCCGATTCACGTGACGACGCCCTTACTTCTGTTCACACAGCAACCGCACCACTGATCACACACTGTCTATGACGTTGGAGGATGACGTGGTCAGCGTACCGTCAGTTTGTACCGCCACAGGTGCCCAGCATGACCGATAGGGTGCTATGACCATGAGAACAACGAAAGAGCTTAGCTTACCCTGTATTGAAACCCAATTGGCCAATTGTTGCCTTGCCAGGGGGACCTTCTGGCCATGGCTAACAATGGTGAGACCAGGCGTTGACCCCCGACCTCAGGGCTCCCAGGCAATGTTTTACCCTGTGAGCCACACAATCTCTCCATTATAATTGAAATATTGTTTTTTTTGTTTGCTTGAGGTGCCCAAATGCTAGGACATTAGATGCATAATAGGATAATTGTGACTGATGTGAGAACTGATGTGAGTTATTTTTTTGACTGAAATAGGTGACTCCATCGCTAAGAAAAATGAAACCAATACCAAAACAAAAACAACAAAAATGTGAATGTTTTAGGACATTTAAACTATGACCCAATCTAAGCCCTTCCCCATTGCAAGGTTGTTGCGATTGGCCATTTTTCTGACATCACCGATAAGGCCAACTGAGGAGAAAAAGGTGGAAAGTCGTGATTAGGCCATGAGTTTTTATAAATCTAAAAAATGGGTGGAGCCATTCTTTGCTGTGAGTGACTCATTGTTCTGAACCAATCAAAGTGTCATAAATTCTTTTGACTGGTTCAGGTGAGTACATGGCCCCGTCTGAAATCAAAGACTGTGCCCAGTATAGTAGGCAAAAAAATCAGTACCCGTAGTATGCAGTGTGTCCCAAATCTCAAACCGGATAAGATTAGAAAAACGTACTGGTAAACCTGTCCCTAAATGAGAACCTTTAGGAACGTACACACTGATCTAGGATCAGTTCAGCATTTGAGCTCATAACTGAGAAGGCCTCGGGGAGGGACAGAAGAAACCTGACCCAAGATCAGCACTCCTACTAAATGAATACGGGCCATAGGACTTTTCTATTCTTTTCAAAAAGGCAGAGAGTGAGAGAAATTCAGATCCCCACCCAGAAGTCTGAATTTAAATAAATCCAGTTATGAAAAAAAAAAAAAGGCCGCCATGTGAACGGACATCAATATTAGAAACACCTGCAACACAACTCCTCCCTCCTCTCCCACACCTGGGTTTCCGCGGCGACGCTGTAAATGACGTTTGTTTATGCACCATTTGCATTGAAAGGCACCATGCCTTGAGGGGTGGGGGTGTGGGGGGGGGGGAGGGTTTGGTTTAGGGTTGTCTGTCCAACGGGAATGACAAATTGAGTAGTAGGGGGATTATGTGTCCATTTGCTGATTGAGAAACGGAGGTAGAGTTTCACCGGCTGGGGTCAACCGGGGAGATTACAACACGGGGGCCAGCGGGTGAAGAAAGAGGGGCGCGACGAGTACAAGGACGTGGCGGTAATCCAAGTGTTAACTCCTAACTCAGCTTAACTCCTAAATTGTTGTCAATCTCCCCTCTGCTTCCATTCTATGCAAATGAGACGTGCTCAAAAAAAGCGGGGAGATTACAAGTTGTCTGAGTCGCCCATCCATCTGTCAATTATGCGGGAGCTGCCTTTCAGGCAGAGTTAATCTTCTTTGTGCTACAGATCGGACAGGGTCTTTGCTAATCACGCCCCCCCTCCCTCAACAATACACAGATGTGCAGAGTCACATTCAGTGGTATTTGCATGTAGTCTCTTGTCTAATTACCCTGGATCTCCAAAAATGGCATTACCAGACCACAATCACTAGACCACATGGACAAACGTGTTGATTGCCAGACGAATAACAAGGTTTATTCACATAACCGTGAATTTGACAGGTCCAAGAAGTCACAAAATAGTAGAGAAATAATTTGCACTCCACAACCTG
The DNA here is from genome assembly GCA_022829145.1 of Albula goreensis. Classification (NCBI taxonomy): domain Eukaryota; kingdom Metazoa; phylum Chordata; class Actinopteri; order Albuliformes; family Albulidae; genus Albula; species Albula goreensis. The sequence continues at coordinate 5,518,256 of CM040743.1, read as the reverse complement.
CATATGGTGTTAAACAGTGGTGTAGTTAACTGAGGAAGTTAGTGTAGTTTCTTAGCTGATAGTATATTGGGTATACTGTAACTCCACAGCCCATATGTATTAATGGTAAAAAGGCTAATAGGTGAGTATACTGTCTGAGGAGGTGGGCATACTGTAACTCCAAAGCCCATATGTATTAGTGGTAATAAGGCTAATAGGTGAGTATACTGTCTGAGGCGGTGGGCATACTGTAACTCCAAAGCCCATATGTATTAGTGGTAATAAGGCTAGTAGGTGAGTATACTGTCTGAGGAGGTGGGCATACTGTAACTCCAAACTCGACCAGTAACCCCCCACTTTGAGCTGAAAAAGGTCTCTCTATTGAAATGAGGGCCATAAAACTTGGACTACCTTATAAGAACCATAATGTAAAGTCCACTGTTCAGCACCTCTGGTCTTCCTGGGCCTGCCCCCCTTCACACTTTGCTGTGTTGGTAAAATGGCTGTAGATGCAGAGATCCTGGCCAGTGGCTCTAATTTCCACAGGGGTTGAGTGGAGTATCTTGGTTATTTAGTCAACACAGGTACACTGCAGTATCCCATTAGCTTTGATAATATGGTGTTCGCACAAGGTCCAAAATGTTCGCATAATGTCCTATTCCACAGATCATATACTGGACGTTGAGCAACGCATACCTGCAATGTGTCTTTAAAGCTATATATTTCTTCACCCAATGCTACACCCCACGAATGCTTACCTTCCCTCCCCTGCAGGGAGGAAAGATGGGCCACCCCAACCTATCCTGAACACCCACCCCCTACACCCCCCCCACGTTCTACGCACTCAGGCCTGACCCCTCTTCATGCGAAGGTCACAGTGGAACCCGCCCCCTCTCCCCAAAAAGGTAAATTAGTGATGTTTTAAAAGGTCTCGATGGAAAACAGCAGGGCTCAAGGGTAGAATTAGAACCTAATGCCACCGAGGCCCCTACCCCCCCAATTCAATCCCACAATCCTCGCTGCCCCTTTCAGGAAACCAATTACCTTTTGTCCTCATACGGCAGTGGATTTAAAGCAGAAGCACACCTTGCCTTTTTTTGTTTTGGGGGTGTTATTTGGGTTTCTTCAACCTCAAAGATTTCTCCTTCTTTTGAGGCTAAAAACTGCAGACATGGCCAAAGGGCAGAGTGATAAACAGTAAACGTTTTTTAAAAGAAACGAAAAGGGAAGCTACGAAAATATATGTGCAGATTGTAAGTACTGGCAGCATAATCACATAATAAAGTAATGAGGGATGTTGATATTTTTATGATTATTTAAGTTTCACTTTTGACCAATTTTGGTTTTTAATTCAGTGGATATGGTTAGGAAAACCCTGATCCAAAATAATCACTCCCACTTTCAAATTCTTTATGAATATAAGCCCTGATTCAGGATCAGATTTGTCTTTTGGCTAGAAATGGATATGGTCAAGACATGGACCAGGGCAACTGATCCCAGATCAGCACTTCTACCCAGAGATGCTTTGTGAATATGGACCCTTACCTTGGATGACCTCTGCATTTGACCTCATGATGGATAAGGTTAAGACATCCACAACAGATAACTGATCCCAGGTCAGCACTCATCCCCGCTGTGAGACACTGTGTGGATATGAAACTGATCCCCCCCAGCACAGAATAGCAGGCCGCTGAGAGGGGAAGCAGCGGGCCAGGAGGGGTGGAGGGTGTAAGGGGTGGGGGTGGGGGTGGGGGGGCGTTGGGGGAGACGGTGATAAATACAGATGTCAGCTGCTGCAGAGCGTGACCGCCGCGCCTGCAACGAACCAGAAACGAACGGCTGTCATCACCCAAACCTCCCAGCAGGCCTCCGCTTAGCTCTGGGATCAGGGATCTGGGGGCCTGTCGGAAATAAAATCAGGAATTAACGCACCACAACTGTCATTCAGCAGTAAAAATGAATGAGGAGGGGGGGTGACGGAGACGAGTGTAAATGTGATGGTTATATATTGTCAATGTCGTACAAAACACTTTGCCATCTATAAGACAACTTGAAACTAGAAACTACTGTTTTGTTATTACTTTTTACATTGACTCCTTGAAGTACAATATCTTCAAACTCTAGCCATGATTTACTAAATTTATAAAATATTATGCTGTAGGTTTATGAAATAGCTACTACTGTCATTTGTGACGCTGGCAAGGTTTTTTTTTATCTCTGCTCTTGGCCAAACACATTGGATGCACTTTTGTAAGTTGCTGTAGATAAAAGCTAAGTGCCTAAAATGTAAATGTTAAATTGTCAAAGCAAAAGGAACGCTGTGTCCTGCAGTGTATGAATTATTGGGTTGGAATATCCATTTTATTGCTAGTGGACATATTTTGCATGAAAAAATACCACTTCTGAGCGACAGTACCCCGTGAAAGCATCTGCTTCAAGACATTCGTGATTTTAATGTAATCAGTAAAGAGACGGTGGATCTTTCATAATTCTTAGAAAGCTTTACGCTGGCCAGCCGCGTATCTGACTCATCATGCTGCCATTAATTAATTAAATAACTAAACGAGCGGTTCAGGGGACTCCGGCTCGCGGAGGGTTAATTATGAACTCGACCTCCACGTTCCCGTCCGTTTCTGAGGTATCGGTATCCCCATCGCAGCCTGGAATTCAAACACAAGTTATTTACATTTAGAGTGAATCCTGACTACTTAATCACCTCAAAGCATGTGAAAAAATTAACTTTATGACCAGCATCTCAAGAACCCTAATATATCGGGAACAGGTTTTATTTAAGTAATTAATAATTTTTTTTTTCGAATGAAGTCTCTGTTTCCCCCTTCTGGAGGCCGCTCCTGGTCTTTTTAATATTTTACGATTTGCGGTCTAAAATGGTTCTGCTCTAATTACTATTGTTTTTTTAAAGTTTTTTTTCCAACACTCTCAATGCAAATAGCTGCCAATGCTGGAAAATGATACAAAATGAAAGAAAATAAGCATAGTTAAAGAATTCTGCTCATTATATTTCAAAAACATGATTTTTTTTTTCTGGCTATTGTAGATTTGTAAATAATTTTTCATGTTTGCATATGTTTTTTGTGATAGACAAAAACACAGAAATCGCTATTATGCGCTTGACCCTATCCTTGATTTGATGGGTTTACATTTTGACAGATGGCACAATAACTGTGTTCTGTGCTCATAGCCTCAGTGTATTTACTCAGTGTGCAAGTCAAACATTAACATAACATAAAGAGTGTTGTTTTAAAGTCGTTGCCCAGATCATCTGGCTGTGACATGTTAAATTTACCACGGCAACAACCAGGGCAACCAGGAAAATGCTATTTTAGAAAGTACAGCTTGCGTGATGAAGACCAAGGAGGACTCCATTCCATTTTTAGCTTTTAGTAGCCTTTTGCGAGTTGCTACGGGGAACACATACTGTTGCTAACAAAATCCCAATGTAATTGTGATTTTATCTAACATTTGATGCTTTAAATAGCTTATGGTTTATAATTTTCCAGTTCATTAGTTTTACTGCAGGCATTTACGCTTGCAACGTGGTGCATCATAAAAACTAAGAGAAAAGGAAAACTCAAAAGTACATTTTTAAAGTGTCTGTTTTCAGGGTGCACGAGCCGGTGCCAGTACATCCAGACCTGCAAATGAAAAGGCAGGCCCTCACATGTGGACAGTGCTGGAGTTTTTTATTAGCAGTGTTTAAATGCAACTGCCTGGAATAAACTTCTCGGTTCTTGCCTCACTCAGCATGTGTAAGTAGGACATAATGAGCCCTAGAGGGCAAGGTCTCTCTGTCGACCTTCCAATGACGACAGAGACACAACAATGTGAAATGTACAAAAAGAGTGCATAAACCTGAGCAAGGCTGCAGAGCGAAACGCCAGCCAGCCAATACACAGAAAGATTCACGAGGGGATTCAGCGCAAAACTTCCTGTGACCTTTGACCTGCGCGGTGTAATTCTCTCTCCCCTGCTACTGGCTAAAGACATGCATGTGGTTTTCTTGCTGCCTCTCTGCATGATGTGCGACCTCTCGTTTTCTTGGGCCGCAGAAAAAGCCCCGTTGTTGCCGATTCACTGAAATCACCCCAGGTCAGAGCTGTATTCTGTGGGCAGAGAACAATCCTGAGGACATACCTGGGACGTACGGGCTCAGAACGATCTGGTCCCAGAGCCGATGGGTCCAACGGCATTGTTGCTTTTTAATTTCACTCTTACATTACTTTCCTCACTTCCAAAGAACGATGCGACATTAAAACTCAGCGAGGCATTCAGTCCTAAACTTACTCCTGTCTTATTTTTCTCTCCAGGTATCGTTAAAAATTGCATTGAGTGAGGAAGTGCTTTGCTTAGCGTAATTTTCTCTCTGTATTATGGGTGTGATGACTCGTAAAAGCACTAGAGGGAAAGGGAAGACTCTTTTTCCCATCGCAGCTGGAGCTCATGGCACAAGGACATGAAAAGCTGGAAATAATGTCCAACAAAATAAAAATAAAAAAATACCAGGCCTCACTTTTCCGGCCCGGGGATCACCTTGAATATGTTAGTTTCCCCCCAGACAGCGGATTTGGTGCAAATGAGGAGCCCTTGCCTTCAGCTGGAAAAGCTCCAAACTCCCATTGAGGTCAGTTAGCCTGGCATCTCTTGTCAGGTACCGTTAGCTTCTTAATGAGGACCTTCAGAGCTAGCTGCACCATCTGGAAATTATCTCTATTCTTATTTTCTCTCTCCCTGTCTCTTGTGGAAATACAGTGCAACTGGAAAGTTAATTGGAAGTATACAGCGTTTTTTTTTGTTGACCTCGAGCTATCCTGTATTATATGCCTGTTACATAGCTATCTGCACAGGCCTGTCCTCTCACAAAATATGCTGCCAATGATGATGATGATATGAATTCCTGGGTGCCAGAAAAAATGTCTAAAACTGAAAAAGGGTGCAGTGGCAAAGCAGTGGCAGGGTGGCAATGATCCTCAGTGGAAGCCCACGTATATGCTCAACCATGAGGGTTGTGGGTTCAAGCCCAAACCTGTTCTGTTCTACCTCTCTAATTTCTCAATGAAGTGCAACAAGAAACTCTTGTTTCATAAATATTTGAGACTTGCTGACCTTTCTCTAATATCAGGCACATACAGCATAGCAAAGTATGAAATAATAAAGGAATTATCAGTAGCATTTGTAAAAACACAGACCGTGTATTACAAACCATATGGATCAGTGCCGTTCAGTGCTGAGAATTTAATGTGGAATGTTTTCTAGGGTCCTTTTTAAAATAAATTCAACACCTCAATATGCAAGCCAATATAACTGATTTGTTGCATGATACAAACAGGCTATTTTGAAATCCATAAAAGCATATTCGTTTAATATATATGTCTACTCTGGTTGTATATTCAAACACGTTTTGATTTTTGATAGCATTAATATGAATTGAGATTTGATGTGAATGTATAAACTAGCAGCGTGGTAGGCATGTATAATGAATGAACGTTTCTGCAAGTGGATCGATTGGTTCTGGCTTCCCTTAGATCAGATATCACATGCGTAGCTCATGCATTTTTCATCTGACGTGTAGATGAGGGGACATCTTGTACAGGGACCTCTGTAAGTCTCCAGGGTGTGTTGGGGTGCCCTTGTGGGTCTGGGGAGGTGTCTTGGGTGGTGGGTGGTGGGGGTGGTGTGTGTGTGTGGGGGGTCGTGTCCTTATCTGTGTTTATCCTTTGTTATTGTAATGGGGTCATCCTGGGAGCATGAGCAAAAAAAAAAAAAATATTAAAAACAAATATGCCTTCAGAGAATGATGCTAAATGTAAATTTAAATCTAACAGGATTTATGACAGTCAACGAGTGGTCATGGGTGCTTTGCTAGAGTTGCTTAAACACTGTAAATGTCACAGAGTTTTGTCACAGAAATGAGAATAATGCTTGCATAAGTAATAGCTGTTGTATTTTACCGCCCTAATGACCGCTAGCGGTCTACACTTAAAGTGATGTGGCTAGCAGAGTTCAGCTGGATTAGTCGCTAATCAGAGGAGCACATGGAGCTTAAAGATATCAGAGCTGCACTGTTTGGATTATGTTAAAGACAACATTTACAGGTCCCTTTGCAAATATTTACCAAATGCTAACTTCCATGTCATGTCCACATCGACATACACATACAGTATATAAGCATACACACACAGACATACGCATCCACATACACCAAGACAACTCCCACACACATATCCAATAGATAAACACGCTAACTCATATGTGCTCATACACATGCATGCACAAACACACAGACAACCCCCACACACGTGAAAGTGCAAACACACACACACATACACATTTGAAATCCACACAGATCCACAGTAGGTAGCAACATGCAGTATTCATCACATACCTTACATATAAACACACACACAAATAAACACACACACACACACTCACCAGTGTGTGCTCATAAATATACACACAAACAACCCCCACACACATGTAATCGTGCAAACATACACACAAGTGTACACACACTCTTGAAAGCCACACAGCTACATAGCAGGTAGAGCCATGCAGTATTTATCAACATGATAAAAATGAGCATATCCCACAGCAAGGTAACCTGTGCTCTTAAATATTAATGCGCTGCCGAGCCTACTCCATCCCCGGGTCAGATCACACCGCGCGGAGCGAGCGAATGAATGCTCGCGGACTTCACGCTTCTCAAAGGCTTAACCATGCTGTCTCCAGGAAACACACACAACCCAATGTCACACACCGCTGGGGGTTCCATGTTATGCGCACAGTTAAGCACCATTGTTTATTTACACAGAACTGTCTCTGCCCATCACACAGGGATATGTGAGTCAGAGAAAGAAAACACACAGGGATATAGTTTGCTTTTCATCATTCTTAACAAATCATAACTAAACTGATGCATAGCCATTTAGATCTGTATTACATGCAAACAATGACACATATGAATACGAAGGGGCTATATGATAAATCAATACATATACAATACAATAAAATCTTAAAGATTCCCTAAGTAGGTTAAAAATACTTGGAAAGGCAAAGTTGCAGCTGGAGCTGGGATGCGATTATTCAAAATCAAGTACCTCTAAGACCTGTAAGCTTTTGATATATTCCGAATCAGAGGACATCTGTCTGTGTAAGTCCATCTGACAATACCTGGCTTTCGCCAGAATTATGTTTGGCATTGAAATGCTTAGCTGAGGTTTTTCTTTTTTTAAACGGCAAGGATATTGAGCTCAAGTCATTTTTAATCAACGTTACTGCTGTCCCACCCTGCGAGTTTTTAACACAATATACAAGATATTGTTGGCGTTGGTGGCTTGCCAAGGATCCTTGGATTGATATTGTTTTTGGCCGCCTCAAAGTCGTGGAGTTATTTTTTCAGACTCCGAGTCTCATGTGCCCCGAATCCTCCTGCAAAAAACTCGCTAACAGCCCGAGAGAATTTCTCATTTCCTGCTAAGTGCGCTAGCCTCGCAGGACCTGAAATAGAAGACACATATATTTATTATTCATCACCTTGGACCTTTGGCCAGGCCCGACTGTTGAAATGAGGACCACCAAATTGGTAGTGCTTGATAAGATACGGGGGCTGAATGCTTTGAGCCCCATTTAGCGAATAGAAATGTGTAAATTTGTGTCTCGCCGGCATAGTGGCGGTATTAGCCTGATGCGTTGACAGCTTAAAACACGTAATTGCGCCCTCAGCAGAAGTAGCCTCATTTGGAACCTGCACACATCACGCCATTTCCTCATAAAGGACTCGCAAATCTGCATTTGAAGTAGTCTGGGCTTGATTTTTAAAAAAAATTTATTTATTTACTAATGTAATCCTTCTGCCTTTCCTTCAATGTCAGACCTGCCTAGTCTTTAAACCGTCACTAATTCACTGTTGCGGTGAGTCTCCAGCCATGTCCAAGCAAGGCCATAAAGGATACGAATTTTATTCTTACTAACGACACAGATGTAACACGACTGCCATCTTATTGGAGGCTCTGTTCACTTTTTAAAGATGCTTCAGATACACAATTTATATTAAATACATTCTCTATTAATCCCTATTGCCTTTGGAGAAATGGTAGTGCAGTGCTTGAGTTACAGGCGGAGTTGATCTTGTGATGCTTGTCTCAGTTGCAGTGTGGGTTGCTGATGGAATTAAATAATAATGTTTTAAAGACATGTTCGCAAACCTGACAAAATAACGTTAACGCAAGACTGTTTCCACAGCTTCCCAAAATCTTATAAAAAAAAGTTTAAAAAGGTGTAAAATGTTTCCTCCTAACTTGGACCACACAGGTTAATAGCACTTACATATAGGAATTATGGTCTGTATTCAACTTATCTAGTACTATTTCAACAAAATAAACAATTACCAACACCAAAATGAGTTAATGTCCAGATACTGAACTTGCTAAACTGCTATCAGTGGCCTACTTTGAGAATGAAGTTTGATTGGTCAAAGGCCAATGGTTTTGAATGACAGAAAAAAAGAACTTCACTTATTTCCATGGTAATAAAGCATACGTGGCGGAGGAAGAGTTCTGCGTGTGTTTGGTCAGCGTGATACGATATTATGTGCTTTTGTTCTCACAAGGAGAGAATTGCTGCACAAATTACATCGATATATTAAAAGGTATTTTCTAGTTTAAATAATTCATTGTGTTTAATAGCTGGTTTACAGAATCCCTTGGCAGCGCAAGACATCTCACATAATCACGGAATGGCCCAGGAAGACGATAAGCGTTTGGCTTGTCCAGTAAATGTGAAACGTTCAAAATAAAACGATGAGGCTTGCTTCAGATGCCAAACACAATTACTGAGGGAGGAAAAAACCTGTTCGCCTCTCCAATCAGACAATAACTCTTAAGAGCCAATCCTGCCACTCCGAGACGAGATTTAACAAATGTGGGACACAGCTGCATGCGGGGTACTGAGGCTCGCTCTGGAATTATTTCTGACGCGGGCTGTGCCAAAAAAACAAAACTGAAGGGTTCAGTTCAGGCGAGATAACAAGCTTAATCCTAGCGCCGCCTGTAGTATGAGGACATCTCTCTGCATCCAAGGGGAATGACAATATGTTGCTAATGACTATTTTATTGTGTGTTTGTACATGAAGGTCATTAAACAGAAATGAAATGCAGGGTACACCGAGGCGCATCGGGGTAGCTGCAAAAGCAAGGACGAGCAAAACCGTGGGTCAAACGGAGGTGCGTTTAATTCAACACTGGCCCTGTTAACACAAAAATGTGACGCCGGGAACAGGTGGACAGGTGTTTCCTCCGTAATCACTAGGTGTCGAGTTTTCGCTGATTACTTCCAAATGACTGGAAAAGGAAGTCCATTGTATAACTAATGCTGTCAGGGAGTGATTTGTTAGCTAATTGAAGAAAAAAAAAACTTAATGTAAACAGTAGAAGTGTCTTGGCCATGCATTTGATTAAAAGGAAATGCTCATAATTGTAATTGCATATATTTGAAATATGATAATTATAGTTTTTTGAAGATTTGCAAATGTGCAACTTTTCAATTGTCCTCAACTGTTCAACAGCACGAAAAACAGTCTTAAACGTGTGAGATGCGTAATTCAAGTATGATCTTAAACAGGCTTTTCAATCTTGCGAAAGCGCTATTTAATTAGATAGGAGGGCATGCCATGTAACACTGAGATGTTTGAATGTGAAGGGTTTTGCATTGCACAGAAGAACCCATTGTGATAATGAAAACTAATCACAAACCGAGGATACGGCCTACATCGAGATGTTTACGAAAACTCGGTAGTTGAGCTTTTTAAAAACGTAATGGTTCACATTATCCGTAATGTGTTTGTTGAATGTAATTCGCAGCTGTGGAAAAGCACCGTGCCATCTGCAGGGTACTGAAAAAGACCCCTCATTGTCTTCTGTGAAGCATTGTGTAAGCTATTAAGGGGAAATTCATTGCTAATTACCATCTCATTGTACGTTCCCACTGTACTCCAGTTTCTCTGCCTGTGCCAAGCCAAACACACTGAGATGGATGGCTGCGGACACAGCGGTTACACTAAATTTAACTGCCCTAAGGTTTTTGGTTATTTTGGTTGTTGTGGAGCGTAGTCGAGAAAAAGGGTCCACATTTGGAAGTGGTAGCATAATGCAGTGGCCTATGGGTTAGATTCAAGTGCACTGCGTCTCCATAAGTGTGTAGGAAAATCAATCAAAGCAGACCTTACATTACAACATACATCTTTAGTTTACATATTAATCTATTTTATACATTATTGGATATGAACGTGCAAGTCCTTTTTGATGCCTTCTTTTATTTTAAAGTAGAACAGCTAACTGAGGAGGTGAGTATACTGTCTGAGGTGAGCACACTGTAACTCCAGAACCGATAAGTATTTAAAGTAACAAGGCAGCCAATTAGGCATACTGTGCCCCTTGAAGATTAGGTGGGTATAATCTGTGTACGTGCATAAAACCTGATACACCATGATATTACTTACACCACTGCATGTGTGTGTGCACATGTGTGCGTGTGCATGTGTATACAGGAGGAGTTACTTGCTGAAGGAGCAAGCCTGCAGTCTGTTGACAGAGAGCTTAAGATGGCGTCTAGGTGAGCTCAAAGGAAATAAGTCACCTCTGAGTTAGCATTGCCAGTCATTTCTGTAACCATATCTGTGGCTGACAGGTACCTTTCAGCTGTCAAGGGAAATAAATATGATATACTTCACAGCGATGAAGCTCATTTCCTCTTCTTTTTTTGTTTCTTTCACATTCTACCGCCTATCCTGACATGCTAAAATATTTATTTCCAAGGTCATGCTGTCAGTTAGCGTTCCACGAGAATTTTTGCAGAGACAAAAACGGTTGGGTTTTTGTTTCAAGTGAATTATTTTTGAAGTGGTGAACGCAAGTTTTATCGTTTGTAATTGCTAACATTGAAATACTTAACCTTCATTCAGGGTTATAGGAAGCATTTTTAAGGTGCAGGAAGGGGAAGGAGAGGGATAACCTTGGTGGGATTGTAACATTTTGGAAATAAAGATAAGTAATCTGAATGAAAAAGCTGGGGCGGGGGGAACATAATATCAAAGTGCGGGAAAAGTATGTATGTGTTTGTGTTTCATAGTGGGTATGGTTGAATGTGTACAGCCATAGATGATACTTACATGTTTTATCCCATACTGAGAGATTAAGAGAATAAAAAAACTGTTTCTCTTAAAATATAAAACATTGGCTCATAAATCTGGTATTCTTTTGGACTATGATCAATCATAACACATTAAAATCATAATGCATTAAAATCCACCACATAAACAATGGTTTCAGGAGGGCCACGTTGCAGTGTGCCTTTGCATGGAAATGTGTGTTATGTTTAAAATGAGCTGATATGATTGTTTTCCTTTGAGCAATTTTAATTAACATGCTCCATCATTGTTTTTGCAGCAGAGTTTACTTTAGACGAGCAGCCAGGCAGTCAACACTCAGGACCACGCTGGATTCCCATGGATCTGTTTCAGCCCAGGACAGGGTGCAGTTTATTTTGGTTGTGAGCAGTTTGATGAATTCCACGGTTGTCCCAAGAAATATATTTGGGGGGCAGGGGCAGACCCCATATATCAGTTCAGATATTGGCTTGGGTCCTCTCTGTTGAACACTGAATGTAACGATTTCTCCCACTCAGGCTGCCATGTAAAATACTTTCTGTAAAATGACAAATTAATGCAATACCGCTTCAAATGTACGAAATAAATCTGACAAGTGGTTTGTCAAATATGTACATTTCTTAACGTAATTGTACGGATGAAAAAAGAAAACTTACTGCCATAGATTATAAATATGTCATTCTTCATGGAAGAAAAATACAAGCAAGAGATTGTTGCATTGAATTTCATCACAAAAATGGAATATATTTGAATGATACAGGCATATATTCCATTTTGGTAGGAATTCCCCTTTCATTACTGGTAAGGGTAAATCCAGTTAAAACAGCAGATGCACTGTGTCTACAGTAGACATTTTGCATGCATGATTATTAAAAGAGAATCTAAAACACACAGCTATATAAAATGCCCATTTCACCATGGTAATGCTATGTTAATGGGTATCGGACTGCTGGATCTCGGGCTAAAAGTGTCTCGGCTAAGTAAAATAGATCGTCTGTCACATTATTCAACACGCCGGGACCTTGAGGGCCTCTGCCTCTCTCCTGGTTTATACGGCGGGCTTCGGGCTTCAGAAGTGTCTGCTGGGCTCCTTGGAAGTGTCCCTGGAGTGTCTCGAGGGTGTGAGGCCCGGAGCCTCCGTTGCTTTGAAAAGCCGTCACCTCTCCAGACTTTTAACCACGCCAGAAACGGCTCCCCCCCCCCCGCTTTCCGTGTTTGTATATTATTTGACTGCGGAGCTATTATTTTTCCCTTCCTGTGTGTTTATATTATCATAATTTTTTTTTTCCTTTTGTTTATTTCAATGACGTTCTGGACCTTTGAAGCTCTCCTTAGAAGTTGGATAGGAGCGTTTAACCCCTACTCCCCCCCAACCCCCCCGCCCCCCCTGAAGTAGACAGCGGGGGGTTGAGGGGGTGGGGGGGTAGTTTATGTAACCGCGTCTCATTTCAGATCACGGGCCCTGGAGATGAGTCCAGATCTGTTCATAGTCTGGTGGAAGTCTCTTTTATCTGCACGCTTAGTCATTACTCCAGTCCTGATAAAAAAAGCTATTTCAGTCGATTTTTGGAATTTCTCAAACACCATAATTATCATCTCAAAAATATTTTCTTCATAAAGTAAGCTTTCTTCGGTCTTCAGTGCTAATAAACTGACAGTGCTGAAATGTGCGAGCGTTGTCTCCAGCCCAGTATATTTTTGGGGTAGCCTGCCTCTTCAAGGTTGCCTTTGAAGGCCTTTTCGGCTTCCATTCCTCACTCTTCAGTCTAGCAGGAACTGAACATAAAGAACCATCATATGAATGACACAATATATTCCTGATGTGAATAAAAACAGTAACACCGTAAGGTCTTTAACAACAATAAGATTACATTCATTTCACATTTTTAATTACCAGGAAAAGAACAATTAAGATACATATTTAAGCCTTAATAGTTATATTATATGTCTCTCTCATCAGAATGTTTGTGGAATTGGATAAATTAACTGACAAAATAACAAAAAATAAAAATAAAATATTTCTGCTTCTGCTCATTTCAGGATTTAAATGATAACAAAATAATAATCACTGGCCTTTAAATATATGAAATATTACGAATCTAATTCTGGAGGGGAGATCTGACAGCATGGAAACTGTGTAATTAAGTGTTAATATATGTGAGCAAAGTCCAGAGCAGGGCAGTAGATGCAGGTGGAGGTAAGAGGTGGTGTTTGGCATTGAGTCAGTTCCCCCTAGATATCACACACACACGGTAGATTCTGGATGTCTCTCTGGTACATAACGCAGCATGGTGATTTCCTTAAGCTGAGACTAGTTGCATGGAGACATGTTCCCATTCCAGACCCGAGACAGCTTCATATATGACATTAGTATACATGGACATGCGGTTGGATGTCTCCTAAAATTTTCCCATTACTGAAACATACAGACCGAGAACTCTCAGTTCACTGGGCCTTCTCCCCAGGGCAAGCTGTGCGTTAGTTTTGCCTAATGTGGGCTACTTGGATGAAATGTGGAGCAGGGGAGAGGGGGGTGTGTGTGTGTGTGTGTGTGTGTGTGTGTGTGTCTGGGCACAAAGAGAGTAGAAGAGTGACTTGAGGGGGGTTTGGGTTGGAGGGGTTGGGGGGTGGGAGGAGACGGCAGCAGAAATGGGGTCAGGAATCAAATGCAGGTGACATTATTTGTAGCTGGTGGATTGACACGGGCACCACTGAGTCTCCCTCCCAGCCCTGATCTGAATTTCAAATGGGGCAGTGCAGTGAGTCTTCTGCCAATCGGCATTCAGACTGGGGCCCTGTTCCCAAAGCACACACACCCCCCCCACACAATCCCAGCAGCACTGCCCACTTCCTAGACATTGACCCCCCACCACCAACCAAAGACCCCCCCCCCCCAGGGCTAATAATAAAAACAGGAGGATGGGAACTGCTGTTACTTCCATGTAGTGCTCCCCCTATAGGAGATGTAAACAAATGCTTCATTTTCCACAGTTGTTTTATTCAAAATAAAAAAAAAAAAAAAAAAATAAAGGCCCTCTTGGCTGATCCTGATATGTTTTCTGCAACACATCACATCCTGTATTTTGAAAATGGTGTCCCACAATGATCCAGTTCTAAAAATGGACATATCCACCTATTTAGGATTATTTTGGCCATGAATGTCAATTTTGCAATGTATTTAAACTGTGTTATTAAGTGTTTATAAATGTGAATAAAGTCCTGAACAATTATGCAATGCATGGAAACTGTGTTATTTAGTGTTTATAAATGTGAATAAAGTCTTGGGCAATTTGACATTGAGCCACTCCTTCTTTTCTTTTCTTCTCACTTTTCTTCTTCTTTGTCTCACTCCTCTTTCTCACTTCCCTTAAGTTTGTTTTTTATCAATTACTGATATGACAAAATCTGCTTCCACTATCCAAGCCCAACACATTCAGCTATGGCTGATGCAACTTTGAACTGAAGTCCCTTTACCAAACTCTTCAGCTAGCCCACTTCAAACTTGCACGCACAGTGCACATTTACACGTTTGACTCCACACCCAAGACTAATCTCTGATTGTCCCATGGCTTTGGTGAACTTGTACATTTCTATCGATAAAAATGGATTATCACTATTATTTATTACTCTCCCTATCCCCATTGTCTCTTGTTCCATCTCTTTTTCCCGCTCCCCTCTCACTATTTATTTTTAATTTCTGCCTGTCTCTCCTTTTCCTCTCTCCCTTCTGTCTCTCTCTGTTTCATGTTGTCCCATTCCCCTCTCTTTTTCCCTCTATTTATTTCTCTCTCACACTCTCTCTCCCTCTTTTCCATTAAGAGTCCTCGAAGTAAGCTCATGAAAACCCAGTAAATCGTCATTGCTTTACATTGAAAGTGAAGATTGATTTACGTAATTTCAACTAACCTAGCCGCATGCAGAACAGAAGCGAGTTTTTCCGCACTCAAAATGGCTGTGGATACAACTGGGCCAGCTGAGGAAGTCAGCTCCACTCCCACGTACATTGCGAGGCAGCTCTGTGACATGTTAATGGCCTCGTGAAAACAATGGTCCCTTAACTCATGAGAGGAACCGAACCGTATTAAATCGCCCAGTATAATTTTTGGCTTTCATCTTTAATATACTGCCAGCTGTAAATAATACACTGAACTACTCCAGCAGTTCAAAATGCATGCAAATCAATGATATAGGTGATAAATAACTAGGCAAATGAGAGCCAGTAGTTTTCACAGGAGTATGAAGCTATGACCTGAACACTGAGAGACACAGAGATGGATAAATCCTCAGGATTTGTCAGGTTCCTCATGGAAATTGAATATTTTGTGGCATATTGTATATATATATATATATATATATATATTGCAAAGAACATAATACATTATTTGATTAATTTATATTCCACAGTACATTCCACAGTAATTAATATCTCACAGTAATGGACATTTGTTTGCCTAATGCACATGCATTTTAATGTGAATTTACATGTATACTGTCAACGTCATTAAACTTGAAGTGTAATTTTGTTACAGTTAAAAGATGATTACTAATTATTAATTACTAATTACTAATACCTGATGATTTTAAGCGACACACACAATAAGCAGCAAATAACCTGAGTGTGCTCAGTAAAGCTAACGCTGGGCTGTACTCAAATCTCCACCATGAACGTCCTCTCCTTCTCTAATGATTTTATGGTGTAATGTTTCAAGATTAAAGGTCGCGATTTAAACGATTCCCACTCAGCGGACTAATTTCATACTCCAGCCATTGGCGCTCTTGTTTGGCCAGAACCACCTCTGTTTAATTAGCCTCTTCCATCACAGGCTCCTGGCAGCCGTAAAGACTGACCTGCTGACCGGACGGGTCCCAAAGCTACTTCACTGCGTTTCCAGGGGCAACGTTAGAATATTCTCATGCGTTCCATTAACAAAATAAGCATATTTAAACCAGGGGTACATACACACACAACCACAGACACTCATATTTGCAAACAGACACACACACACACACACACACACACACACACACACACACACACACACACACACACACACACACACACACACACACACACACACACACACACACATTTAAACTACCTGCACTTTGCTCTCTGAGGTTAATCCTGCTGTAACCCAAGCTCCAGAGGAGCTGGATTAAAATGTAATTAATCATTGGTTGTGGTGTGATTGACAGGTCGTAGCTGGCCAATCAGCTCTCACAGCCTTTACCACTATGTAGAAGCATAGGCACATTCTAAAGCCCATTGCAAGCCAATTAAATGCACAGCAATCTTTCTTCAAGATGTACACAGGTTTGCATGGATTTACAAGGTTATATTTCTACAAGAAATTCATGATGGTTTTTGAAATGGGTATCCTTCTTGTCATCTTTCTAAAAATTAAAGTTTAAATTGATCCTTGAGATTCCAGTGCACAGTCATACATTGGAATATGCTTTGTAGTATTTATGACCTTTCAACTTCTATATTTTTATTAAAGCATGAGTTTAGAGGAGAAGAGAAGCAGGTTCAGACAACTAACTGCTTATAAACATTATTCATTCCCTTCATGTTCCAAAAACAGATGTTGAAATTAAATAATTTTCAGAGTATGTGAGCCAAAAACAGCAAGTCAGTAGACGTTGAAAGAATGTGGTATAAAAAATGTATTTGTCCGTTCAGACACAGGTGAAGATGTTATATTTTTATAGCGAATACAGTTTTATATGAGTAAAAAAAAATGCAAAACATATTGTTTCAAGTTCTCCTGTTTCATGCAGAGAATTTACTGCACAAGTAAATCCCCCTATCTCCAGTGTTCTGTACTGTGAGTAAAGCAATCCGGGCTTAAAACCAGTCACCATGAAGTTCAACATGACTGGTTGGCTTGGTTGGAAAAGAGTATAAAAATTTTTTACAATGAAACAAATCTTTAATTTTTTTTTAAATATAAAAGGAGATGGTGAGAGATATAAATAATCATTCTTGTTTTATAAAAGCGGCTGCAACAGCCATATCATTAAAGTATATATTCTAATCATAATGTAATAGTTCCTTGTTACAATCTCTGACATCTTTATGTGGGTTACCTCGTATATATTTTTTGTTGTCGGCCAAACATGTTGTGGCATGATTAGAATGATCAGGCAACAGAGATGAACAGATTCCATTGGGACTTTTTTACAGAAAGCCGTGGGTGAAATGGACAACCTTGAATTAATTCATTGAGGATCAATAACTTTATGACTTCCTGCCAAACTGTGTCCGTGATAAAAAAAAAGACTGACACTTTTTGATTTAGTAATGAGGTGAAGTTAAACACTAAGGTTGATTGAATCCAGGCCAAATATTTGAGAAATGCAGCAACACTGATAACTGATGTCACCCAAAATGGTTCTCCTCTATGGCCCACCATTATATATTTATGATATAATACAATCACATGCTGTAGTTTGAAGATGGTGTTGCAGAAGTATGAAAATTGACATCTGTAAAATCAGCGAGTTGTTTTGGTGCCATAATCAATTCTCTAACTTCCTCCTCAAAAGAAGTCCCATGTGCTGTATTGCATGTTCTTGCATATATCACAGATATGACGTGGTTATCCTTTCTGTAATGTGACTGATCAAACAGGAGGGGCATAACTTTTTCAACTAGCATGGTAAACTCCACTGTCACCACTCTCTGCTTCCTTTTCACGACTGAATAAAAGTCAATTTGGCTGCAATGGAGAACTGAACTGCACCCACTTGAAGGTCTTCCATCAACAATTTACAAACCGTTAGATGCAGAATTTATGTCCCTGACTGCTCGGTGTAAGTATTCAGTATGGGTATCTGGAAAAAGGTTCTCATATGCAAACGAGGGGACGTGTGGAGCAGCTAGTTAGCAGTTAGACTAACTTCGGCCTTCCCTCACTATAAATAAGACACACAAGGAGCCGGTTGAGGGGGGGAAAAATATGTAAAAAGTTCGAAATTGAAACGTTGAGGGAATTGAGCTTGGCGTCTCGGGCTGAAAGCATGTTAGCTGTCTGACAGCAGAAGGGGTGCCGGGGGCACAACAGCAGCTAATGAGGAAGCAGATTTCAAAGCCTACTGGGAATAATAACAGCAAGTCAGGAGAAAAAAAAAAAGAAAATGGTTGCTCTTCCTTTAAGGCCTGTCGTACGTTTGTGACAGTAGCGGTGAATTTAATTCATGGACCTTCTGGGAGGCAGAGGAGAGAAACAGCAGGAAATCTTCCACACTTCAAGGACAGTGTCTGGGTGCTGGATTGCCTGTCAAAAGTATTAATCCCTATAATAAATTCATTTTGCCACAGCTGATGTTCTGCCCATTGACAAAAAAGTAGACAGCCAAATAAATAAATACATAAATACATTACTACAGGAAGGCAGGCGTACACAAGTACAAAAAGCAGAATATCAATAATTCATAAGTCAAAATGAATACTACGGTTAAATCTTAAGGAAAGTCATTAACATTCAACCCAGGAATTTTGTAACATTACGGATGTTATAATTCAGTCTGTTCAGTTATGATATGTTGAATTATGATTTTTAAATAACATCTGAGAAAGACCTTTTTTTAAAGAAAAAAATCTAACCTTGTTCACTCCCCAGTGGCACACACACTGTCAACAGCTGGAATCGCCTCTGGGTTTGAACCAGCGGAACTCTGACACGCGGGCACGGGCGTTTCGCCGCAGGTTGATTAAGTTAACACAGCTGAGGCCGCGGGTCAGCGGAGAGCGCTCGGGAAACCGAAATCACAGACGCGCGCAGCGCGGTCTCCGCGTAAGCTGGAAAGCGTTTACCTACAGGGAGCACGTTTATGGATGTGTCCTGTATCCAAGACGTCCCCCCAGCTCGCGAGAGCCATGTCATGCTAATCGCTCAGCGCTTTCACATCTGGAACGCTCTCTGTGGAGCCCGAACCCCACGCACTGCTTTTACAGTTAAAATTCCAGGACATTTGACGTGTGAAGCCAACGCCGAAATCTGTAAGAATTTAAAAACCCATTACGAATAAACTTTTTGTGTAATTAAAAAATGAGATGTATAAATATTTAACACTCGCTGTAATTCCAGAACATTTCTGTCAGCTACATGGAAAGCAGGCGTGCTTAACCTTGGTCTGTGTGCACATAAATCAATACTCTTTTCCATGGAAATTTTCCTGATGTGAAGTTTGTATTTTTTCTCCTTTACCTTGGATGATTTGTGCGTATATAGGCTCCATTATTGTATCCAAACCTGAAGCTGAATAATGTATGCCCCTGCTACATTCTTCATAAGACTTGGCTCACTCCCTTTCTCTCTCCATTCTTCTATTCTACGCAGTCAATCGTTGGGCCACTGGGGGATTGTGGGATACATGCTGTTAGAGGCAGTCTGAGGTACTAAGGAAACTGTGGAATGACCAGACAGGGTCAATGGTTCATGAATCAGATTCCACTGAGAAAATGGTGGTGCTGTGACAGACAGCAGAGATAGAGAATTGTCATGGAACAATTGTTCACATTCAGTGAACAATACCGGCATTATTTTGACTACATTTATTTTCAAATTGCATAGCCTGCATAACCATGGTAATGTAAGGGTTTTTGTTTTTATGCTTGACAATGCATTCTCCCATCTGTCTGTTTGTAAATACCTGGTTTGCTGCAACACAGTCTGTGTGCTAGTAGTCTACAGGCTGAAGAATCCTCAAAAAGGCAGTCAATCCTAAGAAGAAAATAACTAAAAATAACATTAATTCATAAATGAATACCTTAAAGCACATTATAATTTGCTGAATAAGACATTAGAGTATTGTATACAATTTATTTTACTGTCTCTTTATATATTTATGCCTTTCTCTTGTAACTCTTGCTATGACTTTTGAATGCAGCTAGTTGAGAGTCTCTTAGCATTCTGTTACAGGCTGTATATAGACTTGCTGCAAATTGACGGCTCAGACACAGTTTTGATTTGAACAACTCCTCAGCCATATCTGCACAATAGCGTTATAGTGACAATGCAATTCACTTTTACAATAAAGACAAGTCCCAAGCTGCCTACCTGCTGGTGGCTTTCCCAAAATTTCATCATGGTGCCGAAGTATCCGTCAAGCCTTTTTCAGATGTAAGAAGACTCAGAGGGATTCAGCCATGCTGTGAGCAGGGAGCCTCTTCTGGCTGCGCTGGTGCAGAGTTGCTCAAAAGGGATGCTGTGCCACACAGCATTAACTGACAGGGTGAGCGAAGTCTTACTAAAGCAGAAAGAGATATCTTTATCGCAGAATTCACAAACTTCTTCTGTTGGAGTGCGAGAAGTCTCCCCTAGTTATCCCTTTGTGAATAAGTGTTTTATCAAATACGGAATTGCTTTTGGGATTGAGACTGTCCGAGAGGGCCAGTGACACCACCAAATTTAAGGTTTGCCTGTTGTGATACATTGAGTGGTCGCTAAAACTGTATGGTGTGGTTAGTGTAGGAGCCGCAAGGTTTTATATGTGTAAACATATTTCAGATGCAGCATTTTCTGTGTGTACCCAGGCCAGTAGGAGGCAGTACAAAAGTCATGTAGGTAATGTTGCAGAAGTAATAGAATAAGATAATATGCTCTATGTGACACACCACAAAAAAGGCACTTCACAGAAAAGATGGTTGCAGTGAAGGTATGGACTCAAAATGAGTTGCAGATAACTACATTGGAGTCCATGCTTGCTTCACACTGGTATCTCTCGAATAAGTTCACACAGCAAAATGTCCAGTGTTAATTTAACACTAACAGTGTATATATGAGAAAAGCTGGACTCATGCACACACTGTTAGTGTTAAGTGAAGACTGGACATTTTGCAGTGCGGTTTCTGGAATCTTGCATCTACTTTGCCTGCGTGTCAAGCTACAGTAAAATACATGAACAAGCGCTCTGCATCAGGGACCTTTGGTAAGTCGACGCTGGGTGTAATACTAGCTTGACATCAATCAGGATGTTTGTACCTGCAAAAGCTGTACCTGTAGTGTCCTCCTCTGGCTCGTGTCTGAGAGAGCTCAGCTTGGGAACTGCAGTGTTAAAAGAGGCAGAAGCTCACTTTACACGCGTTAGAGAGGAGCGCTCACATGGCTGTGCGCTCCTGAATCGATAGCACAGTCCAGGAAAATGGCCTGGCATTACAAATTGGCAGAAAAAGTTGGAGAGAGCATACACATTAATGCCTTTTTTCCCCACCCTATTTGAAATCCATGTCAGTCCACTGTGTGGTTAAATATAGATGCCAAGTGTGGGTCTTAAGGAAAGGTCACTGCTGAAATGTCATGTATATCTGAAGAGATGCGTGTGCGGACTTTGAGCAAACCAAGATTTCTGATAAACTTCCTGTGGCAGTTTGGTGTTACGCCCCATTAACATTTCAGCCATGTAGAGGATGCCCGTATCCAGATAGGCTTACACATTTCAAATGCTTTTACTATTTTACCATTCTAAACACCATACTTTCATGCAGCAGGATATTTTAAGGATTATTGTCTTTTTTGGTGAGATTCATTGTTCAAGAGGACAACAGAAGTACCCCACATGAGAGGTGAAACGGCAAACTCTAAGATACAAACACAGTTTGTTAATTACACTACAGTACTGCTCCAGTGTATCTAATGAGGATGTGTAGAATCCACAACTGGATGACTGACCAGGAGTCATCTCTGGGTCAGGCCATCTTCAGGCCCGTCTCCCTTCGCCCAGGGATCTCGTTTGTGGTCAGTGGCTCGTTTTGGGCCCTAATCAGACACCGGATGGTTCCCTATCAACCCAAATACCGATGTTTCCCTTCGGGTCAAAGAGTTTGTTTTTTTTTGTACTTCTTTCATCCGTTTGCATGGAAACTGTACTATTGATTTCAAGAAGGGTATTAAAATCCAGCAAACCTGTTAATAATATTAACCGAATGACTGAATTATTATTTTGTCCTGTTCGGGTTTATTTTTTGAAGGTACTGTAGTCTGCAGTAACCCACAGGGAGTGTATCAGGGTAGCGTGGTTAAAAGGGCCTGAAGATTACTTAGCATCATATACCCCAAAACGGATGTGGTCACTCACAGATTACTCGCCCAGGCCTTAGCTTACATAAGGAAACCACTAATTCAGACTTAGAGTTTTTTTTTTTTTACATGCTTAAAACAACTTTTCAACGGACCAGGTGCTCCTCAATCAGGTTACAGCACACATGGATATGCATTCATAAAGCTTTCGTGTGTTTAAGCAGATCCCGCCGTGATCCCCTCTGTTTTGGCAGGGCCTAACCTCCAGGCTGAAGGTTTATGTGGTCTTCTGTGACACAAACTAAACCGTCAGCTCTTGAGGCCTGCTCTACTGAACTCCCCTGGCTTCGCCCCCCCTCTCTCCCCCAAACTCCCCTCTCACCCCCAAAGGAAAGGAACGTGTTGATTCTGGCGCTTGTTGCCATGTCTACCTACCATCGGATCCTGCATTTTCCAGACTGGTTGGCTCTCCAAAAATTAGGAGACAGAGCGAGAGAGTTTGGGGAGGGGGGGGTATTAAAAGTACTGTAGGGGGTAAAACTGAAATTAATATTACCTTATATCTTAATATTAATATTGTTCACTCAGAGACCTGGGTTATGCGTGGGTTAAGCCCAACTCTATTTAAGATCTACATTAATGAATTGCCCACTAGCTTGAAACAACATGCAACACCTGGTTTTACTCTTTCTGATGTATAAATTAAATTTCTCCTCTGTGGATAGTCCTGCTGTCATCCTCCAGGCCAAGGACTACAACCGAACTTGGATCTGCTAGAAAAGTACTGCAAGACTAGGGCCCTGGCAATAAATATGAAAAATACTGGAGTCATGATCTCCCAAAATAGAAATTTGCACACAATAAAATTATTTAGGTTTGAAAATAACAGGCACTGGAAATTTCATCCTTGCAGTAAATTAACCCAAAGAGAAAGCACATAAAGCATTTTATCCCCCTAAAACAACAATCTGAGTTTTCCTATTTCTAACTATTTGATTACTGTAAAAACATCTACCTTATAGGAAAAAAGTGTGAAAAGTATACATGCAGGGCAGAATTATGACAATATTCTTTATTTATCAGAACTCAAAAGAGGGCTGTCAAATTTTGGAAATATTTAAAAAGTAGTGAAGTCAACTCAAAACATTACAAAAGCCCTGCAATGCCAAGAACTGAAGAAAGAGGAGTCCACTCTGTCAGCTGGTCTTGATGCTTATTTCACTACTATCAATAGAAGATTTATATCACTTATTGGGACACACTTACAGGAATGCTAAAAGCTAAATTAAGTCCTACCTTCCCCTATAAAGAGTGAAAAAACCAGAGATCCACTTTGACAAAGTACAGACTCAACGAGTGCAGCCAGTCCATTGAGAATGGCTGCCATTGAAAGTTACTGTGTTCTATTGAGGATCGGCTCTGCCAACATTGTCTTCTGAGGGAGGCGGAGACAGAGCTGTACTTCACAACCCAGTGTGGAAAATGTGAAGACATTAGAAAAAAAATATACCTGCCAAATCAAATTCTGGAACCTCCCCAACCATGAAAAAATACCTGCCCAAATCTGAGGGACAGTGAGTGATGGAATACCCCTATGAGTACACACACACACACACACACACTCAGACACACACACACACACATACACACACACAAACACACACACACATACACACACACCCAGATACACACACATACACACACACACACACACACACACACACACACACACACACACACACACACACACACACACACACACACACACACACACACACACACACTGCTGTTTTTATTTATTATATTGCCCTGTATTACAGCTGTTACAGTTGATGTTGCTGTTCCTTGTTTAAACACCAAACTTTGGCAATGAAATGAAAAAGAGAGAAAGTGAGTACAATAAAGTGAGACAGGGCATTTTCTCTAAGAATGGATATTGAGCATAAATACATATTCATGTGAGGTTCCAAGCCTGCAGCTCAAGTGTTTAAGAGTGGTGAATTTACAGACAATAAAAAGAGTGGTTGAATTTTTTACCATATAATTTTTCAACATACAGTATGATAAAATGTTCTGAAAACATTGCCAGAATGGAAAGATGAGAGAGAGAAACCTTAAATAATGGATGGCAGCATCTTCACAGTTATTAGAAAACATACAATTCTTACAATAACATCATGCATTATAACATAACATCGTTACTGCTTATAACAGTAATGCTATATGACCGTTGTATTCATGAGTATATTTAATCTGTAAGTGAACTGATGTGGTCATCATGGAGAAAGAACACTATATGCATTAAACTGTATTGTGTGGGAATAAACTAGTCTCCAGAATCCAAAAATTCTACCGGACCATACTGAACATATGTCATCATATTTTTTTTTTTTTTATAAATGCATAATTCATTGTGAGTTATGTAAATTATGTGGATTTCCGAAACAAAATGCTAGTTGTTTGCAAGTTTTTTGTTGCTGTGCTAATTTGACCGTAACGCGGCTCTCTTCCAAGTCTCTTTCAGACGCGTTTGTGTGAATAAATGATTGTACATTAAATTTCTCCCCTCAAGCTCCCAAGGGACAATTCAGGCTTTCAGGTGGAGTCTGTGGCAAACAGGCTCTCTGTTAGGCGCATTATGAAATCTGCAATACGGCTACGGTTACACGCAACTTTTAAAATAGACTTGGATAGGAGTTCATTTCGCTTGGATAAGAGAAAAACAGCCGTGGTACTGTCACAGCGCTCCGCCATTGCTGTCAGAGACAGGGAGGATCGTTATCACAGAGCCCCTGCTGGCTTACTCCTCTGATGTACCTGTTGCAGGACTTTTCAGCGCAGATACACGACAGGAGAGAGAGAGGGAGAAAGAGAGAGACATAACTGAATCCTTTCGCACTGGATCACAGAAATCACAACAGCTGAAATGCACAGCAGAGAAAAAACAACACCGAAAAAAGTCTTACAACTGCGTTCACTAGTCTGCCTATACCTGTGAAAATTGTGAAATTGAAGCCATATAGTTTTAAAATAAATACAACAGCAGTGATTACTGAAGGTGATGTGCTCTGTTATGACCATTTTACCAAGAGTTTGGATGATTACAATAAAGCCAAGATAGAAATTAAATGACTCAAGCAAATCTCAGAGAATTGGCTTGGAAAGGGCAGCTGAGGTCACTAAGTAAATATTACAACGTGTTTATATTTGTGTGCCATGTGCTAGTGGTGTGAAGCTCCGCTCATGGAGGGCTGGTGTGTGTCTTCTTGTTTCCACCAATTATCCTGCCTCATTTAGGTAACGATTAGCTGATGAATTATTGATTATTGACAAGCGTGTGTACGCATGAAATCCAGAAATGGGTATGGCCCTCCTCCCTGCCCAGCCCTGAGGCTGAGCTTGGTGGACATGGGCAGGAACTGTACACTGTGGCTACATGTTGCAGAGAGGCCCATCCGTCACATGTAAGAAAATAGCCCTGGAGTAACCGTGACACACAGATTTAATGAGTAAAATTTGACACTTTATATTACGACTTCTCAACTGATACTTCATAATTGATACATCTCCATTTCATTGCCAAGGATACACCCCATTGATGGACGTACGCAAATGAAGCCAAGAATAGGGTATATTACAGCCCAGTGAGTCCAGCTCTGTTTTCCCCATCAGTAGCTGTTGACACTACGTTTGAAGAATGGAGGTCATGCGTAAGCCACTGAACAACGCTGCACGATCGGTCTGTGATTCGTTTATTTTCCTGCACAGGAGCGACTCAAGGAAATCTGATAATTGCATGAGGATTGTGAGGATTGTTGATGTTTTTTTTTTGTTGACTGAGTCACTCGCTGGAACCACAGGAAATACCCAGGGCTGGCAGGAGAGGGAGGAGCTGTCTGCTCAAGTGTATTCTGGGAATTCGTGATTCCTCATTGGGCAACACTTTTAATTTTTCCTTTCATAATGCTGGATTGTTTTTCTCATTTGCAAAATGAAAAAAAAAACTGAAAACCTTGAGTGTATTGGCAAAAAATGAAAGGGCAAAAAAAGGGTATGAATTAACTTGCCACATGTCAAAGTTTTATACACCAAAGAATTACTTACCTCAACCTGCTCTATGTCAGTAAGATGACAGATACTAAGTGTGTGCCACTCTGCCTGGCGGTTGGTGGAACTCTTGCAGGTCAAGCAAAAGACAGGAAGTCAGGAGGAGCTTATTGAGCAGATGGCTGGACCTGCTGCGTAACAGCGGGGAACCCCTGGGCACGCAGCGATGAGTGAACTCTTCCTGTTTGTCCTCAGACCTGTAATACAACAACAACAACAAGTGAACCTAAATGATTGCGCCTGCCGGGATTTTGATGCCTGTCAGTGGACAGGGATGTTTCACAATGATCCGTGAACGAACATTAACATTTCGGTGAAAGTAAGAATGGCAGTTTATTTTGATTGTTTCCTTGTAAAGTGATTTTCCTACCTGTTGAGACATAAGCTAGATTTTCATTTATTAATTATTGCAACACTGAATGTGTTATTTTACAGGTGATGGTGGCTCTGATGCTATTGCACTTCTGTAGCTGAATCAAACTGCGACCTGAAAGTAGCTTTGTGTGAAAAGCGTTGGCTAAAACGTAGATGGCCCTGATGACCTTCAGAGGAAGAGTTGAAAAGGTCATTCCGGAGGTGTTAGCCAGTCAGGTGTACACTGTCAACAATACGGGATCATTTACTATCCTAATGACATGAAGTCACAGGGTCACTGGGTCAAAAGGTGACAGGTTTCACCCGAGCCCCCAAAACACCAATCCCTCCCCCCGCCCCCGGTGTTGATCACATCCAGGGATGGAAACAGAAGCCTCTCTCACCTCCACCTCACCTCACCCTCCTACTCCTCCACAGATTCGTCTGAGGTCCTCCTCCCTCACCTGACAAATCGGAAGTCACCATTACAAAATGATGACATAATGCTTCCTGCACCTCCCCCAACCCCCAACCAAAAAAACACTCACACCCTCCTTCATTATGTCTCATGTCCGTAAAAAAAAAAACACAAACCGGTACTATCTGCCGGCGTGTTGAAAGATTGGGGATTACATGTACAATAGTGATCAGTCGAAACGAAAAAGATTCTGCACTTCGCCTTGCTTTGTTCTCTCTCTCCCTCCCCCCCATATGAATAGAGTTTCTCTTTTTCCTGGGAACGACATCATTCAGCTGAATGCTGACAGAAGTTGTTGAAACACTTTAACCCCCACCCCACCCCCCACTCCCCATTCTCCGTTTAACAATACTGCGAGCGGACATGATGACAAACTTCATAAAATGAGCCTACATGAACGCCACATGTGAGTATCTTGCTCGCCACGCGACTTGAAAAGCCCATATCTGCTTAGATGGAAGGTGGCTGAGGAGGGGGAAATGGGATTTTACGTCACTTGTGAGGCGGTTTTAACCTACTCGAACCCCCCATACGTCCACCCCACCCCCTCCCCCCCAACCCCCCTTGACAAACAGCCGTGCTGTATTTACCTTGGACGGGCCTTTTAGGTTGGTGTGATTGTTTTTGCTCTGGCACGGTGACATTACCACATTGTTTTACTGATTATAGTAATAACAGAATGCTGCGGTAGGTAAACCTTGGCACACTCTAGGGTGACAGGGAGTGTGCTGTCAGGTCTTCGGTTACCAAACCGCGGGTAACGATTGACTGGTGGGTCATGGAAGGGTTTGGGGGCAGAGGGCGGTGTTGAGATACTTTTCCATACTGGCACTGTCAAATAAAGCACTGCACCTCTAAAGTTGACTGTTCGTGTATGCTCTTTTGACATCCATTGAAAGCATTTTAATTAGGCAGCAAGGGTGAATACTTGTGTACGAATAGGGTAAGCAGAAGTAGTGTACAAAGGGAGAACAGTGGTAGTGTAGTATAAAACATTTTAATCAGGAAGCAAGGGTGAGTAGTAGTGTGGACACTTTTATGGTGAGCAGTAGTTCACTGCAGGGTGAACAGTAGTGTACCTTAGGGTGAACAATCGTAAAGTACATTAGTAGGTGAATCAGGGTGAACAAATGTACTATAGGGTGAACAGAACTGTACTGTAGGGTGAATAGTAGTAGTGTACCTTAGGGTGAACAATCATAAAGTACTATAGGGTGAACAGTAGTATACTGTAGGGGGAATAGTTGACCTTAGGGTGAACAATCATAAAGTACTATAGGGTGAACAGTAGTATACTGTAGGGTGAATAGTAGTAGTGTACCTTAGGGTGAACAATCATAAAGGGAATAGTTGTAGTGTACATTAGGCTGAACAACAGCGGTGTACTACATGGTGAACAGCAGTAATTTCCTATAGGGTGAATGGTAGTAGTGTATTGTCGGGTGAACAGCGACGATGTGGTGCAAGATGATCAGCCATGTGTTGGGGATGCACATGGAGCAGTTACCTCAAGAACGGCACTCCTCTTAAACACACCCTGCACTGTCATTAAGTAGCTGTAAATCGATGGCTAATGACATA
The DNA here is from genome assembly GCA_022829145.1 of Albula goreensis. Classification (NCBI taxonomy): domain Eukaryota; kingdom Metazoa; phylum Chordata; class Actinopteri; order Albuliformes; family Albulidae; genus Albula; species Albula goreensis. The sequence goes on along the minus strand of CM040743.1, from coordinate 5,489,554 downwards.
GCCCTGGTTCAGACAGGAGATGTCGAAGTAGCACGACTCAGCCTGCCCTGGCAGTGAGAGTTTTTACCAGCTGAGCAAACGCTGAGCCTGTTTCTCACGAGCCCGTCAGGGTTAATTAAGCACCACCCAATCAGCAATCAGCGCCTGATTTCATTTAATTGTGTCAAATGCAGTTTTGCATCCTTTGAGGACCTCATGTGTAATTGTTTTAATTATGGAAAATACATTGAGCCACATTAATCAATATATCTAAGAGACTGGACATCTTTTTTAAACATTTTTATTATTTTTTTGAAAGGACCAAAAACTATGTAACATTTAAAACAAATACAGTGTTACAGTAGTGCATCAGATCCAACCATAAAAATCAGGGAATAGAAATGGGTTGAGGTCACGCACGCTGCCATTACTTGAATAAGTTTAATCAATCATTGTTTACTATGGAGAGCAAAACTTTCTGATTGGTTAAAGGAACCCAGTGATTGACAGTTTGTGATAGCCGCACCCATTGCAGGGTTCATGAAACCTCATTCTCTCACCACTTATTGCAAAGAAACCATTCTGCACTTCACTCTCCCATTTCCTGTCACAACGAGACAAATGACAGCTCCCGTTTCATATTCAGGGTAGAAAAACGGAGCGTGCACTCAGTGTAGCCTCTTTACCTAGCAACCCAAGTTTCTGCTTTCGCACCAGGGCGATACACCGCCGTGTCGCCCCCGACGACCGCGAAGTTAGATTTATGAACGTGACACATGCTACAGAAGCTGGGAGCTGCCGAGAAACAAACAGGGTCTAGAATCGCATGAATGTCTCAAAACAAGACAGCAAGAGGACACGAACAGGCTCCATCTTGGCTCCTGTTGGAGGTTGTAATCTGCAGCAAAACTCATAAATCACTGTGTGCTGTATGGGTGTGAAATACCCTCATATGCCAACATTAAACCTTCTTATTGAAAGCCTGGAAAAAGCAGTACAGCTCAGCTTTTAGAACAAAAGAATATTTGATAAGCATCACCCAATAATTTCACCAAGCATATGTGTGAAATACAATTCTGTGCTTCCCTGATTTACAAATCTCAAATAACTGCTGATGTAAAACCTTGAATGCCAGGCTTACACATTTTACACTATGAGCTTGGTGAAAGATGTTTATGTCAGAGCAGTATTTGATAACCAATCACATTATTTTGGTAAAATGGGTCTGGGGAGAAATTTGAGGTTCAAATTGTGCTGTGGTGAAGCACAATAAGACATGGTATCATAAGGTCAGTTAGCCCAGTATTTTTTAAGGAATTTTCTCAATGTGCATTTTCGCCAGTGCACCTGTTATTTCATAACATAATTTGTGAATATTTTTTCTTCTTGCGCCATGATTAAAGCCAAGAAAAAAAGTGGATCACGTAATAATCAGTGCTAAAGTAGGTCAGTGCAAAAGAATATTTTGCATATCTTTAAAACACACATTGCATATATTCATATCCCCAAATGCATCTTAAATAACCTCCAATGCTACAGGAGGGGGAACACTTTTCTGAAAAATGAGCTCATGGAACATTGTGAAGCTCCAGCATTGCACGCTGGGATATTAACAGAAAGTGTAAAGTTTTATTTAATTTCATTATGGTGACTAAACCATAACACTCACCCCTCACCTGCTCAGAATGATTTGTGTAATTTTGTCTCCTTGCTAACATTCTTTGGTTAAAAAAGTTCTAAGGGGGTATAAAGGCTTGTAAGTGTGGTGAAACCTGACAGTCCGTACATTGTACCTTCAGTAGCAGATTCTGTGACGAGAGGGTATGGACCAGTACCATGAGGAATCATTACTGTACCTTTGAAGGAGGAGTTAACTCATTTTTTTGCCCAGAACACATACATGTACCAAACTCTTAAATTATGTCTAGAGCAGTAAAACCGCTTGGTGTAACCCCTACAATGTACATCCATTTCACCTTTACTGATAGTTTCCCCCCGAAGAAGGGGGTATACTGTAGAACTATGCCATGAAAAAATCATTTCAGCTGCACTGATGGGACAATTAACACATTTGTGACCCAGAAAACAGAAATGTTAGAAAAGTTAGCTGTGCCCCGTGTGCGGAGAGAGCCGAGCAGAGCAGAGCAGAGCAGAGCAGTGCAGTGTGGGTGATTTATAGGGTAATGCCGATGACATCTTTATATAGTGCAGAAAAGGCACTGATAGGCATGGCATTCCCCCCACTCCCCCTCCCGCTGCTGTGTGTGGACGTGGGTCCGGGCCAAGCTGAGGACAGCTGCTGAAACGTTCTGGGCGTCGGCCAGCAGAGCGGGAGAGAGCGAGAGGCCACTGGAGCGACCGCGTGCCAGAGTGGAGAGGGAGAGAGAGAGAGAGAGAGAGGGAGAGAGAGAGGGAGAGAGAGATGAGAGAGAGAGAGAGAGAGAGAGAGAGAGAGAGGGAGAGAGAGAGAGAGAGAGAGAGAGAGGCAGGGAGAGAGAGAGAGAGTGGGAGAGAGAGAGAGAGAGAGAGAGAGAGAGAGAGAGAGAGAGAGAGAGAGAGAGAGAGAGAGAGAGAGAGAGAGAGAGAGAGAGAGAGAGAGAGAGAGAGGAGAGAGAGAGAGAGAGAGAGAGAGAGAGAGCGATGCAAGACCTTTGGCCTCGCAGCATTTCAAGAAAAAGGGCGTTCTGGGGCGGACAGCAGGCGAGTCAGGAGTTCAGCGTGGCCATGGAAATTAGAGAGCGAGCAAATGGCGGTGGCCGTGGATCATCAAAACTAAACAAACAAACAGCAAAAAAAAAATGTTAAAGAAAATAAAGGCCGAAGCCTGTACCAGAGTATGGGGGGGGTTATTGCAAGGCCAATGTCCATGTCCTTTGTATCTGAAAAAAGCAAAAGCAAAAAAAAAACACATCATAAACATCCCCAAAAGATCCCAAAGGTCTTATTTACAGGCACAGAGTGCAGGCTGATGCTAAAGCAACCCATTTACACATTGTTAAAAAGGTCAAAAGAAATGAGCCTTTTGGATTTTACCTTAATAATCCTTTTTTTTAATTATTCATGAAGGTTTATAGACAACACATGACATAAAGAAATACCAGTCAGTGAATTCAAAAGCTTACTCAAAACTTCAAACTTGCTTGAATTATTTTATCCCTTCTCCCAGTTCCTATAATCACACAGACACATAATGTCATGTTAATTATTAATGTACATAATATCTTATAGACCCCCCACTGCGCCAAATAAATTAATGACACAGCCCACAACACCATTTCCATATGTCATTTTTTTCTTTACTGTCCTCAGTGCACTGTTGGCAGAGAGCACAGTTGGCAAATACCAACGCCCCCCCTTTGCAATGAGAAATGAAAATGTACATTCACTCGCCGCGGCCCCATGGTTCCTACAACAAGACAGCTGTATTTCTAATGAGAGCTGGGAGATTTAATTACTCTTTTTTTTTTTTTTCTTGGTGGGCAAGACTTCATCTGTGCAATGCGACAAGGGATGTGATACTGCAGGGGAAACACAGCTCAGCTCGTGCAGAAACAGGCGTCAAGTTCGCCTGGCCCCTGGGCTAGGGCAGTTAGTCCAAGTGTATTCTACAAAATTTGAGACGGACTGAATAATAAATAAAACGTTAACAGAGTGGAAAGCTTGTGTATTGAAAGATAAATGGCCTCTAGATGACTACCATTAATACTTATTTCTAATATATTTATTTTTGTTACATTTCTTAAGACACACACGTCACGCAACCTTACATATATTTTTCCATACATAAAACATTTTGCCACTTCACATACCACAACTAGATCATGAGGCACTCTGGTCAGTGATAATATGTGGTTGTCCCGGCAACAGGTGTTGGGGGAGGGGCTCACAAGAGCTATCACAACTGAATTCGTGCCAAAATTCTTTTTAATTAAGTCAAGGAGTCGAATTGCACCTTCAGGCTGTTCTGATGTACTTTTCCGTTGCAAACTTTTCAATACTTTCATAGTGTCACCACAGACAGGGTTGGAACTGAGAATTCTCGTAGGGATATCTAATATTCACATCAATCACTTCAGACAGACAATTTATATTACTGCCTTGGAACAGGAAGGTTTAGCATGACGGATAAAATAATCAACATATTTTGTAGATTCATATGAGTCTGGGAGTTATAGATGTATGTAACTTTGTTTTCAGCATTTATATTGCCAATGTGTTTGGTTTACTTATTGTATTCTGACATGGGTACATATTGTTCATTAAGAATAACCTTTTAGTGTGATGAATGACATTCAAAAAAGTCAAACACTGTACATAAGTTCCTAAGAATGTTTAGAGTAAAAACAAGCAAGACTCTTGTTGAGGGCAATGTATTTTTGTAAGTTTTATCTAGAAAGCAAAACAACATTTTTCAAATCCTCAGTCCCATAAGAGCAATTGAGATTATTTCTTCAGCTCGTTGTTTACACAGAATGCATGCTAACTGAGAAGAAATGTTTTCCAAAAAATGCTTGAAATAGCTATTCCTGTTCATGTTTAATGACTGAGTTGCTTTCAAAGTTGTAAGATCATTGACTTGTTTTAATAAGGCCAGGTTCAACCTTGGCTAACACTGTATTTGGAGAATGTAGATTAACTGCTGAAAACATGCAGGTCTTGGTGTAATAATTAACAAATGACGTGCTGGGGGAGGGGGGTTTGGAGCTCATGTTTGTGAGGATTTGTGACTTAATCAGCTGCATGTAGGTGGTAGATAAACATGGATTTTTTATTCAGCTGATTTTGACAGAGAAGATGGAGGGTGAGAGAGAGAGAAGAGAGAGAGAGAGAAAGAGAAAGAGAGAGAAAAATACATGGAGAGGGGAGCAGGAGAACCAAAGGGAAAAGAAAGTGGGATGGAGGAGAGAGAGGGAGGAAGTGAAAAAAAGAAGGGGATAGAGAAGAAGAAAGAGAGGAAAGAGAAAAAGAAATGTGAAAGGTAGATAGGAGAGATAGAGAAAGAAAAAAGAGATAGAGATAGAGAGAAAATGAAAAAGGAGAGAGAATGTTGAGAGGTAGATAGAGAGAGTGAGAAAGAAAAAGATGCAAAAGAAAGGCGAAAGGGAGGCAGGAGAGAGAATGAGAGAGAGATAGAATGAAAGAGTCAAAAAGAAAGGGGAAAAGGGAGAGTGATAGGGGGTGGGGTGAGTATAACGTATCTCCAGAATTCCCTCCATATTAAAAAAAGGAATCAACATTTGGAGAGTAAATCAAGCTGCCTAACTCCCAGAGGCAGTAGCCATGGCGGCAGCCGCAGCTCCCAGTCCCGTGCATACCCCGCGACTCAGCTCAGCCCGGCCTGCGCTGGGGCCTGCCTCTCCCCGCACAGCCAGAGCGACCCTCTCTGACCTGCTCCATTTCCTCCCGGATTGGATCATGGCTCGCTCTCTCTCTCCCCTCCCGTGCCGTCCCATCCTGTCCCGTCCCGTCCTGCTCGTGAATCACGGCCTGGCCCAGGACCCCATGTGCTGTCAGCTCTCCCGGACGAGCCCCCTGCTTCGGCTCAGCGACCGCCTGCCGGCTCAATTTACGCGCTGCTGGCGCGGATTTACTGGAGCCCTGAATTTGGGGGACCTGGTGATATCACAGGGAGGAAGACTCCTGCTGCATTAGTGCTTGTCCTGTTCCCAGAAAGCAAGAAAAACACATCATAAAGAAGGGGGATTGGGGGAAAGTGAGGGTTCATCAAACCAAAAATGAGAAAGATGTCTATGACCTCACTGATTCACTTCAACCAATCATCATGTTTTCCTGGGGTAAGAACAATCATTTGATTGGTTGACAGCTCATTATTACTGCATCCAATGGGGTGTTCATTAAAACTTTCTGGGTTTGATGTATACCAGCAAAGCTACACACCTGTCTTTTATTATTCACTGGGTTCCTTGACATTGGCAAAAACTGGCTAAAATATCTCCCCATTTGTGCAATATATAAGGAACCATAAAGTCCAAGAAAGATTTTTCTTATAGAATGTGTAATATAAAGTGTATATAATAAGATAGAAGTGTAAACTGAAGAATGCAAATTCTGGATGTTCCATGCCACCTTCAGAGGTAGCCAGGATACACCCAGGAGCAAAGAGGCAAAATGCGATCTGTTGGTTACTAAATGTGACCTCTCTGTTATAGGCTCCTAAGTGCACACACGTCTTGTCAAACTAGCCCCGCCCTCCAGCACCCAATGAAACATCTCCACAGTCATGTAAGCATTGCTGAAAATGCAAATTACCAATGTCGATCTCAAAGCCACATCGCAACATTTCTGCCAATGTAAACTGCCAAGCTGTAAAATGTGAGAACGATCTCTCATTAAGGCCAGTGAGATCACCTGTGTCTTGTAAAGTGTGGGCGCGTACCTTAATGACTTGGGAGTGTCTTCTGCAAACATAGTGTGTCACCTGCAAATGAGGAAGTGTTCTTTGTCATGTCAGGCTTACGTTATGTAACGTGTTTCATAGCCAATGTAAACAAGACTGTAACCACACCATGTATCGCTGGATAATACTGAATCACGTGTTTCCATCTAAATTTCCTCAGAAAAACACCGTGGCTATGTTACTGTAACTATGTTACTATGTTACTTTACTGTATGAACTCCATCTTAAGAGACTTCATGGATCTTGATAAATGGGTCATCATAGTCAAGCATGGGGGTCAAAAGTGTACGGATGTCATTAGCGAACTCAGCGAGACTGAGTTTGATTTCAAGTGCTGAACTACTTTCATAAAATATTAAAGGCCCTTTTCCAGCAGAACCTACCTCCTAATTTTACCCAAAGAAATGCTTGTGAAAAAGAAGAGGAAAGTATGACAAATGACTTTGCAGAATTGGTTGGAAAAGTAACAGTCTTTCATTTGCTTGGTAACTTTGCACAAAAGATCGCTACACCACATAAATAATTGTGCAACAACATACGTTATAGCATGTGGGAAATCATTTTTGGAAGAGGTTAAAAAAATGACCGTTATGGTCCAGTTACTCCTACTTTCACTGACGTGTTGATTTCTGGAATCGGATCTTTACAAAGCAACCATCCAACAGGATGCAATATATAGCTGCAAAAACATTGGGATGAGTCAAATGGTCATTTAAGGGCTCATTAAATCACTTTACCCTTAACTTTGAATAAAAAATTTCACATTTCACACAATGTTTTCATTAGTTCAGTCACTGCCGAGTAAACATACTGCTCAGAATTAGGGATGCACATTGTGGTTTAAACCGAGCTGAGACCTGAGGCTTCACTGAAGTTGAACCAACTTCAGTCCGACATTTAGTAAACAAGTGCGGTTACTGTATAAACACAGCGCCGGTGCCAAGCCATGTTTCCAGGACTGTGGTAGCTTTTTGGAGGATGTCCTTGAGCTCAGTGCCAAAGTTCTAGTGTGCGGCGGAATCCTCAAACTCAACACTGTCCTGTTGCTGACTAGCAGGTCGTGAACACTCAAAAAAAAAAAAAAAAACAATTGCTTGCATTCGTCTCCTCTACTCTTGTTCTCATCCCCTGCACCTGTTTGACAAATTCGTACATATGTGTAATCAAATTATGAGCTGACCTCCAAAGTGGAGGGGCTGTGCAGATCCAGTAAAAAAAGAAGTTGCCACCCAGCAAGACTCTCTCATACCTTCTCATGTAACTTTGAGTCAGCTGCCGTCTGAAATTCTAGAAGTAAAAAAAAAAGAAGAAAAATAGTTCATTGCTGTAACCTATATGTTTATGCTACATGAATATGTTTGTGCTTTGTGATTTTCATGTCCCTTACGTCACTTTTAAGCTGAAAACCCGCACTGTAGAGTAGAAAAAAAAATAGAAATATTTCAAAAACTAAGGGATCTGTTTTCAGCATGCAGATGCAGAAACATTCTCATATGCTAAGAATGCTTGAATCTGTAGTTAGAACTTCACCGGCGAGGAACGCTGAAAAATATGAGCAAATTTGCACCACCAAAGCAACAATTATGTTATGGATGATTTAGATGCTGTGAGTGCATTTTATGTGTTTGCATTTTAATGAGAATAAGCAACTTTCATTTGCCCGAGGCCTGAGTAAGGCCAGCATTTATCTACTATGGCCCAAATCTCTGAAACAGCTATCCTGGGGATCTGAGGGCGGTGGGACCAGATGGTGCTTCTAATCGAAAGCTCAACACCTTTTCGCCTTTTGCATTTTATTTATATTATGTTTTATTGCCTGTTTATCCATTTCCCATCATTTACCATCTCCTTTATTTTGTGTTATTTATTGAGTATCTGATTTAGTTTATGTTGATATTTTGTTTTTGCCACTACAGTGTCTTCTAGTTATAGTTCTAGTGTAGTACGTTTTATTAACAATTCTTTTTTTTTAATTCACTGTTTCTTAATCGTTCGGTGGACAAGTATGAAGCACTAGAAGAACTCAAGTATGTATCTCAAGAACATAACCCATGAATAGTTATTATGGTACACCACAAGTACTACATTATTAAAATGATACGTTTTTCCATTGTCATTAAATGGACAACCCAATACAGTCAATAATACCGTTGGGGATCTCTGTATTATGCATTAGTGTGTTGAGAAGATGCAGCTGTAGCTGTGTGTTAGTTATGCTGACATCGGGGGAACGCTTTTCCAGTACAAACACCACGATATAAGTGCAAAACCCTCTTTAACCTGTCTGGAACCGTTACGAGCTGTTCGCAAGCGACCCAAAATACACAAGAGGGGGGTGTCAGCCAGCTGCATTCCAGGGTGAAAGGTGCTCTTGCCGTTTTCTCCCCCTTCCTGCTTAATTGACGTTGCATTTGAGAGAATGTTCTGCCAAACGGGAGCGAGACTCCAGCCAGCGCTCGGCTCCTCTTAAACCAACGAGCACAGCATGTCCTTAACGCAACGAGCGCCTTAAAGTTCATCTGCTGCCTCCACCAATCAGAGAGGGCCGCTGCCTAACTTGTGGCCTGAGCCTGTTTTGTTCCCTCTTTCTTCTCACCTCATGAACGGAGGTCATCTCCACAACACCCACAAGAATTCCCAAAGTCAGTGTGACGAATATTTCCCAAGGAACAGATTCTTCCAGAGTGCTTGCCATAGAGTACTATGATTATAATTGTAATGATTATTATTATTACAAATATCATTAGTATTATCTTACAAATGGCTATTTGGTGTGTTTATTAATATTTATTTCGTACTGACGTATAACAGTAATGCTTTTAAAGGTTCCAAATATACAACACTAACTAAATTCCCAATGTACCCAATTTATAACATTTCCTGTTACAGTTCTTGAACACTTTTATTGTTATTTTAGCAATATACCATTTTTTTTTACTATTTATGTACATTTTCAGAACTGACCCAAACTGTCTTGAATCATTGTATGATACCTTAGTTAAATTGCTGGATGGGATATGGCAGCAGAATGAGTCAAGTGTTGCTTTCATTTTGGACTAGACCATGAGCTCGAACCCACAGCAGCTCCTCTCAGATAAGCAAGGACAGCCCCCAGCATCAAACCATTACAACAGCTGAGACCCCCCACCCCCTCCACGTGGTACAGTCCACCAAATGAGTGACAGTTTATCTGTGCAAGCGTGTGAGGAGGACATGTTTATTTGATGCTGGAGAGGAGCGACTGGCACATGAGGAATGTAATTTACTGAGTCAGTTGTTCCCTGCACCAACACATGTTTTGTTTTTCTAAATGTGCCCTCAGGGAGCAGATATACAGTAGATCAGAATCAATTACCAGCTCCATTCAGGGCACTGGGTAATCTTATACACTACTCGCCAACCCACTACAATGCTAACCCATAACTGCTTCCCCAAAATGGAGAGCTTAGCATTATTCAATCAGGTCTGCTGCCTGAACAGTTTTACATTGCCAGTTGAGTTTGGAATTTCACACTTGTTTTCACTTGTTTTTTTTTTTTTTTTTTTATCCCTGACTAACTTACATCTAATTTACATCTTACATCTAATTACTGACTAACGTTCCTATCCCTGCACTGTACAATACTGAAAGCAGCAACTGGTTTTCCCTGTCATTTAAAGCTTTTGGGAAACAGAGGTGTGTGTGTGGGTAAATGTTGCACCTTGTCTTAAACCATAAATTTGAATTTACACTGAACTGGCAGATAAATGTCTATTGGGATTGCGCCAAAGGTGCATTCTTTAGGTGCCAGCGCTCTGTCTTGCCTGTCTCTTTCTGTATAATTAGTTTTATTAAAGTATGGAAAGCCACACCTATGCAGTCACTGAGCACTGTGCTACCCTTATTGCTCCATTGCGGTGGTTAGCCATGCTATGTGTTTGCCAAAGCTAATGTGATTAACATATAAGCTTGATCAGGCTTTTATTACAAACTCATTGGTATCTCTGCAGTAATCTAATAAAAAATGTAATTTCATATTATCATAACTCAATTTTATACTCAACTGGGAAATTAGCAAAGTTTTTTTCTTCTCTCGTTTCCACGGTGAAAAACTTTGGCACACGTGTTTTTCTCATCTTGCGACGCTTGAGGAAAGCACTGTGTGGAGGTATGCCAGCGGAGCTCACTTGAGCAAAGAGAAATTCATCTGACTCGCGCAGCGCAAATATGGCGGAGCGCCTGGGGCCAGTCACGTATGAACGCACTGTAGAGCAGCAGTTAGGGAACATCCCTGATGTCCGCGGAGCCGAGAGGTCGTGTCGAGGGTGCGGCCCTGCCACTTGGCAAGGGCCGAGGAGCTGAATGACTCCTCTATCCATCCAGCTGTATAAATGTGAAGAATGTAAATCTTCACTTGGCATGAATCCCTCACGTATATGGACTGATGCAAAAGACATGAAGTCAGCCACAGATATGAGAACTTAATGAGCGATTTCATAGCATGATGATGTAATTCACTGGCAGTACACTACTCCAGCCTGTAGGAGCCCAAACTCCTCCCTCTGTGGGACGACGCATCATCATCGCCACTGTGACATCACAATCTGTGGAACTCAGGCCTTGGAACACATAGCATGACAACACTCCAGGAGAATCAAATACAGACAGATAGTTGTGACATCACCTTACTGGTAGAAGGCAGAGAAGAGGCTCTACCAATCACAGAACGTGTTGGTAACAACCAATTGAACAATGCAAGCTGCCACTGGTGGATACTACCTCCTGCATACCCATGCTCAAACAATATTGAACCAAGAAGGGACCATGGAAGAATTACAAGAAAATATCCACCAATCTTGAAGACCTCACTTATGGTTTCAAACAGCATGTAGGAACACAACCCAGTTACCAGTTTTTAAAATGCACAGTAGGCGTTCAGACACACATATGGCATTCAATGATCTTCATTAAGAAGCATTTTTTAAGGGTTACGAAGAGGTTAGCCAAGTGTACTTGAGTAAGAGGTGTGTGGATTCAACAGTTGCATTTTTAATGGCGGTAATGCATCAAGAAAAGGGAATGTTTCCCCCCCCCAAACTGGCTAAGGTCCAATCATCCAGTTTTAACTTTTCACTGAAAACGGCGTATATCTTTCCCACAGGCCATGGGAGAAGTGTAAAGTTATATTTCAGGCCTGACTAAGAGAAACAGCACAGGGGGGAAATCTGCAGACCTGAGGGACCTGAGTTGTGGATTTCAGTAACGTTCACATCAACCTTTCCAAGATCTGAGGGAAATAAATATGGTGACTGACAGAGTGGATAGTTATTAATCTGACATGTTTTTTTGTCATAAGAGTATTATGTTTGGTCAGTTTTACAGGCACTAATGCAAAAATGAAAGATATAAATCTAAAGATTGCTGTTTCTGAAATACTGGTTCAGGTTTCTGAGAATGTGAGCAGTTTAACCATGCGCGCACAATAGCACCACACACGCACACACATGCACACACACGCACGCGCATACACACACACACACACAACTTACACACAAACATGTATGCAGGCCTATGTGTCTAAATGTATATGCTCATATACGTCAGTACCGTCCCAGGCGTTTCAAGAGATGTCAGTCTACGCGTTCTCTTTGGCGCCTCTTTGTTTACAGAAAGTGTCTGAAGAGCTGCGACGCAGTCATGAAACTGGGGGGAAACGGGTGGATTCCCACTCCACGCACTTCTGTGTGACACACAGCAGATCGCTGAACTAATCCATTCTGAATTCCTCACTCATAAGTGAACGTGCCGTGATTCAACACTCTTACAGTAAAGCTGGAACTGGGGGCTCTGCCAGAGAGCGTGGAGAATTCTGTTCCACAGAAGAGAATACTGAGCCTTAAAACATTCCACAAGTGCATATAACAGGACAACTGTGACTGAGTTTGTACAGTACATGATGAACAATACTACTACTGAACAATACTGCAATAATACTGCAACCACCACCAATATTACTGCAACTACAACTTCAGCTGCTAGATCAATGAATAATAATAGCCAAGACTTAAGGGAAATGAACTGAAAAACACTCTGCTCTGAAATTAGTACATGAGGCATGTTTACTTCATTCTTGAAATAGTCTCTGTTTAAATAAGAAAAAACAAAAGACAGAAGTGCTACTTAGGTCTTAAGAATGAGTCAATGGCCCTCTTTGAGAAACACGCTTGTTTGGTTTAAGGAAAAAAAAAGAAAAAGAAAAAATGTGTAAAGCAAAATACTCTCAGAAAGTCCACTCTAGACACTCTAGGCAAAAAACTACTTTTTGTAAAAACATTATTTTACATGGAAGGAATAAAATATTTTACATTTTAAATTCTTCTTCTGATGTCAACGCTGAAATACCAAACTCACCCAGACAGTGTTGGTGGAGTTTGATGTTTCACTCTTGGCTTGTGCATGTCTCAAGCACCTGTGGTTTACACTGTCAGGTGTTCAAACCTTTTTCCCTGAAAAATAGGGGCCTCTCAAATGGCACCTGGACCACCCGTACCTGCCCCAGGCGCTCAAGCTTGTGCACTGATGAGATGAGATCAGGCAATACTCTCCACCAATCAGACATCACAGTCTCATGACTTGGGAAACATTGCTGATCACTGAGGACAAACGGTAACCTGTGGGTACCTAGGTAACCGAGGAAATCCGCCTTCATCCATTTTAATTTCCTCATGACAAGCGAGACTGTTCTGACCAGCTACTGCTTAGATATGGCATATTTTAGGGTCCAAGTACCTGTAAAGGAACTGAAACATCTGATATGCTGCTTGTTCTGATAGCTTGAGTGACAAGAGAAAATTTAATTAGCACCTTCTTAAATGTGTTTGTTAAGCAGTTCCGCCAGAAGGCAAAATGCTCAACTTGTGTCATGTTTCCCGAAGTATCTGCAGGACATATGAACTCACACGGCCGCTCTCTGTTTTCAGGGCCAGCCCAGCACTGGAGCATCTAAATGGCTCTGCTGCTTCCTTCCATCCCTTCGGTTGCCGTCCATTGGGAGCATCGTCTTTACCTCAGCTGGCTAACCATATCTCCCCTTGTGCAGTTTTTGTTGACAGGGGCGTGGGTTTAAAACCCGAAACAGACCTGCCTCCATCAGGAAATGGTTAAGAGGATACTGGGCCTGTCATTCAGAGGTTGCAGGTTTGCCTCCCAGTCGGAGGCATTTCCACTGTACCCGTGAGGAAGGTGCTTAACCCATTCTGCTTCAGTAAATGTCCAGCTGTATAAATACATTGTATGTAAAATGCTAACTATGAAATAAATACTACAGCTGCTTCCAACTGTAATGGGGGGTGGGTGGGCTTAGATCTTTCATCTATGATAAACTGAGGCCAGATCCCAGCAACATGTGTTTTGTATAAGAAAACTTATTTTTCAAGCAAAAAAATATTTCATAAAAAAAAAAAAAAATTAGTCTTGAGAATGGACCAATCAAAAGAAGTTTCTACCTGGTCAGGTGACACACAAGCAGCAACACAAATCACACAAATGATCCTAGTATTAAAGTCCAGATGGAGAACAGAGCTAGTGCATTAATGCTTCTTTGGACCCAAGCCCTGACAATTCATTTGAGGCGGCATAACTTCAATTTGTTGTTCAGGGAATCCTTAAGCTTCACAGAGGGAGTTTTGTTCTACAGGGCCAATACTTTCATTTGCTCTTTTCTCACATAAAGTTTAGTGTTTCTGACATGTGTTCAAAAGTATGCACGGTATTCTTAAAAGGGTAATTAGTCCCTACATGTCCTCTAAAATAAAAACTTCTCATATGTAGACATATCCCACAGGCGCTGTCATGGATTGTGTAATTTGTAATGCATATTTATCACATACATATGGGGTGGACAAAATAACGGAAACGCACAACAACATGTTAAGTCCCTCTTAGAATACTAACAGCCATGTGTAATGGGATATTGAACTGTTCTTCAAGGAGGGAACTCTACAGCTCTTTTAATGGATTAACGAGTTGGAAATCTACTCTGCACTCTATGTTCCAGAACTCTCTGTGAAGGTTCAGTTTTGTTTAGATGTGGGTTTGTCAAAGTAAAGATTCTAAACAGACCCTGTTTAGCAGGGTGTTTATTATCTTGGAATATAGAGACATACTTCTTTATTGCTGACACATACTGCGAACTGGCATTCAAATTCAGCTGTGTAGCTGACTGTGCAGTTGAGTTGGTAATGGTGATTTTGTAACTTCAAAGTTAAAATCCTTTTTGCACAATGTGCACTATATGTTTGCTCACCCTGTCAGTCTGTCTGTGTCATGACCTTGCTAATTTACCTCACCGAGGTCAGAATGACATGCAACAAGTAAATATTTTTTACGTTTCATGGCACACAAATAATTGAGAAATGCAGTTTCACAAGCTCCACGAGCCTGCTTAGCGTTCGCCTATTGTTAAAGAAGAGGTCATAAACTAAGGAAAGAAAAGGTGTTTATCAAGGGGATCTGTACCTGCAGTGAGCCCTGTCTTGATTTGCTTAATCCAATATGATTCGACGCTCTACCTGTCCAAAACCATTCGTTATGAGTGACTGCTTCACGCATCTTCTGCAGAGATAATTAGCATCGCCTTATTACGCTGTCACCTTGGCTCAGTCACCTGCGCGTCTTAGATTTGTTCTTAGGAGTGTTGTAACTTCTAATCTAAATAATACTATGGTCGCCTCTTGGTTATGATATCATGATTCCGGGGGGCATTGCTTTAATATGAACTTATCGCTTCAGTGAAACAGAATGTGCTTTCGCTGGGTTCGACTCAGATATTTATTTCGCTTCAGTTCAATCAACATTTGTCCTAAAAGCTGCCAGAAATCCTGTAATGCAGCACATCTATTCAATATTTTAATATATTTCATGTTTTTAACTTGTAAGAATGTGTAATGATACATAGACCATAAAATAATGACAAAAAAATCTATAAATGATTCGTGATGAAGTATTGATAAGCTGGGAATGGTGATTGGGAGGCGTGGCCACAGTGACTGAGCACTCAGTCACTTTCAGGTTGCATAGCAGAGAGATCATGCTGGGGGTGCTGGGTTTGAAGACTGATCGGAGGTACAGTGGAGCTGTTCCATTCGCTGCCCATTAGGCTAGGCTAGCGTCGAGGTTTTACACCCGCATGGAACGAGCGAGCTGCAACAGGTAGCCAGGGAGATGGGATGAGTCGGGGTGTGACATAAGCACGCTTGAGAGGACTGGCTGTGAGTAAGTCGTGCAGCAGCGTTCTGTAATAGCTGCAGGGGTTTAGAGAAACAAGCAGTTAGGTTGGAGAGAAACAAAATGCAGTAGTCCAAGAGTTAGAGTACCAGGGCCTGGACTTGGAGCTAACTAAGAGTGTAAAGCAGCTGGTGAGCAAGGGGGTGGATTGTATTGATTCTGTATAGAAAACCTATGCAAGCATTACTCAATACCACAACATGAGAGGATAAACAGACTTTGTCATCTATGATTGACTCAAGGTTTTTATTTCTGTAGAAAAGTTTATATTTATTAGTACAATAAAATGAACATGTAATCATTTCAAAGCTAATGTCACGATCTTACTCCCCACTGGCTATCTGACCTTTAACTTTAAAAATGACATAGTGTCCTCACTGTACTGCACTGCTCCCCAATTCATTCATTTGACATAAATGACAAGAAAAACAAAACTTCATCAGGTAAAAGACAAACATCCTGCACCATGTAGAAAAATGTCGCTCATTCACATGTGTGACACGTACAGTCACATTGTTTCATACCTACTTCATAGGTTTTCACATGATGTCACTCATAAAAATATGTTCCTTTGGCTAGTCCATCTGCTAAATCAATAATCTTTCAGTCAAGGGCACCACATACACCTTTAACAATGACAATTGAAAAATGACCTTTTTACATTTCTTTATTTTCTTCTAAATATCTGTTTTTAGTGTGCAGTGTTGGGGTTTTTCAGTGGTGTGCTCAGCAAAACAACATTTTGTTTTCTGGCCAAGGCATGCCTGGGCGTCCCGGTGAAAGATTACCTGAAGAGCAGAATCACACAACCCCAAGACTGCACCCTCCACCCTATGATGTACTATGTTAAAAAAAAAACACTGAAAAATACTCTCTTTTCAAGATTACGTAAATAACATGTAATTACTTTTATTGCTGCTGTTCTTTTCTTCTTCTGTAAACCGCACTGTAATCAAGGTAGTGATTATTTACTGCGTTCACAGGCTGACATGTACAGAACGCTCAAGGTTCCTTAATCTCACGGAATGATCAGTGGCAGTTACTTTCATGACTGTACGCGATCGCATCAGCAACAACAAGCATGAATAGCGATGTTTATATTGATGGGTTCTGGGATACAGCAATGGGAGATACTGAAGGTAGCGAGTATACTGTCGTCTGAACACAACTGAAGGTGGATTTGTATCTTTCTGTCATGCATTCATGTAATATCACAGATAAAGAGTGACATCATGAGGTTCCAACTGGCCTTAATTGCCTGGTTCATAACCTCACCAGATTACTGAAAACAATTTGGTACAACAAACCTGACTAGTCTGCTCATTACTTCTTAGTGATATGAGTTAAACCATGTCACTCAGTATCTTACAGTGCTATGAATCTGACCAGGTTAATCATAATCTTACAGTAGTATGAGTTGGACCATGTCACTCATAACCTTACAGTACTGAGCCTGACCAGGCTGCTCATAACCTTACAGCACTATGAGCCTGACCAGGCTGCTCATAACCTTACAGAACTATGAGCCTGACCAGGCTGCTCATAACCTTACAGCACTATGAGCCTGACCAGGCTGCTCATAACCTTACAGCACTATGAGCCTGACCAGGCTGCTCATAACCTTACAGCACTATGAGCCTGACCAGGCTGCTCATAACCTTACAGCACTATGAGCCTGACCAGGCCGCACATAACCTTACAGCGCTATGAGCCTGACCAGGCCGCTCATAACCTTACAGCGCTATGAGCCTGACCAGGCCGCTCATAACCTTACAGCACTATGAGCCTGACCAGGCTGCTCATAACCTTACAGAACTATGAGCCTGACCAGGCCGCTCATAACCTTACAGCACTATGAGCCTGACCAGGCTGCTCATAACCTTACAGCACTATGAGCCTGACCAGGCTGCTCATAACCTTACAGCGCTATGAGCCTGACCAGGCTGCTCATAACCTTACAGCACTATGAGCCTGACCAGGCCGCACATAACCTTACAGCGCTATGAGCCTGACCAGGCCGCTCATAACCTTACAGCGCTATGAGCCTGACCAGGCCGCTCATAACCTTACAGCACTATGAGCCTGACCAGGCCGCTCATAACCTTACAGCACTATGAGCCTGACCAGGCCGCTCATAACCTTACAGAACTATGAGCCTGACCAGGCTGCTCATAACCCACAGTACTATGAGCCTGACCAGGCTGCTCATAACCTTACAGTACTATGAGCCTGACCAGGCTGCTCATAACCTTACAGCACTATGAGCCTGACCAGGCTGCTCATAACCTTACAGCACTATGAGCCTGACCAGGCTGCTCATAACCTTACAGCACTATGAACCTGACCAGGCTGCTCATAACCTTACAGCACTATGAGCCTGACCAGGCTGCTCATAACCTTACAGCACTATGAGCCTGACCAGGCTGCTCATAACCTTACAGAACTATGAGCCTGACCAGGCTGCTCATAACCTTACAGCACTATGAGCCTGACCAGGCTGCTCATAACCTTACAGTACTATGAGCCTGACCAGGCTGCTCATAACCTTACAGAACTATGAGCCTGACCAGGCTGCTCATAACCTTACAGAACTATGAGCCTGACCAGGCTGCTCATAACCTTACAGTACTATGAGCCTGACCAGGCTGCTCATAACCTTACAGCACTATGAGCCTGAACAGGCTGCTCATAACCTTACAGCACTATGAGCCTGACCAGGCTGCTCATAACCTTACAGTACTATGAGTCTGATCAGGCTGCTCATAACCTTACAGCACTATGAGCCTGAACAGGCTGCTCATAACCTTACAGTACTATGAGCCTGACCAGGCTGCTCACAACCTTACAGCACTATGAGTCTGAAGAGGCTGCTCATAACCTTACAGTACTCTGAGTCTGACCAGGTTACTCATTACCTTATAGAACTATGAGCCACCCTGACAAACCTGTCCAGGAATTCTGGAAATTCCAGTGGCCATGCACTCCCAACAAATCACCACTTTATTTGGGTTAAATATTAGATTAGATCAGACTAGATTTTTTTGTGATGTCAAACATCTGTCTTCTTGATGCACAACGCAGACACAACAACAGTGTAACGAAATAGGTGCCAACTTGACTCACCCTCTTCACTACATCCTGTAGTTTGAAAATGGTTTAGCACAAAATTTAGCAAAATAAGTCCATTTTCTAATTTCCTCCTAAAATGTTTACATTATTGATGTACATTGCTGCGTATGTAATAGATGTGATAGCAATCCCATTTGTAAAATCAACCACATAATGAGCTGTTTCTTTTCCAACTAGATCAGTAAATTCCAGCATCTCCCCTCTCTGGTTCTGCTTTATGAGTATAATCAAGAAGTAAGTTTTTGAGAGTGGCCCTTTAAAAACTGCAGTGCAACACACAAAATGTAAGATGGCATACAAAGACAATGAGACAGCAGACCAAGCCAGCAGTCCAAAAAACGTGTTACAACCAATCACACTGCAGGATTTTTGACAGCAACCAATCACAACCCTCACATTTCCACTCCAGATTCTCTCAGGGCAAAGTGGACGGGATTGAGACAAGGCTCCACCAAACTCATTGTCCAAGTCAGGCAGAAACCAGTATGTACATTGTGTGTGTGTGTGTGTGTGTGTGTGTGTGTGTGTGTGTGTGTGTGTGTGTGTGTGTGTTTTATGGTACAGGTATTACAAGATCTCATGCATTTGTATGCACTAAATGTCTGATAACTCATCGACCATTGAAGCTGTTTCAAAGCCCTATAGAAATATAACATAATGTTGTGTTGATGTATGAGAAAAGAGAAACAGTTGGTTGTTATTCCAGAGAGTTAACATTTCATTGAATACTCATGGGTGTTTTTTTTTTTTTTTTGCCTGACACCGATGTTATCTAAAAACCCACATTCCAATGACCATGTTCTCCTGTGTGTCAGGGACCTCTCCCCCAGGCTCTGTCAGCACCGGGGCAGAATGACATGTATGTGTTTTAAGTGTTTGCCGAAGGTTATGGGAACGTTATTTATGAAGACAGCGGGGCGATGTCCCCCGCATGCAAAATGTGCGGTTTCGCGTTCTCTGCCCCAGGTGGGATGAGTGTCACGGCTGTCGGCATGGTTACAGCTGCTCTTGTCGACGTCCGTCAGGTAACATGCAAGCCTTCGCTTTGGGACGGAGCCTGACAGCTGACACTGCATGGCTGTTTTCCTTTTTTTTTTTCTTCTTCTTCTGTGAAATGTGATGAATGAGATATCATGATGTTATTTTGACGATTGCAGGGTTTCCCTCTCCTTTTCGTTTTACAGTGCTTTCACAAGGTGCTGAGCCAATTATACACCTGAGTTTTATTTAACTTGTTGTAAAAGCAGAGTAGGGTTGAGAAACAGGTACAGAGAGACAGAAAGAGAGAGATTGAGAGACAGACATGGAGAGAGACAATAAGAGTGACAGTGCGAGACTGAGAGTGACAGTGTGAGAGGGGGAAACAAAGAGAAATGTATAGAGAGAGTGAGAGAGAGAAGCACAGAGTGAGAATGAGTGAGAGAGGCAGAGAGAGACATTGGGAGATTATACAGCACTACAGTTCACAAACACAGAGTTACAGATACACTTTCACACACAAAAACACACACACATACGTGCACATCCACATGTGTACATTGTTGTTATTATGTCTGTTATTATTACTGTATTATATTAGTATGTTATTACTATTATGGTTCATGTGCATACATATACATGCCTGTGTATGTATATGTGTACAATCACATTGTTCTGTAATTGCAGTTATGTTTCACACTCTCCTTACCATACTTAGCCAACACAAATGTCAATTTTGTCATGCCAATAAAGCACTTTTTGAATTTGAAAGAGAGACACACCTCTGATATATGGACATAACAGCACCAACAGAGTTCACAGAAGTCCAAAAGTATATTCTAAAACTGGATTAAAATGAAATTAGACTAGAGGTTTAACCTTTGCCTGACACCGTTCAAGCTCTATAAAATGTTCTCGTGTTCAGCTATAATTTCGTATCTCGGCTCCCCAAAAACTTTTCACGATGTGCAGCTTCTCACCCAGACACGGAATGCCAGATTAAGAAACAGAATACTTTATGTAAAACCTGAACATCTGCCAACCACTTCAGCTGCCAATCACCTCGGTATCAGTTCAATATTTCATTGTGCGGTACTGAGTTAAAGTCATATGTATACAGGACCTGTCAGTACAAGGAGCCTGTGGTTCCCCTCACAGCGCAGTGGATGAGGAAACAGCGGGGGTATTGTGTTCTTTTCGCTTGGGGCTTGAGCTACACAATAACCAACGTCGCACTTGTGAAACAATGCAAATTCCCAGCATTAGAACAGCCGGCGTCTGAGAACGCGGCCCATCGCCATGACGCCCTGCCTAACTCAGCCCCTCCCCCTCCCTCTCCCACTTGATTGACAGGCCAAATGTAAAAATTAGAAGAAAGTAGCCGCGGCACTTGTGGGAGTCCGCTGTCGGATTCCCATCCGTCTTAATTAGTTAACACACGAACCTGTAACCCAAGCCGGGGCTCAAAGAATTTTAATTGCCGCATAATAGCTGATTTAATACAATTGTGGGGCAATTACGTTTGGTATTTGGTATATGGCACTTCATACTCCTGGTGCTTCCCTCGCGTTTATTTATGCAGTGCGAGGTACGCTGGTGTTCTTGTGCTCCGGTTCATGTTTCCTGAGCGGATGCACTCTTCGGTACACCATATGGAGTATGGACTATGAAAATATACTCTAATGCAACCCACGCCCCCCTTCCCCCAAATTATAGTTTTCTCCGGTGAAAATCGCCCAATTAGAATTCATTGCTTATTATCTTTTTTGGTTAATTTGCATGCTTGTTTTACTGATTAGCGGTGACGGGGACTTTACGTACTTACAGAGACCCTGTTCGCATAGATTAAACAGCATGGCTTCAAATTTCCCTATCGTATTAAACAGACTTCGCGATGGAATGATCGCATACAGGCAACTGGATGCAAGTGATCTGAAATTAATTGAAAGTCAGATAATTATTGATCTACATTTCAGTGTAATACTGTCCTGGAAGCAGTTCTTTATATCTCCAGTTGTGTTTTCCTAATGTGGCCATTTTGGCTCTAAAAATAATAACAGAAAATTTAATCCAAGGACACTGCATGAATATTATTAGGAGATTAATTAACCTATCCCGCTATGGATTATCAAGCCACTTTGTACTTTGTATAGGCTGAGTATAAGTGAAATTTGAGCACGCAGAGCATGTAATGGGAATTAACATGGCGTTCAAGTGCAGACCAAGTAACGCTAATTAAAAATGCTTTAGGCACATAATTTGAGTTTGCTCTGTGAGGGAAAGTGCATTGTTTCAAATTAGCCTGCTGTTATCGTGTTTACAGTGGATATGAAAATATTTAACATGATTAAAAACGACCAATTCCACGTGGGCTTTTCAATGGTGAGGCTGATTATGTAAATACAGCGTTCAGACTTTGGGTTTCTTTTTTTAAATTATGAAACGGACAGGGAAGCTAAATTGATAGCAGCCTGAGGACGGTATTAGACCCAGTACAAGGAGCAGATCAGGAAATAAAAAAATGACCATGATATAGATAATATTAATTAAAAAACACACACACAAAAAAAACAAATGTTGTGTGTGCAAGCATAAGGAATACAATCACAAAAGCAAAAGATCTCAAAAAGAACACAAATACTGATTTTGTAATTGTTTTTTAAATAATTTGATAAATAAAACTACTAAATGGCAGTTAAGAAAACATGTTAAGTGTTAGTAAAACAGCACATTGCCTGAACCTTCATTCGGAATGTATTTTGAGGTTTACAGGCCCTGGAAACTGGCATGAAAGTGCCTGTAAATTTAATGAGCTCTTCTGACAGTGGCCAGTCACATTTGAAGCTGCAGGTCTGCTCACCCTGAACCAGCAGATAATGGCTTACTTAAGACTCCCTCTCCACAGCGTCCAGCAGCGCCAGGCTGGGTGTATTATACAGTTACATATCCACACAGACAGCTCCCAGGCAGCCGGATAACTCCTCAAACTTTTTAAATTGTGAAATGTTTTGTTAAAATGCTGTGTTCTTGTGATAAAATGAGAAATTGAAATTATGAAATGTTCTAAGATAGTGTAGCTCTCAGGTTTGGTTCTCAGGCTCTCTCGTGTAAGCTGGTTTTGTTTCCTCAAACCAGTTGATAAATTAAGATGGTGGAACACATGTATATATAATGTTTCCTTAAATTGATATTAACAAGATGCAGGTTTGGTTCATTGCCATTTGTTGTCCTCATGTCCTCAGCACATTGAACACATCTAATTAAGACCAATTAACAGCTTGCTGTAATTCAGAGGTTGCCAGTGTGGTTGGAAAAAAAAATAGCAGGCCCATAAATTGTATGTGCCTTTCAGCAAACTTGGCTGCAAAGACATAAGTTGAGTAAAATTAACAGAAAGAGAGAAACTAACGTGTGTGTGCAGTTTCCTGTGGTGTTGAAATTATTGGGTGATGTTATGATCAAGCAAAAAAAAAAAAGAAAAAAAATCCAGGCTTTTAAAGCATACGTTTGTAGTGTAATTTTCAGAAGCTTAATTGGCACCTGCAGGTCAGCAGGTCAGTAATTGACCCCCGCTGTTCTCTTCAGGAAGCAGCGGTCAAACAGGGCCTGGATGCGTTATGCAGTAATTACTGTACAGACCGTGGAGACCAAAGGACAGGAATAATGTGAAACAATCATATTCACGCCGAAACAAAAATGTGCAACTCGAAGACAAGTGAATGCACGGCAAACTGTTAGCTTGAGTCTGAATTTTATGCCTGCAGGGCATGCTTTGTTACTATGGCAAAAGTAACACTTATGGGATGTAACAAGGTACCTCCACCCTCAGCATTCCTTAACAATGCCACTGATTGTAGATTAAGCATCTTTTGATTATAGATTTAAACATATTTTTTTTCTGAGGAAAAATAAAGTTAATGCTATATGGTTAATTTCTTATTAGCATTGAGTTGACCTGATTTTTATATTATATTGTAGAAACTGACAACCATGTAACCAATCGGATACATAGACACTACTGGTAAATTCTGAGTTTGCCAATAGAAACAGTGAGCTATAGTCGTTGTCTGGTTTGTACGGTGGTTTTGAATGTCCCACGCCATTCCCACTGTGAAACACACGGGACGCAGCGTTATAGAGGAGAGGGGGCATTGTTCGAAACAGAGACAGAAGCTGCGGCTCTGTCGTCAGCTGTGTTTGTGGCCAGGCCCACTTCAACAAAAGAGTTGGCAGGGAGAGCAGACGGCCGCGACCCAGCACGCCGTCTTTTAAAACCGCAAAACGAGCGAAAGTGGAACTGCGAGCCCCCTGTGCCAGTGGCGAAGTGCCCGCTGCGAAGGACCCGGCGCTGGGGAGACCAACGCCAAGGAGCCCCAGGGGGGGCGCTGCCAGCGACGCAAACCAGCGTGTCTTGGCCAACGGATGCCCTATTTCCACCCCAAAAACACACACACACACACACACACACACACAGTCTCGTGAGTTCGAGAGGTGAGCTGGTGCCAGTAGTAGAGAAAACAATAGGCACAGGGAAAGTCAGGAGTGGGTTGGGTTGGGGCGGGGGGGGGGGGGTCCTCTTCAAGGAAACGGTTCAGGGACTTGATGGGCGGCTGGCCAGAGATCTGCCTTTCAAACCCAAGAAATTACTGCGCTGTAGGGGGAAAAGGCCACAGAAGGGACAGCTCCGGGTCCAGTGAGATGTTTTACATTTAAGCAACCGGCTATTTCAGTCTCTTTTTCACCCTTGATGTGTTTCTTCACAGTTCAGTAACTTACTTGAATAAAATGCCGACTTTTCTCATACAGTGCGCTCCATTGTGGTCACCCACTCTCTACCCCACCCATAGCTTCCAATAAACTGTCCCATGATGCCTTTTGGTTCCCTTTGAATCATTATACATTTCCTCTTCCTCTTCCTGAATTTTATTGTAATTATTATCCTTTTGAAAGAAGGCCACGGAGTTCAGTTGTGGGGCTTGCTTTATGAAAAAAAAAAACATTAAAAAACTGAAAGAATGTGGTTTCAGTGTGACCCCAAAGGCAATTCTTAAACAACTTTTAAAAGAGGAACATTTGTACCGGTTTAGCTAATGGAGGATTTAAGATCTAAAGCCAAGAAATACTGCCTGATTTCGCACAGAGAGCAAAAATGTGCCATCCCTACATCCTCATGCTGGAAGGAGAATAAGTGCACATGCAGATAGTGAAGTGTCCAAGTTTTTACATGGTTAGATTATAATAAATGACACGTTAGATATATTATAATGGTATTTCAGCGTTTGGGTTATTTTCAGGTCATGTAGATTGAGGTAAATTCCTGAG
Organism: Albula goreensis; assembly: GCA_022829145.1. Classification (NCBI taxonomy): domain Eukaryota; kingdom Metazoa; phylum Chordata; class Actinopteri; order Albuliformes; family Albulidae; genus Albula; species Albula goreensis. The sequence goes on along the minus strand of CM040743.1, from coordinate 5,464,463 downwards.
AAGGTGCAGCGCAGAAGAGCTGAATACTCTGATTGTGATATTTATTCAGGTAGTTTAGCTTGTGAGCCACCCAGGTATGACTTTGGAAAAAAGCACCATATGGCTGAAACCACTGCAGCCGTTCCAAACTGCCCGAGTCTGAAATGAAACCCGATGTTTCATTCCTGATGAACCCTTGCCTTGACGAGAATCTGCTTTGCACATCAGCCCAGAACCTAACAATTCACATAAAGTAAATTACAACTGCATTAACGCAATTCCAAATATTTACAGGAAACATATAAAATATTTTACATGAGAAAATTCTCAGTCATTAGATAATTAAGCTGGGGTGCTTCGTAGTGGGTAAAAGGTCTTCATAAACACTGGGCCTCTAAGCTTGAAGTTGCCCATCCCTTGGGCTATGGCTGTAATAAGGACTCTCCGCTTCTGGAATTATATTTCATAGGAAATATTCCTCATGCCTTTTTGAAACGAAAATAAAACAATTCTCTTCCCATGGTTCACTTTCTACTGAACTGAATCATAAATTCAGATTTCCATGGCACACACATGGGGGGTGGTGGGGGTGTGGAATTCTGGGAAAAAGCGCCATTCATTTAAACGTTCATTTAAACGCTCCGTGGTGTATTCAACGTGCCTCATTTTCACATCAGACGAGGTGGCATGAGACTCCGGGGTTAATGCAAACTAAATGCTCCGCGAGAACTCAGAGGGAAACTCACTGTCTGACTGATTGACTGACTGTTTTCCAGTCCAGTAAAAGGCAGTAAAGGATCGTTCCCTACTCAGAATAGACGCTTCCACAATCGCAAAAAAAAAAAAAAAAAGCCTCCACGTTATTCATAGGAGGGTACTAATGAATGGGGGTGGGGGGGGTCAGAACAGAGTTTTAAAAAATGTGCAAATGTAATGGAGGGCAATAAGGGGTTAATGGCATGCAGCCGCTGTTTTGTTTTAATTGACTATCACTGGAGGGGCTGTGGCTTTGAGCTTACTGAGACTGTAAACGGGGGACAGTGGTGTCTGATGGCGCTGACAGGAACGCTCCTGAGACGCGCACATGGAGCCTGGAAATGCTGTCCATCATGGAACTGTAATTCTTCAAAAAAAAATGTGAGTTATGGTAGCTGAAAAGGAGATATTATTATGGAAGGCTTACGTATTCCAAAAAATTCAACAAACGTTCTGACCAAAACCTGATAACTGCTTGATTGACAGTTGTTTAATAGAAAAAAAAATTAGGGTTATAACTAACTTAAATGATCATGTTTTAAACTAATAATTTTCATTAATCTTAATCAATTTCAATAAATAAAAGTTTAAAATTGTTGTTACACTTTAAGTATTTTCCATGTCATTTTCAAACATTTCAGTTATAAAGATGACCACCATTCCTGAAGTATTCCTGAACTCATGTTCTGCTGTGTTTTAAAATTTATTTTTTCAGAACGCTCCTAATTATTTTCGTTGGGTCTAGCTCTTTATTCCTCAGACTAAATGACATTGCCATATCATGTATTTCTGTGTTTATAATATAGATAACAGACCACACATGTGTTACAGGAAACAAAGCGCTCAATAGCCCACACACATTAGCCAGACATAAACATCTACCCTAAAGCCTACTGTTCAAAGCTTATATGTTCAAATTCTACTGACATAAATAGGTATAAGAATGGTATTTGGTATACCCCCTGGAGTTAGACTTTTAACCACAAAATTTCATAGTTTTTTTTCTGGTGATTATTATCCATAGGTTAGAAGCTAATGAATAGACGTTATGAAAATAAAAATCTGTGACGGGCAATTCATTTCTAATTAGCTTGAATATCTTTTTGGTGAGGTTTTAAAGTTAAGGGTCGGTCAAAGAATAACTCCATTTAGTAGATGAAGGCAGTATGCCAACAGCTTTGAATGTTTAAGCCTCAGTTTAAATATGACAGAGTAAAAAAAATAACTGAGTGCAGAACTTTTATGAATGTAGCAATACAAAATAAATGTGTAAGGAAAGCCAGTAATTTAGGCTAATAGGCTGCTTCCAATTAATACATGTCCTTCCTACATGAATGGCACATTCTTGTGGAATGGAGTCAGTTGATGGATTAAAGGGATAGAAGGAGTCCGCTGTTTGCCGTTTATTTTGGCCGAATCGTGGGTGTAATAGGATGATAAACGTTTATATTAGTTTGTCCACTTTCATTTGGCTGGCCGAAAAAAAAAAGAATAAACTATATGGACCATAAAATGCACAGAGGACAGGAAGAGCAAGTCAGCCAGTGAAGCTTGTAGGATCACTTCCCTCTTAGACGGTGGTCAGCAATGACGGACAGACCGCAGTTAAATTATCATTTTTCATATTCTGTAATATGTCATCAGCATCATACAAAAAAAACCCCTCATGTCTCAATTTTTGCCGTTTTAGAGCTTGTCATAGAAAACATCATCATTAGTTGAGTGCTGTCAACTATGATGGATAGCTTACCTCTATATAGATATAGTTTATCTAAGAGCACTGATCTGGGGTCAGTTTGCACTCTTTGCTCATAATGGATAATGTTGGGATGTGGACAGGGGAAAACTGATCCTAGATCTGCATTCCTACCCTGAAACAATAAAGGGCCCATTTGACTAATGCTTGCGTAACAATAAAACCATGGCCAGGACTCAGTCAACATTTGTCTTTAACCTTCACAAGCGTGCTATGCTTTTTCTCTACAAGAACAGTTTGGCAAGTTAATTTTCACGATCGCTGAACTCGCCAAACTGTGTCAGAAAAGATAAAAATGAACACTTCAGTTGTGTGCCAAAGTTAAGGACAAACGTTGACTGAACCCTGGCTGGTGTTTTTCTTATCTCCTGAAAAGTTATCGTCTTGGAGATGGGGAGAGTTTTTATGATTCCGGTGATGTATTGGTATGCTTTCATTTTGGTTACAGTACGGAAATTAGTGATGTTAACTGGATGTCACATTGGTTTGTAAACATCAACAGCTGGAGCAATGATAACAGGAGAATGACTCATCTGTTCCGCTGAGGTCAGTCTGCCTGAGGATGTGCTTCACTTTTATAAATTCTTCATCATTTTGCATACTCAAAGGTCTGTTTCATTCAAAGACAAGTTTACTATAAATCATGATAAAACTGTCTTTTTAAACTTACTGTTTAAGGTTTCGAGGTCTTTGGTTTGATGATCGTGCTGAAATTTAACGTCTGGCACTACAAAAGTACCTTTGTGGAAAAGTACTTGTAAGTCCCATGCCGAATTTCCACCAAAGGCTCCTTTCCAATCTGTATGACACAATTCATTGTCAATGGAGAGAGGGTGACAAGACAAGGTCTCATTCAAAACCTGTCCTTGGCTCTAGTGTGAACCTTGAGGTAGCCACTGCGTACAGTGGAAGTTAACATTATATGTTCTACAGCAGAGCACTGAGAATAGAGCACACCAACCAATCAGAATGTGGGAAGGCGCATGATGTCATCCTGTCCAAGATGGAGGCAAACCTTTATCAACTGTACAGAAATTCCACTTAAAAACACATAATAAGCAGCATCAGATTTAAACATTTACACAACTTTAAACTTTATTTGACTTTCTGAGAATTTTCTGCTTAGTTTAGCACCATGAAACACTGGTGCATGTGTATTTATTTAATTTATTTTCCATCTATTAGACAGGTAAAGATAAATATTGACATAATTACATCAAATGAAACAATAATCTGATGCACTGCGTAATATTGTTTGTCATTTACACTAATTTACAATGCTTGTTCCTAGACCAAACTGTGTTTAAGAGTGAACATGAAACAGTAAACAAAATGAAGTGGATGAAAGTGGATTGGAACAATGCAGAAAAACCACAGTTTTTGTATATTTGACCCATATAATGTGAATTGTTGTAATAAATACTCTGAATTTGAAAATTCATTCCATTAAAAATGTTTCATTTAATATTATCTGACCAAAAGATGGGCCACAATGTACCATTTCCCTCTCTGCCTTGGGCCACCCCCCACCACCACCACCATCACCTCCGTCAACATGCCCCCCCATCCCACCCCCACCCTAAATTCACCCCACTGTGAGCATTGTGCTACCCTCAAGAGCTGGGGGGAGGCAGGTTCGTTTCTTGTGTCAGTTCCTGTTAGCGATTCGATCTATCCAATCAAATAACTTTGCGCCAGCTAAAAGACGCAGCGGTTACTGGTGGGAGACTCATTGTCCGTTCTTAGAATTCGGCTGCTTTCCTCGACAAAGGGAGCTTGTTAATTGTTTCATGGTGAGATTTTCCTCTCCGGTATTAAAAACAAATTACACAACAGCAGTAATTACATGCCAGACAGCTCGGACTATGCATTTCTGTCAATCAAACTCCTTTTCAAGGTCAACGTTTGAATGAGTCTCAGGGTACCTCAGTCTAAAGAACAACAGTAGTCTCATGTAGGCTTCCACAGCTTATAGAGTTGAGGCTTAAACTATTTTCTTTAGTGTTAAGTAGCATTTTTTTGAAAGTACCTTCTCACCACAATCAATGCAGCTGAAAAGTGTACACTCAGTGTACCTGGTCAGGGACAGGAAATCATGTTCCTGGACGGCCAGTCTGTATTTAGGTCTTTATTTCCGCCAATTACCCCGGCACAATTACTCAATTAGCTTTGTACATCAACGTTGATTTGCCACAGCTTGAAAAGACATTCCTATAGGGCGCGAGAGTGTTCTTCTGCTGTCATCTGTGAGGAATTTAGTATAGCATTCAGATCACATATTGTTTGGGATATTAAATAATTAAAAGGATATATAGGAATGGAATCACCATAGAGACTTGGCCCTCCTTGCCTACCACTGTACTAAGTACTCAACTGTGAGCCAGTATTTTATACACTACAAGCCACACAATGCTACAGGAGAGATCTAACACCTACTAGCGGACAGGTGTTTCTTTCATTGTCAGCGCTGTTACCTGTGGGTGATAGGGCTGGCAGGTCTAAATATTGAGTTCCAACTGTGTTTTAGCGTTTATTTTGTTTGAACATTAAATTGGACATTCAAGCATCTGTTTTAGCCAGACAGCTTTGTGAAACTGCAATTTATATGAAAGTGTGAGAGATTGTTTCAAAGCACCAACAAACACTTCATACCTGAATACTACTGTTTTTCATTCATGGCCAACATTGTTTCTGCTAAAATCAGTTCCACAAAAGATAATAGCATCCTGCCAAACATTGCAGACACCAGGATATCGACCTCTACTGAGGAATTATCACTCCAGTGACTTATCAAAATGTTAGTTGTAAACATCGACTTCTCAGCCATTCATGGAAAGAAAAAAACAAAAACAAAGTAATATGCAAACTGGACGAAACAAAAATCAAATGCACCAGTACAACAAGCAACCAGGGCACAGGCTGTTAGAGATCACCCTCACAAGTTTGAGCAACCTAATTTTGTAATCATTACTCAAGTTTGTTGAAACCAGATGAACCGATAAGTTCTGACTCAGATCTATAACTCTGTTGACTGAGTGAATCAGTGACTGACCTGCTTGTGGGAAGAACTGATGCTATGGTAACACGAGGAATGCCATTGGCTGAAAACCTCCAAGGCTTCATCAGGGCTTAAAACCTGTAAGGCCACAAAGCTATGTGTGTCCCACTTGAAAAGCACAGTTAATGTAGAGGGCCATACGGCAGTGCTTCACCTTAGCCGAAATGTGTCTTGTTCAAGTGTCTCCAGGCGCCATCTGTCTGGCGGAGCACACATTTATGTAAACTGCTGACTTTTGTTTGCGCGACGGCTATTTAGTCAAGAGCTCCTATTCTTGAATAAGCAAATCCTTTCATATACAACGTTAACAGATGGAAAATGTATGTAAAGAGTCCTCTCATCCCCTGAAATGGATTTTTTTCGTCATCGCTTAGATGTTCAGATTAGGGCTTGTCTGATCTTAAAAAGTGATGTCACTATTTCTACACACAACGCCTGTACATAATTATGTGTATTGTTGGCACCATACAAAATGGCCTGCATGTTCTAAATGCCAGCTTTTCAGGAAATAAAAAAAAAAACAACTCTTATTTTTACGTTTTGATACTTTACAGTAGATAATCGCGTACATTGAATAAAATGCATTGTCAAGGAGCCATTGACATCACAGCAAGATGTCTGTTGATGATTCAAGTGATGATAAAGAAATCGAGCTGTAAACAGTTTTATGTTTCGTTATTTCTAAGCGTTGTCTGTGTAATTTTTAACCTCGGTCAGGGCTCACAGGTAAATGGTTAAGCTGTGGGTTTTTGGAGATGAGCACATCCTTCTTGCTTGATTGCATTTTGCTCTTTGTGCGCTGGCATGCATTGCCTGAAAGAGCCTCTGTGTTTTTCTTACTAATGGAAGGCAGACAAAACATTTTCTTTGCTCGATAGAATCTGTTTGCAGAGCATGTAGTGCCTAAATGGCTATCAAGAGGTTCCGGGAAAAAAAAACAGCATTAAAATGAGAGGGAGGAAATGACACATTTTAGCAGAGTGCAAACGAATGTAAACACAGGCGCCGTAAAATCAACACGCGGCGGGTAAAAAGGCAGTCAGTGGAGAGAGGTGATTTGGAGCCGTTTCTCAGGCTCATAGACGGGTTCTGCCTGACATGGTGACCTTATCAGATTCATCACCCGATGCCAAGAAGCAGCCAAGGAGCAGGGGTCAGGGGTCAGGGGGTCAGGAAGCCCAGGGGGAGAAAGGCCTCTGGGTGTGTGTGTGTGTGTGTGTGTGTGAGAACGCGTCAGTGTTTCAGTGTGTCCATGTGCTTACATATGGAATGTGTCTTAATATTTGTGCATATGTATGTGCTTGTGAATGTATGTGTGTGTGTGTGTGTGTGCGCGCGTGCGTGTTTGTGTGTGTGTTTGAGAGAAAGCGTCAGTGTTTCAGTGTGTGCATGTGCTTACGTATGGAATGTGTCTGAATATGCATGTGTATGTGTGTGTGTGTGTGTATGTGTTTGTGTGTGTGTGTGTGCTTGTTTGTGTGTGTATATGTTTGTGTGTGTGTGTGTGTGTGCGTGTTTGTGTGTGTGTATGGCTAGGGGCAGGGGGAGGAATATTGTATATAATTACTCTTGTGTGTTACAAGTTCAGTCAAAATGTGACCTTAACTTTGACTTAAAATAAATGCAGGACTTCATTCATCACCCACTGCTGATGGCTGAACTTTGTGGGGTGGAAAAAAGGCTGGGACTTGTAAAAGTTAAGGCCAAATGTTTATCGAAATCAATGCCTTTCTGTGGGTTTGTGTGACTCAAATAACACAAACCTAATATACATTAACGCATTCAGCAGAAGCTCTTATTCAGAGCGACCTCCAAAGGTGGTAGCTATCAGAGGCACAGCTGTTGAAGACATTACATAAAAATATAACATAATGATAAATACCATAGAAAGTGGACTTTGTGATACATTACTCTGAGAAATAAACAGATTTACATTTGTAGGGGTACATTCAACCAAACAAAACTCAGAGTACTGAACAATAGGTGTTTTTTTGGGGGTGAGGGGGAGTGGTTGTAGGCAGGCCGCTCCCAATTGTTCAAAAATTGTGATCCAATAGACTTCAATACTGCCTGTGAAAACTTGGGGCACCCACTCATGCTCATTTAAAGGCCATACCCTTGTGCTGCCCCCAGGTGCAGTGAGCCGTACACAGGTGTGCCTTTACTTTTCAGGCAGAGGATGCACGGTGACTCGGATTTCCTGACTGTCGCATGGAGCTCACGCTACCCCTAAAGAAACCAGGTGGAAGGGAGATAAAACAATTCACTTTTATTTTTCAACCATCTTTTTAGTAACTGTTTTTTAAAAACTGTGCCTTCTTTCAGCCGGCAGTGGCACCACTTGCTTACAAGGTGGCCTGTCAATCAGAGCTATCCCCACCCCCCTGACCCCTGACCTCTGACCTGAACCCTCTGCCCTCATTTGTCAGGCCACACACCATCTGGGTGTGAAGTGGTTGCCTGAATAAGCCCCCCTCCCTCCCTGCCTTCCCCCCACTCTTCCGCGGCTCATTCTCGGGACCTCCAGCCCTCCCTGTCTCACGTTCCCCCAGGCACCCCTCACTTCCTGCTGGACGCTTTCTGCACTCTGGCCCCTTGGACACATCCGGCGTCCGCTTTCCTTGGGATGCAGCAGACAGCAGCAAGTCAAGCTATCCACTGCTGACCATCGGCACGTACGAGTATGTGTGTGTGTGTTATGTAAGTGCGTGTGTGCGTGTCTGCGTGTTATGTGTGTCTGTGCATGTGTTTGTTATGTGCGTGTTATGAGTTTTATGTGTGTGTGTTATGTGCGTGTGTGTGTGTCTGCGTGTTATGTGTGTCTGTGCATGTGTGTGTTATGTGCGTGTGTGTGCGTGTTATGAATGTTATGCCTGTGTGTGTGTGTGTGTTTGTGTTATGTGTGTCTGTGCATGTGGGTGTGCGCGTGTGACTTGGCGCCTCTCTCTGGCTTGTGCGGCTCAGCCAAGTCACACACAAACGCATTCCACAAAAGAGACCGGTGGGTCTGACCATTCCAGAGGATCTCTCTCTCTCTCTCTCTCTCTCTCCCCTCTTTCTCTCTCTCTCTCCTCTCTCTCTCTCTCCCTCTTTCTCTCTCTCTCTCCCCTTTCGGCGATTCAGCCCTGTTTGCGTTTCAAAAACACACTGGCCTGCATTCCATCAACGTTTGACCTTAAAATTTGTCTTACAAATGCACTGCATGTATGTGTTTGCTTTTCCACCACAAACACAGTTTGGTGGGTCCATGTTAAATGTTTAAATTAACATTTGCACCTAACTCAATCAATGCTCCAAATAGCATGGCGATTTCGCAAATCACCAAAACTGAATTATTAAGCTATGTTTGGAGAAAAGATTACAATATGGACTTATGTAGAGTGACTCCAAGCCCATGTTCATGTCGTAAATTCCCTGGTAATTCCTGAAGACAACAGCATACAGTTTCTTGGGATCACGGGTACTCATGTGTGTTCACGACACTGATAGAATCTCTCCCATCCTGGGCTGCTGGCATCGGCCTCCACGGGCAAAGTCTTGTTTTGATTTCAGATTGTGGGGCCCATCTACACACCGAAACTGTGTTTAAACGGGTTGCATTCTTGATTATATATCATTCTGTAGGACCCATCCACACCCTTGAACAGCACTTCAACAGGTTGCAGTCATAGTTGAAGTTCAAAGTAGACCACAGGGTCTATCTACACACAATAACAGTGATTCAATAGTGCAGTCTTATTTGATACTAGATTGCAGGGCCCATCCACACACTGGAACAGTGTTCCAATAATGCAGTGTTGATACACTGTGTTGTCAGTCCACACACTGGAGCAGTAGTTCAACTGGTTGCGTAGTTGTGAGTCAGTATGATCAATCTCTGGCCAAGCCTTTTTACAGGTTTGTTAACTTTTCTGTCCATGTAACCCGATTGCTGCTTTTACATTTCTGATGTTGGTAGTAGTTAACTGGATAGCCATTAACTTCTTCTGATCCACCAGATGTAGTCAATGGCAGTTGATTTCACTAAAAATAAATTTGGGCTAAATTACACCACATGGGAGTTATGAGCTCCAGTGAACCCGATAAGCTAGACTGCAAGATGAGGCTCCAAGCAGGCTGGTGACATTTTTCAATATTGTTTTTATTCTTCATAGTTCTACACAGGCCCTCTCCATTGGTCCCGGAGAACCCAATTCTCATGCCCTCTCAAAAAAAAAAAAAAAAACACGACACGCACAACATTACAACATTGTGGGACCACCGGGAAAGCGAGGCTATCGCCGATGATGCCTTTGACACAGAGATTGAAATGTCCGGCCAAAACAAACACAATGCTGCCTGATTATGATCCGTTATTGGAGGTGGGCTCCGCACAAAGGGAAGATGAACACAAACAAAAACACTGCGCGATTCGGCCGCACACAGACACACAGTAGCTCAGAGTGGCCCTCATGTCTGCAACCCCCACAGGAAAACAAAAACAAAACTCTATGGCACCACACCAGAAATGTATATCTTAAGCTTCACCCTCTGAGCGCTGTTATTTTTCTTTTTTTTAAAGTTTGCTAAAATAAATGAAGGACATGAACAAGATACAACCACAAAAGACATCCTGATGAGATGAACAAGATAATTTCAATTCATGATATGTCTATCTTAGTATACAGCATGAGTGAATGCATTTATATGAAAACAATATTTTAAGACACAGCATAGTTTACTTGCACAGAACAATTGGCCTTTTCAGCAGGGATAAAATACATTTTCCTTGGTGGTTTAACAGCATCATAAACTACATCACCCATCATGCACCAGTAGCTGTTCTTCTGTTTGTGTTTTGATGGTTAAGGTGTGGGCAATGCTGGTCCTGAGTTCTGAGAAAAACACTGCTTTAACTTCCATCCTTGCAGGCTACCCAATACAAAACACAAGCCAGACATACCATAAACCTTGACTGACTGATGGCATTAAATGCCTACTGCAGCCAACCGTACTTCCTGATTCCATTTTAAAAATCTCATAAATCACAAGCTTAAGGTTGTGACTTAGGAATTCATGGAAATAGTTGGAAAAGTAACACCTAAGTCCCAGACATCAGTAACTTTAAGACCAGAAAAGATAATTCACATCTGTAAAGTATACAAGAACACATATCACTGAATGAGGGAAACAGCCAAATGAGGAAAGCATAAAATTGACTTTTGGGGCGGAGATCCATTAGAGTGGTAGAGTCCAGGCTTGAATCAGTACTGGAGACAGTTCTGAAAATGACTGACAAGCCCAGAGCCCAACAACTCAGGTGAGCTAAATGACCTTCTCTCCTCATCAAGTATTCTCATGTTCTCAGTCTGCCCTCACTACCGTCTTTCTCACAGTGCTGAAATGCCCTGAAGCCATTTTTCAAACTTTTCTGACAGTGTTTCCAAAATGCCATTCCGTTGCATTCCCTTCCATTCACCTCCTTGGCGAGCTGGGCCTCCAACTCACACTTCAGGTCCAGGTTCAGTTTCCAGGCAGGGGCGCTACCTTTGTGCCCCTGAGCACAATACTGCAGCAGAACTTCTACAGTGAGCATCCAGCTGCATAAATGGACAGCTGGTGTAAAAAATGAGAGCAGTATGAGGCAGATCTGCGTGAGGCCATCTGCTAAAGTCCTTAAATGTCCTGTAAGTAAACATTTATGCACCCTCTCACAGCAGTTACAAACACCATTTCTTATAGCCCCACTATACCGATTCTTTACTGGAACTTTGGATAACACCCTTCATCCTTTCTATGTTTAGTGTTTTTTTTTTTAATTACATATTCTTAATTCACACAGAATGCACCCCCTGTTCTGCCAAAAAAAAATGTAGAATCTCTTTCAGTAAATTGCTTACAGTAAGACTGACTCATTTGCGCAGGCTCCAGAATCGCCAAGCCTAAGGAAGCGTTTTACGACCAGAGTGTTAATCACCGCCTCGGCGAACCAGCTGCTTCCTTCCTGCGGTTTATCGAGAGAAAAAAAAAAGTCGCAAATCTCCCGACGCCACGAGGCAATTCCGACAGTCCCGCCACCCGGATTTCCAGCGCTCAGGCGGCCCCACAACGCAAACAGGGAACCAATACATGGAGATTGCTGCCTCATCCGCTGTCCCCGTGCCAGTTTTCATTTCGTTTGTTTATTTTTTCAGTTTATGACATTTCCAAACATTACAGTGGTAACTGAGGAGGTTGAGTATACTGTCTGAGGAGGTGGGCATACTGTAACTCCAAAGCATATATGTATTAATGGTAATAAGGCTAATAGGTGGGTATACTGTCTGAGGAGGTGGGCATACTGTAACTCCAAAGCCCATATGTATTAATGGTAATAAGGCTAATAGGTTAGTATACTGTCTGAGGAGGTGGGCATACTGTAACTCCAAAGCCCATATGTATTAATGGTAATAAGGGTAATAGGTGGGTATACTGTCTGAGGAGGTGGGCATACTGTAACTCCAAAGCCCATATGTATTAATGGTAATAAGGCTAATAGGTGGGTATACTGTCTGAGGAGGTGGGCATACTGTAACTCCAAAGCCCATATGTATTAATGGTAATAAGGCTAATAGGTGAGTATACTGTCTGAGGAGGTGGGCATACTGTAACTCCAAAGCCCATATGTATTAATGGCAATAAGGCTAATAGGTGGGTATACTGTCTGAGGAGGTGGGCATACTGTAACTCCAAAGCCCATATGTATTAATGGTAATAAGGCTAATAGGTGGGTATACTGTCTGAGGAGGTGGGCATACTGTAACTCCAAAGCCCATATGTATTAATGGTAATAAGGCTAATAGGTGAGTATACTGTCTGAGGAGGTGGGCATACTGTAACTCCAAAGCCCATATGTATTAATGGTAATAAGGCTAATAGGTGAGTATACTGTCTGAGGAGGCGTACATACTGTCACTCCAAAGCCCATATGTATTTATGGTAATAAGGCTAATAGGTGAGTATACTGTCTGAGGAGGTGGGCATACTGTAACTCCAAAGCCCATATGTATTAATGGTAATAAGGCTAATTGGTGAGGAGGAGTCAAGGTCAAAGAAGGCAAAGGCGTCTGCAGGAGTGTAGTTTAGTGACTGTGAATGAGTGCTGAAGAAGAAGGGGAAAATTTATCATATTGAAATTCTTAAAAACATTTTTAAGAGATATTTTGAAATATATTCCATTCCCAACACTTTATGGAACTATCCAGAACCTGCCATCGAACTACAAATACCATGACTGCTCACTTAATTGGGTTAATGTCTCCATGTGCCTCTAATTTTGGGGTTGCCAAAAATGGCTGGTGCTGGCAGGTGTGTGTGTGTGTGTGTGTGTGTGTGTCTTTACAAACAGTAATAAGCCATTTGTAAATGCTTTATTATAAGGTAATAAGATTTGTTTGTGATGGCTGCGTACTACTTTTCGTGCTGTGTTCCACCTCATAATCCATTATTATCATCTTCATAGAGTCAGACTCGTGGATTCTGGCAAAGGGAGAGCGTGGTACGGAAACGCAGCCATCACAAACAAATCAGCGCGGTCGCGGCCGAACTCGGGCTGGAAAGCTGCGTCATTTGGCACAGGCATCGCTGGGGGGGGGGTGGTGGTGGTTGGGGCGGGGGGTTGGGGGTGGGCGGAGGTCCACGTGTCCTGGGGCGGTTACAGCTCACTTAGGCACACAGCAGCTGCCGGCGGTATTGGATGTCGAGTGGTTTACGTCCTGAGTTTGCGTTGAGTGCGTGGGCATGCCACCCTCAGCAGATGCACTTCCTGTGGTGCTTAATAACACTCTGTTATTTAGAGACCAGAAAAATGAGTGAACACAGCTGCCTCTGGCTGGGGATTTACCCAAACTGCTGCGTACGTGCGTGAGTTTATGTCCCTGCATGAGCGCATGTGTGTCCGTATGTGTGGGCGTGTGCGTGACTGTTTGCGTGAGTGTAAGCACATGTGTTTGTGACTCTGTGTATATATGTGGTTGTGTATTTAAGTGGGTGTTTATGTTTGTGTGCAGTTTTTTTTTTTGTTGTTGTTGTAAGGGTACATGAAGCGGGAGTGCGCTTGTGCGTGCACATTGGTGTTTGCTGTGTGAATGTCGTGCTTGTGTATGACATTAACACAGTGTGTATGTGTGTATGTGCATGATGTGTGTAAGTGTGTGCATGTGTGTGTGTGTCTGTCTGTGTGTGTGCTGATAACCTTCAGCACAGCATTAGCAGTTGCAGGGTAGCACACTGAAATCAGTACATTATTTATTCTTTCCTGCTGATTCAATGATTCATTTCACATGTATACTTGAGCAGGAGGTGGTGTTAGACCACGGTCTAATGCATTTCTTTAATACTTTAACTCTTTATAAGCAAGTAAAATTTGGGAACTCTCTTACAGATCCCTGATAATTTTCAACAAAACATACAACCACATGCAAGAAGAATTTCGTCCTACCGACTCATTTCATTGATTTTTTGTTTGTAATCTTCAGGAATTGTACTTGGCTGATTCTTTTCAATGCATGCATTTGAATGTAGCGAATTTAATCGACTACCATTATTGATTTTGATTAATACGCTTGCACGTTTTTCCAAAAATAAAAACACTTGGACAACCTTCAAACTACAACTCTAAGCATGTAATACAATAACTCATGAACTATTGTAACATATTAACATATATTCATAATATTTAACCCCTAGCTTAAAGGGTTAATGTATTTCGGTGAATTATTTGACTGGGGTCTGGTTCTGAGGTGCGAGGCTTCAGGCTGTAAGTAGTGCATTATTTAGTTTTCTACAACCTGTTCAATGATTGATAGTGTATGTATATTTGAGTGGGAGCTTGAGTATGGTGTATAAAATATGTATGTTTCTCACTTTTACAGGCATGGTATAGACTTGCTTTTCTCTGGTTCTTTCAAATGGCTCACATCCTTACCTAAGATTCATACTGAAGACCGAGGCTGTAATCAAATCTAAGCAAGTGCAATCTCCATGGGAGAAGGAAAGCCCCCCCGCTATTAGTTAAGTTATCCGTATTAAATTATTGCTGCTATCTTGTCTTTGCAGCCTTCCATACTCCTGGAACTTGAGTATGAAACCCTTTAGCCCCATGCAGTAATAGTCACAGGATTCAGGACAAGAGCACAGGATTGATTCAAACCCTTTACCAATTCAGGGGTGCACAGCTCCAGGACTATAGGACCGAGGTCTGTGCTGACTTTCAGTGTGTTTCAGCACTTCTTGATAAGAGACTCTACAGACTGTGCTTCCAAGGCCTATATCAACTAATAAAAACAAACCACAAAAATGCAGCACATTTCTCAGCTTTTCAGGCCTGGAGTTTAACGCCCCAGTCGAGCACTCTTCCATGCACAGTTAGATTCTAGATTCCTTTCAGAGTTTGATGAATGAATCGACACCCCATGTCCAGAATGGAGGCTGCAATAGGTACACTGCCGAGCAACAGGCCCGTGGCCCCTGGCCGCAAACATGGCCAACATGAACGCAAAACATAATCTACAACACTGCCCCGACAGCCCTTGGTCATTGCTTACTGTATTAGGATGAATTCTGATTGAGCACATTCATATAAAATACGTTGTTAAAGGTGTCATGTCAAACTCAATTAGCATCCAGTAAATGTCAATTAGCTTTCCGTTTCGGGTTCAACCTTCTACATTTGATCTATGTTATGCAGCACAAGATTGGTTAGGCTTGGATGAACTCCTAACTCATGACTTGATTGTTTTTTTTCTTTTTCCCCTTCAGAAAAAGAATGGGGGAGAGATGAATGACTCTTTGCATGCATCTGCGCGTTATAAGATTGTGCTCCTCAACCAAAGTCAATCAAACTGAAAGGGATGGCTGCGACGGGCGTGGCTTTCTTTGTGTGAGTCCGATGATAAGCATATTAATTAATTAACATGTGCATCATGTGGAACAATCATGAACAAGTCTTCGGCACCATAACCAACGGCGACATGAGGATCAGAAAAAGGAAACGTGTGTGCAGAAGTTAGCGCTGCTGGCTCCCCTAAGTAAGTCTACCTTAGAGAAAAGCGGAGGAAAGCCACCAAACAGAACATTTGTTTTCACATTGCAACGAATGAAAACACAGGTATGAAATTTTGGTTAACAGAACATTGTTAAGCACTGCAGCAGGGGACAGTATTGGAGTATTGTATAGTTCTTGATTATTTCTAGGATGTTGCTTAATATTGTCTGGTTTAAACTGAACAAAATAAACCCAAAGTCATAGTGAAACAGACACACAAACACACTTGCATGAACACACACACACCTACACACACACACACACACACACACACTTACATTCTCATTGCAATTTTCTCCTAAAATTTCCAGCAACTTTCCAGCAAACTAGCCATTTTTCCTTTACATTTTCGAGATGATTTCCTCTAACAGTCTTTTGAATTGGGAATGAAAAATAAAAGACAATCGCTCTATTGTTAAATTCATATTTATTTTTTGCCCATAATGTCCTTATCACTGATATCTGTAAAAATAAACACGGCCGAGAAGGAGAAGCCACGTGCCCTCTAGGTCCTCAGGATGTGTGCAAAAAAAAAAAAAAAGGTTTTTAAAAAATGCTGACGACTAGCTCGGTCCTCAGGAAGTCCTGCCACTTGACCTGTTTTGTCAGAAAGCCCCGCCGTGACGCCCTGGATCCTCGAAAACCCACATGGCCCGAGGAGGGTAGGCTGCCGCAGGCGAAGCAGAGCTGGAATCCACTTCGGCGGTGGAAATAACACCCCTTCCAATTTTTCAAACATAGGTATTTTGCTGTCACTTAGCTTGGAACTCCCCTCCATCCACGCCACAGAACACAGTTGTACAATAGACCTCTACAAAACCACACGATAAATTACACTGCGGGCAGACAGGCTGAAATTACTGGATAAGAAAACAAACCTTTGACGTGTTTTAAGAGCTGGGTAATACTGGATGCGCACATTGTAAATCTGGAAAAATGCACGCCAGAGACACTCCGTGCGCGTAATCTTAAGAAAACACGGCTCAGACGTTACTTGCGCACAGCCTCTTTTTTTTGTCTTTGAGCTGTTTGTGCAGTGTACAGCAGTTGCTTGTTTAGCACGTTACCCCCAGGCTGAAATATGTCCACTGATATTTGTTTCTGAAAATAGACGGTAGGTGAATGACGGGGCTCAGAGGGATGAAGGGTCTGCTCTTGCCATTAAGCATTCTTAAGTTTGTCTTGAGATGTTTTCCGGTGACTCGTGCCAGGGGCCTGATATTCGTGTGCCTTGTATAGTTACTATATAGTTACTAAACTCATACCAAAAAAAAAAAAAAAAAAAGGCTGGATGATTAAATCCTTGCTCTTTAATCAGATATTTAATCTTCAATTCAAAATTCAAAGGCTTTCTGTTCTAGCGAAAAAGTCACCATGTGGCGGGCGAACAAAGGATGACAACATTTGGCCTGAAGGCTTTTTCAGGTCAGATAAACCCACGCTTAGCACGTATTGCTAACCCACACAAGGATTTCAAAGGCTTATTTGAAAGGGGTCTGCAAATACCCACTGTACTGAAAAGGCATGTCCTCATTACCTTTGAGAACTTAAAGACAAGTGCAAAAAAGAAAGAACACACGCAACAACAAAACACCTGCACAGATGAATTACTTTTCACTTAGGACAGGGATCTGGGGTTTGTCAAATTCAAACATCATCCAATGACGTTTCCCTGCCTTGGAAAAATTTAAAATCATGGTTGTAATCACTTCTTGAATTAAACTGCAGGAAATTAAATAACATGCCAGCTCAAAATGCGAGCAAAAATGTACTGGGGGAAAAAGTGCATGGTGCCATTTCGCTCTGTCCAGGATGAAGAGATCAGGAGGTGTAGGTTTCAATTTAATTACAGTTTAGCAAGTGCTCTTTTCCAGCGCAACACAGTACCATTTTCCAGTTTAAATAGTACACACTATCCATTTACACACCAGAATATGTGTTAAAGCAATTCAGTGAAGTACCGTATGTGTACAATGACAGTACCTCATTTAGGAGTCAAACCTGCAACATCTGGATTACGTGACCAGAACCCTTACTATTATACTACACTGTCAGGTCAACCGGCTTGACCTGCAGGTTTTGTTGTTACCTTTCAGTCAGCAGTGATTCTTGGTTTGTACATGTCCAGAAATGATCTAAATTAACCAATAAAGTGATGGAGCGGAATCAAAATCAGCCTTACGGCCCTCCAGGACCGGAGTTGTCCACTCCTGGGCTATTGCCTCAATATTTACATTTTACTTTAGGGCCAGTGACAGGTTAAACTACCGCCGACGTCCGCTCTCTCTCCAAGTGGTCCAAGAAGGGGTAATGAATTGACGGGAGCCTGGTGCTGAAGTGGTCCTTGAACGGAGGGAAAGGTTCCAAAAAGCCTGTTCATCCATCTCGATGCGAAGCGGCAGCGCTCTGCAAGCCAATGGAGCGCGAGACAGCAATCCATCTTACGAGCCACGGCCGCAAATGAGCTTTCCGTGCTTTTTTTCCCCCTCGCTCGCACAAATCCTGTCCTTGATGAACCCTGTACCCCGCGTTTCTGTGTTGCGCGTCTATCCTGATAAGCGAACGGACCCTGATGCAAATGAAGACAAATCTTCTTAAGTGTATTTGCGTGTATAACACCCAAATTAGATTAGCTTTTTTTTCTCGAAATAAAGGGTAAGGCTGTACGTTTACTAAATAGTCAAGTCATTTGCTAATTTTTCCGTACCTTCCAGGCCTGTTTACTGAATGTTGATTTATTATACCGGCACTGCTTAATTCATCTTGTTTGACATTGTGCTCCCTTTAATTTAATTTATAAGACAATTGTAAAACTTGAAAACCTGAGAAATAAATGCTGCTTTATAAGAGATGCTGTTTGGAGGGATTAATTACTTTGACATGCATTTCTGAACATCAACCTTGTGTCATGTTAAGGTGCAGATTTTAAATGGGTATTTTTTTGAACTGGTCCTCAGTTTATTAAGCGTTTAAACCGAGATGACATAACCAACAGTAATTTTCTGGCCTTAATGAATCATACAATATGGACCCACATACAAATAATGTTTGAAAAGCTACTCAAGGTTGACGATTCTTTCATTTTCACAAGACTTGATCCATAGAATAGCAAAAGGTGAAGCTAAAACTACACGGAAATCTAGAGTTGTTGGGGTTATATGAAGAAAATCTCACGCAATTCTGAAAAATGGTGGAGGAATAAGTGTGGAGAGAAATGAAAATCAATGTTGACAGACAGCTGATTAATATAAACTGTCCTGAAAAGTAGCATAAAGCTCTAGAAAGGCAGCTGGTTACTTTGAATAGGGAGAAACCAAATGATGCCAAGAAAAACAAACAAACAAACAAACAAACAAACAAACAAACAAACAAACACACACACATCCCATAATAATCACAATTCTAATTAATTTGACAGCAGAAAGTTCTTACCAAATGTGACCCACCATTCTGACCAGGTTGAACTGAACCCCCTCTGGGAATACATTCTAAAAACAGACACAACTTCTCTTGCCCCACGACATAGTTAACATGCTGCATAGCAATTACTGTCAAAGCAGCACAAATAAATCCAGTGCTACGCTGACAGGTTAATTCCATGTTTCCAAAATGCATTGTCATTCATGATGGAAAGGGCTAAATGTGAAATTTGCCAGGGATGCTTCCATCATTACTTGGAGTAGTCAACCACAAAAAGATTTTAAAAAGCAAGTATTTTTTTTTAAAACCAGGTTGACTGTTTGTTTTGTGTGTATGTATGTGTGTGTGGAGGAGGGGTGTGTTCAGGTTCTGGGGTAGTTACAATTGTCAGAGTTCAATTCAACGGTCCACTCTCTATTTAACTTGGAGTGAGTAATTCTCATCAAATCTTTCCATACCGTCTCATTAGAGATGACACCTGGCAGAGTCTGACCTTTGCTAAAGTGGAGAAAAAGGACAAATGAACAGCAGGTTCACTCCGGGCCAGAGATCTCACACATTAGCCCTGAAGGGTTCCAGAATGTGTTGGTCTCTGCTCCGCTTCAGCACTTGAGTGTCTGATTTAAGTCATTCATTGGCTGAAGAGACCACACACTTTGGTTCCGAGGGCCTAAATTAGGCAGCCGATTGAAAGAAAAACACACAAAACCTGCAGACGTTGTGGTGGGCCTCTGGGACCGGAGTGTAGGATCCCTGCCCCAGGTGGAACATGAGGGCAGTCATTGGCTAACAATGAGCAGGGCCCCTCAAAACTAACAAACATATACGCAATCCAATTTGCAATTCCGATTGGTTGCCAGGAGCTTATGTGACTAATTCTATTCACATCCAGAACAAATACGCCAGCGAGAATATAGAAAAAAACTAAATTAACGATTCTGTCCTGTTACCACAATGAATAGCAACACCAGGTTATTACATTTTTTTGTTGGCAGGTAACGAATGCTGTTCTGCGAAACAATCTTTATGGTTGCGAAAAACCCAACATGGAATTATGGGGATTAAAGTCTCCAGTGTGAATTTGATTCATGAGAATTGTTTTATACTCTTCGGATGCATGAAAGTGTTCGTAGCTCAAGAGCTGTAAGAGTATAGGGATACAAAGTGACTTTGGCTGGGATTCAATCAACATTTTTCCTTTACCTTTTACTTATGTTTGAATAATAACTTTAATAATTATTTTCATCTAGAAGAACAGTTTGGTGAGTTATTTTTAATAACTGTCTTGGTCAGGATGAAAACGAACACTTGTATTTTCTGTGAGCCAAAATGACTCCAATGACTGAATACCAGCCTTTAACTTATGAGGGCTATGATGGCAATGCCTGGTAAACATGAATGAGATTCCCATCAATACTGATGTCTTGGTTAAAATCTAGAATCTGATTGGTCGATGGGGAACTAATCATAAGGCAATAGCGAGTGCCTCTAAAGTTGATGTTTAAGCCTGTTCAACATTCTTTGAAAATTGTACCTACCTTATAATTTATGAACAAGTCAACTACAAAGTAGTTGTCAATTCTTAGTTTGTCAGGTATGTTTGATTATATCTGTGTTGAATTATGTCTTTTCCAAGTGGCTGCAGTATAAGCAGAATGAGTCCAGACTGTGCAGTTGTATGAAAATAAACCACAGTGGGATGATGTGATGCAATCTCAAGACAATGCCAAAGATTTGTTAATCACCATAACGTTATTTATTTTCATATATATTTTAATTCTAAGTTCATTCCTTAAAGTGCTATATTTATGTCTCTGGTGAGGCTAAGCACAGCACTAATTACTCAAAATCGTATGGCTTCCTGTCGAAATGTGGATTTTTTTTTTCATTATTATTATCTGGCGGGAGTTCAAGTACAGCTGGCATGCACTTGGGTGAGGTCAAAGTACCGTTTCCTACCCCATGATCAGCCGATCCTGGGATTTTCTTCAACTTTTCACCGTCTAGGGCTACATGTATACTTAAAGTTGGCTTGGTGAGCTTTTCGGAGGGAAAATTGGAACGCAATGGCCGCAAAGAGTTCAATCTATGTCAGAACTTTGACAGTGTTAACTGCCCCACATCTGAGTTAAAAAAAAGGAATACAAAAATGTGTTTTCCCCAAGATGGGATAAAACAATGTTCCAGCAAGGGATCTTAATTACAATTTATGGGGTTTCTTACCATTAAATCAGTCCACTTACTCAAAAAAACCGACGTCGACGTAACACACAATCCACCAGTACTGTGCCGATGAACGCGGCCAACTGTCAAATGACTAAGGCATATGCTTAATCTTCTCGGAGGGACATCCATCGTTTTCTGGTAACTTCAGCAAAGAAAGGCCAGAAATTAACATGTACAGAGCTTGAGGCAGAACTCCAAACACAGATCAGGAGCTGTTCCTTAGGTCAAAAACGCCTGCTGTAAACATTAACATCTTATGCTTTTGGAGGAGACTAGCGTAGTATAAAACTATACAGTATAAAAATTTCCAAGAGAGTCTGTCTGCACCTCTCAGGCCATAGTTTGACAAGTGAGGGGCCAGGGAGGAGAGCCTGCAGGCAGACCCTTCAGAAAATGGCCCTGTTTCGGCCAGAAAGCAGATTCTGAAACTTGGTGCTAATTTCAAAGTCAAGACTATTCCCTCAACTCACAAGTGATGGCTGTTTGCTGTAAATGTTGTTGGAAAATGATTTAAGTATGAATGAATGAGTTTTTGTCTTGCAAAAAAATCCCTTTTTTTTTTTTTTTTTTTAACTAGAATCAAATGGATGCCTTTGAGCCTTTCCACAAAATGCACAAATGCCACATAAACATCCGTGTGTTGGAAAATATGTTAGCTAGCTAACTACAACTTTACCAATTACTGAAATCTGCAATTTCTCAAAACTGTATCATTTTTACTCATTTATTTAGGCAATCAAGCAGTTCCTGAATGGTAGCTAGCCAGCAACATTGACTACATTACAACGATTGATAGCATGAAAGTTCAGTGGCTGGTTGGTTGCTAACTAGCTACCATTAAAGAACGCTGTAGGTTTAAACCTGTGGTGGCACCAATTTCTTCACAAGCAATCTCAGTCAATTTGACCTAGCAAGTACTGTTCTACTGTAGCTACCTACTCTTAGTGAAGCACAATGTGGCCCTGTTATAATTCTTTGAGGTCCATAAAATGTATTCAAGAAAAAGTGGGTCATGCTAAATCGGGGGTTCAAGAAAATCAGCGTTCAAACTGACCCAATGTTGACCTAACATCCTAAAACACCCCTATTTTCCGTCTATTTGACTAGTTTTTTCCACGTTTACCTCCTGTAAAGTAAATTACTTTTGAATTAAAGAATTCCATGAATAAATTGTTGTTGTTACAGTAGAAATTAAAACACAAATTAGTTTTTAGTAAAGCTTCAATAATAGAAGAGGTCCAATGACTCATCGCGTTATATCCGAATTCACATAAAATCTGGGTTTCACTGAATTTCCAAACCAAAAATCAGGAAGTAAGATTGGCTAGACGAGGGGGCTCCTGAAATCGCCCTGGGCAACAAGCTCACAAACACAAACAGGACTCCATGAAGATACTTTATGGAAAATGAGCGGCCAACCTTACACTGACATTTTCCAGCAGCAAGCTGAAGAGCCACAGAGTGTTTGGTGTAACTACAGCATTAGAGAGGTCAAGATACCAAAATACGTTCAGTGACCAAAAGCTCAATGTGTGTATGTGAGAGAAAGAGTCCTAGTACTCTATATACTACTTAAGGATTACTATACAGTACTTGTGTATTGCGCAAGTCTACGGGTAATTTGATGCTAGTGTGTTTGTTCAAACCTTCTGGGATAAAGTAAAAGCTTGGCGGTACGAAAGCTCTAATGAGTTAATTCATTTTTGTCTATTTGGAGCCTGTTGCTCTTTCCGATACAAGAACTACCACAGCGGCACAACTGCTCTCAATCTTACCTTTTTTAAATAGGCGCAATGTGTTTGTGTTGGCCGATGCGTCGTGGCTGAGGTTTTCGCCCAGACCCAGGCCCTGACAGACGCTGGCCACATGGGCAGCCAGACCCTCTCCGTGTTTTCACAGCGGTTTGCCATTAATGGAAACGAGGCCCGTTGACGGCTATTTGTAATGAAAACAAGATGCAGGTAAGCTGTAATAAACTGAGAGAAACCAGTGAGTCTCCGTGCGCGACTGAGTCTGTTGATTGGTCCAGAGAGGGCTCTGAGCTGTTCCTCACAAACTCTATTGGCAGGAATTTAAGCGACACTGCACACTACATTTTGGTAATTAAGACCTTTCCCCTACTTTTCCTGAGTTCTAGCAACCCAACGGCTTCATCTATTTGGCTGCGGTGTCCTGGAGTAATGCTAAGTGTGTTAGCAAGAGGACTGTGTGCTTACTGGATCAGCAAGCTAGCCCCTGTCCAAAGTGAGAAGTGTAGCATACCTTTCAGGAAGTCCAAGGAGACATTTTTAGGAGCATAGATGCATTCTACAAGAATTCGCAAGAATCTCATTTGTCTTTCAGTTTTTACACGGTGAAACTGTCAAAAATAAATAAATAAATAAAACTTAAGAAGAGTGTCTGAGGAAGTAAGGTAGTGTACTCTGTTGTTTAAATTGCTGGTTGCTTAATTATCAGCTCGACAACCGAGCAAATCATTCAAGTGAAATCCCCCTAAGATGACTACTAAACCGTATTTCAACCGACTGTCTCCACGCGGAAGCCGCTTCAGACTCTCCGTCCCAGCAGACGAATATGGAAAATGCATTAAGCCACTCACAAAACAAGCTCTGAATTTACCGTGCTGAATAACGGGCGCAGAAGTTAATTACGTCGACCAGTCTTTTTTTATTCGTATTTTTTGCTGAGTTTTCAAAGAAGTGCAGTGCGTGAGCAGACCAGGGCAAAGGGCACCGTCGTACATATCAACCAGATTTAATCCCAAAGATAGTCCGGGCCGAATTAGCCCATTCAGATTTTCGGTCATTCCTAAACGTTGCTGGCCAGGACCCATTTTTGGATTATGGGAGGGTGGAGGGTGGGTTACGCAATAACGAAAGAAAAAATGTATACAATATAATGATACACTTTCATTTCCACTCACCATGATCAAATTAACACTGCACCTGTTACATATTCTACAGTTGTAGTCAGAGGTGGAGACCCCAGTTTCAGAAAGTAGAGGTACTATCCTGTTTTTGTTCCGCTTATTCATTAAAACCATCTGATATTACTAATTAGCTTACCCACTTGTCCGAATAGGTGCAAGAATCAGAATCGGCTGCTTTGAAGCGTTGGTGGAACAAACACATGGTTATACCTCTACTCTCTGAAGGCGGGGTTTTTCCACCTCAGCTAGTAGAGTGGTTTATTCTTAGCTGTGTGTACCTGTGTTTAAAAACGTTATGAAAATTTCTCAATCTACACGTTTTAAAAGGAGAACACCACAGGAAAACTGGACATTTATAAAGGAATTCTGAATATAAATTCGTGGAAATACTGCTTTGCTTGTGATTCGACTCGGTGTATTCATTCCAAAGCCTGTGCGCGACTGCCCGTGCGCGCATGTGGAATATACAGATTAGAGGCTCGAGCTTTTGTGTCCATAATGCGCTCGGGTGAATTGGCAGCGGCTCGGGTTTGTGCCAATTCGATTACCACACGGCAGACTCCGCGACGGAGACAGATCTCATTAGACCTGACAACCTTCAATTCTGTCTCTTTTAGAGTTAATGAAGGATCATGCCACTCCGCAAACTTCTGCTTGGCACTTGAACAAGGATGCACTTTCGAAAAAGAAAACGGCACTCTTGAATAGCAGTGGATAAGTCACACTTATCCACTAATGGCCTGGCTTACAAATAAGAAGTATTGTGACGTGGAAATGGGATTTTTCCGTTTTAAAAATAATGTCATTGATTGGAATGTGTGTCACTGTAGTTGGTTTTAGTAACATGGCGCCCCCTAGTGTTGTAATCACCATGCACAGTTTATGGAGTTAATGGTGACTATTTCCTGCCATTCACCCTTATGAAAAATATCAATGAGTTATGGCTTGTAATATAAAGATAATGACGTATGCAAGTGTAACATTTAAAAAACTGTTAAGCATTCAGCGTACAGAAATTAATTTTAACACAACCTAATGTGTTATTTAATGTGTTAAATATAGATATTATACAGCACAGCATAACCTTTAAAAAATGTAATAAAACATTTTTAATATTTACAGTTATGACCTTGTATTGAATTATGATAAAAGTTAATGTAATCAATAGTTGTGAGTAAAGAAGTGAGTCCTGCCTGACTGCAAGACTTGTTTTACTTGAAAAACCAAAGCAATGTGTTAATACTTAACGTCTCAAAAGTTTTATGGCTTCAAGAATTTTACGATTATTTCTTTTCCAGACAGTTACATTATCGCCTAGGTTGCTTTAAATATGACAGCAGATTCACACAGGGAAAATAACTGTCAACCACAAGATACAGGATGGTTCAAACTGTACCACTGCACCTGGAATGTCAAAAACAGATACATCCCACATGACTGTGGTATAAAATAATATACATGAATACAAATACTTTTTTTCATGCTTAATGAAGGTTCGTCCAGTCTTAGTTTTGACATGTCATTCTGTTATTTTCTTCATGATCTTTTTTTTCCTCCAGTTTTCTTTCTGGTGACACGTCCAACTTTGTGGACAGCTGGAAAATTCTGCATCTGGCTTCGGAGGGTCTTCCTTGGTGCCAAGGAGGTTTTAACTAGCTGTGATCGTAAAGACAAACATGGCCAGAGCGGATTTGGTTGACCTCCGAGAATCATGCTAGCTGTGCTCTGAGAGGAAGGAGACCAACTTGCTCTCACCGTTTTGCATTGTACACTAAAGCATATCTCCATTATGTGGAATGGTGATATTCTACATGCTGTTTGATTGGAAAGGGGCAGTAGTGGGGAATGGGTGGGTTAGGGTTTGCCCGTCAGACCGATCAGATAACAATACAACGGTTCCAGAACACGCTCGGAACATTCGTGAATTCCGAGTGAATGTTCCAAGCATTTAATCTGTCCTGTTTCTGAGGGTCCCTTCAACGTCATCTTGAGGCCACAAGGAAGAATGGAGGAGAGGCCTTTGAGCAATGTTAGGTTTGTTTTCCTGGTTAAAAATTATTCAGTTTAGTTATTATTGTGTCCTATTATTTTTAGTACTAATTTTAGCAATGACAAACAAATCTGTCTGACATTTTAAATACATTTGATGCTATCCTCCATGATGTGTTTTCAAAGCTAAATTATAAGAATTAGGGAATGTCACAAAAGTATGTAAGCAATATGAGTGGTATATTTTTCTGTAGCTTAATTAGAACTTAATTGGAAAAATAAATATTTTTTAACATGGTTTGGGGAACGTTCTTTTCATAACGATAATTTACAAATGACATCCTAACCAGATATTTTTCCAGTGTCCTTGAAAAGTCCCTTTTAACTAGATATTTCTCCTTCTGACTGTGTAATGGATGCCAGTGGTTGAGGAACAGGACATGTAATTTTGAGGTTGCAAGTTTGATTCCCCCAGTTGGGCACTACTTGTATCCCTGAGTAAGGAACCTCACCTGAATTGTGTCTTTACACACCTGAGTGTGTGATAGTATGTAACAAGTGCGACTCTGCAATAGCTGCGACCAGACCACTCCCACTGCCACGTCCCCTTTTAGCCAATCAGCATGAACAGAAACACACAGCTTCACACACACACACACACACACACACACACACACACACACACTTGACATCCATGCCAAATATCAGCCTCCTAGGATGAAAATTGTGGCCGACCAAAGGGTGGGCAAATTTCTGTGTACCGACCCGACCAACCAACTGACAGAACGACCTATAGAGCTGCTGGTGGCAGCTAAAAATATGAGTTATTTAAGTTGTAGGCTGTGTAAGTTGCTCTGTAAGTTGTTCATGAGTTTTCTGGAGCCATCTCTCCATTAAGCTGTGGGGGTGGATGTGGGGCTCTCTCTGGAGCAGAGACCCGTATGGGCACACCTGTGCCGGGTCGTCAGGGAAACAAGGGTCAATCGGCAGGTTAACGGAATGAAGAGGCCCTGCTTTCCTCAGCAGCTGCGGGGGATATGGCACAGAGGAGCATCCGTCCGGCTCGTCCGGGGGAATGAGCAAACAAAGGAAGCGCTGTAGTACCGTCAGCCCAGAGAGGCCTGTAATCGCCGCGCGTGGCGGTCACCGCGGTAATTGCGCCACACTTTCAGGGGGCCCGCCTCCTCTTTTGTCATGCGACCCGCCACGGCAGACCTAGCGGCCGCCCGCCTCTCATCGGGGCGGCCGCCCGATCAGAGAGGGAGGGAGGCTGAATGTGCGGAACTGGCGATCCTTACTTTGTTTTGACTGGCCAAAAAAATTCACCACCAATACAGTCAGCCCCGTTTATAGAAAGCTACCATCTGATTTAGTGGAAACCAACTGTAAACAAAATCTAGGAAATATCTACATTCTAACCATGGTCCCTTGGCTTTCTCTCAATGTTATGATCTTTGGTATAAATTAGGGGAGGAAACCTCTGTAATTGCTATTTTTCACTCTGCTCTTTGGTTCCTCACAAAATGGTTTCTTCCGTTTTTGTAACAGGCAATTTAAGTAGCGGTTGTGCAGCTGAGAGCCATTTTAGCCCGACTGAATGAAATGATAGAGTAGCACTGTATGTGGAAGTCACTGGAAATGTGCATGTACTTTTCATGTCAAATCAGAGTAAAACATAAAACAATCACACAAAAGCCTGCAGCTAGACCGCAGCCAGGGTACTCCCCAAACACGCAGAATCTTTACCCAAACAAAACTCACTGAGACATTCTGTAAACCCTATAACATAAAACAGCTACAGAAGCCGACTTTTTTTTTACTGAAGTGACATTTTACTTTGTTCAGCTTGACATATTGTTTTTTTAATAAGAATAAAAATGACTGTCAGCCAAGAAACCTAAATTACTCTCATTTTATGACTGCAGGTATCTTGAACGGAAACTATTTTCATCACTTCAACTTTTAAAAAAAGATATCACATGGTATACAATAACCGGATCTTTATCTGCCCCTGGTACCTGAAACCTCAGAATGGATTAAAATAGTCTTCCATCCGAAGTTATGATTTTACTCGACAAAATGCTCATAGAATTGTATTTTTTTTTTTGGCGTTGGAGATCACAGAACTACACAAGTTTCTTAATAACTTTATGAAGAGAACAGATGCATCATACATGCAATGTAAGGTGAAATGTCCATAATATTCCATTGGGAATTTCTTGGAAGACAGAAAACTGACCTTTACGGTCAAAATACTCATACTTCCACTGACATTCACTTTTGGACATGGATGATTGTGAAACAATATTTTCAAGAAACAGAATATGACATATAGCTGAGAAACAGTTTCCTTGAGAATGATTCCGGTAAGCCTGTAGGTGTTGAAACACACCAAGCACTAGCAGACACTATGTCCCTCCCGAAAGGAAGATTTGAGAAGCCTGCTGAAGAGATTTCAGCAGTACAAAGGTGAGACTAGTTCTCAGGATGTCCTCCTTCTCGTAGCTCGCTAGCGACCCCTCTGGTTAATAAGACACCTGCAATTGGCCAGCATCAGCTCCACAGTTCTCCTGCTCAATGTCTGTGGTGGAATCGCTGGTGTATTACACAGTGGAATAGTACACATACGTGACAAACCTACCACTGGAATCAAGCACTCTAAATTAGGGTGAAAAACTGTGGAGAAGCCCCAAATATAAGCAGAACACAGACCGACTAAATAAGAAGAAAACCCAAGATTCAAAATGAAAAATAACACAGACAAGATGAAAATAGAGCTGAATTATATGGAGGGGAAACACGATCCTCGTAAGAGAAACAGACGTATAATTTTAAAAAAGACGCTCTTATGCCGGCAGTATTTATAGACATTAAGTGGACAAAGTGAAGTGAAATAAGAGAGCGTCGGCTACAGTAAGCCTGTCAGAAAAGCCTTTTAAGCCATCAAACAGAGAGTAAGTACAGGATCAGAATAAAGAAAACAACTGAAAAAAACACTGCTTTCATTATATCATACCATACCATATGCATGTTATATAACAATTTAACTCTTGGTCCAGATGGTCTTCATATGGCTGACAAATTTCTCAGTAGACTGCCTTGTACAGAGCAAAATGTCTTATTTGCATTTAAACATTTTATCAATTTATATGGCATGGTTTCTGAAAATTTGGATTCCTTGACCAAGGATATAAGGGTAACATATTCTGGAGTAGCCAAACAAAATTTCAGGAAACTATGAGGTACTTTAATTTACAGAAGTGCCTGATTATCATCGTATGACTCATCAAAGTTGCCCAGATAACTGGTGAATATACTCCACAGCAAATCGCTGCTGGTCCAAGAGGGGAGGTTTCGTTTTCACCCAAAGTTCTCCAACCAGTTCAGACCCAGGAAAGAAGGGGAGGTGAGATAACAGTAATCAACTGTTTTAATTAGTCATTGAATGTGGAGTAACAACAAACACCTGCATGTTCTGTGGCTCTCCTGGACCATTAATGAGCCTGTAGTCCTGGCAACGAGGGTAGTGAACTAAAGCATCCAGGTAAGATGATGTTTAAGCTTCAGAAATGCACATGATATGTTTCTTTGAGCTTCAGTCACAAAACTAAGTCATGTTAGAGCTCTGCAGTTGTGAAAAGAGGAGGAACCATATCAAAAAAAGGAAAAAGAAGTTGGTATATTTGAGCTAAGAGTAACAGAAATGAAAAGAAACTGCACTGTTGTTGTTTCTGTAACCACTGTCACCTATGGCAACTCAAGTTTTTTTTTTCTGGTCGGCATTCAATGGCATTTAAGTTTAAAAATGGGGAAAAGTGTTCCAGTTTTCTCAAGTATTTTGAGATAATCCGGACAATATGTTAATATTAATTTTGCCTAGCTTTTGTATTATACTGCCACCTAGTGGTTTACTGCATACAGATATACGATACATCTAGTTTTATTTCAGATGACCGTATTATTGAAGAATTGTAACCAAAGATGAAAGATAGGAGTTACAAAACAATGAGGATTTATGTTCACTTAAAATGAATTCCAGTCATGTACCGTAAGCCAACATTATAGCAACTTCAGCCAGGTTTTTTTTCCCTCCAGAACAATGTCTAATTGGTTAATGTGTCTATGGCAAAATATATTAACGTCATGAATCGGGACAGTAAAATGCTGTTGACCAGGCCTCGTTTTGTTCTCCTTTTTTGGCTCCTCAAATCATGGCTTAGTTCAAGTTTAAACCTAAATTTAATGACTGACATGCCAGCATGATTGACAGAAATGTAAACATGTGGTCAAACGCCTGACATAATAGCACACAGCTGCAACGTAGCAGCGATGTATATGCCAGAGAAAAACTGTTTTCTCTTGCCTTTCACTCGAACAGTGGTGCTGGAACTCGAGAATACTTGTTGCGTTTCAC
Organism: Albula goreensis; assembly: GCA_022829145.1. Taxonomy (NCBI): domain Eukaryota; kingdom Metazoa; phylum Chordata; class Actinopteri; order Albuliformes; family Albulidae; genus Albula; species Albula goreensis. Next base: position 5,433,873 of record CM040743.1, on the reverse strand, counting down.
GACAAGCGGCCTATATTCAGACAAATGGCCAATCTGAGGCACCGGCGTCGGACGGCTCCTCTGGGACTCGTAGAGCGTAATACGAATGCCAGATTTCCTGACCGGTGTCTTGTAAGTTTTGTCAGCAGCTCTCGTCCTCGCATAAGCACGCACTCCCGAGCCTGTCAGTCAAGTCTGGTTAGGGCGCCGCACACGGAAGGTGAAAGCGGACTGCTCCACGCAGAGAGACGGGACGTGATGGATATACCTGGCTGGCATCCAAAGACCGAGGTGTATTCTTTCAACTGGCTCTATGCTCTGCCAAGATGATTGCGAAAATACGACTCACCTGCGATCTGTGTTCATAAATTAAGTACTTCAACAAGGGCCATCCATCAAGCTTTCAAACGGAAGCCTTATTTAAGCTTCAGCGCTCTCGCTGAAAAATAAAAAAAAGTAATTTTTTCGTTTTCCGTTGGCTGATATTTCTTTCTGGTGCCCTCGGAGAAACTGAACAAACTGGATTAGACAAGCGATTTGTCTGATTGCAACTGGCTTTAGAGTGTTTCCCAATTACTTTAAATGGCACCTGTCAGAGGGTTGATTTATCGACAACACCGAGGCCACCACATATTAGCTATGGCAGAATGAGGCGTCATAAAACCAGATGGGAAGATCTGACATAAACCATCAACGACACACAAAACTGTAACCAATATATACAGCATTTTTTTTGTGAAAAGTACAATCTTCTCATTTGTTCAGATCGGTCTGTTTTTGACAACTCACTGTATCTCTATACCCACTACAGTCTCTTTGACACTTCAGCCTTCCATCACGACCATAACCAGTATGACATCTATTGACTGAAAAAGAAAACAAAATGCAACTAAAGTGGCACAATCACCATCCAGACCTGAACTCTATACACACAGACTTCCTTATCCTACACTCTGCAAGTTCCTTTTGCATGGCAAAATGGCCTGGTATATTTCACATGTACGGCGCTGAAGTTCATAGCTCAAGCAGCTGGGGAGATGCGGGAAGCTGAATGTGAGGTGGACATGGTACTGGTCAATATGAAATAATATAATATGTGGCATTGCGTAGTCAAAAATCATATACTCAGCTGTTTGTTTAAACCTGCCTGCACTAATTAATAGGACCAATGTTGGTGGGAGAAGAGAATGAGCTCAAGTTTTTAAAAAATCAGATGACGACAATACTTTGTGTTCCACCAACCTTGTATTCCGTTCTGTTGCTTTACTTAAAGTGTTTTTTTTTATGGCATTTTGTATTCTCTGGAAAATTCCAGATTAAAAACAGCTTTCAGTCACCTCATAATAATTCATGACATGTGGAGTGAACACTACCAATTGATTGATTTCCCCTCCTGTCTGGAACCATAAGACCCCCAGAAACAAGCCAAGCTATCACCTCATTAGCAGACATAGCTCAATTGCAGAAATATTTCTGGAATTTTTGAGAAAACACAGAAAAGAACGAAAGAAAATAATACAAACAAAATCCCCAAAATCCTTTAAGAATATGTCAAAACACTGAACTCCCACCGTCTGAGAAAAATCCTCCATTGACTTCCCTTGGGTCCTGGCAATACCATAAAACATCAATTTCCTCTCTTGTTTTTATTTTATCAATACAATGTTAGCTGTTTAGTGCCGAGGGGTGGCAGACAGAGAGAAAGAGAAAAACAGATAGAGAAAGATACAGACAGACAGACAGACAGAGAGAAAGATAGAGACAGAAAGAGTCAGAGAGCGAAAGATAGACAGAGAGAAGTCTTTGAAAAAAATAAGAAGGATATATCCACATTTTGAGACTCCCTGTAGAGGGAAAATTACCAATTTGTTGTTATAATCAATTGTGTTGCTGTGTCGTTTGCTTTGGCAACACAGCCCATGTTATGCCGATAAAGCACATTGAAACTGATGTTGAGACTGAATTGTGAGAGAGAGAAAGATAGAGAGAGAGACAGAGAGAGAGTAAGATGGAGACAGAGAGAGAGGGAGAGACAGAGAGGGAGAGAGAAAAATAGAGACAGAGTGAGAGAAAGATAGAGACAGTGAGAGAGAGAGAGCGAGAAAGATGGAGTCAGAAAGATGGAGAAACAGAAAGAGCGAGAGAGACAGAAAGAGAGAAAGACAGCCAAGGCTCTTTGTACTCTTTCTGCACTGACAGCTGGGACGGCTGGCTGTAGTTCAGGCCACACTGTCCCTAATGAACCTCAGAGTGGCTGTCAGCCCTGGCTTCAGCGCAGGGCCTGGAACTACTGCCGCTTCCCACACCGTCCCTAATGAACCTCAGAGTGGCTGTGACTGCTGCCTGCTGCTAAAAATAATCACACACAGGGGTGACATGTCCTTACATAAGGAGGAAGCCTCGGCTTCAGTCCTCCCTCTGGAGACACAGACCCACACACACACACACACACACACACACATGCACACAGACACTTAAATACCAAATATACACATACACAAACAGATACACTATCTCAAATACTAAATTCACACACACGCACGCACACTGAAATACCAAATACACACATATTCACACAGACTTATGCACTCAGTCTCATTGAAGTACACACATACACACGCACACACACAAAGGTTTCTGGCAGCGTCATTTCTATATCTTGTTTGACAAAACTTCCTGGCTTCAGAGAATTCCAAACAAAATCTATAACATTCTACAGATGTATGAGGATGAAAAAAAAAGCTCCTCTACAGAGACAGAGAAGTGTGGGAGTTATCAACGTCAATGTAGTTTAGTGCTGCCACCTGCTGTTCATTGTTAATAAAACATGACTGTCGCTTGGCACTAAAAGGTGCAGGGTCTGGGCTGATATTCATTACTTTTGGCAATGCAAGAGAGCTGGTCTAGGGTCAGGTTTTCCCTGTTCATATTCAGTATGAGATAGGAGGCAGGAACTGATCCTAGATCAGCACTGTTACTTTAATATACTTTTGGAATGCAGGCCATCCATGGAAAGATTTTTAATGGAATATAACTTGACCAGCAGGGGTCACCAGACAGCAATGACTCTGTCTTTCCTTCTTTTTCCTTTTCCTGAGTAGAGTGGTCAGCTGAAGTCTATTTCTGCTTTCCAGTTAAGGACCTGGGGCATGAAGGTGGGTAGACAAAGGAAGGGATGCTGTCACCAGCCAGTGACAGAGAGCTGAACAATTAAATCAAGTCTACAGTCATATTGAAATATACACAAATATTTTTTAATTTAAAAAATCAAATGGTAAACACTGAAATACCCTTTGGAACATCAGTCTGTTTTTTTGGGAGCTAGTCCCTCAGCTTTCTCAGTCTAATCAGGTAATGACAGCTCAAAGCACTCTTTTCTGAAATGCTGCTTCTTGTCACACCACAGTCCCCAAGCTGAGCTCACACAAACATGAGGCCAAGGAAGACAGACACCTCATGTGGAGTGTTGTGCAGGCATAATGTGGTTCACCCAGCTGACCAACAGGGGGCACCTGTGAGCAGTGACACACTGACATCCCCTGCTTGCCTGCCTGCCTCCCTTGTCGACATTACAATTATGAGCAGGGCTCAGCCTGTACTAGCATGGTCCGGATTCGACACCAGGCCCTATGGGTCCTATCCACAGTCCATAATCTTAAACCACTGTGTGTTTTTCCCCTGGAGAATCAAGAAAAGGTGAGTCACTTAACGGTAACTCCCAGTATGCAATACTCTGAGGCACTCTGATTCACAATCACAGGTTTCAGCGCTGACTTGTACATGACTCACTGAGGCAAGAGCCCAGATTCAGATCAACCAAAATGTGCAACTTTTTAATTACAGTAATGCATTTTGGTAAGCGTGATGTTTTGTGAAACGCTTAGATGCAGTACTGAAAGTGTGGAAGCTGGAAAAGAAATCACCTCTACCGTGAATCGGTCACTCGACGTTAAGTAATGAGGGTCACCTCAGCTTCCTTAAAGCTTGTTCTATTCACACACACAAAAAAACTAATCTCTGTAAAGCTGATTCAGGTCCCATTGTAAATCAAAATGGTGAAACTGAAAATAAAATACAGTAGTAGATAAACAGTGGAGAGCTGAGGCAACACTGTGTGACTAAATGTTAAATGACCTCTAGCTCATGGTAGTGACCACGATTACCCCATAAACTACTATTATTTAAAGCCATGCAAATGGCTGCTAAATGACTGTATTCTCATGTGATGCATCTGTAGTCATAGCAAAGTAATTACTGTTAGTACGAAGACTTCATCTATCATGAGAGGGCGCTGTAATGCAAGCAACCAATTCCCAAAACTAAAGAGTACAATGATGGTGATATTTTTAATGTCCGATTCCAAACCTGTGCGCGTGGGTACGAATTAAGAATTAAGAATTAAACGGGAGAAAAATGCATACTTGCATGCAAGCACATTAAGAAGTTAATTTATGAAAATAAAATTGATAGCATACATAACAGTACTCTTGCTGAATTTTTTTCAGACAAGGAAATTTCAGCTGAAATGATTAATTGGTGTTATTGCTTGTTCATTACATTGTCACTGTATTCAGTTTGGTCTGAAAATGTATTATTATGATAATGATTATTATTAGTTGGTTAAAGAAGGTTATTAGGTTAAGAAGAATAAGAAATCAGGAATTTCAGTTTAATATTCTAATGAGCGTTGAATTTATTCTGTTAGCCCATAAACAGAATAAAAGAGCATGCATCCCCAACAAGTTTTCTTGCCTTTTCATGTCGGATTTCATTGATGGTAAAACTCTGTAAAACATAACCGTCTTCCTCCGATATGAATCCTCGCTTTGCGTAAAGGACTCAACAATAAACAATACGTGACATCATTACATTCCTCAGGCCCAAAAATACGACGAAAGGGGAATGGATATTTGCTTGCGATGGGGGCGATGCTTGCACTCAGTCACCCCTCTGGTAGGCATTTACTGAGTTGGCAGTAAAAGTTTTATATGAACGCAGCTGGCAAAGCCCCCAGGATCAGGGTCATTCCAGTTCCACTACTCCCATCGCCGCCTTAGCGCTGCTTCACCTATAATTACACAACCGTAATAAAAACTGTCTGGTACATATTATGTGCTAATGTGTTTAGATCAGAGGTTTGGCTGTGCTCTTTAACCTTTCAAGGTGAAAAAAACCTGCACAATGTCTACAAATAAAACAGTACACTTCATTATTAATTGCAATCTGAACTCAAAATGAATCTGTCTGAAACTGCTCAACACAGGTATATTAGGGAACAAACAATAAAAAATAAATACATCAATATAAAAAAAAAAAAAAACACGTCAGATGCAAAAGAATTATTGAAGAATCACTGAACTCTGGCCTTTAAAATGCGCAGGAGTTGCAGACACTCAAAAAAAAGCCAGAGCTGAAAAATTGACTGGCAGCTATAATTAAGTAAAGAAGAATTCAAACAGCACAATAAACAATATAGAGTCTATTTTGCCAATCATCATTATTATTATTTTCCACTAGACCAGCACCACTAAGTGAATATAAGCTATGAGAGCACAGCACTGGAATAAAGTTCTTATGGGGGTAATAAAATGTACAGTAGTTTAACCAGGCACACTGAGTACTACTGTATGACTTTCATTGGGATTGAGGTAATGGGATATAATGCATAAGGAGCCAGCTTTGGCACTGACTCAGTGTGCAGAGAGGTCCTACTCTGTGAGGGGTTTGGAGAAGACAGCATGGTTCCCTTAAATCACAGGCTCCCATTCCCATTTTGATTCAGTTGTCAGGCTCATAATTATGACATCATAACTATGAGCCAGACCATTGTTTCACTCAAGCCAATATCAGAAATCTGCTGTCATCAATCAGATTCCAGGGATCTTGGGCCTGAAAAGTTAAAAAAATATCTAAAGCTGCTTTATTAAGGATGGACCTGCTGGACACAAGACTACCAGCTCCCATTCTCCACACTCAAATGTGCAGTCTTACTTGAACTACAATAGGTTTTGTACAAGACCATTTGAGATCACATGAACTGGTAGTTCAACACTAGTCTGAACTCCATATGCTCAGTCACCGGTTGAGTATCTCCAAAACATGCGTCGTTTTTTGGCATAGGCTGCTTGCCAGCTTATTCTTGCCCTCCATTTCTGATGATGAATTTGGTTGGCCTACAGTATTTAAGTGAAGTTTAGGATACAGTGAAATTTTTGTTGTCTGCTCTCTCTGAAACAAACAGCCAATTATTCTGACAGATGTATCTATTTGGTGAGCATTAAAATAGAACAAAGATGAAATTTCAGTCTATATTTCCTCAACAGATGTCTCATCATTATTCTTATTCTTATTAAATTATGATTATTGGCTCCCGGTGCTACACTCACTGCATTACTAAAGTTACAATTTAATTAAACATTTGAATTTCAGTAACATCTGACCTCCAAAGAATAAATGTGATTGATTCAGTGGGTGGGGTGAGAGAATGAGGGGTTGTGGGTGGTAGGGAGGGGTATTCCTTCAATTGATAGTTTTCCAAAATCTCCTCCAGCGATAGATAACAGGAGCAATCAGATATTGTTGGTAACTTTATATGAATAAAAAAAATCAGAAAAAAACCCTTGCGGTGCGATTAGGTATGAATTAATTATTCCTAGTTTCACTCTCCATGGTGCCAGTCCCCTCGGATTGCTAATGAAATACGTATCTGGAAAAAATATTTGAAAACACTGGATTGCATAACTGTTCGGTTTTTCCTACTCGGTCGTTTGCTCGTTTCTCTTAGCGTTTTTTCCACTTAATTTTACCATCCGTCTTTGAAAATAATATCTTAAAGGGTGACTCCTTGCATTAGCTTTCTGTAGCGGCCCAGCATTCTTTCCTGTTTAGCCTATTTGAAAAGCAGATGCAAGTCTATCTGCTAGGGAGTGACCGCTTGCCGTTTGAAAGTGGTTTTGGCTGTAGAGTAGAGATTTACTGTGTGTTTACCGTGCTCCCCCGCCGCTAATGGGTTGAGTGCGGCCGGAGTGACCTTCGTCAGTTGGAACATAATTTTTTTAGCAGCGGGAACACACCCTGTGACTCACGGCCTCTGCTCGCTCTCACGAGCTCCCGCCACGGCTCCCCTGTGACTCAGCCCCGCGGCGTATCCTGTGACAGATCACGGCGGAGCTCGCGGGTCCGTAAATCACAGGACCGGCCGCCGCCATCGACCCTCGCCTCTCGCCTTCACCCTTCCCTTCACTTCACTTAGCGTCCGCCAAGCCCAGGAATGCTGTATAAACCCAAGCAGAATGAAAATATTTCCGCCGACGTGCGCGACCTCCGTCAGAGGTGTAAATGGGTCAGACAGATGGGGCCCCAGTGTGCAGTCCGTCGCCAGTCGTCACCCCGTAAAAACAGAAAACCGTTATTTTCGCTGGCTCAGGCACTCACGGCCACCGGTCTTGAAGAAAGAAAAAAGATTCTTCTTTTGTGCGTAACCTTCAGTCAACGGTTCATTGATGCGCATGGCACGCGGTGAGGCGTTTTCAGAGACATGCGTTACTGTGTGAATAACAAAACAACGCAAATCACTGAACTGGAAAAAAAGGAGAGGTGGATGTGAAATTTACTACTGCATATTTTTTTACTTAGGAAAATGTGACCAAATATTATTGAGTAGCCTATTAGAATGAGTACAAACCGCAATTCTTAATATCGTGCAGCTGGTGAATGTATTTAATAGAAAGTGCTTGTGGCTGGCTCCAAACTATGGGATTTTTTGAATTGTAATATTAGATATTCAGTTAGTCGAATATTTGTTAATCTTCTTCATGTTAAATTCCACCTGCGCCCATAATTGCATAAAACAGAAAAAACACAAACATTATGACTGAATGAGTCTCAGATAATGATCAGTTAGCCTCACTGTAAGTATTTACACTGCAGAGCACATAGAAGGTCACGTCATGACCTGTTACGCATTGGTTCCTTACATAACACATGAATAAATGTATGTGAAAAGCCTAAATATGCAATGATACTTCTTCGATGTCTTTACATTTATTGGAACTTAGAACCCAACATTTACTGGTTGTACGGTCTGAGGCTTGTGGCAGATTTTGTCCAGATTTTGTTTGCAGCTGTTATTTAATTGCATCCATTTTTGTATCAGTTGTGGTGTTCCAACAAGTGACTCTTAGTTCGTCATATCACAGTTTTTGGATGAGGTTATCTTGGGTCGTCCCATTTGTTTTTTTTTTTTTAAAGGAAGCTGAATGACGGGAGGCTTTTGTGGTTTTTCCACCACATCCCCTGACTGGTCCTCTAGGGAAGGGCTGGTCGGAGGCTCGGTGCGGGGAACACAGTGTACCATGGGCTGAGCGCAGACTGCCCAGAGCTTCTTTCAGAGGTGGGGTCGGGAACATTGCCTTGGCTGAATTCAGGGTACAGCTCAGTGACGCATGCCTGGGCTAATATTTGGGGTGAGGTGCTAATGATGGCTGACTGGTAGGGGGTTGGAGGGGTGTTGGAAGGAGGGGAAGTTAATCCTTTAAATGCTGTTTTTTTTCATTTTCTTTTTTTTTCCCCACAAAAACAGATTTGTGCCATCTCACCCACTGAGCGAGCGACCGTCTGTGACAGACAGAGGAAGAGGAAGTGGCCACATACGTGTGGTAATGACTCTCCCCTTTTCTCCCCCACAATGCAGATTTGACATCAGACACATAACACCCCTACTGCTGGACGAACCTGACATCAGCAAATGATCAGATCGCAAACCTGCAGGTGCCCGGCTGGCCAGTAGAGGCCGCTAGAGGGTGGTGATGAGACAGGAGAATTTTGATTGGCCCAACACTCCTGCCGAGACTGAGCCAGTCATTGTTAGTAATGGCACAGCTGGGACTCCAGCCCACAGCCGGGGGACCCACAGCTGCGCCACAAACAGGCGTTTGTAATCTGCAAGCCACCTGGAGGCAGTGCTGTATTTTATCAATTGAATTATTACAAGCAAAAACGTAATGCGTAATCCTAAGCAGCTGTTGGGCGTATTTAAAAGAAACTGCTGATATATATATATATAATATCTTTTTTGCTTATTGCACTTTTGTAAGTTGCTGTGGATAAGACCATCTGCTAAATGTCATAATGTAAATGTTTTAAATAATAATTATTACAATCTTTTCAATCATTCAATGCATAAAGTAAAAAAAAAAAAAAAAATAAGTCCTCTCAGTGATTGGGCATTAGGCCCGCTCTGACTATACTGTCTATACGGTGATGAAAAAAGCTATACAGTGCTATTTCTTATCAACTGAATTACTTTTTGGGGACCCTTTAGTCATATAGCAACTTAAATTTGGTATATTTTTTCACAGAACTTGATAAAAAAATGTCAAAGGGCATTTCCCACATAGGATGCATGGTTTTCGGCTGACGCACAGGATGTTCCTGCCCACGAAGGGACCACCGATGACCCCTGTCAGAGGCACTCTAAATGAGTTACATGTCTCCTCATAGCAAGGGGTGGACCAGTACTCATGAGATAGGCAGGGTTACACATGACCGAGTTTACGACCTCCACTTCAGGGCTGCATCACCCTGCTTGGGTCACAAACACATCCTCAGAATGTTTCCTTGTGGTGAAACCAAAAAGTTTCGATCTGGACCAATTTTGCACATAGCTAAGAAAGCTGTGGCTTTTGGGGGGAGATGGAAAAAGGAAAAGTTGTACATGCATTGTTTCAATGTCATTCAGTAACAGACCAAAGACCAACCTTGCGCAAATGCTATTGCAACATTGCAAAACTGAACTGCGGTAATCTGTAAAGATCCTGTGGCCTAAAGAGGAAAGTACCCCACCCTCTTGCCTCCCAGCTTAAAACACATTACAGATACCAAATTAATCAACAGCTACACACATGATACTTGAGAGAACTGCATTTGCTCGCATTGAAAGCTGAAATAAGAGTTTTTTTTCAAGGTTAAACAAAAAAGAAGCAGAGATTGAAGGGACTGCTTTAATGGCCTGCATGGTCGTTCAAAACCAGACGGGAACACGTTTCAGAGATTCATTTCAGCGTTTTCCCAGGCCCCTGCGACTTAGTGCGATCCTTTAAGTCCTCTCGGATCAAATGTCTCTGTTCCACAGTGGACAGCGTTTAGGAGAGAAAAGCATTTGGGCGTGTGACTGTTCAGAGCATACTCATGGAAATGGATTATACTGCAGTAAATGCTAAATACATACAGTCATATAATTATGCAAAAATCTTTACATCACTGTATCACACAAATGTTTTGTTATATACATATTGAAACATCTTAAAACTGCACTATTTTATGTATTTGCCCAAGTATTGCAATGTTTTTTCATTATCCAGTATCAATGTTTTTTTTTTCATTTGTTTTTGTCAATTTATCCCCATTATGGAAAGACAAGTCATTTTTAAGTGCAATTTAGTATATCATTTCATCCAATGTTGCATCTGAAAACAATGAGTAATATCTAGTGCAGTCCTACAGCAGGTTAATTAACATAGTAGTGACTGCTAGAGAAGGAATTTATTTTTTCTGTAATGTTGCAAAACTGTCATAGTGTTTGCACTAGCTGGGTATCTAGGACCTGTGCACTGCTATTGGCCACTTTCTCATTGACCAATCAGGGCCTACTTCCTACAATGCAGTGAAAAGGCAAACTGGCATGTATTTGAGGCTCAGAGGCACACTAGTGCCCCCCCCATCCTTATGTAGTCCCCAGCTATTTGAAACCCCAAACCCCCATCCTCCGCCCCTACGCCTTACCTCTGACTCAGATGCAACTTGGGAGTTACCCATAGAGCACCTCTTTCACCCGGCCTCCCAAACTGCAGGGTTCTGAGTGTGGAAATGATGTCAAGGTATCATGTACCAGCTGGCCCAGGCTCATCTGGGGCCCCCCCCACACCCCCAGGAGGGTGCTACTAGAACCTGCCGCAGAGGAAACGGTGAGGCCCGGGTTGTTTACGCATCGTACTGCCTCCCGAAAACCTCAAGAAGAACAAATAACTTTCTGCTCATGGATACATCAGGACTGGAGTCTGAGCCTGCAGCCTACAGTACGGGTCTAGTTTACAACAACACAGCCTGGCCATAAAAAACACTCAATTATGTTTTGTTTTTCTCCGATTCAGTTTTTCCAAATTCAGGCCTGCATGTGGTCCGTGTTGTGTTAAACTTCCCTGTAATGCCAGCGAACAGACAGGAGCAGCAATGCCGTAACCCGACTGTGTTTGTATCTCTCTCTTTCTCAGTGTGTCCTCTGAGAACAAGAAATTCCACAATGGGGGAATGTGTGGCTGACTCAAGCTTCCACCGTTTCTGGAAGACCGCTGAGTCCATTACCCACAATTCCCCAGCAGATAAGTAATGTGCTTTACTTTTCAACAGTCGATACGGGAATGGAAAATGAGTAAGTTGCTCTCTCCCCCAAAGCAATACAGTACATGTGCTGTACATAATCTATACATAATTAATATAAATATTTTAGACGGCATGTGTTATGGACACGCGTCACCCATTCCGTGACACGCTTTGGCAGATGATAAACACAGGGGTCGGTTCCTCGATGATATTGTCAACTCATGATGATTTTATTTGATTTGACTGTATGTGAGCAGTACAAACTCACTCTATGGCCATATCATCCTCATGTCCATATTTATGTATTTATTTATTTCACTTCCATCACTATAATACTCTCTAACTCTTCTCAAGGTTGGATCTCTTATTAAGATCACGCTTACGAAGCTCAAGCACCACCACATGGACTGACCCGCTCTGACAAAGCACTTTGCCGTCGTTCACAGAGAACAAAATAATGGCGTTATTCTACTGTAACAATGAAAACCATTACACATCTGCTGCCCTGAATTATTCTGCAGATGGCTTGAAGGCCGCGTTATGTATGTTCACTGTATGGAAATTTTCCTGTGTGGCGTAATACCGTTCACAGTCGTTTACGTGACATACCGCAGAAAGAAAGGAGGCTCAGAGAAACTACGCTTTTTTGGGGTATGCCTGCCGTTGGAGACATCTTGACTTTATTACGGCCCCAAAGCTACCGTGTCCTCGTTGACCTTGTTCCCTGTTCGATTGGAAAGTCATGCCACTGCCTCTAAGCCTTTACATTTCATCCTCTTTTTCTTCTTCATCATCCTCTGTTTCTTCCTCTAGCTTATGGCTTCACTTCTCACTAGCTCTTTGTTCAGGTAAATGGATCTGTAGGGGAATACAGGACAGCCAAACAGTTTTACAAAGAACACATTGTTAGGCAAAAGCGAATAATTATGTTTGTGCATGTGAGTGCATCCGTGTGTACTGGTGTATGTATGTACATAGGCATCAGTGGCGCCCGGGAACTCAAAACAAAGAAGGAAAAACTGTACCTTTATATCTATCATTATTTTCAACCTGCTCCCATTTATTCTCCTTGATAAACAACAGTAATGTATGGAGTAATCAACACCAAATGATGTAAACTGAGTAAAAACGTCCATGGATTTAACAAATGTAACAGTAGTTAGCAAAGAGCAATAATTCTATCACAAAATGAAATTGGTAACCATTTACTCTATTTACATCAGCTGGTGTTGATTAATCCATGAATAATTTATTTCATGGTTTAATCATGGAAGGTAAATGGGAAAAAGGTCGAAAGTAATGAACGGTTTAAAGGTATAGTTTGTTTCCCCATATATATATATATATATGGCCTGAAGAGACTGCAGTCAGACAGCTGGTAGGCTCACCTGAGGGGGATTTTGTAATCAGCCCATGTGGCAACCATCACCTTCATTTAGGCCATGCTTAAGAAGCACAGCCATCCAGGCTGCATGGAGGTATTTTTGGTTTTGAGGTCTGGTGTAGTTTATTGTATCTGGCTCTGCATGTTTTTGTTTGAATCTATTTCAGCCCTTTGTTTTTGTATTTTTATTTTATTTTTCCTTCAATCCCAGAAGGCGGGGGGAGTAACACAGCCTTCGGCTAGTTTTGTTCTCTCATTTCCTAGTATTTTTCATTTTCTCCCACCACCACAGCTACCCCTGTGTCACAGTAATTGTGTTTGAATGTATGTATGGGTGTGTATGTGCGAAGGTACCTGTGTACTCGTGCATGTATTTGTGTATTTTATATGTACATTTGTGTATCTGTATGTGTGTGTGTGTGTGTGTGGGGGTGGGGGGTGTGTGTGTGTGTGTGTGTGTGTGTGTGTGTGTGTGTGTGTGAAGCATAAAAATTCAGCTGTTGTTCATTAATGTAAGAACACTGAGGCCTCGCTCCAGGAGGGACCTGAAGGGGGGGGTGGCCCCCCAGCAGTCTTTAAGCCCCCCCCCACTCCGCTGGGGACTGCAGAGCCTGCTGGCTCAACATCACTCACAGCGGCACCAGTGGATCTTCTTCTTTGGGCCCCGCTCTGACATCTTTACTCCGGTCCACTCTAAAGCTTCTCTTCACAAATAAATAAATAAATAAATAAATAACTGCTCCAACCGCGCTCACCCAAAGTTTCGCGCTCTCACCCGCCCCTGTAGGCGAGAGGCGGCTCGCGTTTCAGGCTGGGCCCATTTCTCACTGCCAGTAAAGCCCATCCCAGCCCATCAGAGCCAAGCTGAGGGTGCTGATTGGTTTTAATGCCTCCATCTACGCACGGGCAGGTAGGAAATCTGATTTAAACCTCTCGCATCGCCTCATAGAAACTGCACTACAGCAGAGGAAATTGTCCTGCGAGCACATCAGATACAGAAAGCGTAGCTTAAAATCCATCTTGATCTCATTAGCACACAAGTGGCAAGTTTTTTGTCTTTTTTTTTTTTTTTCGCTAATGTTTTTCCTTGATTTCCTCCCATTCTGATGCAAATAGTTTAACGTCTCTTTATCCGTCCCTGTATAAGCTGACTAAGCTTGGGAGCGGTATGTTTTGGTTAAAGTTGCAGGAGACATCATGAAGGTTTTGTCTGGCTAATCCATTTGCTCAGTAAGGCTTTCCCATGTTTCAGCAGCTTATAAAACCACAAGAAGAGGCCAGACATGATGGATGTACTTGCTTCAAGCTTCATTTTATGGCAGATGTTTGACTTTTTTTTCCCCCTAACTGGGAGTCATAGCGCAAATTGAAATGAAATTTTTAAAGAAACATTTTTGGTCATGTTTCATAATTTATTTGGTATAGCAGGGAACTTGGATGTAGAAATGACACATATGATATTGTGATGGGAAATTGATCAGTTGTTCATATTATTAATGATTTATGTGACAGCACGTTAAGTGATTTTTTTTTTTTTTTTTTCTAAAACCATTTTACCCCAAAAGAAAATGCATGAAATGCTATGATATAATGATATAGCCACTGAGGCAAATGTCAAACTGAGGAATCCTTAAAGGGAAACTTTACCAAGCTGAGGAAATTCCTAAACATTTGGACAGTTGAGTCACATTCCTACCTTGGGAAATGTCTTTTGACCTGATACTGTGACCTGTCTCTGCAGTGTCTGTACTGAGGTGGGAGCTGAATATGAGACTGGCTTTTGAAAATGAGTCATTCAAAATAAGTCCATTTGATGCCAATACTTATGTCTATTGATTAGGTCTTTGTATTAAAAACCTATATGTTACATTATCTTTGAAAGACCAAAAATGGTCACTCAATACCATCACTTTATTTACCATTTTTGTGATAACCTATGATTGTAGCAGCACATACAACCTTTGAATGACTCATTTTCATAAACAATAGTGTTCAGTTTTATTATTTTTGTGTTCAAAAAGTGAGCTTAATGTAGAAGACTTCCATTCATTTTTAATAGTGTTTCGTGGACAGGCTATTCAAACGCAGTCACTTCAGTATTGAGTCAGAGATGAAAAGTCTTTTCTTGAGGTGGAAATGAATAAATGACCTTCAATTTCAGAGGAAACTATTCCTTTAACAAAGAGCTATGCATTTTGACAGCTATTAGTTCATTTCAAATGTCAAAATTCCTGTTACATAATATCTTTGAAAAAAAAGGAAAAAAACATGTACTTACTGATACACTAGGGGGCACTGTTTCACAAGAGTAAACGTGATTACCCTGACAGCATCTTTTTATATTCCTAATGCTTTCATTAGCCTATAAATCAATGCAATGTAATGACAATAACCTCACTTTTTGTGGGGAATATGCATTTGCATTATGCAAACAGTCTTTTATCTCCCATTTTCCCGGATTGTTTTCAGATGTATCACAGTTTACTGTGGAAATAAATACATTGTGAATCTTTTTGTAATTTATAGAATCATGTTAAAATGACTAATGACAGTATGCTACATTGAAATAACAAACAGATATTGTTTCCCACTGCTAACTATTGCTTTATCATGTGAAGAGTTAACTTTGGTATCAGAAGTGGGATTTTTTTCTTTTTTTTTTTTCAGGCATGGTAATGGGCACCCACATATTCATGCTGTCCTGCATGTTTCAAAAGAACCTGCTTTGTCAGGGCTCGGAATAGATGCAGAGCTGTGAGCTGGTGAAGCAGCACACTGTATCCGCAGCACTTACCCCAGTCGCATCGGCGCGTTCCTCGTCTGCCGTTTGTGAGAGAATGGACTGATTTGAAACAGATGACTCTTTGATGCTTGCTGTGGATGTAGCACTTCTTGTTTTGCACACCCCAAAAAAAAAAAAAAAAAAAACTGAAAAAAAGAACAGCATCACTGACGATGCAGACTGGTATCCTTGAAATAAATAAATAAATAAATAAATACATGGAAAATCTGTCAACACCTGTCTGTGGTATATACTAATTGCATTCTTTCAGGTATTTCGGTTGCCAGGGTTTTTAATGCGGCGGGGGGGAAGGGGGTGGGGGTACAGATATTCATGCATTTTTTAATATACCTAATGTTTCAATCAGGATGCTCAGTCAATAGAACAGCAAATGTCTGTAATGCACTAAAATGGAACAAAGAGTATTTGAGCTGCAACTAAAATAACATGCAGTAAAAAAAAAAAAAAAAAAAAAAAAACACTTCTTAAAGAGCATAGAAAACAGACACACAGAGGCATTTAACCGCTCAACATTTTTTTAATGAACTACCCTAAGGAGCGCATTAGCATAGCACCGTACCTCCTCTGCATTTTAAAGAAGGCAGCTCTTCTTTTCAATAAATAAATATATAAGATCAGATTCTGATCCCTTTTTGGGGGGATGGGGGTGTGTGTGATAATTGTTGCGGTTGCCAGCCAGGCCTTATTATGGGCTGGCTGGTCCCTTGTTGCCTAGCTCAGGGGTACCCATGGGGACCGTTACGTCTGCGGCCTTTCGTTCAGCTCGGATACATACCTAGCGTACCTGGCTCCTCCGGTTGTCTTCGCTAAACTGGTTTTTGGCTCCCTTCCCCGATCTGTGCTAGCGTTAGCAGTGCAAACTGGGGAGGGACCGTAGCTGATTCATAGCCAGGGAGCCCCACCCTGCATGGAGCCCAGATCGGGCTGGAATTTTACAATGGTCCCAAGAGGTAACTAAGGATGCCTCCTGATCCCTTGCCAAACATACACCACCAAAAAAAAAGCTACTTTGTTTTTAGCCTTTTTATTTTTTTTTTTAACCCTTGTTATGGTTTGTAACTGCTGCACAACCATGCAAGTGAAGAGTGAATCTGCTGTATACATTTAAAAAAAAACCTTCCTTTTTCACATTAAATATTCATGTTCAAGAAAGTGGTTTCATTCATGACATTTAGGAGTTGAGAGCACACAAAACGGCACTTAAACCCTGCCCGGAAAGGCACACTCAGCTTGCAATTTCTCTGAAGTTAAAATCTGTTCTGAATATTGCTTTTTTCTAACCACAAACAAAATGCAGAGAATTGCATAATATTTTTTGGAAACATATACTACAAACATTATTGCTACTGCTACTTCTCCCACTACTACGTCTACCTCCACTAGTACTATGTCTACTACTATTACCACTAATAGTACTACTTCTACTCAAATAATGTAAAGTGGCTGTCTCATAATTCTTTTCCCATGATTCACTGTACATCTGCGCACCTTCAGTGTCGGATAGTGTCTTTGTCTGCAGTTTTTATTCTAATGATTCTCCACCAGACCACATGTTGAGCTCATTAAATTCAGTTCAAGCCAAAACCACTTCCCACACACATGCACAGCAGTTTTAGCCAGCCTGGGTAGCAGGCTGCAAGCGTAGCACCGTTTGCAGAGGATATTATTTTTATAAAGTCTGTTATGGTTTTTAACGGTTTAGTTGGATGGTACACTCAAATGGCTAAAAGGTCAACGCACACACACACACACACACACACACACACACACACACACACACACACACACACACACACACACCGATTACACAGCTATCAAATTCAGTGTTTTTTTCAATGCCCTCCAAACCCTAGTACACAATCCGCAATCACTGAAATATGGAAGTTTTATCCAGGAAAAAAGCAGCGCTATAAAAAGAACTGAATGCGATTACAGTACAATTGCTTTGAAATGCACCTTGCCTCCTCAATAGCTTTGCAACATCTTATTTCACATACTCTGCGAATGAACACTCCTGAATAGAACATGCTGGAGATTCATGGTGATTTTCACCATCGTGATCAACCTGTGCAATTCACCAGACATGGGGAATGAAGTCCTACATTACATAATGTGTCAAGTGGGACCTCTTTATCTCACACAGGTCAGTTACTACAGCTTTCTCAGCTTGTGTCATTCATCAAACATTTACCATTTTTGCTATCCTGGTGTCCCCCATGAATGTTGACTGACTGGTTATGGCTCCTGCAGTAACTAATACTGACCAGTGGTGGCAGTAGAGGGAAAAAAGGAGTTGACAAAGTAAGGCTTTGAAAATGCTGATTTACCTCTAGAGAGAGTAATGGGCTAAGAGAACGGCCAAGAAGTTGCAGCTAATTTTATTGGTTGCCCGATTGGTTCCTTTTTATCTGCAGTTTATTAGGCTTTGTGTTTTCTTTTCTCTTAGCTTTGATTAATATGTTCAGCAAGTTTGAATGGTTTTCTCTGATGCTGGTCTCCATAATGAGTCTATCCTAGCATTAATCGTCTGTGTTTATGGCTGGCTAAACAATTAACATTGCCAGTAATATTTTAGCTAAACAGTTTAAATGAATTTAAAAAAAAAAACTCAATGTTTTCAGGTCAAGCAGTTGTAAGCAATCCAACTCGATGAAGATTAGGCCCAAAAAGTACCGGCTGTTATTTTTTTAAAGGACACGCCATCCGTTGCATAATTATAATCTCATCAATCTCATGTACCTTGTGGGTGGCACTTTATGCTACCAGAGACGGTAGCCATTACGCAGCCCTTGGATCAAAGTGACAGGAGGAATTGTCTGTTCTATATCATATAATATCTCATAACAGATTTAATATAGTGCAGCATGAGGAGAAGCGTACAGGCCCAGGGTAAATCTCAGTGCCCTGCGATGTTAAATGAATGATGTTCATTAAAGCTACACTAGATATCAGGTATTAAACATACACATCTTTCATTACGGTTCCCCACGGTGCTTGTAAACAGTACATTATCACAGAAGCTATTAAACTTGCTCTCCCTTATTGCATGTGACGTACAGTACTTTCATGCTCCCAAGTGTCGTTCAATTATGAATTGCATACATGAAGAACAAGTGAGCATGAAGAACAGGTTTATTAGTTTTCACTGCTATAAACAGAAGCTGTGAGTTTAGTCTTAATGGAAAATGTACAGTGTTTTGGTACGTATGTGTTTAAATATATTTGTTTTTAACACACCACAGAGTTCCCTGGAAGGAAGAGGAGTTCCTTGTAAAAAAGAAAAGCAAACACAAAACACGTATGTAAAAAGACATAAATAAAAACATGTTCTGATGAAAATTTACAGTAAATAGTTCCAAAATGGCAGAACCTGCTCCAGATTCTTTGGCAATTCCCTCCTTCCTTCCTTCTTCTTTCTTTCATTCCCTATCTCCCTTCTTTCCTCCCTCCCTCTCTCCCTCCCTCCATTTATTTGTTCCTTCTTTCCCTCCTTCATCATTTCACTCGTCTGAAATGACTGATGATGGAGTCCATGAGGTTTCTGCCATGTTGGTTTAACAAGTCAATATTCCATAGATCAGTTAAAGCAAGGAATGAATGAAGGAAACAACCCCAGCTTTGTGATGTGGCCCTTACTGTCTAAATCTCCTCCCTTGCTTTCACCTGTCCATACACCAGGTTCCTCAAATGAAGCAAATCTTTTTCCCAATATGGCAAAACGTTTTGACAGCTTTGAGTCTTAGCTGTCTTTTGTTCATTAACTCCACAGTGAAATGTTCAGTGTTAATTTAACTCTAAACAGATTTCATGGGTCCACTCTCACAACAGTAGGCCCAAATGTACTCTATCAGAGTTGAATCAACACTGAAAATTGTTGACTTACCGCTGAACATTTTACTGTGTAAAAACGATGTTTTAAATTGTAGCCAAAGTGGAGGAAGCCATAAAACTGGGGACATTCCAGGAAGGGCACGTTATTACAAGGTTATTGGCAAAGATTTCACAAAGTTATTGTTTTGATGAGAGTATTGGCAAAGTTATGACTGAGTTATTGGCAATGTTATGACGACGTTATTGGCGAAATTATGATTAGGTTATTGCCAATTTTGTGATGAGGCTATTGTTTGGAAGCTCTCTGAAGAACACACTGCTTATTTAGAGTACGGTACAGTATGTGGCTTTGTTTCAGAAAAAAAAAACAAAACATGTGCTCACCATCTGCTCCAATCACAGACTGCGTAACACTCCAGTAGCCAGTTTTCTCCTATCACAAGCACCAAATACTTCAGTAGCCCATGTGTATCCTCTTGTATCAGAAAAACCTATTGGTTATTGTTCTCATTATCACCATAATATTATAAAAAGATAATGCTTTCTCTATTTTCATTGCAAGCCTCTACTGTTGTGAGGGAGTGAAATCTATGGCATATGTTTGAGGCAGCCCTGTTTTCGTTCCCCTAAAATCCCATATGATATTGATAAAGACAGTGTTCGTTAATAAAGGGAATACAAATAAATTCTTAAAGCTTTGCATGAATATAGATTTTCAAGCAGTAAACAATCTTCTGTGCATGAACAGGATCCAGGCCATTTGGAGTTGAGCTGCATGCGCTGTTCACACAGCCAGGCAGCTGTTTCACGTGAAGGAATGACGAGATCTATAGTAAACAACCCTTAAATGAGGACCATCAGTCAAACTGGATTCAATCACGTTACATTCAGGGCGGTTAAATACGCAATCTACGAAATACAACTCTGAACCTTGGCTGGCAGCGTCTTGGACATCTTTTTGCTCCATGGAATTGATTTTGTGTATGTGTGTGTGTGTGTGTGTGAGTGTGTGCAAGTGAACCAGATATTTCCACTGTTTTGGCAGGAGGAGTGGAAATTTGATCTGCCAGCACTGGATCTGTATGTGCTGCGGGTTACTGGATCACAAACGCACTGATATTTCTACAGCTCAGCTCCATGGAAACGCAGCCAAACTTCTACCCATCATGCACCACTTTCCAATGTGTTCCACTACCTTCCACAAAGAATGTGCTGACTGCCCTGTCAATTTCCTACTCAACTGCTGATCCATATAAACTCCCAGCCACAGAAAAAAAGTCATCCCAAAAAAATGATTAGCTATCCAGTCATGTTCTGAAGGAGGAATTTTTGCTTTATTACTTTCTGTATATTGAGAAGTTAGGAATATGTATTCAAGAGAACTGGCAATTAAACCCAACTAGTCTTGTCTTTTACCTTAAGTCTATGGATGCGTGCAAACAGGATTGTGCTTTAGTCAGCATTCTGACTAAGGAGCTGTGGCACAGGGTGTATTTTGATTGGTGGAATTAAAGAGGCTTTCATGATACAGCCACTAATTTATCCCTATTCTTATCTGAGAAAAATCCAGCAGTGAACCACACTGAAAACTAGAGCTCTGAGCACTGCATCCTGACTAATCTTGCTATTAAAATGATATTAATTCAACAGATACCCCATGCCGCCTTTTCCTTGTTAACCCCTTGATAGAAGAACCCCTCTGGAAAGCCATGTGAACTTCAGCTGTGAAAAAATTGCATGGATTTAGAAATATCCACATGTTATGCATATGTGAAACGCATGCGTTTTTGGAACACTTCACATGTGATGTTTTACATTGAATTTCACTGGTGGATTTAACTCATTAACAATTACAAATTCAACGATTTCTGCATGTCCGTTTTCGGAAAGTGGCACCGCCTCTCAGGTTTCCGCATGACAGCCTTTCAATGTTTTTAGGAGAACAGGGTTTGGGATCTAATATACTAGTATGCTCACTCTATCAGCCAATCTGGAGTCTGGCAGGAAAGAGAAGAACAATGCCACAGCGCACGCTTTGAGAAAATGCTACTCTACCAGCTCGTGCGCGAGCAGGAGAGGGAGAGCGAGAGTCTGTGTGAGAATGAGAGCGAGAGAGATAGAACAGCGATTTGCTCCGTCTGACAGTGAGCGCCTCCAAGATGCGTGTTTTCTTGTGATTTCTTTCTTGACAAGAGCTCAATTGTTCACAGGCTTGCGAGGAATGAGAGGACTTCAGACATGAACAAAGGCGTAGGACAAAGTATGTCTCATGCACTGAGGTTACAGGGGTGGGGGGGGGGGTTAAGATGTAAGAAACGAGCCTACTGTACATGCAGATGTGCAGCAGGGTCGATGAAAGACACTTTTAATAAAAATAAAAGCAATGAAATCTGGAAATAAACTGTTCCTTTTCCACAATCTTTTTCATTCATTCATTCATTCATTCATTCATTCATTCATTCATTCATTCATTCATTTTGTCTATCTGTAGGCCACACGGTTCAATGCGGACAGAATTAAAACTGCTATGTTCAGCGGATGGATATTTTTGTTCCCGTATGCGTAAATTTAGACTGTAAGGGGAAGTTTCTCCCGCGGTGTGGAGAGAGTGCGGGTCCAGCCACAGTGGGGGATTTCAAACAGTCTGTAATTAGAAATGGAATTCAGACACGGGCCAAGAACGGAACATTGTTTAAGGTCATGCGTCTCAAGCAGGGCCGTGTGTCAAATTAAAAAATCAACATTACATAATGCTTCATACGACACTGTAGGAACTGTATACCCACATACTGCACAACGCCACAATTGTGTAAATGTTTACATAAATATACAGAGCCTACTGTAAGCCCAGTTTATAAAGCACCCCGGCTGAAAGGCTGTTCTCTGACATGTTATTCAGAGGGCTTTCGGCGCTGTTTTACCACACAGTTATTCTCCTGGATATACGCCGTGCATTGAGCTTTTTGATTCCACTTTAAATTCTCGAGAAAAGTTTCAATCCTTGGCAGTGATTCCATGCAGAGTGTGTTGGATGTATGACGCATTTCCCAAGCCGTGGGTTTTGCGTAACGTAAATGAGTATTGAATGCAGTAATCACACATATTACTATCTGTTGGCATCATTCTGTGAAAAAGAATATAACCAAAACATAACAATGAGTAAATAAATACATGATTTCATTTTATTTGTTTTTAACGTATTCCAGTGTATTCCAATATAAAAGTTATTGAGTGTACTTGTGCATGTTTTATATGTTCAGATGTTATCTGCTATGGCTTTGATAACATTTGATATCAATGTACAGGTATGTGGTACTGAATGTCCTTATATGTTCTGTGAAATGGGATGTTATGTGATTTGGATGTTGTGCGAACACCATATTATCAAAGCTATATGGGATACTGTAGTGTACCTGTATTAACTAAATTGCCAAGATACTGTACACATACAGTACTGTATTTCAGCTAATGTATCTGGCAAGGTAATGTATGGGTTACATAGGGTTAAATAGGTTATGTCCGCTATGTCCCGTTCTCGATCAGGATTTTCTCTATTGTAACCTTATGGGACCATGGACGTATATGCGGGCGTACGTTGCCTGAACAGATGTTATGTGGCGCATACCTGTATCTCAATGTGTTTCAGTTCTGAAAGGTTCTCCACCCCTCCCTGGTTTGCAACACAGAGTAGGAGATTTCGGTGCAAGCCCAAAATCCAAACAGATTGCTCCTGTCTGCTGAAGCTTCACTTCCACTCAGACTGGCTGAGTTAACAAAGCTAGCAGAAGCACCCCAACCCCCCCCCACACACACACACCACAAACTAGCACAACACACACACACACCCACACACACACACACACACACACACAAACACACACACACACACACACACACACACACACACACACACACTCTGCTGAGCTGATTTATGTCCGAAACCTGGCTACAGCGTGTCTCTGACGCCAAGGCAGACAGAAACCAGCCGCCTTGTTTATGTGCAGATACACACAGCCTGAGATGCTATCCCTCCCTGCGTAAAGTCTTAGCGCATCTGCAACAGCCTGAGATAGACTGTGAGCCTCAGTGTGATGTTAACATTGTGGTAATAGCTTGGTGAATACACTCACGCCCCTCCATTTTGTGTTTGTCTTCATGCATTGAATAGGGATGTGCCATAGTGCTCAAAAGGTTGAGTATTCAAAGAAGCAAAGGCGCTCTAGAGCGTGAAACCTACTGGTCCGCTTGTCAAAATATCCAAACTAAACACTTCAAAGACACACAATCTCTTCAGCAAAGCGCTTTAAAGCACCGGATTTAGTTTTTATTTTGCAGTTATGGAATGTCCAGTTGTATATATTGGCTGATGTATTCACTGAAACATTGTTTGTGAAGTTGAGAGACAGTCAGGCTATCACTGCTGTGGCGAGTCCTTCCCTTACACATTAATTATGTGAAATGCCAGTCACCAAACTGAGCCCAGCGCCCCATTTCCTTATATAGACAAGTTTTTTAAGTGGGCGCGAGCGGGGAACAGATCTGAATAATTAATCGGGTCGCTCCTCTTCTTAGACCGCCAGCCCCCCTGCTGGAGGGGCGTGTACCTGCAGTTTAAAAAAATAAAAAAAAACATGACCTTAAGTGATTCCCCCAGTGAATGAGGTGCAGGTCGCTTCGCCCGCCCCTCCCCATGATGCAGTCTTTAGGAATGTCAACAAAGCTCAGACTCCACTCCGCTCCGCTCTGCTTATAAATTATCGTAAAGATATGCGCTTCAAGTACCACCTTGATGACAGCTGTTTTCAGCGTGGTATTTAGGGCTGAGAGGAGAGAAAACACAAGCGACAGCCAGTCAGCTTCTAACCATAGGAGGCAGAGAACTTTGACCTTCAGTGAACTTGTTAATGGCGCTGAGTGGTCCACGGCAGTTTGTGGATAGTATTTGAAAACAGTGGTTGGAATGAAGTTTCATGAACTCATTTGGGTGGAGCCACATGTAGCTGTCAATCATTGACTTAGCTGAAACAATCAAAAATGCTTGTCCTTCTCACTCCCTATCACTACCTTTCAAAGTTAACCCATGAAGTTTATTTCTCCCTATCAAGTAAAAGTCTCTTGTCTCACTCTAGGAAGCATACAGTACATCCCATAGGTGTAATGATTGAACATAGCAGATGCTAAACATTTTGGCACAACTGTCATGTTCATCTGCTGATTGTGTTTCCACATGAGGTTTGATTCAAATTGAGATTAAGGTTGTGGTACTATTGCTGCTGATGTGGAAATGTTGTTGTTGGAATGATGTCATTCACATGTGACATGACTTTGAATTCAAATGAACGAATCAGCTTGCGAGGAAGGAGGGGGCTGATGCCATATTCCAATACAGGTAGATAAAATTATGGTGGAGAGGCAGGGGTTACCAACCCTAAACCAACAACTACAAAAAAGGTAAACGGGACCCTGAAAATTGAGGAAATGGTTCTAAAATCTTGTATTTCGCTATGTGTCTGCTAATCAATCTGAATCTGACCCCACCCACAAAAAAAAGTGGTATTGATCTGTGCGAAGAAAAAAGGTAATGTTCATAATATGAGAGTGTATTTTTGCTGTATGCACACACATAAATTTGGCTTCCATCTGTGATTGGCCCAGAGTAGTCACATGGGGGTGTCTCATGGGGCAGGGGTAGCAGTGAGTGGAGAGTTTCTGTTGTGTGTGAAGATGACGGCGAGGAAGGACACCCTGTCTGTCCCAGAGACCGTAAGTTGCTAAGTGTTACATCCCTTCATTATGTCATCTCTCTTGAAGGTTATGCTGAGGTGTACCCTGGGTGGCATAGCGATAGGGACAACAACAACGTCCTTGCAAAGTCCCCATTCCCCCTACAGCCATTCCTCTTCCTGCCCCTGCATCTCCTCTGATTCCTCAACCTCTTTCTCATTTGAATCAGCGATACGCAAAGCTCACTGTGTTTGCGGTTTGCCTCATGACCACAGAAACCAGGAACTCAATCTCCACAAACACGTTGAGAAAAATGAACATTTAAATAATGTCAATTGCAATCACGTTTTTCAGCATTTTTTTTTTGCTTTATTCCTGGTTACTTGAGGATACAAACATTTTTTCTTTGCCAGATGTTAACTTTGTCATACGCTGAAAAATGAGTATAGGCCAGTACAGTCTAAGTAGAAAATGCATCACTCTCAGTACATACATAATCAAATCAAACGGCAGAAAAAAAACATTTCTTATCTTCTTAAGATGGTGCATTTCCCTCCATTTAAAAAAACATGCAGTAAGAATTACGTGTAATGCGATTACACATAGTCTAAAGGATATAAAGCAGCACAACCGAAGCCCCCTGGAGTTTTCAACTCTGCTTGGAAATCAAATTAAATGTTGATTTTTTTTTACGTAGTTGTTTCTGAAAGTCAAAATAATGAACAAAGACAAATGCTTTTATGGCCGTGTAACAGAATTAGAGAACACCGTGGAGGTCTTTGAGGTCAATCTGATACGTAAGGACAAATCATATTACTTTTTTATTTTATTCATTCATTTACTGCTTTTAAAATCACCCTGAAGTGCGAGACAGTTTCTCTATGAAGTAACAGTAGAAAATTATTACATGCTTAATTACATATACATCTTATTGATGTATAATATAGTCATTTTCTGCCAAGTGAAACATATGTATGGATACTTATTCATGGATGTTCCATATAATGTGCTGGGAACCGACCCGGTGCAACCATAAATGAACATATAAATATAAATGAATATATTATGCTTTAAACATAAGGCTGTACTAACATAAAATGCTCCCGACTTGAGAAAATAATGAAACTGGTAGTTTAGGATTAATTTTGCTTGAGAAACATTTTTGTATTCTGCTGCATAATTTTATTGTTTGGGGAAAATGTCGATTTTATCTACAGCTTATAATAAGATGGTACATACATAATTGAACTTTCAGACCTACGGGGCAATTCAATGAGCAAGCCCTGTTCTCTGGCCTCAGATATTACCCAGAGAAGAAGGGAAGCCTTGTGTTTCATCTTAAAAATGGAAAGTGCAGATTAATTAATGAAAGGCCAAGCTGTCTGCTGATTCAGGTCATAATGTTAAATCAATAATTATCAAATTACATTTTTTAGAGTTTTCTTTTCTTGGTGGAGGTGGCAATGAAGATAATCTGAGACTGTTTATTTCTCCAGTGAATCTCCTCAGCAGCTCTAAGCATGTTTTATTTAATGGAAAAATGTTTATTTTTTTATTGAATTACTGAACTACTCTCTCTTTCTCCCCTTTCTCTCTCTCTCTCCCCCTTCTCTCTCTCTCACTCTCTCTGTCATGCACACATGGTATGATGTCAAATATTAATTTCACTCTGACAGTGTTCATTTTATTTGCAAAGATTACTCATTATGGCTTAATTCTGCACATAGGTGCTGATGGACAGGCTGTCAAGCTACAAGATGTGTCACATGTGAGCGTGAACCCTTCAGCAGGCAAGAGGGCCTTTTATGCTCCTGGATAACACCATTTGGAGTAGATGTGTTGCCATGAGCCAAACCTGATGACGGTATAGCATCATTTAAATGTGAGCTACCTTCCGTCCAGCAGTGTAGTGGAGGGTATTCACACATGTACAGAGTGTACCTGCCAAACTTTTGTGAATGTACAGTATATGGACCTTTTATATTCATTACCATTAATATATTTACAGTATGCCCGCCTCCTCAGACAGTGTACTCACTTTTTAGCCTTATTACCATTAATGCATACAGGCTTTGGAGTTACAGTATGCCCACCTCCTCAGACAGTATACTCACCTATTAGCCTTATCACCATTAATACATATGGGCTTTGGAGTTACAGTATGCCCACCTCCTCAGACAGTATACCCACCTATTAGCCTTATTACCATTAATGCATACAGGCTTTGGAGTTACAGTATACCCACCTCCTCAGACAGTATACTCACCTATTAGTCTTATTACCATTAATACATATGGGCTTTGGAGAGACAGTATGCCCACCTCCTCAGACAGTATACTAACCTATTAGCCTTATTACCATTAGTACATATGGGCTTTGGAGTGACAGTATGCCCACCTCCTCAGACAGTATACTCACCTATTAGCCTTATTACCATTAATACATATGGGCTTTGGAGTGACAGTATGCCCACCTCCTCAGACAGTATACTCACCTATTAGCCTTATTACCATTAGTACATATGGGCTTTGGAGTGACAGTATACCCACCTCCTCAGACAGTATACCCACCTATTAGCCTTATCACCATTAATACATATGGGCTTTGGAGTGACAGTATACCCACCTCCTCAGACAGTATACTCTCCACCTCAGTTACCACAATGCCATGACTTCCCTCCTTGTTCCATTAAAAACTATCATTCACATTGAGTCTCACAAAGGGAGATTCCTTGGCAAGTTTCCCCAGGTAAATTCTAATGAAATTCATGTGAAAAGTGATGGGGGGGGGGGGATAACACTTGGATTCCCCCTCCAGGAGGGTTGGCTTGGAGAGAACTGTCGACATGGTTCAATTCCAAAAAGGGAGACTTTATTTTAAAAGCAGATTGGAGGAAAGGGGCCGACAAGAAAACAGCGAATTAATCCTCACATTCCCTTTCAACCTGCCGGGTCACCAGTTCATTTTAAGAGCTTATCTAATCACCCTGTCCCTAACTGACTCACTCTCACATACAGCCATGGAGAGGCGTATCTGCTGTAGTATTTTAGGTCAAATGCCCTTACGCTACGGTTAACCTGTTACTCATTAACATGTTACTGTTATACTTTTATCAGAGCGTCCCACCCACAACGCAAACACCAAGCCTTTACTTCTGAAATTCCGTCTCTCCAGTCAACCCTCCACAGTATCGGCCCAACACAGAGATGGTACAAACTGCCAGGAATAACAAGTCAAAGTTTCGGTAATAGGCGCTAGCAATGAGAGAAGTGTTGCGTTGACAGTGTGCCATCGTTTTTTTTTTTAATTATATGGCACCTTTCAAACAGGATTACATTACATTACAGACAATTGTCAGACAGTCTTATCTACAACAACTCACGCAGTGTACACATTTATAGAGCCTGATATTTACTGAAGCTATACAGGGTTCTGGCTGGTACATGTCCCATATATGTACCTACCTGTGATTTGTAACTGCAACCACTGAGTTACAAGCCCAGCTTCCAAAACCATTCTAATACACTGCTGTCCCCTGAGGATAGCACAAAAAGTAACTGTTGGTTACATGTTTTTATTACATTACAGTCATTTAGCTGACGCGTTTATCCAAAGTGACTTACAGTTGATTAACCAAGGCTAACCAATCTCCCCTGGGAGCAATGTGGGGCCTTGCTCAAGGGCCCAACAGCAATGGTGTTCTTGCTGTGGCTGGACTGGGACTTGAACCGCCAACCTCAGGGGTTCCAATCATCTACCTTAGCCACTTGGAGACACATATTTTATTTGTAACATCTTTGTCAGTCCTCTCACAGACATTATGCCCTGGTTTATATACATTTCATGTGTAAAATTAATGTGGGTTTTCCAATATCTTAACAAAGTTTCCAGCATATGAGAGCGTTCAGTCATGCTACATTGTTTAGAGAGGCATCAATCTAGAAGGCTCGAAGGTCTTTTTTTTGAAGCAAACAGGGTCTGTGACCCAAAACAGAGTGTGTGTAAAAAGATCCCTGCTATGACGTGTGCAAACTTGGGTTACAGACCTGGGGGTAATTATGATTTTACAGTGAAAAGTGTAATTACTTCAGTATGCGAAGTGTGATGTATGCTTTTTTTAATTAATCCAGCAAAACAAGCAAACTACACGCCCAGTCCTAATGAGTGGCTCAGCTGGAGCTAAATTATCCTTATAAAAGCAAATAGGGACGTGGTGTTCACTTAGCACTTAGCAAATGTTAAAATTAGAAACTGCTTCAGTGTTAAATCTGGCAAAGCATTTTATTTAAAAATTCTATTTTCCATGTGCAATTGTATGAACATGTTATTACATGTGTTATTGAAGTCCATAATTGGTCTTGTGCTATTGTATTAACATGTTATTACGATTGTTATTAATGTCTGTCATACATGTAACAACATATTTATAATGAACTTTACAGTTGTCACATTCTCTGGAGAGATTTTTAGGGTGGATAAGGATCTAGATTATTAAAAATATCAGGATGGTTTCATAGCTTGGTGAAATCTATAAATGCGTGTTCTATAAAGGCTGTTCCTGATTCAGTTTATCTCCAAATGACCAGAAGTGTTCAAACTGAGATGACATCAGATATAATTAATCAGTTTTCTTCATCAGTTTTCTTCAAACCACTTTTTGAACCCTGAATAAAAAGCTATTGCAGAAATCCCAATCAGACTTTCTAAATGAATTCATTTATCCGTATTAGTGGCCAAATTAAATACGGTTTTGATTAAATTATTGTACTTCTGCATGTATGCATGTGTGCATGTGCACGTAAAACATACATTTTTATACACACCTGTATTCTCTCTTTCTACAAATCAAGTGCAAACAATACATGAGATCATTAATTAAAATAATTACATTTTAAAAATTAAATTAGATACATTTAATCATGCTGTTCTACTCATTGTTATAGAGAGTAGAACAGCATGATTTAAGACACCTCATATATTATCTTCATGGATGGATTTACAATCCATATTCATATTACATTACTTTATTTAGGTGACTTATGGTTGTTTAGGCTAATCTAGGGCCAATCCCCCCTGGGAGCAATGGCTTTGCTCAGGGGCCCAACAGCAATGGTGTTCTTGCTATGATGCATACATGCTGGGGCTTGAACCGCCCACCTTAAGGATCCCAGTCATGTACCCAAGCCACTGGACTACAGACTACAGACTGCTGCCACATTTACAGTCAGAACTGAATGAAAACATGACACAGAGCTTCATTCAGCAAACATTTCCACTGTGTTGGTCTATTCCCACGCAATGAATCAAGCAGACAGGTGAGGAAGCAGCATGAATGTGTGTGCTTAGGGGTCTCGTGAAGGCACTTCAAACACTCTCACAGCCCAGGACTGATTTCACTGGAGGTGAGGAACAAAGGGGTCTCTGTGAATCCTAATGGAAATAAAACATATTGACATAAATTATCCAGAATCAATAATGGGCAATTGCATAAATGTCAGACATTTTTAGAGATGGCAGTATGTTTTTTAAAATCATTGATCAAATATCAGTAAAGTTAAATAATTATCTGTTTTGTCCATTATTTAGTAATAATATTTATATAAAATAATACTATGTCATTGTTTTTAATACTTACAGTATCCTGCAGTGTGCCTCATTTCTGTAAGGGAGGTGAGGCAGACGCAGGACTCGGTGTGTATTGTAGGGGCCTCTTGAAGGCGTTATCGGAGACCATTGCAGTCTGGTCAGATTTGAATGGAAATGAACAAGTCACTGCTAATAAGATCTTTGAAATGACTTTCAAAACAAAGGAAACAATCCCTGGTGACTTCATGCAGTGGCCGTGCCATAAGGTCCATTGAAAGTGAATGGAGACATTTGTGTTCCCATGTCACACTCTGCTGTCTGTCTGGTTCTTTTCTTAGCTTCTCGAGAAATGCCAAAAAAACAAGTGATCTGGCCTCACACGTTTGTTCCTTCAGATGAATGGACAAAAGCGCTGCGGCTTGTGCGTCCCTCTGTCTGTTTCAGGAAGGGAGATTTACCACAGCGAGACGAAGGGCGCACTGGGACGGGCCCAGAGGAGGGATTGTTCAGATGTGTCAAGACTGAGTCACTGCCCTGGCTATGTCGTGGTGCATGTCACATCCAAAAAAAAAAAAAAAAAACGAAAAAAAAAAAAGTCCCAGGAAGTTTTTTTTTTTAGTTTTTTCATTCAGACACACTGGCTCGCCTCTTTCAGTGACTATGTGGAGGTGTGGGGGCGTGGGGGGAAGAGGGGAACAATGGGATGGTTTTCTACAGAAGAGTTTCTTGTCACCAGGCCCCCCACCGGGTCAATTCTGCTTTGTGTTCAAGGTGAATCATGTGATTGCCACCCCGGTTCCGACAGGCTTCAGAGACTGCTGATGCGTTGACCTTTCACCCCTGGCTGTGGGCGGGTTGGTGGCTGTGGTTGTGATGTGGGGTGGGGGGTAGGTTTCTGTTGCTACAGCCCAGATTGCCTTGTAGGGGCATGTCACCCTAAAATCGATGTTTGACGGTAAATTTGATCTTCCCAGTGATAATACGGTCAGAGAAATCTCTACACACATGTCCTGGGAAATTTTGCTGGAATGTTTTGTTTTCACCCTATTATTGGTGGTGGATGCCCACTGACAAAAGGAAGTAATTGTTGTGGCAGTTTCATGTCTTGTGTGTACTGTACTGTAAAGCATGTGAATTTGATGCGTAAGGCAGTTACTCATTTCCTCAAGTCTCTCTTGCAAAATAGATGTTTACTCATCTCACTGAAACTACCTTTGTTAAACATAGGCTAAAAGAGATGGCTTGCTTTGCCTCCTGCACCTCTGTTTTTAAAGAGGTCTTTAAAAACGGAGAGGAACCTGACCCCAAACCACCCCCCCCCCCCCCCCCCCCCCCACCATCTCCGTCCAGTCGAATCACTCTTGATTTTAGTAGGCCAGAAACCGTGGAAACTGTGCAGACTCAAGCAGTGTGCGCTTCTCGAAAGTGCTCTCACAATGGGATTAAAACTCATGTGACTAGCTGTCTCGCTCACTGCCTCTTATGCCTGAAGTAAAAAAAAAAAAAAAAATGTTTCTCTTCTGGAGTGTGTAATTATGACAGGTACCGACATTCACCACCACCACATGCAAATCAACCACGACTGGTATCTGTGTGTACAGCAATTTCATTCCCATTTCAAAATTTAATTAAGGAGAAATTAATTTTAAAATTTTGATTGCATGTACCTTAATATAATGTTGTTTTGAGCACTGGATGGGTTTAGCTAACGCTAATCTTCAGTACATGAAAGACAGTAATAAACTCTTTGTCTTCATAGCCTCTTTCTACAGCAGTGAGTCATGCTTCTCCAGCAGAGATAAAATACACAGTTCCCACTCACTCAGATACAGCCCATTATGAACAATGAAATATGATTTTGTCATAAAATATTATGTTCTTTATTTATGTTAATTGAATTACTACAAACATTTTTTAGTATTCATCTTTTTGCTTTTTAAAATCATAATTGTCTTTTCATTTTTATACAGTTGAAAAAATCCCCCCACCGAAATAAATACAATGAAAATTCCAACTTTAAAACCATTTTATCAAATCAAAAACTGCTTACCTAAACAGTCAGTGTAAATATTACAAGAAGTGCTTTTTACTTTATGGTTCAGTATGTTTGCAGAAGGAGTTGCTTGTTCTGAATGCTTCCTTTATCTACCTATTTATCTGACATCTTTGCAATACAAATATCTTCAATTGTATTTTAATGGTCTGTCTGCATTTATTTTGGCTAGACACAGCATATGTGTGGGATGATACACAAGTTGGTAATAGCCTGGTGGAATTTTGCAAGAGGGTATGGTCAACAATAACACTGATGCAGCATGTGTGCGCATGTGAGTGTGTGAGTGTGCATGTGAGAGTGCATGTGCATGTGTGAGTGTGCACGAGTATGTGAGCGTGCACATGAGAGTGCACGTGAGTGTGCATCTACATGTGTGTGTGTGTGTGGGTGTATGTAGGCAGGTAAATGAGTAAATGTGTGTGTATGCATATGTGAGTATGTGTATGTGTGTCTATGTGCGAGTGTGTGTGCCCATGTATGTGAGTGTGTGAATGTTTGTGTGAGAATGTGTGTGTATACAGTATATATGCCTGCCTGTATATGTGTGTGTATGTATGCAAGTGCATGCGTGTGAGCATGTGAATGTGTATGTGTGTGTACATCTGTGCGTGAGGGTGTGAATGTTTGTGAACCTGCGTGTTTTTCTCAATGGAGAGGCTTGCCTCTGGGTTTATCTGAGGGAAGCAGATGTGGGCTGATAAGAGTGTGCATGCCCTTTGCGACGGAATGGGGGACCGGACACGTGCACTTACTCACGCTCCCGACCGCTGCCCTGTTCCACCCAAACACTCTGACTAACAATGAATCAGCTCGAGGAAATGCCATCACACGCTGCGTACCTCTGTCATGGAGGAAATGGAAAACAGTATCACTTCACAAACAACAAAGGCATTAATCAGTGAGATTTATTTAAATATGTCAGCACCACTCTTTGGGATGGGAGACTTTTGTTTTCACAATTATATAATACCAGCAAGGGTATTGTGTAATCACATAAAATAGGAGATCATTAGCGTGATTTATTAAGTAAATATGGCCTGATGTGATTGTATCTGATACAAATACACATTCGTGTTTCTAATAGGAGGTATTAGAAAATCCAAACAATACCCTACATGAAGTAACATAAGCAAAAGACAGCTTAAGACTGTTTAAAAGAATCAGCTAAAATCAAATTCCCATGTTCCAATATAAATAGAGTAATTATTGGACTGTCGGCATTACACATCCATTGAAAATTAAATGAGTGAATGCATCGGGGCCTGTTGTTGTATTTACTATGGTGGAATATGTATTCTTTTAAAAAACATTCTTCCCTTTTCCCCTTCCTATTTCACTCCCTCCAGGCCACTCAAAGTACTTTAGGGGAACGTGTGACTGTTTTACACCCTACAGGCCAAAAACAGTACTACAGGAGAGCCAGTGACATTTCTGCACTCCACTGGCCACACAGTACCACAGGAGAGCTGGTGACAGTTTTCTACAGTACAGTCGACACATAGTTCTACACATTATTTTAAATAAATAAAATTCATTGTACGCATGACATATTGAATATGTCACCTAGAAACACCACTCAGCAATGGATCCCTTTGCGCCGTACCGTTTTGCTATCGACCCTATTATTACATTTGACCATCCATGTCGATGAAGCATTAAAGCTAAAATGTGAAGGCTGTAGGCAGTAATGGGGGAGTGAGGGTTCGCTGAACCAAAACTTGGAGGCGTTACCATTTTGTATCAGTGACTCAATGATATGGACCAATGCCGACACTGGCTACATATTTTTATTGTTTCAGGCATGTCGATGATTGACAGCTGAGTCAGTCATTGACTTGTTTGAGCTCTATCCAGCCATCACTGAAGGGTCCAACAGTCACACAAAATAAACGTTGGGTTCCTGGACAGAAAGAGTCATTCTGAGATTCAGTCTGATGCATTGGTTTAAGTATTTATGAATGATTTTGGGGATCAGCGCTAGCGAGGCCCTCCGCTGCGTCTCATTGGTTCACCCATGAGCGATGAGCTGATTGCGCTGAATTTGCCATTGGTCCACCGAATGTTTGACAGACATTTAAAGCACTGCTGCGGTTCAAATGTCTCCTCAGTCGCACAGCAGCCCCGAAGCAGAGCGCCCTCAGCGAAATATCAGCTGTCACAGACCAGAGCCCAGAGCTCGGAAACTGCATAATTGAGTTTCATCCTGCCCTTTGCTGCAGGTAGCTCAGCTCTTCAGCTCATAGTTCAGGCCAATCCATAATGCAGTTCATTGAGCATTGTGGGATCTTTTATGTACTAAATAATATATTCATTACATAACAGGTGGGGGGTTGATTTGGAATGTGTTGTGAGCTTGTGTCTGTGTGCATATCTCTGTGGTGCGTGTAGTGTGGGTGTGTTGAGGTGTGCATGGTGTGTCTATGTGTGTGTGCAGTATTTGTATGTGTGTGTGTGTGTAGTGCTTGTGTGCAGATGGTGTGTGTCTATATATGTGTGTGTGTGTTTAGGTGTGCACATTTTCGTGTGTGTGTGAGGGAAAGAGAAATAATGAGGATGCCACTACATGTACCAGGATTCCGGAATTCTGGCAGCGTTGATGGATTCCAGGACTCCTGATTTCATAAGAGTTGAATTGAATGGTGGATTTTCTTTAAGGGGTTTTCACACTTTTCCTTCTGTATTTTCACCCATTTTGGAATGCCCAGCCGCGCCTGTGCTTGCGCTCATTACTGCAGCTCTCCTCTGTCAGTTTGAAAAAGAGCAGAGGAGCGCATGCTGTTTCCTAAAACACACAGCATGCAGCATGGGTGCACTCACCCCTGTGTAAGGCTCCTGGTTTCAGTGGCAGACAAGCTGCAAGTAACAGGGGCAAAACCTGCTTTTCCAAACCTGCGTCATCCCCATAAAAAAAAAAAAAAAAAAAAAACCTCAATTTGCATATAAACCAAACCAATGTCATCCCCAGAAAAATCTCAGTTTGCATACAAACTGTGATTCACTGCTACTGTGCAATCAGAGTCAATGACAGGACTCTTTTTTTTTTTTTTTTGCTTGTAAAATCTGTACATCTCAGTCATGTTCCTGATTGCTATGGTTCATTGCTCAGTGCAATATACTTTATGACAGAGGTGGAGTGAACTCTGCTCCCCGAGGGCCAGTGTGTAACAGGTTTATGGCTCCTCCAATTATTCCAGCTCAATTAGCTAATTAGCAACGCACACCAACACAAGTTCACTCATAGATCAGGCTGCAGTAAGCTATTTGATGTGGGGAGCAATTTTCAGATGTCGTTCACAAGTGTCACCTGAAATCTTACACAAAAGATTGAGACAGTGAAACGCAGTTTCAAGGAAAAGTTTGTGAACCCTTCAGAATTGCCAGGATCTCTTCATCGATTACTCATAGAATGTGGTCTGGTCTCAATCGCTATTACAGACAAACACAAACTAACTGGACTAAAAACACACAAGCAGCCGTACTTTTCATGTCTTCATTAAACACATTCATTATTCAGTGCAGAAATCCTGATAATGCAAAAGGTTATACAGACCCTCTCGTGCACCGGTAATAAAGAACGAATTTGACATGAAGTCTAGAGGCAGATTAGGAACCTCCTGGCCCACGCTTTATTCATTTGCATGAGTCCTGAAGAAGTGGTAACCATCAGGCTTTCTATGGGTGACCGCACCATTACAGGCAGGTTTGGTTTGCCTGAGTATAATGGGATGAACTGCCTTGGCAGGAAGTGGGCACAGAATAAAATACATTAGGAGATAATGAGATGTGGATGAAATTCACAAAATCAGGGGTACTGTGTATCTGTCTTCTTCTGTGTGTGTGTGTGTATGAATGCAAGTGTGTGTGTTTGTGTGTATGTGTGTGTGCATAGAAGTCTACAAATTTGTGTATGTATGCATGTGTGTGTCTGTGTGTGTATGTACATGCAGGTCTGTGTGTATATGTAAGTATGTAAATGTCTATGTCTACATATTTGTGTATGTACGCGTGTGTGTTTGGGTGAAAGCGCTCTCAAGTGTGTATATGTGTGTGTGTGCCAGTGGGTGTGTATGTGTGTGATAGATCTAGGGTCTAAGACAGTAGCTTGTACAATAGCCATGAAGGGACATTCCCGGACTGTGACTCATTCAGCCCGTGCCATTGAAATAAGCCAATCCCAGCTGCTTACACTGCACTTCCGCCGAACCGGCTTGTTCCCAATCTCCATCCTGCACATCCGTCCGGTCAGGATGAAGCTGGCCTGAGATCCCAGACAGCGGGACCAGGAGAGTTCTCAAAACGCTCTCGTCTTACCGTCTGGGAACGAGACTCAGTGGAGCGGCGGTGTCTATGCCAGGGACGTGGTAGCTTTAGCAATTAGATTCTCAGAGGGCTGTTTGCCAGAATGTGACATGTTTGGCACGGACCTCGTCTCTCTACTCAACCGTTTCCCTGTGCCTCGTGGATTATGACAGAATCTCCGCCTCCTCCTTGGCCCGGCCTTCACTCGGTTCATGTGATTGGTCAGAAAATAATGGTCACATCCCAGAAGTGGGAGGGCACATCGGCCTGAGCTGCGCCGCTCTCACCCAGGCTCATAGTAGAGAGGTGTAAGGCTGGCATAAGAGGTTTGAGGAAATCACTCAGACCTTTCTCGCAATGCCCCCGGTGCAGGCAGACTTAAAGCTGAAGCACAAAGACAGTCCCTGTTCGGCAAAGATCTCAGTGCACTGAGAAGCAGCGTGTTCATTTTACATATTGATTATTCCATTTGTGCACCATAATAATCATATACAAATCATATTTCTAGGCTCTACCCCAACCAGACGTCTTTCTGTATGTCCTTGAACTTATTTCTCCATCAGTAAATACTCATGAATAGACAGAGAGTAATGATGTAGGAGCTCATGGAAAAGCAATATAATAATTTAATCAGTACCTTCATGAAGCCTTTAGGATATCTGTGTCACATCTGTAAAATATGCAAGAACATACACGGCATGTGGGAAATAGTTTTCAGGAGGAAGACAGAAATTTTTCTTTTACGGTCAAGATATTCGCACCTTCACTGAACTGTGGAGTTTTGGGCTTTGATAATTGAAGCTGCCGCACTTTCAAACTGCATTGTGGGACATGTGTCTGAAGGATGACAGGATGAGCCGAACGGGCCCTTAAAAGATTTATTTTTACATACTTTATCAAGGGCATGGAAACATCGGGAGGTCGCAGTTCAGCCTGGCGGACCGCTGGTCTCAAAAGTGACGCTACAACAACTGGGACCACAACTATTTCTCATGAAAAAGAAAAACTCACTCTTTCTGTAGGATGTGAATTCTAGGGTCGCGGAACACCTACTTCCTTCATTTCCTCCGCCACGCTGAAAGGGTCACAATTAAAGGGCTCTCCTTTTTTTAACGGGCTCAAAAGTGTAAGATGAAAGAGGTGTTTCCCATGCGAAGGAGGGAGGAACGCATTCCTCCCCTCAAACACAAAGAATGATCGCAACACAGGCCAGAGCGCGCAGTCGGGAGGGGGTGAATACACCACGGTCCCAAAGAGAATGTAACTTTCCCACAGTGCCGAGGACGCAGCAAATCTCATGTTCTGGTGTATGGCATCACACAACAATTAGACAAAACTATCATTTTATTTGACCTTCTTTATCCATCGTTTTTACCAGCAAGATTACGATTGATTACGTTTGAGCCTGGCACATACCAAGATCATGACAGTCGACAATCAAAATCTGCATGGATAAAACCAAGCCACTGGAAAAGGAAAGCTCAGTTAATTCAAACTAAAGCTGGGATTACGCACCATACCTTAGGCACTGTATCATCAATTACGTTTTTAAAAGAAATTGAAAAAAACTGGAATTAGTAGTTGCGTTAATATACTAAAAATGATCAGCATTTTATGCGCTGACTGTAATGCTGGTAATTTGCTGAGGGACAGTACAAAATAACCAAGAGCAGATGAGAAATGTTATTGATTTTTTACTCACAAAATGTTTGGTAGGAAATTTTTGGTAGGTGATTTTTTCACCTCCTACATGAAAGTTGTTGTGATATACTGAACAGAAGGCTGATTTTCATTTGATGAAGTGGAGTTCCCCACTCATAATCTGGCACAGATAGCCTGCAGATATCTCTGAAAAAAAAAAAAAAACATGTGCACACTTTTTGGCACGCAACTTCACTGCATAATTAGATTTTATCGCTAGCTGACGTTAACAATGTGCATAACAGTTCGAGGCCAATTTCACTCAGAGAACAGAACCTGCTTGTTTTGTTTGGATGTAACATTTATAAAAATTGTAATCGTGGATCAGGATCTTCACTGAAAAATAAAACACGTAAATAATACAAATGAGAATGCAAAATTTCAGGCTGTAGCCTCTGTTGCAGAGTCGGGTCTCACAGAGATTATGAGGCGATGCAAAATCAAAAACAACTGCTCTACAGAACCCCGTTTCCCCATTTCCACCCCCCGCACTCCACCCCCCCTCCCCCCCACTGGAAATTCAATAAGCTATTCACATTCTTCCTGTGAGAACTACTCGTTGGACACAGCCCAGAGTTGCATACTGTAACTTGTTGGCTGTCATTCCAGGACAACATTCACTGTCCTGTTCAAGATGGAATTTTTCCTCAGCTTTCAGTGCACTTTGTATGAGAGAATTGAGTGGGATAAAAGAGAGTGTGCTTGGCACACACACACACACACACACACACACACACACACACACACACACACACACACACACACACACACACACACACACACACTTATCTATCCTGATGTGATATTGCAAGTTTTCAGTACGATTTTTTAACACTATATTCTGGCATTACAACATAATAAGCATTGTCATGTAAAAATCACTGCAGCATAACAGCAAAATATATCACATGTTTTATTATGACATTACAATAGAATTACATGTTCAGGCATATCTTGTCCTGAGTATTTGTCACAACAGTATACAACTGACTATGCAAGCTGTCTGTTTACCTCTAAATGTAAATATATAATATTGTGCATGAATTTGTAGCTTCAGACTGAGGAGCTGCTAACACATAGGGAACAGGAATGCAGTGAAATTTATAGCCATAATGATAGCTTCCCGCGAGGCAGAGACGTAAGGGTGGATCGTGTGAAAATATACTTCCCCTTAAAATTAAGGTTTTGAGCCAACATCAACAGCAAAACATGCAGGATAATATATGATAACAACATAAATACATGTTTATGCAAACTCATCTCACATGCCATTGTTCAGCTCCCTCTCGTTGGTGGAGTCACCTCAAAAGAAGAGGTCTGTTTGTCTGTGTCGGTCACACACATATTTATATCCTGCACATTTTTGCGTATTGTTTAAATCCCCTGCCCCCACCTTGTACCCTTTGTGCTGATATGGCTGCGAAGTAGCAGAAAACGAGAGCCGGAACACTGAGTTCAGCAGCGCTGTTTATATCCTGCTGTAGTGGGAGTGCAGCCCCGCTGAACTGAGCTGCAGCACATGCTTGCAGACAGTGTGTCTCTCACAGTGTGTCTCTCAGAGCATTAGGGTGGATCCCCAGAGGATCCCTGCAGCACATGCTTACAGTGTGTCTCTCAGAGCATTAGGGTGGATCCCCAGAGGATCCCTGCTCTGTTTTTCACATGCCCAAGACCATGTACGGCGTGTAGATGTGAAAATGCTCTCCTCAACACAAAACATACACAATTACATGAAGAGAAATAACTGTAACGGGTTTTAAATACACCTGACAGACCTAAATCATCTTTAACTTACAAACACTTAAAAAAAATAAAGATAATAATAATTCACTAACTCACTTAATTACAATATTATTCAATTACAATTATTCAATCAACTTCTTTGTACTGCACTTACAAATGAATTGAATGGCTAGATTTTTCTTTGAAAGGGCCATCTATAGATTTAATTTAGTGAGTTGTGAACAGAGTTGACTGCTTAGGCCATAATGATGAAGTTCACCTTCTGACACACATTTCGAAGGTTCACAGTTGGCCTGATTTTAGATAAGCTACCTGTGGCCAACAAGACACAACCTGTTATAAAATGATCAGGTCTGGGATCTGTTACAACATATGCATTAAACGAGAGGAGGAATCACCGTTTTACACGTGAAAATGAGCCGGTTAGATTTTTGTGGTGAGGAGGAAACAGAGAGAGGAGCCCATAGCAGACTATAAAGAGGCGGCGACATATTTGTCTTCATTGGTATTTGTGTGCTTCAGACAATGATGCTATCATTCTTGCAGAGTACAGGTGACATAGTCACATTAAGAAGTCCTGGAACAATGGCGGCCCACTTCTGTTAGTTCTGAGGATGGGTTCACCACACATTAATCACTGGTTTCAGTGGAACATCATGGGCCTCCGGCTGTGGCTGAAACCTCCAGCCACCCACAAACATGTGCTTTTACTCCATGTGTAGTGTCATGTACTGCAGTTTCGACATTGATGTCACAAACTGCAGGGGTTCTCTACTGAATATAATAACCGCTGCAAAATAAACTAACTAATTCCCATGCCTTAAGTCGCAGAATTCACTTTCCCATATGTGATAAAATACACACAAGAATTCAGCAAGCAACAGGGACAAATGATTAATTTATACTGGTTGAGAAACAGCACCGTCCATACTGTCTCCGGGTCACATATTTTTTTGATTACGGAGATGTTTTCAAACAGATGTTTTGAATTCATGTCGCTGCGACATTTCCATCTGAGGGAGAGAAAGAACAGTTTGCTCTGTTCAACGTGATCATAAAGTTAAAAAATAACTGAAAATCACAGTCTTTCCTCACTCTGTGCCCGACGAACATGTAATTCAACAGCTTGGAAATGTGCTTAGCTTAGTGGTTACAGACAGGGATCATGGGGGGGACGGGCTGTTTATTGTGTGAAAGCATCTTTCATGTCTGTCCTTGTTTCTAGCATATTGACTGCAGAGAAATATCATTCACACACACACACACACACACACACACACACACACACACACACACACACACACACACACACACACACACACACACACACACACACACCTATCCGCTCCCTCTCCTCCTCTGCATCTGGCTCCAAACCCCTCAGCTCAAGGCCTCTGTGAAGTGCTTCAAGTAGAAATTAGAAGAGGACTCGACAGAATTTAAAATCCAAGCACTTTACAAAACCCCAAAAACAAAACAATGGCTGACGTGATGTCTACAACATCGTTGCCATGGCTGAGGACAACACCCTGTCTTAAACATTCTCTGCGTTTGTTCTGAGGCGGTCGGACCGCTGTCTCCGTCACAAAACCGTGTAGGTGATACTCATGATGGGCCTCCTCCAGGGATATCCCTGGCGTGTGCACTGGACCACGAGCAGACGAGCGCGTGCATGGAGACGCAACGTTAAAACTCCTCTCTCGTCCCCCGCGGCGGAAGATCGAAAAGGCTTTAATGATGAATAAAATATGGGGTTCTGGAGTTACATAAGGCCCTGAAATCACATCAGCGGTAATTTAAGAGCTGCAGTCCGCCACTGCGTTGCATTCTGTCACGTTATTCGTTTCACCCTCAGACGGCCCCTTCTTATCCTTATCCAGGTTGTTTACATTTTGTTTCACACGTCAGACATTCCTTCAGCTGTGTGTGTGTGGAACAAGTGAACAGTTTCACAGTAACTTCCTCGGAATGGGGCGGGGGGTGGGGGGGTTATTTAGTCTTTAAACGCTCTACCTCTTTCCTGGAGAATTCAGTGAGTGGCAAGGGAGAGTACTGTGGAGTAGGGCATTTTAACAGCTATTTTCATTATTGATTATCGATTATTCTTCAGATTATTTTCTCGATTAATCATGTGGTGTATAAAACATCAGTGAAAATTGCCCATTACAAGGTCATTAAACGTCTTGTTTTGTCTAACCAACAGTCCAAAACCCAAAAATATTCAATTTGCTATAATGTAAGACCAAGAAAAGCAGCAAATTCTCACATCTGAGAACACAGAACCATTTTTGCTTCACAAATGACTTAAACGATTAATCGATTATCAAAATAGTTGGCAATTAATTTTCCCAAATGGGGCACTGTCACTGTACACTTGAGCATGGCTCCTCACCTGCAGCAAACCTGCAGTAAAATACCCAGCTGGATAAATAGACAGCTTGTAGGAATGCAAGCTGTGTAAGCAGCACAGAGCCATGCTTGGTGCTCCTTTAAGCCCAGCATCAGTGGCCTCCACCTGGGCCTCGAGGCGTGCTCTGCCCCCTGGCCCTTGGCCCCTCTGTCAGCCCTCCTCCTGGACCTGCGCTGCTCCCACCTGGAGCCTGCAGGAGTGGGGTGTGAATTACAGGGGAGCCTGGAGTAGCATGACCCCCAGACATCCCCCCTCCCATAAAGCCATTAAATATGAAACTTTGGTGGGGGAGGGGGATTTCCATGAAATATTGACAAATTGATTGTTCTACTCTAGCTTAAAAGTGAACGTACAAACACACGCACACACACACACACACACACACACACACACACACACACACACTAACATATATA
This sequence comes from Albula goreensis, assembly GCA_022829145.1. Classification (NCBI taxonomy): domain Eukaryota; kingdom Metazoa; phylum Chordata; class Actinopteri; order Albuliformes; family Albulidae; genus Albula; species Albula goreensis. The sequence continues at coordinate 5,390,562 of CM040743.1, read as the reverse complement.
CATCTGATACATCCCTCCAGTGTTTCCCTCCTTGCTCCTTCCTATAGTAATCACCGATCCAGCACACACTAAACCATGCTGTGTACCTGGCCTTCAGTGTAATGACCACCCACCCACCACCCCCACACACCCCCTCCTCTCCCAACAGGCAGGCAGCAGAAACCCATATCTGCCTGAAAAACCTGATACTTCCAGAAGGAGCCCCAGACCTGTGCTGCCTCCACCTTGACCTGGTCCTCCCTGCAGGTTGGCTCCTGCCTGCCCCGTGCGCCTGCAGGGCCCCACAGTCATTTTCCCTCACCTTTTGACCTCCTGGATACGCGCCCCACCAGCGCGCTGCAAGGTGATGGAGAGGCCGACTCTATCGGATGTGAGGCTAATAACCAGGACCTACGTACCGTTTCTGCTCGCTGTCAAAATGCGTTGGATAAAGTTTTGTATCTCTGTGTGAATGAGTAGCCTTCACTGTAGAAATGGCTGTGGATCTTTGCTTGTTAAATGTGTGCCAGGTGCATTTTGTTTTGCCAATTTGAGAACATGATCAGTTGCCAGCCTTGTGTCTTACCTGAAATTGATTAACTGAACATAATGTTAACAGGTGAGTGATTGTGGGCCTACTTAATGACAGGTGTGCTGTCTCAGGGGAAGGGTTTTTTTTTTTTTTTGGGCAACCATTTGTAAAATGGCATGAAAATGTTTGTAGCCTTTCTAAAGAGGATGATTTTAAATGATTGTGAAATGGAATTGTAACCGGTTACATGAATTTAAGTATGTAGGTATGTAGGTATTGTCAAGCTTAACATCAAATAAACCCTTTTTTATATATTGGATCTGATGATTTAAGAAAAACCCTATGCTATTGTCCAAGGAAATGGCCAGCTTTGTGACAGTCTGCCAGCTGCAGAGATTTGAATGCAATTATACAAGTGGACAGGAGGAAAGGTGGCCTTGCCACTGAGAAACAAACGGATGTTCATGCAGTAACGGTCACAAAAATTATTGCCTGGGATTCAATCAAAACTTGGTAACTTGTCCTCACATCTGAATGAAAGTGTCATGCTTATTCTCCACAGGAACAGTTTAGTGAGTTAATTTTCATGAATGGTGGAGCTGCTAAAGTGTGCTGGTGAGGACAAACATGAATACTTGCATTTAACTGGGAGCCAAAGGTAAGGACAAATGTTGAATGGATCCTGGCTGAATTATCTCCCAATCAGTGAAAACGTAGTTCTGCTCATTCTAATGCACCCCTCAAAACCCAGACCAGGACAAAAGAATGATTAAACTAGCAAACCAAGGGTTAAAAGTCACCCTTTGACCACCGAGTAAAAAAAAAAAAACAGTATTTTTTAACTACACACAATAAATCAACACACGATGATGTTGATGACTATTCATTGTGTATCTGACAAATAATAGCTACCTATATTTTAACAATGTGTCCATTGTCCTATAAATAGCAGGTGGAAACTGTTGTGTTCTGCCAAGTGTTGTTTTAAAACAAAAGAGTCTGACTCTGGTGAAGGATGAGTCGACCGGCCCAGCGTTTGAGTGACTCACCGCACCTCCGCCCTCCCGTGTTTTCTGGAAACATTTTCTTTTCTTTTACTTTTACCTGTTTCTACTCATCTAGATTTATATGCGTATGCGTTGCTTAACGTCCATGATATGGTCTGTGAAATAGGACGATATGTGATTTGGACGTTGTGCGAACACCATATTACCAAAGCTGTATGGGATACTGTAGTGTGCATGCATTGACTAAACAGCCAAAATACTGTACACATACAGTACTGTATTTCAGCAAAAGTATCTGGCAAGGTAATATACGGGTTAAATAGATTATGTCCACTACATCCTGCTCTCTGATCAGGATTTCTGAACTCTATTATAAACTTATGGGACTATGGACGTGTATGCGGTTGGATGTTGCCCGAACAGATATTATGCTGTGTATATCTGTATTATGTTCTTCATGGCTTATCTGTATAACTAAAAAATACGATATGATGGGTTTTCGAGGTACGTTATTGAACGCACGTACCTAAATGGCTTTCTCGTTGTTACCAACGTGGAGTGGGAAGTTTGGGCATCATAATGGTTAGTGATACTGCGAATAAGAATGCAGATGAGATAAACCTGAAACCTAAAGCATGCTTCTATGCAGTTATTTTTGCTTTTGTTTTTGTCATAGCATTGGGAGATTCAGAGTCGAAGCAGCTGTTTGAGACTGTCTGTATATTATTGTAGGTATTGTCTGTCTTCCATGGTGACTCATAGCTATATTTCCCATAACTTTGTTTGAAAACTGATTTTGAGCTGTAGTTTAGAAGAAATTTGACTTATGAATTTGCATAAAACAAACTGTAGCCATCTGTGACCTTGTGCTTCTCCAGTTGTATGGTTGTGCATTGGTTTTGGCAAAAACTAAAGAAAACAAATAGTACTGTCATGTTCGTGCCAAACAACATGGCCAATTGCAAAATCCATATAGTGTCATAGTGTCGGATTGTGACATACACAGGGTTGAGTGAGATTATTAGTGTTCTGCAGTCAAAAATAACTCAGTTCTGGAATTTTGAGTGAACTCTGTTGAGACGGTGAGCAGTCAGGAAAGCATTCTCTGTTATGTTTTTCAGCAGGGCACATGGTGTGAAAGTAGCATGCTGCAGCCCTCCCCTCACATTCCTCCTAACCTGTGAGTACGTGTTTTGTGTTTCCCCATGCCAGTGGAGCCCGAAAGCATGACTGAAATGTGTGTTTCAAAACTCTACCGTATCATTACAGCCTTCAGGACATCCACTGTGAAATGTAACCTGAAACTTAACATCGCCCAATGAATGAAATGCATGAGACGCATAGGCCAATCAGAGGGCAGCTGTGGAGCGTTAGCGTGCACTGTGTTCCATTCTAACTAATTGATGACCTATGACCCTGTTTGACCCTGTTTGACTGTCTGTTTCTTTGTGTTCTATTTCTTGTGAACTACAGCACTGAACAAATGCTGTAGTTCGCAAGTTGTTGTTCTTTGAAAATATTTCACTGACCACCACAAAATAAAGTGTTTATAGATGAGGCTTGCCTCATATGCACTCTCAGCTTCAAAAGAGGAAATTGGCCGCTAGTGACAGTGGTGTTGGAAGTATTGAGCATACATTCTCTTAAAAAAAAGAAAATATCCTCGTACATCCAAGTTGGCAAATTTGTTCGGTTTAACTGAATTGGATTACTTTAAGTAAAATACAGACTGAATATCTTCATCCCCTTAATCCACATCGAACTTCTCCATTTGTATTAGTCCATCGCCCCCCAAAAAATGAATAAAAAAAGCAAATTAGATTTGTTATGCATTATAAAACAGCTTAACATTCTGTTTTCGCCAAGGAGTGGGGTTTCTGCCCAGAACAGGGTGGATAGGTACGACTCAAATCTGTTTCCATCTTCCTGTCTAACCCAATGATGTCTGGGTCTGACTGTAATTTAGATTAATGCATTAATGCAAAACAGTTGTATTCCAGTTTTTTTTCCTTGAGATTTGGTTTCAGAATGATGCTTTTAGAAGCAGTGCAGAAGGTTAATTGGTTTAGCATCAGTTGGGAGCCGACAGAAATAATATTTTTTGTTACGCTTGTGGGACAGTGAGTTCTGAGGCATGACTCTGGTTCTGTCTCTTCATTGGCTGATAACCAGATTCTGACTTTGATTCACTTGTGGAATCAGATCTTATAAATAGGCGTGATTAGCTTGAATAGAGGATCATTGTTAAAGAAAGTAATGGGAGTGGGGAGTGGAGAGGGCGCGCCATCCGCCAAATTCATATAATTTTCCCCTGAGATTCAGTCAAAAACACTAAGTTATTCTGATGGTAAGTGCTTTCAAAGTAATAACAGAAAAAAATAATTAATATTTAATACTGTATAGATAGCATTTTAACAGCTTGGCAGTTCTAAACCAGAAAATTCAGAATGCTGTTCTCAGAAGTTAAAAACAGCTTGGGGATTCAATTAGCCTCCATCTATTTGATTAAAATGTTACTGTCACTGACGCCTTGTGTTTGGGTGGTCAGGAACGCTTGAATTTGTTTTGAAGAATTAGATGCAATCTGTGAAGAATTATATAGAAAACAGCATGAAAAGAAATGGGCAAGTATAGAGTGATGACAAAAGGTAACAAGATGGTAACATGCAGGTCACACGCAGGGTTAATTGGTAAGGTATACAGATACAATATGGAAAAACCTGCAGATCGATCCACTGGTACACCTTCATCTACACCAGCTGTTTTTGTTTTGTTCCACCATATTTCTGATCCCTCTTACCCATTCACAGCAACGATTATGATCTGTGCTCTAGCTTCATTTCGCCCTTTAAAATACCTCCAGATTTCCTTGAGCTGAGCTTGGAAAGGTGTTTTTTATTTACAGTGTCCCCTGATCCTGAAGCACACTACAGGAGCAGATGGAGGTGCATGTACTTTTGACCTCCTTTGCTCAGTTTAAAGGCATGATCCATTCCCTTATGACCGAGAACTGCTCCTTATACTGCTCCAGTGTTCTGTGATGTCTAAGAACAAACTCTACATTGTCACGACGCTTACTTTACCGTACGCCAAAACGTGCGTGTGATGGAATTTATCTGCAGTTGTCATTTTGGTTAGGACTTCTTTGAAAAAGATATTTTTGATACCTCAACAGGAATTTAATGAATTAATAATACATTTAAAACAGTAATGATTTTATAAAAATACGTCCATTGAAATTCATGTGACAAAAACATACATTGAATACCACTACATGGCAAACATTTGTCCAATATTGTTAACTAGAGGCACTGCAAGGTTTCTACAACCAGGGACCAGTAAACCTTTGTGTAATGGATGACCTATACCTGTCCCAGGTTTATACCATTATGCTGTAGATGTTTTCAGGTTACTCTACATTTAATTGCTATTTACTAGGATATACCTAAAATGATGCGTGATATGTCATTGTAAATGTGTGACAGGAAGAAGGAGAGGTAAAAAGTTGCTCGGGTAGTCTGTACGTTTCTGAAGCTATAGACAGTAGCTGTACTTTTATTGCAACACTGTATGGCTGCTGCCGTTACCCACAGTTTCCCAATGTAATTAGTCTGCATTTGAAACATGTCAAGGCTGTTGTTATCTGTCAGGATTAGGTACGGTTGTGGTCGAGGGAGCTGCCGCTGTGCTCGTTTTTTTCCTGGTGGTTGTGGCGTCCTCATAGAGAAGTAAAGCCTTTGTACTCCTCCAGCTCTAGAGCTGCATGCCTCGGTTTTCACCAAGTTACAGGGCTACATCCAGCTTGGGTTGCTTTATGCTGTATGAATTTGCCAAGGAAACTATGTACTGAGCTTCACTCCGACACTTTAGAATAGTTTTTTTTTTCACTCCATTTTGCATTCGGCAGTATTCTGGAGATTGTGTGTGGCCCCGACTAACCGAAGTGGCAGTTCAGAGTGGCCTTCCTTTGGCTATTTTTGCTGATAAGCTATGCGGTTGCAAAGATGATAAAATAAAACTGCAGAGCAATGCTACTGTAACTAGACCGGTACAATGGATTGAAGTGGTGCAACATGTGAGTGCATGAACTAACTGAATTTGTTTTTAAACATTTTTAAATGTCCGAATAGAGTCTCATCCTCATTGATTGATTGAGTCATTCATTCATTAACTCATTCATTAATTCATCATTGTTTATTTCAGTCTCTTCGTGTGATTTAGGCACTAAAATGAACTCATTATATACATTAGTTAGGCCTGGTACTATTGTATGCCACATAAAATTCTATTGAGTACATATATTCAGTACATTTTTAAGGTACTTTGTTTGTTAAGTTTCTTGCATTATGTGGTAATTCCAAAATAAATGAAACCATCCACATTCTTTATCTGTGTAATGATGGAGGACTCTGCATAATGATTGGACCAAAGTCCTGAGTTATGGCATGCCCCCACAGTAACCCATCGTCTGTCAACACCTTCACCAGCCACAGCCAGCGTTGCTATCATCAGCAGTTAGCGGTGTTAGCGGTGCATCAGTCAGGCTATGAGAGCGCATTACAAATCACTGGGTAAAATAAGTTATCCAGAAAAGCAAAACCCCATTGTGTATTGGGACAGACCACTTCAGACACATATGTATGTGTTTTTCAGATGTATTTTCAGATGTAATCTTAATAAATTTGAATTTTCCAGGCAAACAATACCAAAGGGCAGAGTTAAGAGGCACGTGGCAACACAGATAAAAGTGAATCCAGTCCCTATGATGATTGTTATCTAAATTTGATTTATTAGTCAAATAATGGATTTTCTGAACCTTATACACTGTAGTGGTTTTGCAAGTAGATATGATTCCATATATTTCACACCATATGTTTCACGCATGATTGTTTTTACATGAAACATAATGCAGCAATACCAACATACAGCGGTGTTTCCTAATAATGGCACGAGCATGCGGTCAGACATTGCACTCTTAAATGCATGCACGGCCTCGGGGTGTTTGGATGAAAAGTGGAAAATCGTACTCATATCCCACAAAACCCAAAACCAGTAAATTGTGTCCATTTTTACTGCTTTAGCCCAGATCGGAATGTATATTTATCAGTGTTTCAGTGCCCAGGCATGTAGGAAACACACTTGTTAGCACATTTTTCTGGGTGATATTTCTGCCCTGAGGGTGATGGGGCTGAAGAGTCGTCCATCAATGGAAAACGTCTGGCAGTGGAGGAAAGATTTGCAGTCAGAAAACACTACCGTGACATTTACGGCAGATACAGCTGGGGTCTGTTTTAAAAAACACAAGAAGGACGTACTGTGTGCAGAGTTGCATAACTGTTTGGTTTTATGTTTCAGCAACTTCAGATATTGTCATGTGAAGCACCTACTGAGCAGCCATTACTGTGTATTACTCTTTTTATTAAATGAATGAGGGCAAAACAAAAACAGGGAAATGTCAAGGTGAGTTAGTGAATATTTGGACATTTGGCTAGCGATTAACGGTTATCTGATTGGTAAAGATTAAGCATTTGATAGTACATGATATGCAAAAAAATATATGTCCTTTCTTTCCAAGCCACAATCCAAATAAACATCAAAATTAACTTACCAAGATTTCCCATAAGAGGTCTGGGTTTTCTGTTTTGGACACAGAATAGAAAAAAAAAATGTAAGCAGGAGTTATCAGATTTCTAAATGATATAAATGGAATCTCTCATTCAGCCTCAACTGAATGCTAATGTCATTTGCCACCCTGCCTAGTACTGTAGGAAACTATGCGCCCATGCCAGTCAATGGTCATGATCTTGAGTTCAGTGGGAAACTGAATTTGCTTAATTGACGTCAAATGACATTTTCTCATCTGCTTTGTCCATGTGGTCCTGCCAGTAGTTGGTTATCTTGGGAAACTGACTTGGCCGTGCAGGGGCAGCTTCAGGGCGGCAGCAGAGGGATTTCTGCAGTTCATGTCGGAGTATGTAAATGAGAAAGCGAATGTAGGCCCTAAAGTTACAGCACTGTATTCATTTGAACATCCATTTTCACTGAGTTCTGGTTCATGGTCAAGGTTAGCATATACCTTAGTCTGTCAAGGAAAGGATATGAAAACACCTCCGAGCTGTAGATTGACTGTGAAGTTGTTTGCGAACGGAGACATACAGACTGTTTCAAATTCAAATTCAGATTCATTTATAAATAAAACAACATGAAACTTAACTTCATAGAGCTAACATGAGTCATTAAAAACAAGCATTTCTAGAAAAAAAATCATAGTCCATAATTTAATGTTAACTGTTGAGAAGTTTACACATGGCATTGCATGAAAACAAAGATTGATTGAATCAGATTGTACATTAACCTTCCTTAACCTGATGTGAATCTGGGCTGACATTGCGTCTGATGAACATCCAATGAAAATCAGGAAGGCCAGCGAAAGGCCAATGAAAATCAAGAAGGCCAGCGAAAGGCCAATGAAAATCAGGAAGGCCAGCGAAAGGCCAATGAAAATCAGGAAGGCCAATGGTAAGGCCAATGGCAATCATCGGATGACTCACTTGATCCAATCAGGGCATGGATCCCGAGTTTTTGGGTGCCCATGAGTGTGGCCTGCCACATGTACACAGTTGACCCTCTCTAGTATGCATTACTGTATCTGTACCTCAAAGTTAATTGAATTCAGCTGTTAATTTTAGGCCCACCTGCACTTACAATCAATCAGTAATCAGTAGTCAGTCAATAATCAGGCCATAATCTTTAAGCTGTTTTACAGTCCTAGCCTTGATTTTCTTTTTTCAAAATGCACTTGATGGTAGAGTTGATGTGTTACGATAATACTGTACCTATAAAAAAAAGGCTGTTTAATATATAATTTGTTGACAAATTAAAACAAAAGCCCTGGAATGGAAGTTTAAGCCAATTATGGAAGTAAAAAATACCTTTATTGTTTTGGTTATAACCCCTCAACATATGTACCATCATATATTAACTCAAATATTAGAAACTGAAACATTGTAACCAGGTATTTGGGATTACTGATAAATCACAGGTTTATCCTGACTCAGTGCTTAAGAGGGGTCATGACCAGTAGCAAGCACCGGTTCTGTTTACCGTGATTCACCCCACAGCCCTGGACCAACCGCTGACAGCGCCATTGCTGGCTGTGACCAAGCCTCTCACAGGGCGATGAGTAACTGGCCAGATCGTAGCCCAGGGAGGGGAGAGTTACATTTTTATGCCATGCTTCAGTTTATTTATTACCCTAGGACTATATCTTAGCCTCGCCGTTTAAGAGTAACTTGTTACAGGTCAGTGTGAGTGCTGCTATGCATTTTGAGAGTTGTATTATGTCGGGATTTTTAGCTTCACTGTACAATGATTGGTGTGTTAGGAACAATAAAGGAATGTCGATTGGTTGATCATTAAGTGGGGTGTTCCTTAGTGATAGGTAAATAATATGTGTAAAATGCAATTAAGCACTTCATAACTCAAGTCTAGATTTGGCCCATTATTTTTGGGCAAAAGGCATGCAATTTTCGTGAATTTCAGATATGAGTTTTTTTTTAACAGTCTCCTGTCGCTAGTCTTCCCCACGTCATTGGGTCAAACCAACGTGTCAGTCTGATGCTTGTGGGACGTCTGCAGCAGCTGCAGGGAATGCGCAGTCCTACTGCAACAGCTCTGCAGCTTTTTTAGCAGTCGACATAAGGGTTAAGCATTGATTGCTGGCCGATTGTGTCTCTGACAACATTTATGCAAGTCTGTTCCCTGATATTTAGACAGAGAATCAAAATCAAAGCAGTGTTTGGAATCATGAACATACTTCAAAACACAGATACACCCATACAGAGTGATAACTGCAGTCTGATTGATTGGTTTTAATATGTGTTTGTTTTACAATGCATTTTATGAACAAAGCCTTGTGTGCCACAATATTTTTACAGGCATAAAATAATACAAATGTTTCCCTGTTTCCTTATAACCAACACGTACTACTGAACTCCAAAACTGGAGAAGAATAAATGTAGCTAGTCATACAGTCACATCACATAAAAATATTTATATATCTATTTACCTATGGCATATAATATCATTTTTTAGCTTCTTAATATACCTCTCAATCACCACGATCAAAGACACAACATTGTAACGAAAAAGCTGTTGTAGGGCAAATATAATTTTCTGTTAAGATACCAAAGCATGAACATTTGCTCGGGAAAAGAGAGGCAGCGTCCACTGCAGATGTAATCTGTTTCAGTTTTATGGGGGTGGGTATTGAATTTAATTTATACGGGAACGGATGTCCTCAAAATGATGGAAGGACATGCCTGGAGATACATTAAGGGTGACATTTGATTAATGCTCTTTAACTAGTGAGCATCCAATTATCATTGTCATGTTAAAAGGACGTGATTTACTATTTTGATCTTAAGATAACACAATTGCAAATGAAATTCTCTCATCAGCATGATGGCGACACACTTAAGACAGGAATAATTTTCTAAAATCTGAATTGCACGCCCGGTGTTTTTTTTTGTTTAAATGCGCGTGCACACACAGAATTTAAACAGGCATGGCTGTTGAAGTGTGAGTGTCTGAAAAAAAATTATTGTCATAGAGTGCTGGAGTAAATTCAGAGAGATTGGGGGAACAGAACTCATTACACAAAGGAGCTGGATACCCCTGCAAAACAAGCAGGGGCGCAGATGACGGGGGAAGGGGGACAGGGGGGATCTGTCCCCCCCACTTTCACAGGGACACGATCTGCCCCCCCCCACTTTCACAGGGACACGATCTGCCCCCCCCCCCCCACTTTCACAGGGACACGATCTGTCCCCCCACTTTCACAGGGACACGATCCCTGGATACGATATAGTATAAGTTTAAAAGTTGAGACCTTTTGCAAACAGTTTGGTCCTCCCCACAATCTCTCCTGCGCCGCAGAAAACAAGGTACTTCACCTAAATTGCTTCAGTAAATATCCAGCTGTATAAAATGCGTAATGCAATGCAATGTGGGTAAAAATATAAAGCGTGTAAGCTCCCCTGGAGACGAACATCTGCTCAAGGCCTATCCAACATCTGCTCAAGGCCTACCATTCAGATTTTAACGGACGCCAAAACGTATGTTTCTCTGCAGTTCCCACCGCTGTCGATTTGTTTGCCGGGGCAGGTAGTGCGGGTGTGTGAATCAATCACCCCCCTTTACGTCTAATGAGCCTCACTTATACGCCGTTTCTAAATAAATGACCCCTGGAAAACATAAATCAATCCTGGACAGAGACACGGCCTTGCTCCCTTTAATCCCCGGGGCCCTCTAAAAGCCAAACAGGTTGTTGTTTCTCTAAAGTGATTTGTCGTCGCTCAGGTCGATGCTGGGCGCAGCGCTCAGCTTGCGTGCTCTCTTCCACCCGGTTCACAATGTCATGCTGTATATCTGAAAGCAGCGGTGGAGCGGCCCGAGCTGAGCACGTGTTGGGCTGGCAGGCAGCTTCCTGTGACAGAGAGATCCAATCTCCATTCAGTTCCATTTGCAGTATCTTTTCATTTAAGGGTCTATCGCTAGAAAAATAAATAAATAAAATAAAAACACTGTGTTACCTGACATCCACAAAGTCGTCTCCAGGGAGACCACCGAGGGAGGTTACCACATCTGTTTGGGCAACTTTAAAAGAGACAGTTACAATAAAAGACCTCTACGACATATGTTATTGCCCTCACAGATGCATGCTTCTAAAAAGTCTTGATGTTTATTGCTAGCAGGTTATAGGGCTAATATGGCTTTGGTTAGCGTCTCTCGTGGATGCCTGTAAAATGAGACGAAGGTTTGGAAGCTGGATGGCCTTGAGTGTAATTCATTGAGCGGTGATTCACCAATGACTAATGTTTAGCTCGAAACACTTCAAACGTATCGTCGCGTTGTTCACTCCGGGAAAATGCGCTGGATTTGCCAACCGCCGTCCGCACCTAAAAACGACTCAGCCCTGGATCTGATCAAAACCGTCTAGTTGCCCGAGAAAAGCCGTCCTAAATTAAATCCAGCGCCGTATTACAGCTAAGTAGCGGGACTTTTCCCCGTAACACGGTATGGCAGCTTCGGTTTAGTGTCTGATGAATCAGACTCAGGTTTTCCATTATTAAACTGTTAGATGATTCTGCAGTTCTCATTGAGAAAAGGGAGTTTAAGCTTGTATGCTGTTTGAAATACTAGCTCTTACATTTCATTTGCATGGCAGTCATGTTATATATTTTTCCTGCGTTTCCTTCCAAAATGTAAATCAATAGCTGTTAAGTGTCTAATGTATCGCACTGCTAAGTTATCCACTTTTATTTATATTCTAATATCACTTACATTTGGTTGACATAAAGGTTGAGTTTGGTTCCATGCACTCAATACATGTACGTCTCTTCACACATGTGAGGTCTGGTATTATGGTTCATTAATTGGCATCTTAGTATTTGACTATTAATTGGCTTAAGATTTGAGAAAAAAATCTTGTAACATGTTATTTCTTCCATGGGTCATTAAGAGCGACTGCATTCTTAATCAACGTACTTCATTAAATTGAGACTGCACAGACAATACATCCCACATACAAAAAAGAAAAAAAAAAGAAAACATACCATTGCGTTTACTCTGGTGTGCTACATGACAGTAAATCCTTTTCACTCCCCCCCCCCCGCCCCCCCTTCCGGACCGTTTCTTATTGCATAATGTAAATACTTGGTACCTTTTACGGGTTTGTTTTGATCTGATACAGCCCTTAGGTCCATATTGCACAATACGTTTGTCTTTCCTGATCGCCGATGATAGTAAAGCACATTTAACTCACAATATCCCCATGCTGTTTTCAGTGGAATGAGCTACGCTTAGAGCTGGAATAACTCCAGGGCTCATGGACCAGTCTCTCTTTAATCTCCTGCAGAAAACCGAGCCAGGAGACAATATAAACAAGAGTTCAGCAGTCCTCTCCTCTCTCCAGCTGAGAGCTTTGGCATTTCATACACTCTCTTATCCAATATTTGCTGTACCCCCCAATTTTACTGTATTTACATTTGATTTAAGTAATTTGCATTCATTTTGATTAAATAATGAATGTTTATGATGTACTACTTCTTGAAGATGTATTTCTCCAAGGACGCAAACCTACCAAGCGTTCATAATTAACACTATATTCATTAGTTGTATATTTTAACGGTACCCACTGAAAACACTGGGGAGGGTGGGCGGGATCTGACATGGTAAGCTAGGGCCATAGCATGGTTCATTTACTTGTTTAATTTGTATTCTGATGTGGTGTGACATTAAATTTAAAATTATGCTTGCATAAACATTTAAAATGTGAAGATCGATTGTTACAGAATAACCATATAGAAAGAACAAACGTTTGATCTTGAGCTACTAAAAAATAATGTTTTGCATGGCTGTAAAAAAAAGAAGCAACCAAGAAATAAGATTTGAAATTCATAATTTATTTTAAAAACACAAGAGACTCAAGTATCCATTAGTGATATGCCGTCCAATCAGCTTCTGACCTACTGACACAGACACATCTACAGGCCTGGAGCCAATTCAACATTAATTGCACCTGGGTTTCAATTAACCAATCAACCACAACACAACAGCTGGTGAAGGCAATTGCATTAAGAGTGATTGCTTGCTATTAACTGGTAAGTAAAATGAAACCACATTCTTCTTGTGAATTAAAAGACTGTTCCAATTTCTGGGAAGGGCCTCTCCTCCACAATGACTATGATTTAAATAATGACTTGGACTACATCTTGATCACTGTTATGTGTACCTGGCCAGCTGTACTATGTGTATATACATAAAGAACAGTTGAAAGTTAAAGGCCTGCACGCAGAATCATTTTAAAGGTAATACTCGGGACAATGTAAATTCCACCGTCGACTGACTTTATTGATTTACCAACTTCTTTGCAATTTGTCAAAACGGGGCTTCAAGATTCGATTGGCCGACAGACTTTCTCACTGCTGTCATAGTTCTGCTTGCAAAGACAGCGTAACAAAGATGTCTGCTATGTCTCAAGCTAACGTTGATTTATTTGTCGGCCGGGGCTGTGAACAATTGCCGTGACAGTCCCGTTAATGATAATAGAGCAGTCTGCCGGTCCTCCTCTCCTTCTCTCCTTCTCTGGTATTGTTCATTTGCATCAAATTACCTTTATCTTATCTCCATTGTGAAGCTAGCCTTCAGCTTTGGCAGGTTTGTGAATGGCTACGGAAGCATTCCACAAAAACAGTTTTCATTGATTGGGCTTTGTGGTGGCTGTTAAGACACAACTTGTTTTTCTTCCGTTTCTGAGATCTGGTAAAGTAATGTTAATACTCAAAAGTTTGTGGGATACGTGGTGGATCATGCTGTTAAGGCACTGTGCCAGAGTGCGGAAGCTTAGTATTAAATGAAGACTGCACTGATATGTTGGATATCAGGCTGTTGTCACACAGCAGCGCCCCCTCTGGTCAGTCAAGCACTCGCAAGCTGCACATGCAGTTTTTCCTCAATTTTTATAAGAGCTTATCTGGTAGACTGTGGAGTTGAAGGAAGCAGAACCTGGCATCCAAGTGTTTCAGAGAAGAAGAATCCATGCTTTTTTGATGGAAACACTTGATGGATATACTAAAGCAATATGGCTCGGCTTACATCATGTATGAATACAACTGGCCATCTTAAATTCAGAGACAATGGCGGCAAAGATCATTTAAAAATGGTTGGGGACCCAGTGTGGCTCACAGAGTGAAAGTACTAGTGTGTGGCATAGCTGTGTGTTCCCAGCCAAACCACTGCATCGATATTGACAATGACTGTAGATCCACGTTGGCAAAGCCACAATGCAAATGTAGGATTTTTTCATTAAATTACATTACAGTCATTTAGCTGACGCTTTTTATCCAAAGCGACTTACAGTTGATTAGGCTAACCCAGGGTCAACCCTGCCCTGGGAGAAATGTGGGGTTGAGGGCCTTGCTCAAGGGCCTAACAGCAATGGTGTTCTTGCTAGACTGGGGGCTTGAACCACCAACATCAGGGGACCGCAGAATCAGGAGTAGTTGTTGTGGTAGTTTTGCTTGAAGTTAATTGAATTGATTGGCCCTGTCTCTGTCGTTTTGCTCACTAGCGCCCTCTTTTGGCTTGTTGCCATGTGAATTGGCACAGTCACATGTGTGGCCATTTACTCCTGTCTGTAGGAGTCTGTAAGAGAAGGTCATACTGAGGGACCTACAGCACTGTTCAATTCGAATGGGGAAAGGGAAAAATAAAAAGTAAAAATTGCTTATATAGCTTCATAACATAACTCTCTGATCACTACATCTGATGTGTTATATTCTGTATTCAACTATGGAGAACACAAGTCATCATAATTTATACATCACACACATACTGTCTGAACCATTAACCATACATTTCCTCAATACTATGCCATAAACTATGAAACACTATGGCTTCATATTACTAAAAACTGCATGTAGCAATGCTTGAGTTTTAGTAAGACCGAGTCATAGCATTTAGTTTCTATGGTTATGTGACAGCAGTTGACAAGCTTTAAGTTAAAAACAAGGGTAGTCATCAGAAACAAAGTACTTTCAAACTCCTTCTCAATCATGGAGAAGAATCACGTATTGTTCTTATCAGGAAAATGGATGAATAGCATTGTTATGTTGGTGTCTGACATGTTGAAAGTCTCGTTAGCTTCCTCTTGACTGAGTGTTAATGCATGCATAATGACTGAATTGGGAAGTGCGGTGTTATCTTCTTATTTTCAGAACATCATACCATGCTGTAGAATGTTTTGCTCAGTTTGATCCATTTACTTTGAAATGTCAGTTTTTATTATAACCTAAACAAGGCTCAATTATAGTAAAATGACATTTCTACAAAAAGCCAGCAATGCTCAAGAACACGAAGGCATGATTTTAATTGATGGGTTGCAAAATAGCTACCATTTAATTTACCAAACTTTAAAATAGGCTTCTGGTTGGGTCCGTGTGACATTTTCTTCAAAGAGAGAGAGAGGCACGCTGTTTTCATCGGCCTGTCATATGAGCCCCAGTGAAAATGAAACTCATAAAAGCTGAAGGAATTGCTCCAGGGTATAACGGCAGTGACTTAATTGGAAACCTAACCTGCAACCACAGAGCCACAAGCCCTGCAGACGAACCCTAAAATCAACACCACTGCTACTGTCTCTGCTACTGCTACCGCTCCTACCACAACAACTACAGCTGGTTCTGCTACTGTTGCTAACACTGCTACCACCTCTATGACTGCTGCTAAAACTGCTACCACCTCTAAGACTGCTGCTAACACGACTATCACCTCTATGACTGCTGCTAAAACTGCTACCACCTCTATGACTGCTGCTATTAGTACCTCTTCTCCAATCACTTTATCCTAATCATTAAAAAATATAGCAGCACCTACTATGGCTAAAACCCTACATGTTGTTTTTTTAATTTAATGGACTTGATGTCATTTGCACTTGTTGACGACCTCATGCGCACTTACTGTAAGCAAATTTGAATAAAATAAGACCACCTGCTGAATGTCTAAATGCAATTTTTATCATACCCTTTCAACTACTATTACTACTGCTATGACTACTAATACTGCTCACCCCCCCTCCCCCACCCTCCTCCCAGCCCCCTCCTGTTCCACATTTTCCAGGTTGGCAGCGGTGTAGCTGTACTTTTGGCCGTGCTCACAGGGGAATCTGAGGTTAGAGGACATGCCGTGCTTCCCACACACAGAGGGCAGAACCCGGGGAGGCGCGGCCTCCGAGTTCAATCGGAACGGAAAACGAGTTCACGGACGCTCATCCCAGAAGCACGCTTACCCAGGAGCCTTCGCCCCATTCAGCTCAGCTCGCCCGGTGATTAATGACAAATGAGCTGCTGATGATGATGACGATGACAGGCCCTGGGCTGGGATCGAAGCGCAGGTTTGTGAGAGGCTGGGAGAGAATGCTGGATCCCATCTTCACATGCGTGTTGCCTGCCCTGGCGTGCAACAAGCGCAGTCCTAAAATACCTGAAACACACTGTGCTGCCAAATATATATTAAAAAAAAAAAAAACATAGAGCAATGATTTGCCTGGAGCCTTGGCTTGGGAGGAATAGATTTATCAAATTATTGGAGCTGTTTTAATTAATAATTGACTGATTGATTGTTTTTTTTAAAAATTGCTGTTTTGCTGATGGCAGCTTCACTTAACCACACTGTCCATGGAGGGTGGGGCTGAACCCAGATGAACATCTGCGTGTTTTACCACATAATGTGACACAAATCACAATGATACTGATTCATCCCAGCTTGTAGACTGTGGTGTGAGTTGACAGTATGCCCTGTTATCATGTTTTTAAAAATTGAAAAATTAAAAAAAAAAAAATTATATTTCATTATTTGTGTTGCACTGGAAGACAGTTTTTGCTGCATTCCATGTATGAAATGGATACTGTACATTATTATTTTTATTATTATACACAATGTCAGAAAATTTAAATGGAACCGGATTTTTAAAAAATGCTTCACGCAACCACATGGAGAAATGAAGTGCCCCCAAAGTTCTGCCCCCTCCCCCGGCTCAAACCAGCCAAAACGGGGTTGCAGGGGGGAAGATCTCTCTCAGCTGCTGTAAGCGGGGCGAAGTGAACCCCCCAGAGGACAGGCAGTCCCGTTCCCATGCATAGCCAGCCAATCAAAACAGTGGAAAAATGGCACTTTCCCATCAGCCACTCTGTAACCCCGGGAAACGGTCGGGTTGCATACCAGAGGGCAGGCCCGGCACTTTCTGTGTATGAGTGTGTGTGTGGTGGTGAGGGAAGGGGGCGGAGTCATTCTAACCCGCCGCCGGAATGTTCACAGGGATTATTTTAAGTGGCAAATTAAAGCCACACCTACGCTTACTTAAGAGCTTAGGGCACGATTTGTTTCTGAAGACGCTCTTGTTGTTACGTTTGACGCTCTCATGCAAGATTCGTGGTTTGATACCTTAACGCCATGCCGACCAAGGCTGGTAAGATTTGTGTCTTACCACAGATTACGACAGAAACACACAGATGATATCGCACACAATTTGAAGTCATGCCCATTTACTCATGTAGGCCTAACCCTAAGAGATTAAATACAACAACAACAGCCACAAAAACACAGGTTTGATCCCAAAATCAGATCACTTCTTACAATTACTGTAATTTAATCTATTAAATAATTTTATCAAGGTATGAATAAACCTTGAGAAATATAAAAATAACAGATATTGCCATATATTTAAAAATATCGTGGTGTAATACTGTCCTTTAGAATCGAGCTTGAGGACCACCGGGTCACGTTACTGTTTTAAGATACTGTTTTAAGATAAAATGCCCATCAAAACATGTTGTTGATAGAGATGACCTCACCTTCATTATTCAGCCTGTTTTGGTCACAGTTTCAGATGAGATATGAAACCAATGAGGTTATGACTATAAGATTCCATGACACCGCTCGGGAAAAGTAGGGGGTTCCCTGGTCACCTGGCAAAATTCCCTACCTGACAAAACTACCAAAATTCCCTCCCCCCGGCCACCTAGTCATCCCCCGGTATGACTCTATCTCTCTCCACCTCAAGCTGATGTGTAGCTAGCATTCTGGCACAAAATAGGCGCCTTGCACTGCACAGGTGGGTGATACACATTGGTGGAGGTTGATGTGAGTTTCCCTCCGCACTGTGAAGTACTTTTGGGAAAAAAAAGGAAAAAAAGAAGAGCTGTTAAAATGCAACTCATTCTAATTGACTCTCGGATTAACAGTTATGCTCAAATCAAACGGTTATACTTGATCTGGGTCAAGAGATGAATATTTAAAAACTATCTTGAAATGTTTTACATGCTTGAAACACAATTTCACACCAGTAAAGTGAAACAACACAGTAGGCACACACATACAGTGCTAGTTACACAGCTCATGTAGTAGTTTTGTCATATGCCTAAAAAAGGAAAAGAGCTGTGTCTTGTTTGAAAGATGTGCTGGGGGGGTTGGGGTCACTGAAGAAAAGGACTCAAGTGGCTGACTTATAAAAGCCACTCTAGCACTCTAGCAGGTATGTGTTCACCTTTGTGCTGTTGTTGCCCAGACAACGGCCCATTTGCCCTCTTTTGGCCAAGCTGCCCCTCTGAAGGATTTTGATAGCTGGCATTAGCCATTATTAGCACTAACAGAGCACTGGTGGAGCCACTGCCCCTCTGAATGTCTGTGCACGTCACTGCACACTAGGCATATTCAAGGATATTGGCATACGCTGCAAGAATACAGCCATGATTATGTGAAGACTGATTGTAGCCTTGGGGTGATGGGGTGGTGGTGGGGGGCGGGGGGCGTGTGTATCGAGACCCAGTGGAACTGTGAGAGTGCGAGACTGAGCTGAGACGGCGACACGTTCAGACAACTCAGGCGAGCTTTTTGGCCCGTCCCAGAAACACTCGCCATGCAAGTTACATGCGCTGTCATGTGTGCACAACTTAAGGAGCACAACAAATCAATCAGAGCTGAGTTAAATGCTCTGAGATTGTATAACTGTATACCGTACCCTCAAGCCCGGGCTGAGGGGAAAAAAGCATGTGTTTTTAATACAGCAGTTTGCCAGACCGTAGTAAAAAAAAAAAAAAAAAAAAAAGAGAAGAATAATACTGGCTTATGTAATAGCTGCTAGCATGAACCAGTGAAGCTACAAAGAGAGTGTCACTCATGTTAACAGGGGGAAACAGGATAGTGAAAGTACAAATTATGGCCGGCCAGGCGGTTCACACTTTGAGTTGGTGTAACATTGCCATTGGTTTGGAACCAGACAGGGGAAGGAGAAGGCCTGTTCAGCTCCCAGAGCAGAATAGACGAGGCTTGGCTCTGTTCTTGGGAAAGACGCCATAGCGATTTACGTTCACATTCATTCAGCAGATGATTGTATGCAGAACAACTTAAACATTGTCCCCTGTTCATAAAACAATTTTTACAGTATCCTGCTCAGGGGGTGCAATGGCAATGCTTCACCTGGGAATCAAACCTGCAACCTCTCCGTGAAAAGCTGAGTTTCACCACAGGCGACTGTAGTGTTAGCTCTAATCAGCTCAGTGTGTTTTGCAAATGAATGCGTTGCATCCACAATCACCCATTTTGGGGGATTCTGTGGATTTTCATTGTATTTCCTTGATTATCTCCTGGATGAGATCTCTCATGTTAGGTTTGTGATTATCCACTAGTGGTCAAAATTGTGGGAAATTCCTACTGGATAGCGAGTTTGGACAAATAGGCTATGGTTTTGCAAGTTTAAACATTCTTTTTGGTTGCTTTTTATTGATTAATTGGTTGTCCAAAAACAAATTTTATTTGTGCTACTTTAAATAAAGCATAATTTTATTTGAATAAACTCTTGTTTTGTGGTGCAAGGTCAGCAAATGTGGAAGTGGCTTGTGAATTTTTTTAACTGAAATCTCAGTGCAACAATACCAGAAGAAAACACACTAACCCCTTAGGCACTGAAATACAGCTGTAGTTTCAGAACTCATCACTCAAGGATCTCTTGACAGGTCAGTGTGATATTACAGCATTTGAGGAGTGAGTCTGTATTTGGAGATCTGGTTGTGACACATGGAATTGCACAGAGATGGTCATGTGACTTCAGAGGAAGCGCAACCGCAAGCTGTCCATTTGTTATGGTAACGGAAACAGGGCGTTTTTTTGTGTTTGGCAACACGGTTTGGCAACACCGGGGGGAATGACTCAGACCACTGCGGGCTCCCCTGGATACCGCTGCGAGCCTGACGCCCAATGTCATCGCCCGACCTTCGGCTGCCATGGCGACCCCAGGCTTTGGGCGAAGGGGCATTACAGAGGCCCTCTGCAGCAGGGATGTGAGAGGATGCTAAATAGACTCTCTTTATTTGGCGTTATTTGGCCAGTTATGACATGCTCTATGATAATTTGTTATAGCTGCTAAAACTGGAGTCAATGGAAAGTTTTCCTTAAAAAAGATTATGCATGTAAAACTTTTAGATTTAAAGTAATTTTGGTCAAGACAAATGTGTTTTCTAGTGTATCATTAAGCTGTAATGCTGGATTGATCATCCAAATCCACCGAGGTCTGGAGCACAACATGTACTTATGGAGCCAGACTTTTTCAAACAAAATATATTTACGAGAGATAATATATGTGAAAGGATAATGTGTGTGAGTACTTTAGGAAGCCTCCACTTTGGACATGTGCATAATTTCCCAACTCTTGCACTTTGTAGAAAAGTGTTCCGGACTTTGTCAATGCCATGAGAGCATTGATTCTAATGGTAATGCTTGTATGCAAGGAAATTACGTTGTCAACCCGTCAAGTAACGCTCCTCAAAATTGTCTTGTTCTGTGACCTGCTTTTTCACTTTCAACCCTTCTTCTTCTTCCTCTTTCCTTTCGTCTCTCCGCCTTTGTTACGCCCGATACCCTGTTTCTGAGCGTCACTGATGAATGACCACAGAGGAGTTTCACTCGGCTATTAATCTAAGTGCTTTTTTATTGTCTCAGTACCTTTTAAAAAATGTGACGGGAAATCATCTGAACGTATTTTCATTCTCGACGTTTTGATGAAACAGGCTGGTAATATCACAAATGGATGGACTTCAGGATGGGGATTTTTTTTTGGTTATTCTCTTCCAGCCCCCACCCTGTCTTTTCTGTCTTTCATGTTAATGAAAAGGATTTTTGTTGGTGGGGGGGGGGGTGGTTTCTGTGGGTGACACTGACTGACATGTTCCATATTCTCATTGTGACATCATAAGAGCAATATGAGCAAGACTCTCTGAGATGCTCCAGACTGGCCAGTATGCTGAGTTATCAATGGATCTGGCAGTGTCCATGGACCTTAATGGAAGCCCCTCGCTGAGATATAAACACAACACATACACACACAAATAACATTAGTGCGTGTGGGGAAAATGAAATATTTCACATTCATATTTTTTGTGATTCTGCCCTGGTCGGCATGTTAATTAAAGATGAACAAGTGGCTGAGGAATGACTCACAGTGCTGATGGCTGAATATAATTTCATGACTCGGTAAATAAGATAATTGCAAATCATAGACACTGTCAGTTTATTTAAGCAACACTCACACGGGGGGAAAATCACTTAAAAAGGTAATGTGTCAAGCACCTTTGCCTTGGAACTAATTTAACATGACCTGTATATAAAATGGTCCTAAATAAACCATTCAAATACCAATTACTACCTGTGATACCACTCAGTGCAGTGAAGGTCAAGTGATTTAACACTGGAACACAGTTTTTTCTCTTTGATTCCCTGTCTGAACAGTAGTAGGGCCTACGTTGTTCGAATGGATTTAGCTTAAATGTGGAGAAATGGTTAAATATGGGAGGCTTTTTAATGGAGTTCCAATATTTTTAAGGATACTGGGGATTTGGATTTTATGAAGAGAATATAATCATTTACCAGCAGTCTAAAGGGGAATCCAGTGCTGGCACCCAGCCAGGACACTACAAGAGTCTCTGCCTATACTAGCTGAGTTGTTCCAAGCACTGACAGCGCTCTGAATTGTGAATCACACCATTTAATAAAAATACGTTGAATAAATGTATTTTGTTTTTCAGAGAAAGAGGGTTATTTTTTTATGCCTGGATATGTTCCATCAGCATCCTCACCACTTTCACACACAGGGAGTGTCAGCTGTCCCAGAAGATCAGCAAAAATTTTAAAAAAGCTAAGAGGTCATTAATAGTTTATAGGTTGCGTCAATGAAAGATGGGGGAGACGCTCATTAAATCAGAACCCCCCCCCCCAAGCTCCAGTGCTGCTGCTGCTTTACTGCGATGCTAAGCCATGGAAATCACCGTTATCATATCCATCATTATTCAGCCAGCTGGGGGTGGGGTCTACATCTTGGACGTGTGGTTCTCACTTCAGTAACCCGTATTGACAATTATGATCAAGCGACAGCGTGACCTGTGACCTCATAGATTTGGTTGTGACACCACGGTGGTTTTCATTTTAGCCATATAAGCACTTTTGAAGTTTAGGCTCATCCGTCATCCTGATGTGTTACAGCGAAATATCACGTCATGTTGTTTGAATATTGCATTGCACGATTGACATGCCAGTGAAGATATTAACATTCTGGCCCAAAAACTGAATTTTTAGATGTGCTATTACATACATTCATGCATACAGTACAGATTTGCCCTGTGTCCGAAATCGCTTACTAATGAGTGCTTACTAAATTCGAAAAAAGCGTACTGCTCTTAAGTCAACGTAGTGCCTACTACCCAGTGCAGTACACGAGTCACTATTTTCTTCAGTCTGATAGCTGGAAGTTTTCAACTGACCTGTCATCCGTCATCAAACATCGCAGTACTACTGTACAAGGTATAGTATGCAATTTCGGATGGGGCCTTGATGTAGCTGTCCTGTTCATAAAGAAACTGACTTTTCCAACTAGTTCCATGAACTCCTAAATCACCTGTCTGTGAGGAAAGTAATTTTGGCTGCAGTGGGATTTTAAGTAAGTCGTGGATGGGAGAATGGGGTGTGTTGAGACCATAAATTGGCATAACAATAAAAAAAAAGAAATCAGTAACAATGCTATTGTGTGCTGCAGTGGAGAGCCCAGTCTTTTGATTGGTTCATATTAACCAGTGAAAATGCTGTGAGTCACTCATAGCTCACTGTGGCTTCATGCACCGTGGGATTCATGAAACCTCATTCTCACATCACTGGTATTAATTCTGTGGCACACTCAATTGTTATTTTATGCTGTGGTGATTTTGCAGGGACATCTGTATGTCACTGCTCACCAGTGACCCCTACTGGACAGGCAAGCACCCATGGCCTCCCTGCGCAAAGACTGGCATCTGTTCATCCTCAAATTGTGGACTGTGGTTTAAAAAAGCAGCCATGGCCAACATCCCCAACATGTATCAGAGTAGAATTGTTTGCCTGCCTGCGCTTTCTAAATCGACAACAGAGGTTGCAGTAATAAGCTTGGCTTGTCAATACGATTTGGCATTCAAAACTGGGAGAAAGGCATTGCAAATAAACAGCTTCATACAATGGGATGATGCAATTTTGCGTACGCATACTCTTGCACCTGATTTGGATGAGGAAAATATGAGTAGGCCTTTGAAGGTAATTTCACTCTTCAGTGAAATTCCTCTGGCCCGTTGCTATTTTGTCACAAAATTAGTGTTTTTGTACTCACTCAGCTCTTGCTGTCTGTATGGAACATTCGAAACAGATGAGTCTTTACGCAGAAGCCTGTTGCTGTGACAGCGTTGCCACGGCAACCGCTGGCCAAAAAAATAAATTTTTTTTTTTTTTGCAGACATACAATTTTTTGATTCAACAAATTACCACTGACCAGTTCCTCCAGCGAAATCAGCCAGATATCGCCACTTGGGTTCCTCCCGCCGGCCGAATTGCCACATCGTTGTTGTGTATGAGTGCAGCATCCCCTTATACATTCTGTTCAAGGACTCTCAGATTTTTCTTTACAGAATCTGAACAAGAAAGTAACAGTTTGGCCATTTGCGCCAATCAAACACAAATCTGCTTTCACTGAGTAGCTGTCACTGGATACAAAAGACGTGGCTTACATCTCTAATAGGGATTCACTGATTCCACCTTCTCTCACCTGATACCAATCCTAATCCCTCCAGGTTTTGACTGATACCAAGTACCAGTCCAATACTAGAGCTCTTTCTTCTTTTGTAACCTGTATACTTCACTGAGTAACTGTTTGGGATCAGTTCCGCACAGTGTAAGGTAATATGTGTTGACTGTAAAAAAGTGAGAGAGAGAGAGAGAGAGAGAGAGAAAAAACAAATGCATAAGAAATAATTGTTCCACAAGGTTTGTAAATTTGCTTTGCCACAATTTATGTAACAACCATGATTTCTATAACAACAGCGACCAGGAAACAGTATCGAAATGGATCAGTCACATCTTACTGATACCCGATCCATGACATAATGTTAGTATCAGTGTGGATACCGAGTATCAGATATCCATATCAGAGTATCAGGCCGGTGCGCTGCTGATGCTTAAAGTGGGTAGGTTTGGTTCTTTTAGCTCTCTTTACTTTCCCAAAACTCAAAGCGCATATGTACTTGTCTGGCTCGTGGGGCTGCACACTGTAGTAGATAGTGCTCCATTTATCTTTCTGGGGGGAGCTGCTGGTCAGGAGGACAGCCGCTGGGTCATGGCTGAACATCTGGGCAGAGGCTTGGGGGGTGGGGAGGAGGCGT
The DNA here is from genome assembly GCA_022829145.1 of Albula goreensis. Taxonomy (NCBI): domain Eukaryota; kingdom Metazoa; phylum Chordata; class Actinopteri; order Albuliformes; family Albulidae; genus Albula; species Albula goreensis. The sequence continues at coordinate 5,365,759 of CM040743.1, read as the reverse complement.
GGGGGGGGCATGGGGAGTTTCGGGCGTAGACTGGACTTGGCTCGGTTTACATTTAACTGGGAGATTTCGCGTGGGGGCGGGAACGCAGCGAAGGGAGAGCAAAGTGTCTGCTGTAAACCATAAATCACTTCCCTTTGCCTCTTACCCTCCATCTGATTCCGTTTGGATATCCATTCCATCTGCTCTGCAGTTTTCCCTAAAGTTAGAAAAAATAATAATAATAATGAAATAAATAAATAATAGAAATTCAGGGCCCTTTCACGGTCTGTAATGGTACAGTAGCAGAGCTCGTCCATTCCAGAAAGCAGTGTGGACATCAGTGATTCTGACGCTTGGATAATGGATGGTATTATTTATTATATCAGACAAATGGACAAATCTCCAAACATGCTAGACTCAGGGACTTCTGTTTTGAAAGGAATCGTCTTGGCTAGGAGTGGTGACCACTGGAGAAAAGACAAAAGACAAAAAAAAAACCTCACTCCCGTTTGAATGTAAACAGACATTGTGTGTGTGTGTGTGTGTGTGTGTTAGAGTGGACGTATGTCTGTGTATACATATAAGAGAGTGTACATGTGTGAGTGAGTGTTAGTGCATGTGTGTATGTGTGTGTGTGTGTCAGAGTTTGTGTATATATATATGTATAAATGCATGTTAGAGTCTGTCTGTGACAGTGTGTATATATGTAACTGTATTTGTCAGTGTGAGTGCATCTGTATATGTGTGGGTGAGACTGTGTATGTATGTGTGTGCATGTGTGTGAGTGTGTGTCTGTGAGATTGCATGTATGTGTGTGCTTGTGTGAGTGTGTGTGTCTTTGAGATTGCATGTATGTGTGTGTCCATGATAGTGTATGTGTATGTGTATGGATGTGTGAGTTTGTGACTGTGTGTGTGAGTGTGTGTATGGGTATGTGTATGTGTGTTTGAGTGTGTGTCTGTGAGTGTGTGTATGTGTGTGTGTGAGTGTGTGTATGTGTGTGTGAGAGTGTGTGTATGTGTCTGTGTGTGAGTGTGTGACTGTGTGTAAGGGGTGTGGACTGTGTGAATGTGTGTGTGTCTGTGTGTGTCTGTGTGTGAGTGTGTGACTGTGTGTAAGGGGTGTGGAGTGTGTGAATGTGTGTGTGTGTCTGTGTGTGAGTGTGTGACTGTGTGTAAGGGGTGTGGAGTGTGTGAATGTGTGTGTCTGTGTGTGAGTGTGTGAGTGTGTGACTGTGTGTAAGGGGTGTGGAGTGTGTGAATGTGTGTGTGTGTGTGTGTGTGTGTGTGTGACTGTGTGTAAGGGGTGTGGAGTGTGTGAATGTGTGTGTGTCTGTGTGTGTCTGTGTGTGAGTGTGTGACTGTGTGTGAGTGTGTGACTGTGTGTAAGGGGTGTGGAGTGTGGGTGGATGATGTCATCACCTCCACAGTGAGAGTGAGTAGCAGGCCCCTGGTGAGACCCATCCTCTGACACCAGAGCAGGGAGGCCCAGCGCACATCTGTGCTGAGCCCTGGGAACCGGGGTGTGTGCACCCCCACGGCCAGGAGAATTCCTCCACAAAAATACGTCATCTCTCCAGGCGGGTGGCGTGGTGTTGGGGAGGGGTGGGCGTAGATCAAATCGCTGTGGCAGATTTATTTTTTTTATATGTTTTCTTCTACTCATGCACTCTTGGCAAAGAGGAAATTATTTCTGAAAGTGAGGAAGTTGCCGCGTCCATCATTCATACGTGTTGTGTAACACAAAGGGAAATATCAAAAGGCCAGCAGTGTGCTGCAGACAATGCAAATTTTCTTTTCCCATAAATATAAAAATTACACAGTACCTTTATGTCAAAAACCGAGAAATACACTGGATTTTGTGTAAGCCGTGAAAGGAAAAAAAAAACCCAAAGCGGGCTAGAGGATATTTCATTGTTGTCAGAGGACAGTGCTTATAAGCTGGGACTGTCGCTTTGATAGATCTCAATCTATCAGTGAGTAATATCAGGTTTCCCATTATCTCTGAGCAACATCCAATATACTCCCGCGTCTCCCTGGTGACGACTGAGAGCCAGGCAACATCTGTATGTCATTACACCGCATCAGTGCAGTTTCACTGGGGCACAATTAATATCCTGGAGATCAGAGTCACATTCAAACAAAGTGACTCCAGTTTGATGAATGGCAGAAAAACGCCATTCATTAACGGCGGAGGAGACATGTCGTTAAGGCCGTGCGGAATCCGAGACGCTGGGTTTTTGGGTAATCAGCGTCGTTCTCGTAAAGACCGAACGCTACACCATCCCGGAATTGCATGTTTGTCGAAAATGTAAACTAATTTAGTTAACCGGCATGTTATCAAAAATAATTGACTAATTACTAGACAGATAAGGGTATAAAAATAAGATTTCAAAGTTTATCACAAATACAACTACAGCACCGAATGCATCTGTGAACAACAACCATATGCAACATCAAAAATATAATGCAGTATGTTATAAATGAATTGCAATATAGCCAAGCTAAAAGGATTCTGTCAAACATCGACTGAAAATAAGTCTATATAGAGGGGTATTACTAATGGGTTTATGCCACATTTAAAAACATTTTGTATGAACCCTAATTCATTCCCCATTGTTTGGAAGCTACACGGTTCCTATATGCCTTAGTTGGGTATTTTATGGGGTTTATCCAGTAATACTGCGCCACTAAAGAAGCACACACGTTAGGTACTTACATTACGTTAAATTAAGATTTAAAATGTAGCGTGTAATCTCCGAGTGTGGTATTTGTGACACTGAGGCTCTGCCCTTGCTTGTGTGAACTACTACCAAGTTTTATTCAGTTTCATCCAACACTTACGTAAGATTTATGGCCTTTTATGTAAACCTACAGATAGAGTTGCTTGCATGTTATTGGACACACACACACACGCACGCACAAATCTTTAACAGATTGTAGGAAGACTGCCCCAAGGATCACACAGGACATTTTTCATGTTCATATGATGAATGACTAATGGGGTGATTTTTTTTTTTTTTTGAGTCTACTATAGGGGTGGAGTGAAATCGGTGAAATCATTTTGCTGTATACAGCAAAAAAAAAATAATAAAAAAAAATCTTTGAAAAGTAAGCTTAAAGCCTGACAGGAGCCAGGAGAGGAGTGTTTTACTGTACACGTACATTCCTCAGCTGTCTCACCGTGAGATTTCTGCTGTGGACCCACCCATCAATGCAGGGGAATACACTCCTACTGCTCTCTCACCAAACGGTATGTAACGTTAATGCACACTGGATTCTAAAGATATCCAGTCCAGATGTTTTTCTTCACGGTTAATGACCGTGGGTAGGACAGCATTTATGAACCGCCCGCAAATACCCCCCCTCCCCCGACTCTGACCCCCTCTTTGGGGTCCTCGTGATATCCCACACAACCCAAAACCTCACTTAAGAGTCTTGTGTTTTTTTTTTTTTTTTTAACACCAAACACAATGTTTTCTCTTTATTTACTATTCGACTCAAACATCCCTGGCATTAAAAAAGCATCGTTACGTAGAGCAAGCGCTGACACGTCTGGGACAATGAAATGAAGTCTGTCACACGCTGAAAGCGTTTACGTTATGCCGTGTTTATCTTGTGGTATTTTCTGCTCGCACTGCTAAGAATGTGACTGGAGACCAGAGACAGCGCCAGGGCTGGAGCTGTCCTTAAAAATAATCTGTGTGCAGTTTAAGAGTGACACACCCACACACACACACACACACACACACACACACACACACACACACACACACACACACACACACACACACACACACACACACACACAAATAATCAGTGTGCAGTTTAAGAGTGACACACACGCACACACACACACACACACACACACAAATAATCTGTGTGCAGTTTAAGAGTGACACACACACACACACACAATAATCTGTGTGCACACACACAGTGACACACACACAGACACACACACACACAAATAACACACACACACACACACACACACACACACACACACACACACACACACACACACACACACACACACACACACACAAATAATCAGTGTGCAGTTTAAGAGTGACACACACACACACACACACAAATAATCTGTGTGCAGTTTAAGAGTGACACACCCAGACACACAAGCACACACACACACACACACACACACACACACACACACACACACACACACACACACACACACACACACACACACACACACACAAAGTTCTGTGTGCAGTCTTAAAAATGACAACCCCGTACACACATACACACACATGCATGAACACATCCACACAAACACACACTTTTACACACAAGCAATCTGCCTTCAATCTTACAAGAGACACATGCATGCACATCCACATTTACATGCACACAGCATATATCGAGACCTTTTTTAAAAACCGAAACAAATAAATAAGTCTGGTAACAGCTACAGTGTCCCCATGGCTTCCTGGGGTGTACAAAACAAGCAGTACGTCACTCGGCTCCACTCTATCCATACGTTAGTCATGGGCTGCAGTGTTTTCCTGTGCCAACCTGATTTACTCCAGAGGAAACTTCCCAGCCAGTCCAAAGTCTGTGCCAGGATGCAAATCACTCCATAGCTGAATTCATATTGCTGTACATTATGCTTCTTTCAGTTCTGACAGCATAAATATATTTTCTGTCTGTACAAACAATGTTTTATATATTTATACTAAATTCCCAAATAAATCCCACACACACACACACACACACACACACACACACACACACACACACACACACACACACACACACACACACACACACACACACAATATAAATATCAGTGTTTTCACTTCTCAGTTATATCACCCACATGCCAGTGTGTATTTATTACTTCCTTATTTTATTTCAAGAAATATTTATAAAACAGAAGCAAAGAGCAATGATGTAGTAGTTCATGAAACCATCTGGAAAAAATAGGATGCAAGACCTTATTAAATTAGCTGGGAAAGTATTCCCCTCTTTGTGTGATCACTAACTTTAGAGGTGGGATAGGTACATCACATGTCTAATTTATGCAAGAACATTTATTACAGAACCAGGGAAATCGTTTTAGGAGGAAGTCAGAAAATTTAGATTTATGACCTGATATTGATACTTTTGTTGACGTCAGTTTTGAGACTTGGATCGTTTTGCAACACCATTTTTCGTACTACAGGATGTGACATAGCTGATAAACATCGGGGTGAGTCAAATGGGCCGCGTAAACCCATACCTGATCCTTATTAACAAATACTCGTCTGATGCAATGATGACCCTACCCTTTAAACAACTGAAACGTTGGGTTGCAGTAATGACAGATTTCCGTAACTGGCACTTAAACGCCTCCAGTACAACACAGCAAAGCATCATCACTGTGTTGTTAAAAGAGTACTCGTGCACTTTAGGTACACACAGGGGCATAGCTAGAAATTCTGGGCCCTGTACACAGGCAGGCTCTGAGGGCCTCTCCACTCTTTATATAAAAAAAAAATTCCCAAATTTTCGTGGGCTCCTTCAAACCCTTGGGCCCTGTATACAGAGTACCCCCTTTTCCCCCTGGTGCTACGCACCTGGGACAGCTTTGTTCAGGTATCAGTGCTGTATCTCAGAGAGGAGAAGAGTGTGTAGATGCCAGGCATGTTTGAGATGCTTTTGCACTAGTTAGTACATATATCAAGTACAGAAGCTAACAGTCACCTGATCAAGTGTGTCCCAAACTCAAGTATGCATCCAAGCAAGTATGGAAGTTCTCTTCATGGGAGAACCGAAAAACGAAGTGTGCATCTGAGCATACTATTCCTTCCCAGTCATTGCGCTCTCAGAACTGACAGCAAAGAAAAATAAGTTTATAAATAAAACTACACCAACAACCGTTCACAAAAAATATGTTGTGAGCGATGTTTTTTTCTGCAACAGCATTGCTAGTTAGCGGTCAGCTAAGATTTCAGTCGCTGTTACTAGTCTAACCATCACCGGATGAGTTTTTCGCAAAGATCAGAAGAGATGTGATGTGTTTGTGCATGTACCAAATTTGAACCATTCTGTGTACTTGATAGTCCATACTATTTAGTATACTTGGAAGTATGTACTAACAAGTACACAAATATGCAGGTATGCAATTTGAGACACAGCCTTTGTGTCTTTCTCCGCTAAATGCTACGTGCCGCAATGCACAACCCCCATGGTCTGTCTCTATGAATAAACACCAGCTACGCTCCGCATGGCCTACCAACCACCTGCCTTACAATGAATTTCAAATTAAACGCACTTGAATGACTCTTTGTATAACAACTATCTTGACTCGCTTGATTGTTAAATAAAAACAAACTTGGTCTTGTGCTGGCACTTATCTTGACAGTACGCTCAGATTTGTCAGTAACTTAATCGATTTTCTGTTCTGCTGTTCAAAGCACTGTTCGCCCAGCCTCGTGCCACGCTTTTGCTTGTAAATTGCTCTGGCTAAGGGCAGCTGCTAAGTGGCTGAATTTAAATGCAAAGAGCATGGTGATGGTTGTGTAAAAGGGGAACTGGTGAGGAACGGAGTGAATGCCAGCATTTCTGGTGCACATGCTGGAGAGGAGGCTCCCGAGTGCCGTCCCAACCTGTCGGGCCATTACGTAACAGGTGTCTTTGACCTAGATTAGCTCTCTCACTCTGTAATTTTCCACGGTTTCAATGCTACTGAGTAAGCCTGTATGTGCAATAGTGCACTAATCACAGCACTGAGAAAACACACACATACACTGGCATGCACACATGCATGCGCACACACAAACACACATATGAATGCACACGCATGTACACATATATGCATGCATAAGCACACATGCAGAGACCCACAAGCACATACACACACACACACACACAAAGATGTTTGCACATGCACACACACACACACACACACACGCACATGCACACACACACACAAAGATGTTTGCACATGCACACACACACACACACACACACATGCATATTTACTAACAGTGTGAATTACTGCATACTTGCGCTAATGGCATCTTAAAGTCGACCTGTTTACCCATTTATCCTCCTGTGAGTGCAGGTTACGACAGAGGACTTAGCGGTTGTTTAACTTTGCGAAACAGTGTTTGACTCCCGACAATTTCCCTGTGACATCTTAAAATTACAGCTGTCATAAATTACCATATTTATCTCATGCAGAATGGCAAAGTGTGCATATCTGTTGATGTATGACACTGAGAAGATCCTTCTTCTTTATCTGAGAGTCCATCCATCTCTCTGTTGTGGCTTGTGTAAAGGGTGAGTGTTTATGGAGGCTTTAGGTGTCCGTGTGTAGAGTGGTGCTGGGACAGGAATCTCTCCACCCCCATGTATGTTTTAGCAGACACCCCCTCCCTCTCTCCAGTCTCTAGGCTTTCTCAGTCAGGGTTGCGAAATGAAATCCACACGTTCATTGAAAAAACTTCAGTTTCCTTGTTCCATGTTTGGCAACCCTGTAATTTTTCCCAGCCTTTCACAATCAATATATTCCTGCATTTCAAACAATGCTCTCTTTTGACCCCCCCGCACCACCCCCACCCCCACCCCCCTTGCAACTAACCGTAACGAGCTTCTTCCTTAACTTTGAGCAACGCAGTTGAGCAAGGGTTGCACACATGCACATTATATGAAATTATGTTTTCAGAAAAGTCAAGAGTGACACTCCTGAGCCCTTGCACTCACCTCCCGTAAGAATTATGGGATGCTAGTGCCCTTGTACTATTTTCAGTAGAGTGAAAAATGATTTCTGTAAAAACATATAGCTATATTTTATGATTATTTTTCATATTTTTGAAACAGTATGTTATCAGATATTACCTCATATTAGATAAGGAGGAGCCCTGACTGACAAACTATCAGAAAATGTTGATATTTATATAATGCCGTGTTAAAGGAAGTTATGAAACACCTGACACTCTCTGGATGGAGGAGTAATTGGGTCCGTGGAGCATGTGACTTATCACACCACTTTCAGCAGCAAAGACTGCAACTGAAAGCTTCCTGTAGTTATCGATCTTTCTCTCACTGCGCTGTGGAGGGATTCTGGCCCACTTTCCCCCTAAGAACTGCTTCAGCTCTCTGGCATTTATGGACTTACGAGCTGCTCACTTCAGGTCCAAACATTAACTTTTTTTTTACCTGAAGGTTTCAAGTTTAATTACCTTGTATTACCAAACAAGTGAAAGAGGAACCAAACTCAGGTGTACTTTTTCTACTCTGATGTGAAAAAAATGCATAAAATCAGACTGGAGGCAAATGCTTTGTCACGGTGCTGTATTTTCAACCCAACGCAGCTAATTACTGAACTTCAAAAGAGAGGAGAAAGAATGGTGCCAATCCAAAAGGCTGTCTCATAGCCAAGTCACTTTACCTAAGCAAGCCCAAGGGGAGTGCTCGCTTTGAATGACATGCCAGTTTTGCTCCTGGTCTTTTCTTTGCTTTTGTACCTACACAGTTACACCTGCAGAATATTCTCTAGGTTAGAGCTCAGTGTTGAGCATTGCATTGGCCTTTTAAGGCTGCAGCTATATAGCAAAGTAATAGGCCAAGTTTTCTATATCAGGACTGTTCAACTCCAGTCTTGTACGGTCATAGTGAATGCAGGTTTTTGATCAAACTGTTAACTAGAACTACTTAATTTCATTCATTGTCTCACCTCCTGAATGAGGGAAATGCATTACTTAGTGAAAGCAGTTTGTGTAGCATGTGACTGAAGTAAATGCTCGAAGATACTACAACCCTCAGGACCTGGCGTTGAATAGCCCTGACTTAAGTGAATTATTTAAGTCACTTATTGGCAAAAGTGTCCAGATACTACCTTGTTTCAAAAGTCAAAATGAGCTGCTGTTTGAAATACAGCCCATCCCCGAATTACGAACAAGATCTGTTCCTAAGTCTGCCTTTAAATCGAATTTGTATGTAAGTCGAAAGAGGTATATACGATTTTCTATTCTTGCGTCAGTTAGTCTAATGTTTGTCTTAGTATATAGTATATGTTTTACCTTTCTTTATATGCATATAAAACACTTAAGAAACACTTCCAAATACACTAAAACATCTGAAAAACAATAATGCGGTACGTAAGACATGGAATGTTTTCATGAGCGTCCACAAAGTAGTGCGTGCGTTTGTTATTATAAAACATTGTATTTAACTCAAATTTTCAATATAATATGCTTTATGGCAGTCCGTTTGCAAGTACGAGTTGTCAGTAAGTCAGATGTCATACTCTGTCTGTAAAACCAAAACACACTGGCAGATACGTGCCATTCAGGACAGGGGCTAAACAGCAAAAACCCACACAGGAGTGTGTGAGGAGGAACCCTGTGCTGAAACGAGCATTCATTTTCGATTTTCATTGCTATTGCATAGATAGAGAGCCTGGGGCTACACGTCTCTCCATAGATACAGTAATCTTCAGAATGTGGGGGGAATGAGGTCACAGTCGCTGAGGCATGGACGGACTGACACATCCTCACAAACAGCTCCTTGAGAAGGAGCACGATTGGAGAAAAAAAATACCCGTGTTCAGAACGGGGTCAGTGTGCTTGCTGCGGTCACCCAATGTCACCGGCACAGCTGCAGGGCCTGGGAGCACCCAGCATGACTGGCACACTGTATGAAAGAGACTCTTGAGAAAGTACAAAGAAGGGCAACTAAATTGGTTCCTGGTATTAAATTTAAAGGTTTTTGAGGAAAAACAGAGGGCACGATATATTCAGGCTTAGCAAAATGTGAAGGCTTTACTCAAAGTTTTTAAAGTCATATAAAGGTAGAAAAGATTTTTTTTTGGTTGAGGTTTGTAAGCAGAAGAATTAGGGGGCAGAGATGGAAATAAGTTGTGAACACTTGGAACAGTCATCCAGGTCACATGTTCGAGACAGAGTGTTCAGGTCCAGGCTTGACACGGCGCTGGATTCTCTCTAGACTGTAGTTAAACGATGGACCTGGTTTGGAAGCCTGTTCTCCTCATTAGGTATTATCAGTCTGTGGAACTATGGGGCATAAATGGAACTTATGAGTAAGTTCCAGAACCAATATAAGGGACTATTATATTAGAGAAAGAATTGTCAACACTTGAAATAGAATGCCAGGTCAATTAGGTGAGGTAAGTCCAAACTGGATACTTTTTAATTTAAATGGCGCTTTTAGCAGAGCCAATTGGCCTGTTCCTGTCTTGATACGTTCTCATGCTCTTATTATGTATTAGGTGCATCGTATTCTCAAAAAGTATCTGTTGAGCTACTTGCGTGTCTGGTGAAGGCCGGGACTGTTTGTCAGCCTGAGTGTCTCAGAGGGACAGTTAGTGTAAGGTCAGGGTGTGTTGCTGGGTACGACTTGAAAAATCGTCCTCAGCGTATGCATTACTTTGCATTACATTACATTTAGCCATACCTCTTGTCCAGATTGACTTACAGTGCACTTAACGTTTTTACACACTATCAATTTATATAGCTGCACTTTTATACTGTAGCAGTTTTAGGTCAGGAGCAATGCTGAAGAGTACTAAGGTAGTGTACCCTACTTGGGAATCAAACCTGCAATCTTGTGAGTGTACAAGTCAAGCTTCCTAACCATTATACTGCAGTGCCCTCCTCTATATTATTGGCTCACTGACAATCACCTTCACCTGTTGTTCAATAAGGAAGGACTGGTACAAACGATGTCATTCTCAGCCAATGAGGTTGAAGAGCTGCTCAACTGACCTGCTGCTGCTGTGATGAGAGAAAGGGGTGGCGCTACGATTACCTGTCAATCAATGATTTGTTTGGACCAATCAAAAAGTTATGCTCTTCACAACAAAACTCAATGATTGGCTCAAATTGATGAATTGGTGGTAACATTTGTTAGCTACACCAGTGATTCCTTATTTGTTAATACATTGGTGCAGGATGAATTTAACAATGCACACACGTACACACTCTCACGCATGCATAGCAATGATATGCAATATAATTTATTATATTAATTTTATTATGCAGAGATATGCATATATATATGTATAGTTGGGCTTGCATTTATTCATGTATCCCTTTTGTAATACTCTAGCTAAACGGCACGCGTGGTAAACAAATACAGTACGCACATCCATCCTTGAGCTATTGAAGCTAATGCCCACCCTACGCACATTAGGCTGGGATGAGGCTGTGTAAAGGTGTCACATAAGATGCCAGGTGGAAAATTGCCAGCCCTCTTCCTTACCATGGAAGGAGGTTTCCTCTGGGAACAATAATAATAATAATAATAATAATAATGATAATAATAATAATAATAATTAAGATCATATCACAGCCTAAGCTGCCTTCAGGGCCGCGATGTAAAAAGCCAGAGAGTTAATGCTCTCTCAACATTCAGTCGAAATGCCAAAAGGCAATGCACTCTGGGTAATTATCCGGATAATATCAGGTGTGAGGTGTTAGACGATACCCTTTGTTTGGTCAACAAGGTAAGTGGATTTGTAGGTATTTATAGTAAAATCCTATTAAATTACAATTTGTGTGTATGGAAGAGTCACTCAGAAATTGTCCACATCTGATGCTGGGAGGATACACCAGCTCACCGCAGCCTGACCATGTCTGCTCCTGGTACACCGCCTCTCTGTGTCAGTATTACTGTGCCTCGCCATGTTTCTCTGTTATTTCCTTGTTACGGTTTTGTCCGTCTGTTTTCGAGTGTTTTGGTTTTCTTCGTCTCCCCGGTCCATGTGGTTTTGTTTACATTGCCCTTTTGTTACCCCGCCTTCCTTCCCGTTACCAGTTACCTGGTGTTTCATCTGCCCTGCTGTTCACCTGTGTCTCGTTTAGTCGTCAGTCTGTGTAATTATACCTTGTCTTGTTGCTTGCTCTTTGTGAGTCTGTCTCAGCTGGTTATTCACTGTGTACACTACGAGCATTCTTATCCTGCCTGTCTGCCCATTACTACTTTTGTCTGTTTTTTTGTCGTTTTCTGCCTCTCGTTTTTGTACCTTTGCCGAGTCTGCCTGTTTCTTTGACCATTTTTGTGGACTGTGATTTTGTGCTGTTGCTGAGCTTTATTGGTTTTGACCTTTGACTATTTCTGACTATGGTTTTGGATTTTAATAAACATTGTTAACTGCATCTGTTTGGGTCCTATTCTGAGTCGTCACACTCTGTTTCCCCCCACAGGCCTCAAAACGGTGCCCAAGATCTCAACACAGTTCTATCTTCAAGTCTGTAAGAGTAAGTCTGTGAAACGTCCCCTCATCTAAATGTTCAATAAAGAAAGGTCACATAAATTCCCTCAGGCAATACTTACCTTATATTTTCATTTATGCATTGCGGGATTTTTTTTTTACTCTGAATTATGATCATTTCCTCAGTTCTGAACTGTGTCCCATAAGGTAATAGTGGATGTATATTTAATGTGTTGAAATATATAATGATAAGGAATGGGAGGGATTCATTTCCCTTTTGTCAGCCACAGGAAAAAAAATATTCATACAATATATTCATTTTAGAGATGACTGATGTTGCAGTTATATTTTCCGTTCCAGATTTTTTTTTAATGTATGGAAAGCAGTCATGTTATAGCAATATTTCTTTAAAAATAAACATCCTATAAATATCCCCTTATTTATTTTAAAGTGTATAGTGCTGTTAGATATCATTAAAGAGAAAATGGAATTACTGTGAATAATTCTCAAAGTGGTGAGAACGTCCAGTTTGTGCATACAAAGAGTGACACGTCTGAGCCAAGAATGCAACAAAGTCAGCATTTTGACTGCTTGCTTTGCAGTAAAAAATTAAGCAGGGTGTCATTAAATACAGGAATGATGTCTGTTTTACCAACGACTGTAAGTAATCAAGATTGTGGACCGGGTTTTTCATTGCTGCCGCATGGTGAGTTAATTGGTTTCTTCTCCCTGGTACTCTGAACTTCTGCCTAGTTTTCATTAAAATCAAAGAAACCATCAGAAGAAAACTAATGGCATAACACACATGATTTTGCTAAGTAGGAAAACTTCTCAAGATCATTATTTTAGAACACCAAAATGTTACTGGTGCCTTCGAATTTTCCAAAATGCGGCATAATGTGTTTTTTGTTTGACCAAGTTCTGCAATTTAGACTCAACAAACAGACCAGCAAATAACCAAATGCGGAATGAAAATAGAAAACAAAAACACATTTGTATATATGAAAGTTTTGTGAACAAACTTTTGTGAAAATATACAATATAAACATGAGGGAGTAGCCATAGAAGTGACCACTGGAAGTGTCCGTGGGAAGGCTTCCTTCACCTTCTTCTCACTGCAACTAACACATTCTTAACCCATTCCTGTCTATTTCCATTGTTTTTTTATAAGCAAATTAGTGGCAAGCAGAGGCCTACTTTTGCAAGTGTTCTTTGGAATAGACTAATTGTGTCTCGTTCGCTATCAACATAGCACAGTAGTGACAATGGATTATTCTTGTATGCATTCATCCGTTTCAGTCACACAATGATCTTCGCTTTATTTCTGTTTCATTCTTTGGAGAAGTAAATTCACGATGCACTGGGGTTGCGGGCGAGCACGACTTCAGACACAATCTGTACCGAACCATGTGATCTTAGTTCATAGCATGGCATACAGTGACAGTAAACCTTATTCATAAAAGGGGTAACTAATAAACTACATCTCTGTGAAAGGGGAAAATATCCCATAGGAGTTAAAAATGCTGCAATATAAGGACCTGTAGTTCAATATTAACAGTGTTATGTGTTTATGGAGACAAATTTGACACGCGCTAGTGTGGGCTATAAAACATTTTGCTTATGTGTTTGGGCCTTAGCTTCTGTTACCATGGCAACAGTGCTGTTTTGCTGACATCCATAAAAATATACATACATCTACAAAAAATATATAAATGACTAAAAGTGCAGTAAAATAAAGAGAGGAAACACGTTGGGGAGTTTAGTTGATTGAGATTTAGTTGAGATTTCGTCTTAAGATTTTTAAAATCAACTATTTTGATGGCAAGCTTTCATTAACCCAGCTAATAATGTTTGGTGCTCATAGCATTCAGGTGGAAAATTGAGATACATTTTGTTGGTCCAGTTTTCCTGGATTTTAAAGTCAGAGTTTCAATACTTTCCTATAACAATTTCTCTGAAGACTTGAGTGCTGAAAAAATCATTTCCTCCCCTAAAACCATCACTTTTATTAACATGGTTCCTCCTCATACCTTCACCCTTTTTTATTAACTTTTCAATTATGTTCCGATGCCACCCATTGGACGTGAGAGGTTTGATGGTACTGCTGGGCATTGGCCCTTGGTCCTTTCCCCTCTCAGTCTTTGAACATCTTAATCCAGCGGCCCCCTGCTACAGAGGAGGGTGTTTCAGCTCAAATCCACCCTTACCATCAGTGATGTACGATCGGTGTTGTTCATACGCACCAGATAAAAATAAACATTGTTGTTCCATAATACCCTGCGCTGCATAAACTCGCCTTTTATAAATGGTCTTTTTTACTTAACATAAATCTCATTCAGTTGACTTTTTCTTTTTTTTTGCACAGTTTAGGTTTGGCACAGCGCTGTTTCAACAAAAAAGATGTATAACTGAGCTCTGTATTTACCATCTAAATTGCTTTCCCACAATGCCCGTTTGATGACAGTGATGAATTCACTAAAAGCCTATTCCTCGCCTCGCTCAGACACTGGCACATTTCGCGCCGCGCATTTCCTGCTTAAAACCAACATTTGTATTCCCAGCATGCAACGGTCTGTCTTTTACGATATCACCTCTGAGGGGGTTTAGCCTGTCACGGGTGGTTCCGCGGGCCCTGTGGTCTAGGACTTTGAGTGTCAGCTATTTCCTCCCGCCTATTTTTTTTTTTTTATTGTTGGACAATCTAATAAATGTGCCGCGCGTATTGAGATGTAGGTCATACTTCAAGGAGGTCTGGTCGCCCAGGACAACACAATATGACACCCAAGGTGTCACCCTGTCTCGTCCACAACGCGCGCGGATACAGAGCTCCAAGGTTTACTGCTCTTTCCGTTAGATTTGTGGCACCTCTTCCTACATCTTTCCTGGTAAAGAAAAAACGTAGAATAGCGGAGACTGGCCGCTATTTACTGGCTTGCAATTTAGAGTGTCTGTGAAGGGGTGAGTGTGTGTTTGTGTGTGTGTGTGTGTGGGGGGGGGGGGGGTTTTACATTGTTATATTCACAGATTTTTACATTCGTGTGAGTCACTAGAATGTGTCTCATGCAAAGGGTCTTGTGTATTAATGAATTAATATTAATTTATATTTGAACTTGAACATGAAAGTGTTTCTCAGACAAACAGCAGATGAGAATGACTACTTACACTGAAAAAGGAGCTTTTAAAAGGAATGAAATCTGGAGTGAAATATTGCATGCACAGCTTTAGTGCAGTCTCCAGTGTCAAAATAAACATACTTAAATATGGCTACAAGTGTGTCTATGCCTGTATGTTACTGTATAATGGTGTTCACACATGAATCTGATGTGTGCATGTTTATATATGTATGTATGTATGTATGTTTGTGTGTGTTTGTTCATACATATCTGTGTTTATGTACATATGCATGTGCGTGAGTTTGTATGCTTGCATGTGTGTCTGTGTTTTTGCAACTGTGTAACTGAGCATGTATGTTTGCATGTGCGTGTATTTTATGTGCATGTGTGTATGTATAGTAAGGATAAGCGTTTTACTTTTAGCCTTTTCTACTAATCATCTGGCTACCATTTTGTCAAGACATCCCACCTTTTGTGATTTGCACAGGGCAGCGTGGCATTACTGTACCTGCAGCTGACACGCCTCAGCGGCGTCGTCTCCACTGAAAACACCACAGGGCTGCGCTGGGTCTGCGCCTCTGTGCTCTCTGTGTGAAGTGCCCATTGGATGCCCACGTGCCAGCATATTCTGGTGGCATCGCCTCCCCCACTTTGAAACTGCACTCGAATCGGCGAGCTCTAATTGCATCAGGGATCGGGGGGCCAGACAAGCCCCACCCAACCCCGGCCCCCCCCCCCCACAGTGTGTCCACAATCAGTCATCTGAGCACAGAAATCACTCGCTGTCGCGCTTATGAACGTACTGACTGTCCCCGAATTGGAACGCTGCTCCGAATTCAAAAGGAAAGGGAGCGGGTGGGGTTAAACGTGCCCTCTATATGGGGGTTTAAAGTCCTAGACTGGGGCAGAATAATGGAAGCCTCTATTTGAAAGAGTCTTCAGGGCAGGCCTGGCTTTATGTTGAGCCGGGATGCAGAAAGAGCACAACAGCACCACAGTCTCCCAGAATATTCCGGATTTTTGTCTCTTTCTCTCTCTTTCTGTGGCCCGGAAGAATGATGCATGCAAGCTTTTGAGTTACGGACCAAAGGCTCGTCTTCTTTTTTTGTCTGCCAGCTACTCAGCTACTTCTCTGTGATGAGAAAAAAAAACCGAAATCAAAGAGGAAGCAGAGTCCCTGTGGAGAAGGAAACCAATTCGCTGAAAGCCATAATTCAAACAAATTTGTCTGACCCAAAAAAATAATAATAAAAAAAAAAAAAAACAAACCCGGCACTTGAGTTGCTTTTACCTCAGGGCAATACATTGGTTCCACTTGTACTTTGTACAATGTCCTAACAGAAAATGCAAAGAGAAAAAAATAAAATGAAAAAAGATCACAGATGTAGACCACTTCAATTAAATTAAGTAAATTGAAAGTTCATTAGCATTAATGGATGCCTAAAACTATGTTTAACAAAGGGAAGATCACAAGGGAGTAGGATTAAACCACGGTGGCACAGCATAATCATAATCTATTCACAGCAGGATGTCTCTCTAAAAAGTGCTCCTCAAACTTTCAGATCCAATGACTCACTTCATGAGCAAAGACCTTCTGTACTCTGCCCCTCGGAACGCCGTACTATAACACACTTAAATATAGAACTGGAGATATGTCAGAACCACTGCATGTAAACTGCAGTGCTTATAGCAGTGGCTGGATCTGACCAGTGTAAGTGTCAAAAGAATGTGTATTATGTGTACTACACTGCGTGAGTTTTTGCTCTGTGTTTTGGGAGACCCGTTTCAACCCTTCCCATGATCCACTGGGGGATTCTGGTTCATTGAGGGGAAAAGAACATTATCAAAATGTTAGCTAGTTCATTTTGGGGTGGGGAAGCAACGTGTATGTGTGTGTTTGTGTGTGTGTGTGTGTGTGTGTGTGTGTGTGTTTGGCACACAGAGGTTTTTGACTCGTGCTAAACAGAACAAACAAACTTGGCAAATGGGTGGATTTTCAGTGGTCACCATTGAAAACGAAGTTTCGTCACAACTCCTTAGCTGTCAAAATGTGAGGATCTTCTTCTTTTGCACAATGGCTCCCGGTGAGAACTTTCCTTTTTCTTCTACAAAACAATAATTAACAGTTATGATGTAAAGCTGGCTGAAGCCACTCAATTCGACTCAGCCCAGAGACCTTGGAACTGACCCTCCTCATTTGAAAAAAAAGAAAAGAAATAAAACAATCGTTCATGTGAATTCCCTTCAGCGTGTTACCTCATCCTTCTCATCCCTCGCATGTTTCCTCATGTTTCACACAATGATTGGTGGAGCCCCCAAACACCAATCTCTGCCTCCCTGCGCCCTCACTGGAAAAAAAACTGGCTAACAAATAGCATCCTCTAATCATGCCATGTGCCTGTAATTCTGTGAATGTGCTCATTGTTGAGCGTCTACTGCAGATCTGCCCTGATGGGATTTTTCGATGATCGCGGCCAGTCATCACAGGCAATGATTGAGACCTGCCGCCCTCGGTCTGTCGCCGCTCTTGCTCGAGGACCTCCCTGGTGTTGCTGTGGTTGTGTGAGATCCAGCAGATCGAGCGTTTGGGTGGTGGAGACTGTGAGCTAATTCAACAGCGTGCCCTCCCATTTGTTCATATTAAATCATTACTGTAACTTAGCTGCCATAGACTAACTCAACACTAAGATCTCTACCTCTTTCACAGAGATGAAACCAAGGACAGACATAAGTAAAATAAATAAATACAAGAACAAGAATCCCACAATCGCCTTGCAGACACATTGAAAAACATACTTAATCCTAGTTCGTAATTTGGCAGGCTATGAGCACTATTCAATATCACGTATATACAAAACATGTTTATGTATAAAAGATCCAATGCCATAGTAAGGTATGCACACATGTAAAAAAGCACAGTATTTCAGAGCTCCTTCACAACCCAGAAAAGAAATGCATTGACTTGCATTGGAAAGAAATATGAAATGAGATGCTGCCACACCTCATAAGTTATGAGCAAACACACAGAAAACACCTTGCAATGTACTTTCAGAAGCCATACACTGTGGTGACACATATTTACCATGCTATTCTCTCAAAGGTTCTGTGTGTTTATGGCGACCTTCCCTTATCAGGATCAGAAAATTATGTACATAAGAGACTGTTTTCCTTACAGCTTCTCACACCCAATGCTGCCTCACTCTTGTGACTCTTTCCAGCACAAGATGTTCTGTTTTATGTTAGACTCCCTCGAATGGCTTCTTTGTTTTCTTTCTTTCTCTCATTCATTGTACTCCCTCACAATGAATGGTGAGCAGAAAACGGGGCCGGTATAAACTGAAACCATACATTTTTCATGCCCACTGTACCCTTCTGCTTTATTAACTATGCAAACGCTCACCCTGTTTTGGAAGTCGCTGTTTTTAGAACGGCCAAATATAATACGGCGCAAACATATCCTTGCATTGGGAACGAGCGAGGGCTGAGGACACCCGAGACTACGTCACCCGAAGCCGGTGGCGTGCCAAGGCTGCCGCGTTCCTCTGCTGCCTGAATGCTCTCTCCGGAGCGCGGACAGAGGCGCTCTGTGGAGAGCGGGGCAGATACGCGTCTCACTGATAACATGAACTCTTCAGAAAACTAAATGAATAGGATGGTTCACAGAAAACCTTTGACTCCTCGGCTAAATTTGCTCCGTGCTCATTTTAAGAGCGCTTTCTTCGCTCAGCAGGCGTGTGTCAGACCTGACAACCCGCCCGGCGACAGCCGCGGTCTAAACTGAGATAAAGCACGCTCAAAGGACTGGCAATCAAAAGCGGGCGAGTGAATCGCCTACTCCGTCAGCACGCATTACGGGATTTTCATTACCGGGAAGACAAGTGAGTAACAAGCAGCGCTCCTCCCGGCAATTAGGGCATTTCTGCGTGCACAAATATCCAGTTTCACACACAGACGTTCCCAGATGTACCTGTGGCTGGCTGATCTGGGTTTGCAAGTGTGCAGTTTGTATTTAGTTGGATTTTCTTGGTGAGCAAACTGAGCAAACCAGTAAATTCACAAAACATCACTCTTGTGCCTTATGTAAGAAAGGCACTAGTTTCACACTTTCCTCGAACACTGCACTGGAAATGAAAATAAATAAATGACTAAATAAAGATCATGACATGACCTTTATTATAATACACTTCCCATGATGCATTGCAGTAGCAACTATGAATGAAAGTGTCTTCTGTTAAATAATGTATGTAACCTCAGCTGGAGGACTTCAGTTTGAAGATAAGTAAGAGGTAAAAAAAAAGAAAAAGAGGAAGACATTACAAATTTTGGGGTAAATGCAATCATCACAAGGGTTTGTCTCGCTTAAAACACCCTCTCTTCTATCCACAATGAAATAACCAATCCCATGTGTTATGAAATGGACTTGCATTGCGAATACCCCGATCTACTGCATCCAAGAAGTATGAGCTTACACGGCTTTTTTTTTCATTTTAAATAAATTCTTTCTTTATTTATTTTAAACTGGAGAAACTGTGGTTAAAGATTCCCGCTCAATAATGCAATAGCTGTATCCCTCCTGAGATTAAAGATGGAAGTGAAATTTCAGCCCAGGTATTATCTGAGATATGGATCTCCAGCAGGTGAGTTCATGCACAGTAAAATGGTATCAGTATCTGTGACAGAATATATTTGCAGATAAGAGGAAGATCATACAGACTATTCAAAAAAACACTGGTGGTAGCTAAGCAACATGTGGTGAAACTAAACCCTCAGTATGTCACATGACCAGATATGATCGCATTGATTCTGTGATGTAGATTCAGAAATATTAAAATCGTTCCTTTTTCCAGTTCAGCACCAACCTCTTGTTTGCCAAAGTTCAGTCACCTGGACCCAGGTAACAGAACTCAATTGCTCTGTTTTAACAGATGAAACTCATGGTGCGGTCCTCGTAAATAGAGTGTGTTAACTTGAAACACGGCTACTGTATTTATTTAAAAACCATTTGAGTTCCATTTCAGTTACAATGTGACAGTTATGCAGCTGCAACAGTTACATTCCAAACTATTACACAATGTTCTTTGCCCGGACATCTCAGGACACCTCAGTTTAAAAATTAATTTTGCACAAATTATTATTATTATTATTATTTTATCATGGTGCCACAAGCTCAGGGTATCAAAAGGCAGTCCATTGTGTCTTACACTGATAGTATTTGAAATGTGGCTCATTTCTCCAAGCCCATGAAGAAGCAGTGTATAGATAACACAGTAGTTATTGCAAATTCATTGAGAGACTAGTTTTGTGAATATATTGAGATGGGCATCTTGTCCATCATTTTAGAAGTGTTACCCATTGGGCGTACCAGTCACTCTACAACATATAGACTCATGACATACCACAGGTCACAAGCATAACAAAGAAGTGCGTCATAAATGGTAAATCATAACTACACAGTGCATCTCCACTGTGTACATTCCTTGTTAACAATGGCCAAAAAAGAATTGTAGCGATAACGTTTGAAGGAGCGGTCTTTGAAAGCCGTACCCTGTGCACACACGATCTCTATCATCTCGCATTCAGTCCATATTGTTATTGATTTCCCCTTCTGAGGATAATGGCTTTCTTCCCTGTAATATATTTAGGACTTTTTGATATGGTTGGTGCTTGACGTGACCTGTGTTCATCGTCATTGTCGAGAGAGAAAGAGAGAGAGAGAGAGAGAGAGAGAGAGAGAGAGAAATGACTTTACTGTCTTCATTTTAATCAAAGGGCCCTTTTATTGCACTTTAAGATGTAACACCACTGCTGGGTTCCATTCATATCATTCAAAAACATGAATATTTATGTTCAACAGCTGAAAGCGGTGAGATGTAATCATATTTCAGACCACTAAAGGAGAAATGAGTCACTTATTCCAGAACACTGCAAAGACATAATGGGCCTTCAGCCAGCAGTAACTACCGAGAGACAAGCAGATAGGCTTAGATAAGGTTTGGGTATAAACTTAACTATTGTACTGCTATATATCGTGCCGTTAATAAAAGATATGATCAGATCATATTTTAAAAGTCTCTCGACCTTATCTCTAATTGTTTTTTCTCATGTAATGTTCTCATGAATGTGTTTTCCCATGTTACAATACAAATCAATGTCAAAAACAATAATAATCATAATAACATTAATCTGTTTAAAAATAATTGTCCATATATGGCATAAGAGAGTTGAGAGGCTTTTTAATATAAGGAATCTTCATTTCAGAATTCAATATTTGGCAAAATTGCTTATGCTCATTGGTCTATGACAGTATATAACAAATATTTTCAGTAAGTAAAAGGATTGTCTGGGATGGGTTGCGTTGCGTTGGGTGGGGGTTGAAATCAAAAAATGGTGAACACAACTCAGAAAGCAAATTTTATTCCTAGTATGTTATGGTAAAAGGTTTCAACGCATAAATCGGTCCGGTTTCCTTGAAAACACAATACACCGTGTATGAAGGGTCTGAGAATGGTCTTCATTTTTATAGTGTTGTATATTTCAGCTCATTTTATTCAGAAAACTGTATTAACAATTATAACATACAAAACCATCACCAGGGCCAGCATAAGCGTAGGGGACATTCATAGAACACTTTTCTCTGGCCTTTGTAGACATTTTTGGTTGTAAAACATTTATCAAGACTACATGAAGAAAATTCTTTCTGTTACATCTCATAGCCATAATGTGATCTAGGCAGAATGTTTATTTTATCCTGAGTGACCTTCAGTTTAAAAGACTAACCAGGGGCCAATGCTCATTACAGGCTACCTAATGTTAAATGGAGTTTGTTAAGACCATGTTCGGGAAAATCATTTTCAGACAACCCCTTCAATCAATTTCGGTCTCCTTACAAGTATAAAAGTGTCACGTACCTCATCTCCCATAGAGCTTTGCATCTCCGGCATCCCACCTCCTCCCCATCTCCACCTTTCCCAGCCATATCTTCTTCCTGCGGGGGGGGGGTCCTCTTCTCCTCCAAGAACAGCTCCACTCCTTTCCCCCCCAGGACTCCAAGCTCAAAACCAGCACACCATATCCTCGCCTCTAGTCCATTCCAATTAAGAACCCTTCCAAACTACCGTTGTCTGAAAATGTCTTCTACTGAAGGGTCTTTCTGAAGGTTCCAACGGCATTATTGTGGCTTCAACCACCAACCTTTTGGGTCCCAGTCAAGCTCCTCAGCTGCTAATTGATAAATGGGTTTGTAACTGCTGCTAGACTTTAGTGAAGTCTTACCCATCCCCCACTTACTACGACACTGAAGTGCTATTCTAAATGGGCTTTTTACATATATTTATATAAAAACAAAAACAAAACAAAAGTAGCCTTGCGTTGGTAGGCCTGTTTTATTGAAAGTGACTGAAGAAGTTGTTACAAATACTCTACAAAGCAGAAACAGTTGTGGGGCCATATCCTTTTGGAAATTTCAACACACTTTGATGAGTTTGGCTCGCATTGTTTGAAACACTCAGACAGTAAATAATGATCTCATTCTCTGACATACTAATGGTGCCTCATCTCAACAAACAGACAGACGGCACAGTGGGCCAGTTTGGGGGTTTTTCACTGATTATCTCACATTCATCGGCATCTTCCAAGGGTGTGGAAATACGAAACCGTAATTAGTTTGCATGGCAAAGATCCCTGCAATATTTCTGATGCATTGGTGTTGTGTTTGTATGAGATCAGGCAATGTCTGGGACAAATAACATTAAATTAAACACTAAATAATTGGCTCATAATCTTTGACCAGCATGCTGTTTCCATATTTTTGTGTTTTCACTTTTGTCTGTTGTCGGAACAGTTTATTTTTTTATTGTTTTATATCCCCCAAAACATTTGTATATAATCATTTAATGATTCAAACATACTGCATCTAAATTCTTTTCTGTCTGCTTGGACCTAACTCTAAAGTAGCGTCTAAGTAATTTGTGTGATGTCATTACTCTTTCCATCAAACATCGAAGTTTATCTCGTAGAAGGTCTCATCGGCATGTTTGAAATGACAGCCAAACAAACCCAGCGAGTGAGGGAGGGCGAGGCAGCACGATTTGCATCCCAGCCAGGATACTGTTACAGAGACATCTGAGACTGTAGACGATGCCTTGTCAATAATGTTTCCAGGCTGAGATAAAGAACATAAAAACAGAAGAAAATCTATACCGTTACTAAGTATGATTCAAGAGAGGTAAGACCATGTCATCAAATTCCACAGCCGTAACTAGGGATTCAAATTAACTTAATAATGCAGACAATAAATGTGTGTTTCAGGGGACGAAAGACAAAAATACCAATCAGAACGGACCAATCAGTACACACACGCACTGTTTGTGACCAATGACACCAGACTCAGCTGGGATGGCAAAGGAAACAAAAAACCAAACAGAAAAAAGGATACATAATAAATGGTACACAGTCCAGTCATGCTGTTGGTAATAGATTGCGCAGCCAATATTTAATTCCCTTGGACAAAATATGAGATGTTCAATACATTTCCAACCAGAATGACTGTATGCTGTCCTGCCATGGTGATTTTCTGTGGTCTCTTTGACTGGTCTTTGGAAACGGTCTTTGGGAAGTGGCAGTATTGAAAAGGATTTAACAGTGCCAAGGGTGGCTGTGGAGAGGCCTGCCATAGCGTTCCGTTTGTTGGGCTCACGACATTTCTGAATGACATAAGACAGGGAGAGCTGACAATGTCATAGTTTTATAAAAACAAGTGAGGCAAGGCATTTGGCTGCACTCTCTGGTCATCTCATCTGGCTAACTTTGGCTAATATTATGAAGACAAATAATCTTTGAAGATTAAGAAGACAAACCAGCTTTACATGAATTTAAAGTGTTTAAAATGCGCGGCCAATCATAATGATGCTACCATTTGCTGGGAGCTAAAGCATCCACTAAAAAAACCTTCACTTCTGGTCAATGTATCAATATCATATCAATGTTATCCAGTTGCTGTGGTATGCCAGCTTTGTGGTATAGTCAGTCCCCTGGTTTAAAAAGCTGAAGTTACCAGCTTTTTTAAAAGTTATGCATTGATGTATTAATAAAAGCTGTGCTCTGTCAGCCAAAGTATGAAGAATGAGACAAACTTCCTTTCCACCAAGGTAATGAGAAATAAACAGCTATTGGAAGGGCCATAACAGGACAACATGTGAATGATGTGTATCCATTAGGTATTGTACATAGATCATATGTGAGATGTGCTTTTTACATTTTACATGTGGGGTTTTATGAATTTTTTTTTTTCCGTAAGGGAGTGTTACCCTCAGATGCCTATTGAATGACTGTTAATGTACGGAAAAATCGTGCTGAAAAATTGTATGTGTTAGATATAAAGTATGTAAATATACTTGTTTTTTTTCCCAGTTCCCATGTGAAGTTCATGCAGAGTCTTCCATAAGAGAGAGAGCTTGCAACAGTTAAACTGGATTGAAAACAGACAGACTATTAAAGCAGCTCTGCTCACTGTGTGAAAACAACAACAAGGAGAGAAGAGCAGCTAACCGCTGGAAGCATTGTTCTCCCAGGCATAATTTATTCAGAAACTCTACACCTGAAGTACTTGCTATTTTCGTCCAGCATAGCCCTTGGTCTATCCCTCTGTCTCGTTCATTTGTATTCAGTGACAGGAATTTCAGTACGGCGCTACAATTGATCGCATCTTGGGTAAGAAGAAGGAGGAGGAGGAAGAGGAGGAGGAGGAGGAGGAGAGGAGGAAGTAGAAATAAAGACACATGAATCCCAGCTCTAAAGACAAGCCAAGTTGCTTTACAAGTAAGATTTAATTTCTCAACATGGATGTCAACATCCTGTTATAACGTAGTTATGGTGCGTTACAGTATTATCTGTGATTTATCTGTGGTAGCAGTGATTTGCCAGTCTCCAAAGACAGTCAGCTGACCCACCCACCCCCCGGTGAGGATCTTACCTCGGAATATATTGAACGTTATGAAAAAGAAGTGGCACTGAACATAGGATGAAATCCCCCCTGGGTCTCGGGGGACATTTGCTCGCTGTGGAGCAGGAAACCTAAAACACTGTGTCATAGCCTGCGCAGGCCTGCTGGCTTATCTGGGCTTCCAGATTATTGAGACTGCAATCCGACAAGCTCCCGTATCTCAGCAGGTCAAATCCTCTCATTTTTATGGCTGTGGTGAACCAGCAAAATAAAGGGGATATGCGCGTGTTTGAAAGAAACTCAGCCACCTGGCTATTTCAGAATGTAGAATTGTGTCCAGAATGTGGGAATCTTTTTTATTTTTATTTTTTTAAATGAATGTTGTTGGGTACAGAATGGAATATAGCTGTCACAAGTGAGTCAGACTGGACAGCAATCTGTTCGAGTCAAGACGTTGCATACTAATTGCGTCTCTCAGAATGATGGTAAGACCATCTGTGTACCAGTCCGGGTATGAATCCAGAAAATATGTGATGAGTATTGATTGGTCGATTTTAATCTTATTTTAAGTTTGAAATATACAACACAGACACTGGGCCAAATTACTGCAGACATATTCTTGTTTACCCTCAAATGCCAGCAAAATGGCATGCATGTACCGGTGGGAAAAGTCACATGAACAGAGCTTCACGGCATGCAATGAATTAGTTCACAAACTAATTTAATTCCTATTTACAGAATCTAAGTGAAAAAAAATAAATAATAAATGAATAAAAAAATGTGACATTGCAGAACCAGTTAGCCTATACTATGAATTTGGGTTGGAATTTCTTCACATTTGTAAGAATGCTGACATTTGTGACGCTGTCATGCCCAACAACAGTTGAAAGTGGCTGACCAAAACGTATTTCTGTCCTGCAACATAACTGCGCGTGCCCACATGTCTTACATTCATCGTGGCAGTTCTCAGTTTCCCTTGGTCCTTGGAGTGTTGGCTCCCCAAGCTGTGCTGCAGTAACCAAAGCTCGTGTCACTGTTACTCTGTTTTCCAGCCTGTCTCTATAGGCACAGCTCACGCTAACCCGAAAACTGCAAGCACATGCTCGAAAATACCCTTTGGGGGACAAAACTGATTTAATTCAAAGAACTTGGAACCCTCGGAATCTGAGGGTGATCAGCAGCCAGTTTCCGAGAAAACGCAGTCAGAGGATCTCAGCAGCCTGACAAAGACACAATACTACAGGAAAGGCCTGCTGACCTCATCTACACAGTTTCCAGTAAGAAATTCATATCCAGCGCTGAGCTGAATCGCTTTAATTATATTATATTGCATTATTTATGTGACCTGCTGTATGACAGGGTAGCAAGTGTGTGTTGGAAATCCTTCTCACAAGACACACTCTGGTTTGAATTGCAAGTTACATATTAGATACTTATTGATAGCATAGACAAATAAATTCTTAACTTCTATATATTTGTCTGTGTGTTTATGGCATGTGTGATAGCTCCATGTCTTTCTTTTGAAGCTAGAAAATGTCTGAGTATGACTGTATACTTGAACTTGACTTAAATTTTGGTTATGCATAAACATTTTTTTCCATTACCTCCACAAGTCTGCCTGTCTATCTGTATGTAGACTGCAAAAAGTCCATATTTGCAGGTATATCACAAGGCCTTTTGAGAAATAATACGGCAGTCATTTGGCAAAACAGTTGTAGAACTTGCAAGCTGACATTTCTTTGGCAATAAAATCGGCACTCTTAAATAAGATAAGCATTTATCATTTTTCATGTAAAAATAAAAAGTACATATGCCTTAACAAGACAAGAATAATGATTTACTTTTCCCCAGAATTCCTTGTCTCATGATTCATAACAGCGAGCCATATTTATTTATTTATTTACTGACATTGTTTTTGCAGTGAACATCGACTCCCCATTAACCAGAAAACCTCAGTCAGACATGATCTAGTTATGGGATGTGCGTCTGTGACTTCTGGTCGGCGGGCGAGGCCGCAGTTCGTTTCACTGTGACGGGCCAGAAAACAATGGAAAAGCGTTTGGAAATGAAAAGGCCCTGCCTCTCCCCTGGGGTGAGAAACCTTTTCAGGAGCCCAACTTCAGCGCATGCTTTAGACATCTGTAATTGGGTGTAAACGCAGCTGGTCGTAGGTGTGGACCCCATCATTACGGGACTCCATCACGGACAGCCTTGGGCCACGAAAAGACAATTAGGCCCAAATGGAAAATTGATTTTCATTCATATGGAATGAATGTTTCAGGCGAATCATGCAATAAATAACATCTGCAAAAAAAAAAAAAAAAACACTCAAGACGGTACCCTCCTTTTGCTCCTTCGCATCACGCTGTCTTCAGCAGGTCCGAGAGAATAACAGGCCCGCAAATGAAATAACCATGCAAGACGAGTCTGCGACGGCCGAGATCCAGGCCCTATATATATGCGCGTTGGGTCTATTTATAGCCCGGCGGGTTTTTGCTTACACATGTGGAGGGGCAGAGGTTCGGCGCAGAGATCACATTAATGTAAGTAATACACCAGACAAGGTTATGCCTCGCCGTGTGATGTAAATGTGCTTAAATCATATGGCCCGCCACGCCGCGAGGTCACCTTAAGGTGGAATGGAGTTTATTTCTTAATCTATTTCAGTGTTGGTGCCTGGACTCTAACTTGTTACACCTCCACCGGCTCTCTGAGTATGTACGACAGGCAGAGCTGTTCGACTCAAAAGTCCTGGAGAGCCACAGAGCCTGCAGTTATTTGCTCCAGTCACACACTCACTACCTGATTTGACTGAGTAGTTTACCTGTGGGTCAGAAGGTGAGCTACTGAGTGATATCAGGTATTGCAGGGAGTGGTAAGTGTAAGTGTTAACACCTGCAGATACTCTAACCCATAGTACCTGGTGTTTCATAGCTGCAGTTTATGGCATCTTTGTTGATGGTTTTGTTTGAGCATCATACTGCTTCTGTGCACATGTTTTGGTCCTTTTTTTATGAGTGCAATGTGGTCAAACTGACCTTGCTGTAGAGGTCAACTAATTTTCTGTTTTGATTTTTTTTCTGCGTCGTTATGGAAAATAAAATTTCCCATTTCAACCTTTTACCAAAGTACCAAATCCATAAGTGAAACAATCAAACGCATTTCAAAATCATTTCCTTGAAATTACTGTGCATAAGTCACGGAACAGTCTTTCATTGAAAAACACAGTTAGTGTTTCCATGCTTTTATAGAACCGAAATATGAACTGCTCCTCTGCTGAGAAAATACTAGCAAAATCAGCTAAAAGTTGGAGATGCTTGAACATTCATCGAGTCATCCAGTCAGCTTGCCATTCCCTTTCATCCCTGTAGTCTCCTTTCCACACTCCTGCAGTGACCTGTTATCTTTGTCCCCTCATGCAGACTGTCTGGCTGTGTTCTGCCCTGTCTTCCTCAAACGCTGTTTACTTTCTGTCATTTTATTCTTCAGCAAGACTGCAATGACGTGCTCGATAATGTCTAATTACAAAATATTTTTTTATCAATATCAGTTTTATTACAGTTTCATATCAATGGAATGTGCCATTTCTGTTTAATGCCTACATCAGTGACAATGCAGAATTCCAGTGGACCCACTTGCTCGTGCCGCTTCAGGTTTTTTGTGTCCTCTTCTTTTGCACGGTCAGTCTTTACTCCTGTGGTTCTAAATCCTTCTAAATCCTACTGTAGTGGTAATGGAGTTATTTTTCTGTAATAATCAATGGCCATTCAACTGACAGAAGAGAATGCTACAGCCTGGAAAAGGTCATGTTATACATTCACATAAAACAATAACTCATGTCTACTGTATAAGGAATGTATGTATGTATGTGTGTGGATGTATGCATGAAATCATGTATGTATGTATGTAAGTATGCATTTAAGATTTCATGTACGCTTTTACTAATACACTCGAACAGTTCTGTGTGTTAGCATGTGTGCTCGTCTGTTACATCCAGTTTGTTTTTTGAAATAACAGCTACATAATTATTATAGTTGATCCCTATCTATGCAGCCTACTTATTAATTATTTGCAAGTATGATGATGTTCATTCTTTCACATTTATTATTAATAAAACCATTAGCAACATATTAGCTGTCTGGTAACAGTCTCTAAAAAAAAAAAAAAAAAAAAGAAGAAGAGAAAAATGGTGAGCACATCCAAAAACAAACTACAGCACTGTCATTCCATACTGTCATGGTTGTGCTACCTGCTGCTCACACAAAAAGAGCCCGAATCGGAATTCTGGGATTTTGCCTGTCATATCAAATGGCTGCTCGGTGTTCCGGAATGATGACAGGAGCACTGATCAGCACTGTCACCAAGTCCGAACCTCCCCCCAACCCCCCAGTGGTCCCTAAAAGGCTCAAACAGCTTGCCGAGAGAGACACCACCCCCCCCCCCCACCAGCTACATCACTGCGCATATCCAGAACCGTTGAAACCTTTAAAAATTTACACGCTGTACCGGCGGCAACATTTCGCAGTTTACAGGTGATAAGATTATGGAGAGGGAGACAAATGGGGCTTTATCCAGACACAGCTTCTACAAGAAGAAGATAGATAAGAGCAACTGGAAATATACAAAATAAAATGCTCTACTAATTCATTGGAAACAAACTAAATAAACAGCAATATGTCAACAAACTGATTAATGAACTGCTTAGCTTACAGCTCTCGCTGAATCTAATTTGATACTATTTTATGCATGTATACATAGTTAAAAAAAAAATCCTGTTGCTTTGAAAGCTTACTTAACCTCTTGAAGCTAAAAGCAGGCATTTAGACCAGCTACACTCCCCCGCTTGGACACATTCCATACACTTGGGATCCCCATCTAGCCTGGAGCCAAATTCTGCCCGCGTGCTCTCAAAGCACAGTAATGCCCTCTCCGAAACCCTCCTTCCTGAAATTACAGTGGAGTCCTGCCGAGATGTGCCTTTTAACTTCTAACAGACAAGGGTAGGACCTCGCCCTTCGCCAACATGAAAGGGCCAAAATGTTTTAAAAAAACAAGACCCCTTCTTGCTGACTCCACAGATCCCGACGCAACCTCTTGCCTCATAGGGGATACAGGCGTTTATTAGCACCGTCAACTAACTAGGGCAGTCCTTCACACAAGTGTTCTACAGATTTCACCCTTTGTGCACACACGCATTGGGATAAAACAGAGAGTCCTGTATGTAAAGATGGTCGTGCAATATAAAAGCTGCTTAAACTAACAGGAGTTCCCATGGGGCAAAAGCAAAGATTGACTGGGGACATAACATCAACATCAGCATGACTAAGCAACGACTTGAGACGCACCCATTTCCGGACGCACATTAAATGTTGTCAGATTATCATCATTTCACATTAGAAGACCACACATCTTGTAGTGGAGAAGTTGACATTGAACGTAATGACCGATAATGATATTTTTTTCATATTACAAATTGGATCTTTAATGAATATTGGAAAAACCTCATAGCACAGGCTGGATGAAATGATTGCTAATTTTCTTTTCACTATTACACATCTAACATGCTTCAAAAAAAAATCCATTCATCACATTGTCTCCTTGTCCAAATGGTTCCATCCCCCGATCTGTAGTCTTAAAAGGAGAGGTCATTTGTCAGCTCAAGGCCTACCTTGCAAAAAAAAAAAACGCAGTGGTCAGAGAAGTACGTCTCCTTTCATTACATGTGCAAAATACCAGCTCGAAAGCGGCAAGGTTACTCACTCTCAGCCCATGGAGAGGTTTCCAAATGAGGCTGGAGATTTTACCTGCTCCAGATAATAGCACAAGCTAATGATACCTGTCATGCAATGGCCTGCAAACGCAGCGCTCAGGGTAGTCATTAAGCACACTGCGGAACATTTCCAGAAGTTTCTCAAAGGTCACTGAAAAGGTCAGCCTGCTCTTCAGATCCTATATGAAACCATCAATAGGACGATAACACTGAGCTCATGGTTTTTCTTCTCTTTTTCAGTGTATGTTACTCAATGTACGCTACTGGAAGGCAGATGGAAGGAACTACTTGCCTGGGATGTGGGACCAGTTTTTCTGATTGTATCTCTAATTTCAATGCAGAATACTGGGAGCACCGCTGCTATGTTCATACATAGGGAGTTGTGCGAATACCTGAACCACAGTCAGGTGTGTGAGCCGGAACGTGCTGCAGTGTTCATATCTCAACATCCTGCCATTATTTCCCATCCTAGTTGAATTCATTAGTAGGTTTTATTACTATTAAACATATGCTAATGGACCTTTGTTCTCAATTTCACTAATGCAAGCCTCATTAATTAAACATAAGATGACCCTTTTTTTTTTTTTGGGGGTAGTAACTACCAAATTGCTTCTTGATTCCCCTGACTCCCGTAAGGCCTATTCTGCGGTATGTAATCCATTCATAAACGACTCTATGGAAGGGACCATTCCTTAGTGTACAGATTCAAACAAGGAAGAGAAGTTGCCTACTTTTATGTATTTATTTATTCACTTATACATCATACATAATTACACAAGAATACTATGAGGACAGCAAGTCATTCTGCAAATCTTGGCTACAGCCTAGTCTCGATAGTACTCAGCACCGCATCGAGCCTAGACTTGAACACACATTTATTTATCACACTGTGAAAGATCTGGGTCAGTGTTAGCCCTAGTGAAGCCCTATGTATAGGCACAGGATGGCGGCGGACAGGGTGAGAACGCAGGGGTGGATACACAAGAGTGAGGGAAAATGAGAGAGTTCATTACCCGCTTCACTGATGTAGGTTCCTCCCTGTTTAGGAGGTAAGTGGAAAGACCCACCTTTGTCCTCCATTGTCTGTCATAGCCCATTGTGAGACGACCTGTGAATGGGACTTAAGGTGGTGTATTGTCACTGCCCAGTGGTACTTTTGTCAACATGTTTTGTTGCTCAAAGATTTGCTAAGCACATTTGCCAGCTCTGTTGTTTGTTTTTAATCTTGAGCCAAGCTTATGAACTTGTTAGCTGGCTCATGTTTTAGGGGCTGCATGCATATGGCCACCTAAAAGTAAGGCATTTTCATTCTCTTAAGCTCATTACCAGACCAATGGGTAAATAATACTTGGCAAAGCTGTTGAGGAATAATGCCTTGGAATGTATATTGTTTCACTGTTCGCTTTACTTGTTGTAAGACTGCCACTCAATCATTGTCTCATATAACTATTACTATACGTCCAACTTGCAAGTACTTTGTTTTTAATCCTAACCGTAAACCATATAGTCAATAACCCCTTCAGTTAAATTCGTCCCTTAAGAAACATTAATTGACATTATGAGAAACCCCAGCCGAGACGAGCTCGAAGAGAAATGTGAAACCCGCAGATGGAAAAGCTTTGGGGGCCAAAGGGTCATGTGAAGAATTCTATAATGTAAAAAATTCCAAGAGGAAACAAAGAGAGCCGCATGCGCCTCAGATAAATAATACGTTGGGAAGAAAGTCACTTAAAATCCCATGTTGTGTGTTATTGATTGCTCAACCTCCATGTGGTTGTATGAATGCTGAGCAACGATTTTGACAAATGCGAGCGTTTACGGGACATGTTTTCCACCATCGCGACCACTATCAAACAGCTCATTACAGAGTGAGGGATGACATATATCCCCTCTTAGCTAGATATTATAATGGCTCCTCAGCATGCTAAATTTGTCTTCCAATTTCCCCTTGAAGTACACATACAGAAAAGAAGCACGATAGCATCGCCAAGCCAGGGGCCTTATCAGCAGCTAGCCCACATCAATAAACCCAGAATCATGATGATCAGTGGATTGAGGAGGTGGGACAGAGAGTGTGGAGGGATGACAAATTTCTTCATTGAAAGTCTGAGTATTCCTTAAATATACAATGGAAGAAACCGCAGTGAATCTGTACGCCTTCCAAAGAAGCAGGCCGTGAGTGACTGCTGATTTACAGACAAAAACGCCATTGTGGATGAATTTAAACATCTGCTTCTCTGTGTGGAATGGGAAAAAAATTATAAATAAATAAGCTTGTCTGAGAAAATGTTAATCACCAGAAATGGTTATTATTATTATTGTTTTGTTTGTGTTAATTGACATTTTGAATAATTTCAGATTTTTGATAATGCTCATCATTTGTGATGTGCGCATTCACAAGAAACATCAGACTTGTTTTTGCTCCATAGGGAAATTAAATCATAATCTGATGCACAATCACTTGAGTGCTACAAAATAATGCTAAAATTGATGGCTAGCAAACGAAATCCTCTGCCATTCCATATGCAATGTAATTGAGCACCTGCAATCTTGGAATGGAATATTATTCCTCGGAATACTGTTCCATGGAATATAACTCCATGCAATATTATTCCTGGAATACTTTCCATGGAATATTATTCCTCTTTAGACCTGTTCTGTTAGACCTCTTTAGCCTCTTCAGCTGCCCCATGTTGTTTTGGAAACTGTTTTCAAAGTGCTGAGTGTCAGACCTCTTTTACAGCTGATACGTACCTGCTAATTGGCATTTTGACTTAATATGCTTCACCTGTGCAGTTCCAAAATAAAAGTCAAATAAAATATTCAAAATAAAAGTGAATATTTTCTCTCCCCCAGCCCCACATGATGTTTTCGTTATTTTGTTGCAGCTGTAACTCTACGAGAGTATTGCATGGAATAATTTCCCAGAATGACTTTCTGCGAGGGAGCCTCACCTCTGGCATTCGCGGCAGTGGCTCAGGGCGGGGTTTTGAGACTCTGGCAGGAAACGATTCTGAGAGCACATGGTCCTGGTCTCTGGTAGGTGTTGACAGCTGACAGCCATGAAGGAGGCTGGGAATTTCTGCACCGTAATCATGCCGTAATGCTGAAGCAATGCGTGAGACCGCGCGTTAGCAACCAGGCGCGGGGATCAGTGCCAGACCATAAACACAAGGCCAAACTCACAGGCGGCCACCTATTCTCCTTCCTGGGGCATGATTACTTTTCCTCCTAAGAAACTCCCAGGGTTCCTTGGAACAGTGAGACAACATCAAACAATATGTAATTCAGACCAGGGGCGTCACCAGACCCTATTCACTGAGGCATGTGTCCCGGTAAAATTTGTTGTGCCCCAGTAAAGATCATGAAAAATAACTAGATTTTAAAAATGTATCATAAATTGCTAGTGTGAGGATGTGGGCAGGGGGGGCCTGTGCCCGAGAAGTGCTAAAAGTGTAGCAACATCCCTGACTCAAACCCCACACCATTTCATGAACATGTTGCTATGGAGTATTATCCATCTTTGACCAAGCGTCTAAGTGATTGTTGTTTTGAAGTTAATGGCTAAGCAGAACCCCAGACAGCTCTCTTTGATCTTGATCTAGATATTGAACTCAGTGGATTGGAGAGGATATTCAAACTCACTATTTTGTTTACAGTTAACTGTTCATAATGTTTCAGTATCCAGGGTGTTAAAATGGTTTAAATTTTGCATTTACATTCAGTTTATGCCTGCATTGATATCAGTTCTAGGAGACCAGTTGACTAATCAGCATCCAGGACCAGAACTATCTGAAAGTGACATCGCCCTCCAGAATCGAGATTGGGAACCTGGGTCTTTAGTTCTTTAGGAAATCAACTGTGTGTCCTCTCAGAGGTAGAACCGTGTGATCACGTGCAGCGGTGTTGAACCACGCAGTTTAAAATATGAGAATGACCCTCCTCTCCAGTCACCATGCAGGCTGGAGATACAGTACAAAGTCCACACCCACATCAAACATCTTTCATATTTCAAAAACTGGGAATGCCACACGTATTTTTTTGCCAAGACAAATACTGTGTTTAGCAGTTGATGCATATTTTCAAAAACAACTGTTGGCAAGGCTGTTACAGTACATTAAGAAGATAGATTTCCTCCAATCTGCACTATACAGTTGGAACAATATACTAAAACTCTTTCAACTAGACATGCTGATTCCATTTGCTGTTTGTAAATGCATAAACACACAGTTGATACAGTGACTAAAAGCATGGTGTATGGCAAATGGAGAAATAGCACTTTCTCCATTTTGGTTCGGTTACCTACCCACTGTAGCCTTGAGCCTTGTTATTCACATCACCCAAGCTTAAACATTGCTTTCTTCACCTTAATTTTATCATCACCCCCGCATTTTGGCAATGCTAACCTTGGTATTTAACTGACAGGGTTATGCAGGAGTGCTGTATGTCAAGCGTGATACCAAAGAAAACATAATATTTCACTTTAAACTTCAAACACCCATCTGTCAATCTACCCTGAGACAGTGTCTCAGTCAAGTAGCATTTCCCATGAAAAAAACTGTGGTAAGATCACTGGCAGGATCATATACGGTGTGTAGTATGTGTTTTAGTGACAGTTCTAGGCTATCTGTTTTCCTGGAAGGACACTGTAAGCAGTGTATTTAATTAGGGATGTTTTGGGAGCAGGGACTACCCCTGTTCTTTTTGTATTGGGTGCAAAAGTGTCCCTCTCAGTTTAAGAGGAAATTTCAGTCAGGGTCTGGGGCCGAGGCAGTCAACACCAGTGGGGTAATGGGCAACAACATCAGGGTCAGTTCTGTGAAAGTCTCCCTCAAAATTTCAAAATACATTTGCATTAAATTTTATTACAGTTCCTCTGTTGAATAAATAGTTACATTGACGAGGAAAATCTGCATCAGTGTTGATTAAAACGCATAATGCTAATGAATCATTCGTAATTTCAACTGAATTTTTTTAGGTTGGCTTGTCCCTAAAGAGAGTCAGTCTTTCACCCAAAAACAGTTTGTCTGATAAACATTTCTTTTAAAGGGTAGAAATTGGTTCCAATTGCTGCTGCACGCAGTGCCTTATTTGTCCATGTAGGGGCCACTTTTCTTTCCCTTGAGCTGTTTTGATTTATCCAGGGGAAAGAAAACAAACAAACAAAGCTGAC
Organism: Albula goreensis; assembly: GCA_022829145.1. Classification (NCBI taxonomy): domain Eukaryota; kingdom Metazoa; phylum Chordata; class Actinopteri; order Albuliformes; family Albulidae; genus Albula; species Albula goreensis. The sequence continues at coordinate 5,329,601 of CM040743.1, read as the reverse complement.
ATGAACATCAGCTGATTTTCGAGCATATCCAGAGAGCATGTGAAGATGACTGTATCGCCTCAAGCCAGAGGGTCACTGGGTGGTGAACATTTGGATAAAGCAGGCTGTCAGTCCGTTTAGGTGTCTGAAATAACTTATCATGAAAGAGAGAAACCAGAGCATACATGAGGCCAGCTGTTTCCAAGTCCAGGAACAGTTCTTGCGCCTCAGAAGTGAAAGATTAACATCTGTTGCTGAGCAGTGGCATGGGGTTCATGATGGCTGTGTGTGGCTGGATGTATTTCCATCGGTGCCTGATTGATTTATCTCCTGTTGTCTCATTGTCACTGTGTGTCTGTTTTTATTACCTGACAACATTACATACAGAGGTGCCTTTCATGAAATCAGTAGGTGTATGTGTGTGTGGAAGACAGTCCATCAGTGTGTCTTAAACATGGTATTAGGACAGAATTGCTGCCAATTTGTCACACATGACGAGCATTTTAAATGCACAAATCTTCCCTGTTGAAAAAGAAAAAAAAATAAATAAATAAAAAAATCTGCCTGAGAATTATGCAGGTTGCAAGTGTTACAGCAATTTATGAAATATCTCAGGCAAAACCATAGCTTAGGGTGGATGATTATTACCAGCATTTCAAAGGCAGTATTTGCCTCGCTAAAGCAGATGGAAATACAGCGCTCTTACAGAAAATCAATCCGTGATGAATGCAGAGATGATTTTTTTTTTTATTTTAATGTGGGTAATTCTAAGATGTGCTCAGTGACAAAGGATGCAGCAGTCTCAAATAATCAGTTTCATAAAGGTAACATGGCCAGGTAAAAAAGGCTTAATGAAAGTCTTATAATGCACCTGTGTGTGGTAATAGATTATCTTGATCCCAGATAACTCATTTCTGAGCAGGTTTATTTAAATGAAGGCTTGGGGTGGTTGCCAACAGTTACCAGGAGTATTGCTAGGCAATGCATAATTGAGGTTTAGGCTGCACAGGCAGGGAGGGGATCCATTCGGCTGGGTAAGTGGTATCCTTTGAAAATGTAACTCTGCCATCGTTTTCAATGAGAGCCTGGCACTGGAAGATGACATGGTCTAGCACGTAGCTCTCTGCTAAAAGAGCCCTCTTATCCATTGGAGAGATTAAGTGGCGTTATGCAGCAGTCAATAGGTCACTCTGCTCCCTCAGATCTTTGAACCAATTAAAACAGGTTTTCTCCCCAAAGAAAGACTCGGTGATTGGTTGAACTCACTCTCTCATGTCACCATCAGCTTCTCTGGTTGGTTGGGCGCCGGGTCAATGTGACATGGCATGACGTAGAGTGACATAGCCTGACATAGCGGTACACAAGCAGTAAATCAATGGGAGAATGTCTAAGGTGGTGGTGGGGGGGAATTCATTGGGTGTTTAAAAACCCCCATATCTATGAATCATCCTGAGATATTTCATGATGTTGATGAGAATCTTCTACCACCTAGACATGGCATATTGAGGTTTAATGATCCCCTCATTGCAGGGGTGGCCAACCCTGGTTCTAGAGAGCTACAGGTTGGGCTGGTTTTGCACAGCAATGAACTCATTGGTTCAATACAGCTGACCATACAGCTTACTCACCTCCTCTAAATGTCTTGGGCCTGAATTTGTTGCTGATTTGAGGGCGAAAATAGGGGTGGAGCTAAAATGAGCAATCACGACTCTCTCAGATCTTTAAACCAATCAAAAAGCTTTGCTCCCCACAGCAAAAACTCAGTGATTGGTTCAGTGCACTCACTCTCACATGCCACCATCAGCTTCTCTGATTGGTTGGGTGTCCACAGTCTCCCTCTGGTAATTGATTCAGCTGTGGAGTCCCAAGGCCCTGCAGCTGCAGTAGCTCCTGTAGTGCATTTTACAGTGAAGAAGAAGTGAGGAAACCTTTTGACTGCAATGTTATGGAGATTGCAAGTTCCTTCTCAAAAAAAGCAAAATGCACAGTTTCACATGTGAAAATTGCGGATATGACATTTACATGACTTTAACTGATGCTCTTATCCACACCAGCTTACACAGTTTGCAATTCTACACACTATCCATTTACAGTGCACAGCTGGACATTTTACTGCAATTTGCAATTTGGATTAGGTACCTTGCTCAAGGGTATAACGGCAATGCCCTACCTTCACGTTCATGTCCCTTCATTATTACCCTGGGAATTACATAATCTAACCCCACATAAGAGCACCGAATTCCAGATCTACATGCAGTTTCTTTTTTTTTTTTTGACAAATCAAATGTAGAAGTTTCAGATTTACCCGAAAAAAAAAGCAGCACAGTTTTACATTTTCTATTAATGTGAAGCCGATGCCAAAATGCTTGTGGTTTGATTTAAAGGCCAAACACAACCATGCCGAAGCTTTGTGGGGTACATTCCAGAACATTCTCACACAGAATTTCAATTTACTATGGTTTTCAGCTATGCGTAGAAATATCTGTGCCTCTACATGCTTTCACCTTCTTTGGGCATATTTTGTTTTCAGTGATCACTGGAGTGAAACTAAAATACCAATTTTTTTTTTTTTTTTTACTACATGCTGTTACTCTCTCAAAGCATCGAGAGACATGCTCATTGCAGGATTTAAGTGATTATAAGCTGAGTTAATACCACAGTAAGATCAATCTATAAATCTGTTATGGGACATCTTGTTATAACAATGAAGACGGGTATTGGAAGAATTGCTGGAGGGTATTAAGTGCAGTCATGTGAACGTAAGTAAATAAGTGACAGGACATTTTAATGATGTTGTAACAGGCTTTCATCAGACACACTTTGAGTTCTCTCTCCAGTTCTGGATGAGATACAATGTGAAAATATGAAAGTTATAACAATTTTACAGCGATTGGTGCGGGACTGATTCCAGCCATCAAACTTAGAAGGAAAGTTATAAAGAAAGATGTTTAATTTCAAACGGCTCAGCTGTGGAGACTTTACTAAGAACTGGGTAGGCAGGTCAGGTACACAGTCATTTTCTGGCCTTCATATTTCTGCATTGGGAATGTTTTGAGAAAGATTTGGAGAATAAATGCTTCATACGTGGCCGTCGTTAAGTTTTACACACAAAGCTGGGATGGGAACATTTCTCTGTGAATCCTGACCTGACCCTGTAAAATCGCGGTGCTAGCTGATGTGTCACATTGACAGGCAGCCATAGGGAGTGACCATGAAGGATTTCCAGATCAATCCAATGATAATATTTGTTTGACTGTTACCCTAAATTTGGAATTAATATTCCTCTGTTTATGGTGCATATCGACACAACCAAAAAAACATGATTCAGAAATCTTGCATTTTTTCCAGCATATTAAAAACCAGTTAAAAAAAGTATTAAAAAATTAAAAAAGTATATAATGAAGAAGAACATCAGAACATTTCACACAAAATGTTACAGTTTGGAATCCAGAGTGTTGGAAAACATGCCAGTGGTAGACTCTCACTCTTGTGAGATAAACTATGAGAAGGATGTTCCTCAAATGGTCTTAACTCTGTTATTTAAACCTGTTATTGTTCTAAAACATGGTCAGTCAACTTGACTGAATAATGTTGCAATTTCACATACAAAAGTTCACCCTGATTATTACATGGAGGCAGTTAAACTTAAACAGTTTACATTTCTACACACCATTCATTTAGAACACAAAATAACATGAAGGAAAAGTCATTTCCAGGAATGAGTTGGGAACCACAATCTGCAATGACAAGACCATCTCATCACTCTTATGTTAAGAAAAAATGGTTAAACTAGAAATAAACACAAGCACACACACACACACACACACACACACACACACACACACACACACACACACACACACACACACACACACACACACACACACACACACACACACACACACACACATCCAGCTTGTACAACCCATACTTTTATAATGCTATCACAGAAGTGACAAAATGATCTCATGATCATCTTGGTGCTGTTCAGAGTTCTGTACCTTTGATTCACACGGGTTTGACACTTTGGCTGGATCAGAATATCATATGACCATGCTGTATAGCTAAAGTGTAGCGTAACCTACCACTCCCCTTTATCTCAGAACATCACATACACACACAATGAGACACAACTGCACAGGTGATCCAGTTAGTCTCACCGGGGGGAGCTGGGAAGGTGCTGACGGCTGTCCCCGGGGAGATGGTCTGACCTGTTTTCTGGGCTCCTCCCTCCCCTGCCACCGCAGTTCTCATGGTACGATCCAAAGCCAGACATACAAATGTGTGACATCTAACACTGAGTGTACATAGGCCAATCTGTGCGTGTAAGCGCTGTATTGCTTGCTTGAGCCGTCAGTAGCCCAGTAAATATGGCAGTCTGTGTATATGAATGTCGTGTGTCTGTCCAAACAGGTATATGATGGAGAAATTTCCTTTGGATCACCCTAAAAATTCATCATCATCATCATCATCATCATCTTGTAACAAATCCACATCAACACTGCCTAATTCATTGCCGGGTTTTTTAAAAACTGGCTGAATTGTTGAAACTGGTTGATGCTATTGGGAAGCGTTTAATATACAGTATATAGCATGTGTAAAGTATGTGATAAAAAAATATGTGTGTGTGAGTGTGTGATTGTGTATGACCATGCATGTGTGTTTGTGTGTTGTTTAAATGTATGTGTCTTATGGGGGCAGTCACATGGCTTTTCTGACTAAGGCAGCTGTAATTGACTATTGACAAGTTAAGGCTGTGTAGCCCCAGTCCCGGAGACCCATTGTGTATGCTGGATTTTGGAGATTCAGCACTCGAGTGCTTCATGTAACCCATTGATTGGCTGAAGGCTCCACACACCAGATGGCTGGAGGGAAACCACAAAGGCCTACAGATACTGTGGCCCGCCAGAAATGGAGTCTGACACCTGTGATTTAAGCACTGTGGACTGTCACATGACCACATGACATGACATAGCACTGTGCCCTTACAAACTCACTTTACAGCTGCTTCCTTTGGCAGTTCATTTTCTTTGCTTTTTTTTGGTGCTTGCAGGAAACCAAAAGGTTAAACCCAAAATAAGCAAGGTTCTACAGCAGTGCCTACCTATTTGTTATGATGAAAAAATAATGCCCAAAAGACACCCATGGAGCGTGAACCACCAAAAACTGTAAGGATGATTCATGTCCAAGAAGAAGAATGTTAGCACATTATCCAACGTTTATTAACATAATACATCTTCTAGAAAACATTCCATTAATATTCAGTAATGCTATATAACCAGCTGAAGAGGGGTTAATACATGGCTGCTGGGGGGAACATGACAGCAGTACCGGTCCGATTCAGAGCTGATCCTGTCCTGGCTGAGATCCCTCTGTCACCGGTAAGCAGTGCATGGAACCACTTCCTTATTTGTCTCTAGAGGGATACACCACAGCTCTGGCCTCAGCTGTTTCCTCTGAATGGCTGCTCCCTAGGTTCCGCTGTGACACTATGTTGTGGTGTCCAATCATAATTCTTCAGAATCTGGTGATGTAAATTCCTCAGAATTCTACAGCAAAGGTTCCGGGAGTTTCCCTGGGCAGCTCCCCCTCACATTCCCACCGACTGCCATCACACTTGCCTTTAGTGCAGACTCCTCTTGGGCAGTGTCTGAGGAGTTTATCCCTGTAGTTGCTGTACCAATCCCCTGTTACTAATCCCACTCTGACTTTTAGAACATAGGAACGTAATATATTGATACAAAAAAAGCATGCAATTCAGGCCCCATTTCCCAACTCAGCCTTCAACACCCATTACATTACATTAAAGGCATTTGTTATATGCTCTTATCCAGAGCAACTTAAAAGGCAAAGTGCATATGAATGGTACAAAAAAGTGCAAAGATAACCCTAGAGAGGGGTAAAGTCCCAGGTGCCAAAGGTGACAGAATAGATCAGGACCCCCTATAGAATAATCCAGTAAAGGAGGAAATTAACAACAACCCATGTTAAAAACAAATCACAGTTAAACACAACACCCCCACGCCCACCTCCATTCTCCATGCATACTGGTTTCCATTGGACTAATTAGGGTTTCCACAAATGTGTGCTGACATTCTAAAAATGTTGTTCATAAACAGATCTGAGCACAATGAGCGTATTACTCATTAACGGTTGCTTTGTCCTCCGCAGACGGTTTAGTTCCGCTGAGCAGGTGTGCGGTGTGATTGATTAGCTTCCTCATTTAAAGGGAATCATTTATCACGGCATATTACTGAAATAATATTCTGACTGATGAAAAGTCTTTAACTGCAAACTGAATATTCATTCCTTTTGTAAAATAGCTGCCTTTGATGTAATGTGATGGCAAATCATCTCTCATTGGACAGTATGGTGTTTCATTAAAAGTAATAGCGATACACTTTTGTTAAGGGTTGGAGCCAGATTTGGCACACATGGATGCACCTGAGGACCTGAGTTCTAGGACACCTGGCGGAGGGGGTGTCCAATATTGTTTCAGACCCTGGATCCCGAGTGACCCTGACCCTAGCTCCATGACTAGACAGCCGACTCCACACCCTTCTGGTCTTCCAGTAAACAGGCCGTGTAAGCCCTTCTCAGCTGTCATGATGTTCTTTCGTATCCCACCCTCCCTTTAAAAGTAACTCCAGTGCATCCAATCAACATTTCACCTTAACATCTGCCTACTAATAAAACCCAGCATACATTTTTTGTCTTTAGAAATGCAGCTAATTTTAGATTATTTATGGATTTTTTTTCCAGCAGGCCATTTCTGTGACCTGAATCAGATTTTGTTTTTTGTATCTGTCACATTTCACATTTCCACCATGGTGTAAACAGCAAAAACCATCCTGGTATTTTTTGGATGTGGTGCAAAGCCCTGGTTACTGAGAGACCTGCTCCTGCTCTCCTGGCTCAGGTTTTTTTTTGATTCAGGTGATTTTTTTATGTCATGATCTGCAGGAAACTGACACCCTCAGTCTGCGGTAAAAACCACCAAAATGGTGGATGTCGGCAGATGTTGCAGAAGAGGGGTGTTCAAGTGTGCACCATTTCACAACGCTTTCTATACAAAGATATCCAATGTGGGTCACATGCAAAACCGGCCATGAACAGTTTGACAAGAAGAAAGACATGGGTAACACACACACACACACACACACACACACACACACACACACACACACACACACACACACACACACACACACACACACACACACACACACACACACACACACACACTCACACACATCAGAACTGAGTTTTCAGCCCTGCTGTGTAAACACAGTCTTATTAACTGAACCCCTATACTGAAGCATGATCAATATGTAATAGACACCAAAGCACAGAAAAGACCCAAAGGACAGCCACTCATTAAGCACAAGGCCACATTATTGGACAAAGCAAGCTTCACCATTATAAAAATGACCTCTCTAGGGCATAGTAAGTCTAATGTTTTTCATATGTATGTACTGTATTCCCCCTTTTCTCGCCCAATTTGAAGGTGTGATCTGTCTCCGCCGTGAACACCCCCCACCCCGTGCAGATTCAACAGGAAGTGGTTGCGCACGTGGCAACTAGCCTTCGCCATTCATTATTCCGCTGGTAACATATTGCCTTCGTTCTCAGAGGAACGTAAAGTTAACATGTGTTCGGTTGGCGGACCCGCGGGTGTCCGAACAGACTGATGGGTTTAATGGAGTTAACTCTCTGCGTACCGTGGGAATGCTGGGCTAATTGCTGCGATGGTGATAGTGAGGCTGGGACGTCATCTGTCACTAAGCGGCCCCGTGAAAGTGCGGTTATAAACAGCTCTGTGGTGTAGCAAATGCAGCAATAACACTGACCTCTCTCAGGCCCGTTTGGAGGTGTGTGTTGTGTTTGTGTGTGTGTGTTCACAATTACACTAAATATTTCATAGCTATACATTCATCGATGCATTAACATACTGTACATACTGTTCCCTAAGACTTTCAAATGGTTTTTATGTTAAAAAAAATATGCATTTATTAATTCAAATACATATTTTCGCTTCCTCTGGTGTGCTGGGTTTAGCTTTAGGGAATGTGAGAGACCATTATCGGTTGAATGGAGGTGACCAGGTGGGAGGCTGTTGTCTTCACCTAATGAGAGCACAGAGGAAGCATTTCTGTGGAATTATTGTCCAAATAAACACTGGCTGTATTATCGTTCGATACGACTCATATTACCCAGGATCAGCTGCTTTGTCAACATGTTTTTTTTTTTCTTTAATGTATGCATTTCACAAAATTCAAATTTTGTCTGACCTCATAACTCTGGAGCAGACCAGAAAAATCTGGTACCGTCATGTATCACTGACACACAATGACATTTAGATAATTTATTATTATTATTACTATTTTTTTATAAGAGCATGTCGAGTCTTGACATAGGGTTCGTACAGACAGACCTGTTCTGCTGCCGACGTGCAGGCGGGGACGTGCAGGTGAGGATCTGGGCAACATTGGTGAGGGAGCTGGAATATGTCCATGGGAAAAGCTGAGCGCTGATATAAGCGAGAGGCCGTGTGGCTCGGGGGGTCGGGGGGTGGCGGGGGGTGCTTTCATGATAATCACGAGGCACCCAGAAATCAATACAGGTAATGGCCGAGGAAGCTATTGCACCACATGCATTGAATGCCTCATTATACATTTAGACCTTTTGCTTGCGCCTTGATTTCCTTTTTAAATAGCGGAACACTATTTGTGTGTGTGTGTGTGTGTGTGTGTGTGTGTGTGTTCAGTGAATCTGCAGTATGGGGCCTAACTTTTGATTAGAGAGTCCTCTCTTCATACACCTCCGTTCTGCCTGCTGTCTTTGTATAAACATGTCCTTGAAGGTGTTCTTTGCTTAAATGCACTCCTCTGGCCCTCAGGTTTGAAGATACGCTCAACAATAATCAGGGAAACCGGAGTTTTTTTAAAAAAAAATTTTGAGATACACGCTCAACTTTATCTCTCACTCTGAACTGAGCTGCAGACTTCCCACCCAAGCTTAAATCATACCCACAGGCACAGTTAAGAACAGTGCGACCTGTATGTTTTATTGTTCTCTTAAAATCCATTTGATATAGAGCCTTTGATTTGTGGGGCAGTAAAACATATCCTTACCTTACGCAATGTGTTGTTAAAGGGATTGAGCCAAGCTGAATGGTATTTGGAAACAGAATAACATGTTCAGAAAATGTAAAGTGTTATAAAGCCAGCACTTAAAAAGGGGGAGAATTTAAAGCCATTTAGGCCCTGAAAATAACATGGAAGTGCACAAACAATATTTAATCCATTTAAACATAGACTAGCGAAGGCAATGTCCCGTTAACGTGCTCATCCTGTCTTGTGCTGGTCCTGTCTGAAACCTCATACGCTGAATGAATTAAAACAAAACACACAGATAAAAAAATTAATCAAAAAGACAGCCTGAAATCATAATACAATTCCCTTGCATTCGTACACATGTATTTATATGATCATCCAGTTATACGTGACCTTTAGGAAATGTAGTTAAAGGCGCAGTGACAGACGGGGGGTCGTTTTAAATATAGCCTGCTCTTTAGGTCAGGGACGTGACTGCCTTCTGTGGGGGGTCTCTGGGGCACACTAAGGCTGTGCATCTGCGCTGTGATTGGTCCAGGCTGGCAGTGACATCTGTAAGATGTCCGCCTCCTCCGCCAGGCCCAGGCGCAGGCCCAGGCGCAGGCTCAGTCCATGGCGTTTGGGTTGGTATTCTCTGGCGGAGGACAGGTGGGCCTCACAGCTTGAACAGGTTAGCGGCACAGACCCGTTTCATTATTGGACCCATGTTTACATTTCTCTGAGAGCCTGAATCGACCCCTGGGCTTCCTTCTCTGCCCTTTGATGTGGTATGTTTTGGGGTGGGCTGTTGAATCACAACACACACACACACACATAGGTATGCACACTCACATTCTCGTGCACACACTTGAACACAAGCACATGCACACGCTCTCTCTCACACGCACGAGTATGTAACACACGTTAATTCTTACACACTCACAGTTATGCACACACATGCTCACACACACACAGTTAAATAAAAGTAGTTAATACATACAGTAAAGCCAAAGTAGCAAGTGTCAAACATTTATTAAAGAATATGAAAAAATCATTCATTCATTCATTCATTCATTCATTCATTCATTCATTCATTCATTCATTCATGCATGCATGCATAAATGCACAGTGCAGTACAATGTATGATCTGACAGTAAAGCTGTGTCTTGTCCAGACCAGCTTTAGAGAGAATGGTAAAAAATGCACAAAACACATACAGAGGCACCTGGGTGTAACTGCCATGCCGACCGCTGTCCAATTTCCCTCTCCTCTAAAGAGCAGCACCACAGTAATGGAATTCAATAGAAAAAAAAGCAGAGACCGTAATCGACAAACTTATTTGCTTATCTACTGGAGCGTGGCCAGGAGCAGTGGACCCTGCCCACTGGATGTGTGTCACTTTGGTTCTGTAGGTGTCTCACACACACACACCCACACACACACACACACACACATCCACCCACAAACACACGCCCACAAACCTACCTACCCACACTCACAAACACACACACAAACACACCCCACCCCCCCACACACACACATACACAGACACACAAACACACACACACACTCCCCCACACACACACACACACAGACACGCACACACAAACACACCCCCCACACACACACACACACACATCCCCCCCACACACACACACACACCCACACACTCCCCCCCACACCCCCAGGCCTTTGCTGACAGACAGCTCCATTAACCGCTGGCTGTTTGCTAAGAAGGCAAACGCAGCAAACAGTCCGCCCACAAGTATGTTTGGAAAATAAAAAACTTTGAGGTTAATCTGCAAGACAGTTTGACAACCAAACGAAATAAAGGAAAAAAGAAAAGTAAATATATAATAAAGTAAAAACGCATGTCTTCTTTCAAACACCTCAGAAAAGAGCTCAAACAGCAATCAAAACATTGACAAACGCAAACATAGGGACTGCATGGGTTTTATGAGTCTCAAAGTGTGCAGGCACACACACACACACACACACACACACTCGTTACATAAGACACTGCTGTTTTGAGAATAGGAGGTTGACTCACTTCTGTCTTTGCCGCTTAAGTGTGAGGTATTACAGTAATGATAGATTGGAGGGAATGGCCATACCAAACATGTTGTAGCTAGGTGAGACTGCAGTTGCTTATTTAGGGTTTTGTCGGGTTGTGCAACCGGGCTGCGTTGCCAGGCTACAGCGCACATACTCTGAATGATCACTGAGGCACAGTGCATGAAACCATGTGCTACAGTGAGGGAAGTCTGGCAAGATTGCGCAAGTCAAAGCGTTGCTAAAATAATTTTTTTAAAACCCCACAAATTTTAAAACTGAGAGGTTGAGAAAACGTGGTATTTTGAGCTATGAAGTGATAAAAATTTATTTTGCTTTTTTTTTTGTTTTTGTTTTTCTTCAGGGCATTCAACTTTTCTCTAATAAATTTGGATTTTATTATTATTTATGAACAAATGCTCAGTGCCATATTCAATGCTGCAACCACTGCTGTCAGTCTGGGGAAGTGCAGACAGTCTCTACCCACCATACATTTCAGCCATCACTTCTCATCACCACGCCACAAGTAGACATTAGATGAGATGAGACAAGGACTTCCCTGCAGACTAGATCTCTCCCTAATGGGGGCTGCTAGGTCCAATTAATCAATTAAGTATCGTCCCGATGGGAACAGTTGCACTGGAATGTGTCATATTCAACATTGAGTGTTTTTATACCGCATACCCTTCGGATCAATATAATTATCTCCATTTATTTACAGTTTTGATGTCAATTTTAATTTTAACTATTTATTTTATAAATTAAGCAGTTCCCAATAGTGATGGTACAATGAAGTCTCATGCACCCTGTAATGGGAGCTATCAATCACCGACCTCTTTGAACCAATCAGAGGGTTTTGCTCTCCATCTCAAAACGCAATGATTGGTTGGGCTCAGTTTGGTGCCGATGGCAGATGAGAGCTCTTCCCTGCTCCCCACGCAGGTGTGCTAATCAGTCTAACTTTGCTGTTCTGCACACAGGCGGTGTGCTTCTCTGCCAGGGTAACAGCTTGGCTGTGTTAGAAATCAGTTTTGGAGCCCCACTTTCTAAGCCTGTGGCAGTGAAACACCATTAGCTCTGAGTGCAGCTCTCCTCAGGGCACAAATAACAACACTTCCTCACCAGCACATGTGGTGCCTTCACTAAAACATGAAAAAAAAAAGAGACAGAGAGAGAAATGAGCTCTGGCGGCAGGCTCTGAAAACGTTACAGACTCAAATTGCTGTCGGCCGATATTGAAAACACAACAGAAAATGTATTTTTTTCTCGAATACCGATCCACAAAGATAAACAAGTCGTTCAATTAAGAAAAGAGATACCTCTCAGGTTTTCGGAATATTTTGAATTCAGTTTTCCTTTTATTTAACCAATTTAGTCAGGCTATGGTCCAGGCATTTATTCTGTCATAACACTGTGAATGAAATTTGAAGGAAATGCCTCCTGAATGGCAGAAATGGTGATCATTGCGGACAGCCGGAGGACTGAAATAGGTGCAGCACAGGAGTATGAGGCTATATTCTCCTGATGTGCCACATTTCACAGTCCTGACCCTCCCGTGTCATCACCTCTCACTCCAGCAGCCAGCGAGCCAGCGATGCTGTCACACGGCGCGGAGCAGAACACCCACAGAACCTGCAAGGCTTCCCAAAGAGCCATGACTTTTGGTGGGGGAGTGGGGCCGGGGCTGGTGGGGGGGTGTGGTGCAGTGGGTGCTGGGTCGGGGTTGGCGGTGTGAACACCATAGCAACATACAGCAGAGGGGTATGTTGGTAGATCAGGAAAAAGTGGGATACTTACCTCAAATCCCTTGTTTGAGGGGGTCCTGACCTGAACTCAATGAAGAATAAAGCCCCATATTTCACGTATAGTGTGTGGATGTTGTGCTGGTTGGTTTGGGGGTGGCACAGGGTTGTGTTGTGAACACCATAGCAACATACAGCAGAGGGGTACATTGGTACAACAGTAAAAAGTGGGATACCTTCCTCCCACAAACTTACCTAAAATCTCTTGTTTGAGGGGGCCTGACCTAAACTCAATACAGAATAAACCCCTATATTTCACACCTAATGTGTGTGGGTGTTGTGTTGTGTTGTGTTGTGTGGTTGGGGGGTTCTGGGGTAGAGTTCTGTAATGTGGTGATTGTGAAGAGGCAAAGCAAGGCAAATGTATTTATAAAGCACATTTAAAAACAACAAAGAGTTGACCAAAGTGCTATACAAAGTGAAGGAAAACAATTAAAAATATTAAAAGAGTAAAAAAAGAAAAAAAGAGGGGTTTGCTCTGTGTCCTCAGCCGGAGCCCAAAACGACCCGAAACCCTGTTCACCCAGCATCCTCCTGGCCTCCGACCATCTCCCTCAGCCAAGGGGGGCGTTGCAAGTTGACATAAATTAGAGAGTCGGAGCACCGATTTTCACATTAAATATCAAGGACACGACGACAATAATTACAGCGCAATTACCATCCCAGCTGCAGCTCATAGTATATCTCCGTTTGACCTTGCAGAAGTTGCTAGCATGTGAGGGTGTTTGACTGAGACACACAAAAAAAACATTGGGGGATGGTTGCTAATTTTGCAGTTACCAATAAGTGCACATTCAAACTCAAAAAATGCAAACTCAAAATCAGGGTGTACTTGAGCTGAATTTATTTTGACAAATTGTAATATCTCACATATGCCTTACAGGAAAGACAACATTGTCCTTTGTTGGAACTGAAAATATGGTAATATTTGTATTTGGAAATGTTTAAATTGAAGTTTATGTATAATAAACATAAATATAGTTATTTATACTGAAATATCTGGAAGTTTCAGTTATTTCAGCAAGTGTTGCCATGTCTGTTCTGATCTTGTATATCTCATTTCTGGAAGAGGTCATTCATTGGTGGCCCCCTCTGCTGTTTCCCTTATCTGAACCTCCCTGTGGTTATCTGTCCACCACGGATGATTTACCTGTGAAAACAAGAGCTGGTGTTTGTTATGGTTGTCAGCATATGGGTTTTTGCTCAGAGATCTGGCTGCTCCTCCCCCTAACGAGACCGCAAGAGAGAGTGAAATCCGGGGTAGACAATTCAGTAGATCAAATTCTCAGACAACAAGAGTGCATTTAGGATGGATGTAAGGATAAGGAATGGCATGAGATGTAGACAAAGAATAATCTCGGGCTCGGAGTCCAAAGGAGGAGAGCACAAGCTGTCTTCGTAGGTGAGGAGTAATCCTCTATAGGTGTCTGGGAGAGACTGGGAGGAACAGTATTGGCTAGGTTGTGTCTAAAAGAAAGAGGGAAAGGACATAGGTGGATATAAAGGAGGAGGAGAGATGTCGGAAATGCTGAGCATGATGGGAGATGAAGTGTGTAGCGTTTATATGCTTGTATAGGACCAGAAAGGTTGGTTGCGATAGGTTAAAAGGTTGTCTGAGAATTATCTCCCAAACATCTGTTTTATCAGACTCCAACTTGCAGATTAAATTCTGGGAGCTGGCTGCTGGAAGGGTGGACTGCACACTCACTCAGGGACCAGCTGTTACCTGCTCTGCTTTCAGAGCTCCTAGCATCACTATGGCTGCTGCTTTCAGCAACCTGCTGTATGTGTGTGTGAGGGTGTGAGAGGGTGTGAGAGCATGTACAGTACATGTGTTTGAGGGTGAGAGGCATGTGTTTGAGTGAGGGCAGGAGCATGTGTGTGTGTGCGGGTATGAGAGGGTGTATGTATGTTTATGAATGTGTGTGTTAGGGTGTGTGTGTGTTTAGTGAGGGCAGGAGCATGTGTGTGTATGTGTGTGTATGTGAGGGTATGAGAGGGTGTGAGAGCATGTACATGTGTTTGAGTTAGGGCAGGAGCGTGTGTGTGTATGTATGTATGTATGAATGTGTGTGTTAATATGCGTGTGCGAATATACATGTGTCTGAGTTAGGGCATATGCTTGTATGCATCAATGTATGTGTGTGTGTGTGTGTGTGTGTGTGTGTGTGTGTGTGTGTGTGTGTGTGTGTGTGTGTGTTTATACAAATGTATTTATATGTTGGAATATGTGTGCGAACATGTGTGTTTGTGTATGTGCACACATGTGTGTGTGTGTGTGTGTGTGTGTGTATAGGAGTGTGTATGCTGGATTGTGTGTGTGCATGTATGAGTGGATAAGCTCAAGTGTGAGTATCTGTGTGTGCATGTTGAGACTCTTTTCCCCTCAAAACTGAGGTTTGTTTTGTTTGAAGTGTCGCAGTAAGAACACTACATGAGAACACTTTCAAGTTCCCCAGAGAATTTCGCTTCAATCAAACTAAACCACCACCAACACCCGAGGCTCTCGTACGCTCAGCTAACTCGTGTTTCATTCTCATTTTTTCAGTGAAAAGTGACGGCCCCACTGCAAAAAAAATACACAGCAAGACAAATGTGTGCACCACACAGAGGTTTCCTGCGCACCCTTTCATTTACGACTGCAGATTCACTCAATAAAAAAATTATTTTTCACATTTCTACTGTTTCTAATCAAAACATGATTTTTGGATAGAGAATGTAACAGTTACATGATGAAAAGAAATATATTTAAATGATAATAATGACCTCCAAGTGACTTCCTTACTGAAGTGTTTGAAACTCTGATAGGAAACAGGTATGAGGTACTGAGGGCCATAGAGAGAGTCTGAGGCTCAACAGGGCCCTGTGGTAACAAACACTAATAGGACTTTAGAGACGTTCCCTAAGGAAATGTTAGAGATATCTGTGATGTTGTGGATGGTCCCTGGTGAAGGATGGCGTTGCGAGGGCTCGGCTCAGACTCATGTCAGATCACATGTCCCTGTAAGGAGATCTGAAATCATTCGCATACATGCATCTGATATAAGAGCCATTACAGTCATTATATTACAATGTACACACACACACACACACGCACGCACGCACGCACGCACACACACACACACACACACACACACACACACATGCATCTGATATAAGAGCCATTACAGTCATTATATTACAATGTACACACACACACACACACACACACACACACACACACACACACACACGCACACACATGTGCACACACACACACACACACACACACACACACACACACACATGCATCTGATATAAGAGCCATTACAGTCATTATATTACAATGTACACACACACACACACACACATGCATGTGCACACACACACACACACACACATGTGCACACACACACACACACACACACATGCATGTGCACACACACACACACACACACACACACACACACACACACACACACGCATGTGCGCACACACACACACACACACACACACACACACACACACACACACACACACACACACACACACACAGGGATACACACCAGTGCAGATACATAAACACACACACACACACACACACACACACACACACACACACACACACACACACACACACACACAGTGATACACACCAGTGTAAATGTATACACAGACATGCACACATACTAACACACACATATCACCTGTGCACATGTGCACTCACATACAGAAAAAAGCACACACATACAGTGGCTTGCAAAAGGGACTCAGACCCTCTGGTCAGTTTTGGACCTCACAACTTGAAATCACATCTGTTTTAAATAGGAATGAATATTTTTCTGGTCTATGCAACATATTCACTGCAGAAGCAAAAACTGTAACGTAATGTAGCAATTAAAAAGTTACCAAAAAAAAAAACAAATATGTTTTTCAGATCTTTTGCTTTAGAGAGCCTAAAATAGCTCAGATGAAAATAATTATGATCAAATTTACACAATTAGACGAACAGCCACTGTTTGTGAGCAATAACAGTGATTCACATGATTTCAGATCAAAATAAATGTAATGAAATGTAATGAAATGTCCTTCATTGTGAGGTCCGAGGAGCTTCCAAAATAACTCAAGGATGAAGCTGAAAAAAGCCACAGATGCAGAGAGAAGAATGAAAACATTCTGAGATCACTGAGTATCCCTCTGAATGGAGTCAGCTCAGTCATAAGGCAGCAGGTAGGTGTATCTTACTGTCCAGACACAGCAAAATCAGACCTGCCTTCAACACCGGGCAGCCAGGAAACTGGTGACGGGAACTGTTCCTCAACAGCAAACTTTAAAATAGCAGCTTCTGAGGTCAGCGGCTAAGACTGGGAAAGAAATGCTCCTAAAAAAAATATGAGCCAACAATAACCTAGAGTTGTTGGGTTTTAACCAGATACAACACTGTGAATGTTGACAGAGCTACTAAAATTTTGTTTTATCTGACAACCAAACCACACTTAAATACCCTCCATATGGAATATCTTGTTTTCTTATACTAATGACTTCCTTCCTAACATTGCTTTGCTGGGCCCTTTTGTTTTGGAGATACTGCTATGTTGTTGCTTCAGTTACTGCTAGTCTAATTAGTATTAGATTTCAACTGGGCTTAATTGCTACAACATGAGAGTATCTTATTCAAAAATCATGGTACACTAATATAAGTGATGCCTGTAATCAATAAAAGGTTCACATTCTCAAAACTGGTGTATCATATCACTT
The DNA here is from genome assembly GCA_022829145.1 of Albula goreensis. Taxonomy (NCBI): domain Eukaryota; kingdom Metazoa; phylum Chordata; class Actinopteri; order Albuliformes; family Albulidae; genus Albula; species Albula goreensis. Next base: position 5,311,936 of record CM040743.1, on the reverse strand, counting down.
TTGGAGTTAAAGACGCACATAATGGATATTCATTATTCATACACAACTATATTCAGATGGTCCCTGAGTTACAATGGCCCTGCTTACGATTTTTCGACTTTACGATGGTGAGATAGAAATACGCATTCAGTAGAAACCGCACTTAGAATTTTTTTTTTTTTCCCCGGGCAAGCGGTATGCGGTAAAATACACTCTCGTAATGCTGGCTTTGTGTTAATGATTTTGCCCAACTGTAGGCTAATGAAAGTGTTCTAAGCGCATTTAAAGAAAGCTAGGCCAGGCTGTGATGTTCTGTAGTTTAGGTGTATTTAATGCATTTTTGACAATATTTTTCACTTACGATGGGTTTAGCGGAACGTAACCCCATCATAAATTGCGGACTGTCTGTATATATAGTTATAAACTTATAAAAAAGAACATTATTTTGATGCAGACGAAAAAATTTTTGCTCAAAAGAATAGGTATCAAAATCTTTGGCAGATCTGATTTTAAAATCTGGTGTACCCTCCTCTCTCAGCCAATACACTGTGAGCTGCAGGCATCGCCGTGTAAACCCTGTAGCTCCTTTTCTACTGTCTGAATGCTCTCACTGCCCAAACTGCAAGGCCTAGCCTCGCGTCTCCCCTCCTCCCCCCTCACTTCCTCTCCACTTTAAGCCTGAGTACCGAGATGCTTGTCATTTTAGTGCCATTTAGGTCCGAATTCTGATGATTCAACTCATTAAGCAGGACCCATTTTGAGAGTGCCGGGCAAATAATTGCAAGGGAGTAAGCAAACTGTGTGCATCTTTAAAGATGTGGTCGGCATGGGGATGGGGGCAGGAGGTACTTAGCTTCATTAAGTGGGCCCTTTTCAACGAGGCAGTTAGGCATATCCGAGTCTGCCTGGTAGCATTAGGTAACTGAAAAAGAATCGCTTTTTTTTCCAGACTATCATGTGCTGTTCATTTTGTATCATTCTGACTTCGATAATGGGGTGGGGTGGGGGTGGGGTGTTGAAGTATGCCCTCAATTTCAAGTGAGCTGGATGAAAATTGGTCTCATCCTGACAAAATTTAATCAGATGTTGAGCTGGATGAAACACTGAGGTCTCATCCATCACCACAAAATTTAATCAGATGTTGGAACAAAAATAAACAACATCATCAACAACAATGACAACAGCTGAAACACTGAGGCCTCAATCATCAATTTCCTCCATCACCACCCCCCCCACACACACAAATAACACACACACACACACACACACACACACACACACACACACACACACACACACACACACACAAATAACACACACACACACACACACACACACACACACACACACACACACACACACACACACACACAGACAGATTTATGAGCAAAGCTATAGGCAGGAATCTAATCCAAACATCGAACTTCTTCCCAGTAAAAAATGACAGCGTCAGCACATTTCCATTTTAACACGTGCCTCTGCTATCTACAACATGAACCAGCCAATACGTGTAGGGCTACTCATCCTGTTAAGGGTAGGCAGCTCAATATTCGGGTTCGATCCCATCGGGTCTTTTTATCATGGACAAAGTGACAAGTCAAACTAATCCAACATCACTGCACTGAAGTACGGCAGAGATCACAAACAGATCATGATCTACAGCCTCATGGTCCATCAGCCATGTTTCTGAATCCCTTACGTACTTTTCTACAAGCCTTTACGTCTAGTCTCCACCATGTCTTGTGGTCTGACTATATTTGCGTCATACATGTTTTTCACCATACCCACAAACCAGTCTTTTCTCCGGTTCCTTCTTATCTGTACTGCGGCACTTGGGTGGCGCTACGTTGGACGAAAATAATACACTCGATGTACTTGTTGTGAAATACTTGGCACAATGGTACAGCAATGGCTGCGAACATGACTAACACCTTTGGTTGTAAGACTCACATTTTGATGTAATCTGTGTTTCTTGCTTGCGGCTATGGAGTCAATGCCCTTTTGTGCATGCTCCGGACAATAGCGTCTGCTAAATGCCTAAATGTAATGCAAATGTCAAATAGGCCCAATTACACTATAACAGGCCGGTGGTTGGGGGGGGGGGGGTGGGGTGGGGAGGTTGGTGGCCTGGCATGAACTTTCTCTTGGCCCTCCTCCCACAGAATCCAAAACAAAAAAAAAAAACTTACGTAATAAAACATTTTTTTAAAAAAATCACATTATCTCGCAGTCAGCATCTGGACAGGCTCAGCTCACCACTCACCTTTGATGTTAAACAATGTTTTTAATTGGCGATTTGATCCCCGGCTTGACTCAGCAACTGCTCCAACCAGTTATTTTCTTATTTTCAGTGCAGTCCGAGTGGACCAGCGTCTAACGGTTGAATGTGGTGAGCTTTTAACACAATCCTGGTAAATGTGTGAGCCTTTTAATGTTTTTTTAGGTCTACTTATGGTTATGCATATCTGCTTGTAATGTTCCCTTCCTGATGGTATGGAATTGTTTGTGAGACCCTGAAGACAGCCTCTGCAAAAATGTACAAACATAATTCACTGGTAATGTTGATGATGTCGAAGACAATAATGGTTTTTCTAGTTTTTAGTGAAGCAGGCTAACTTAAATCAAACACCCCAAATAAGCAGTTTTTTCCAAGCATTCAATCGTCAGCATTTTTGTGTTTGATTATTTCATTTTTAATTTTTTTTTATGAAATAAGCTTTCATGTGAAGATGACCTGGTGCATTGTGGGAAACTTGCCGTTCACAAGTCCTGCTGTGTAGTCAGCAGTAGGGCTCCCAATCCCGATCAGCCCGATCTTTGTCCATTGTGACATCAACACATCAACGTTCCATGTTTTAGAAGAAATATGACCAAATAACAACGTTCCGCCAACTGCCAGCACGGGGCTTTCCCCTTCGGTCCGCCTGCCTCAGCACAAACCCAATTGGCCACGCTTGGCGATTTGTTTGTGAAGGTTCGGCAATGCGTTCCTCTCTCGCTCTCGTGCTGGGTGGTGGGGGGAGTCATGGGACATGGTGAATCATGTTCAGATGTGCTGCAGTATCTGCTGAGCCAGGCCGAGAATCACCGCTCATTCTGGCAAAAAAAAGCCTAACAATAGCATGTCTGTTTATCCACAGCATTTCGCCAAAACCACTTATTTCCTCCACTTTTGTAAAATCTCCCTTTACTCATACCACATTAAAGATAACAAACACAGTTACAAAAAAACTCCATGGACACTCTGCAGGGAGATTTTGAATACCCAGCTTTCCAAAAGCTGTAAATAACGTGTAGATATCTACTGTTTTTCCATCCAACAGGTCATAAAACAAAAACCATTCAATACAAAATCCTCATCATCTCTTAAAAGTAATATCTGGACATACTTTATATGAGACAAAACACAGATATAAATGGAAATTAAGTAGACAGCTGGGGGCATGCCTATTTGAAAAATGGGTATACATGTTCACAATAGTTTGCTTCACGCTGAAAAGCTGCTGTCCCTCAAAACACACAAGACATTTTGGTAATACCAAATAACAGACTCTGTCTCTGTATAGGTACAGATGACCAGCTACATTAGAAGGCATTGAGCCTCATTATTTCTGTTCATCTTAATCCCCAGTTGTCTTTTGCATCTCTTTGCCAATGTCAGTCTCTGACCATAGATGCCACTGTCATGGGCAACAAATAATAACATCTGAAGTTAATATGACCACAGATCAGACACTGCATGCACATGAAAGCTTAGCACAAATGTGCACCTTCCCTTAGCTGACCGCAACTGGCTGCCATTGAACTTTCTACCTATACAGCAATATCACTACACTGCAGCTTAATTTCAGCAGATTTGTATAAACCTTCACTTGATGTACATTTATAAGTGAATTATATATTCACACACACACACACACACACACACACACACACACACACACACACACACACACACACACACACACACACACACACACACACACACACACACACACATATATATAGTTTCAGTATGTGAGAGATAAATTGAAAATGGATGAGAGAAAGTTTAAATTTGGCTTATTTCCCAGCTGAGTCATATACAGGCCTTACACCCCATAACAAAAGAGCTTGCAGTCTACATCCTGGTGGCCCACTAGGTCTGTTGGCTTGTAATTGTATGGTAGATAATTCAAATCTGATAGCAGATTACATTAAAAATGTACCCCACCTGCACACACCCAGCTGTTTAATTTGACTTAAATATAAATGCTGAAGGCAGCACATTTGCAATTTGATTAACAGATTGCTTAAATTGCATTGATTGATACAGATAAAACCCATGGTTTGACAGCTAGATTAATCTGTTCACCCATTTTACTCCTTAATTGATTAGTTTAATGAAGGAAATGCAAGGTTTTTTTTGCATTTCTGTAATATCTCAAGGCCATGTCTCATACAAAAACTCAACCATCTCTGACCTTGATAATGCTTTACAGTAACTGCCTGTGTAAAACATATATATAATAAGATAATATGTATATAAACACACACACACACATAAAGTAGTAAACTGCTGAATTTGGTGGAAATGTGAATGTTCTTCACAAGAGGAAATGTGAATTATTCTGCTTATGCACATAATATAATACAACAAAATGAACTGAATTTAATTTATGTTGCTATTATGCACAAAAGGTGTTTAGACTTATGTGCAATGAGAATATGTTATAACTCCTAGCTTCTGCCAGCAACTACACACAACAAGACATGCAATTAGCCTGCTGAGGTAAGGGACCAAGGTCCCTGGCCAGGGAAGCTAATCATGGTGTTAAGTCATAATCTGTAGTGGATGTTCACATGGTAATGGTCCCCTCTAGCCAAGCTTACTTCCTGATTTTACAAAAAAAAAAAAAAAAAAAAGAGATAAAATAGAGACAGATTTGTGACACGAGACTTCATTAAACTTATATTACTACCACATTATTTTACATCAACAGCTAACGGATGCTCTTATCCAGAGTTTGCAGCCAATTATAACAATGATTTTTTTCCTGTAGTATATAATACCAAAGATACTATGATGATCTCCGAGAAGTGGTTGGAAAAGTAATGCCTTTTCCTTTGCTGAGTAATTTTCATTTACTTTTTAGAATATGCAAGAACATACACCAAAAATGTGGGAGACTGTTTTATATGGGGGAGTCAGAAAATCAACTTTTTCCATAAAAATACTCATACTTTGACCAACATGTCATTTGTCAGACTTGAACGATTGTGCAAAACCATTTTCTACAGGATGTGAAATATACAGGACTCTACAGGAACTACAGGATGTGAAATATAGCTGACACTGTCAGTCAAGTGGGCCATTAACTCACCTCTCTGAATTCTGCCGGACACACATACACAAACACACACAAAACACACACACACATGCACATACAGCTGAAAAATAACATTGTAAAGCTTGTTGACACTGCCAGAGGGGTACAGTGAGGCTGAACTATTGTGACACATTTGAAAGGATCATTAACTTTTACTGCTTTATTTCAATAACAAACAAGGCCAAGATTGGCAGACATGGAAAAAATATGTGTGTTTGAGTCACCGAAGCTTCGTGTACATCCATCTTCTGTAGACGCATCAATGGAACAGATAACAGATAAGCTAAATGAACAATCCATACCTAATGGTCAACATTTATCTCCTGACATTTTATTTCCGAATCATAGGACAATTTGGACACAAAAGACTTTAGTATTGATTAGGCAGTCAACCTAACTTGCAATGAGCGTAGACTATGAGCGATGTAGGAAGGGCCAATCATGTCTAAAAAGGTTTTATGAGAAGGTTTATGACTCGCTTTTTGAACTGACAGGCTCATGTGTCGCGCAATACCAAAAGGCTAAAGTTGATTCAAACGTACGCACCGCTGGAGCGCCGCTGTTTGCACTGGGCTGGATAAATATTGTTGTGTTCAGAGTTTTGACTCAACATGTAGATCAGCCAACGTCTGTGTTTCCACTGCAGTCGCTCAGTTTGATCCAAGACCCGTTCTTTATTTTGCCCCAGAGAAGAAGAAAAAAATCTATCAGATAAAATATTGTAGTCATATGTCTTTTGGTCAATGAGGCCTGGTTCGCAGTTTGTTTTGCTTAAAATTGAATGCTGTGGTTATCGGAATTTGCAGTCTGCTGAAAGCAAACACAAATCAAACAAGCAGATTTGTAGTGCTGCAATACCCATTGGGTATAAGTTGGATAAATATATTCTGTGTGCATTCCCCCTCTTAAAAATTCATATCCTATTTTTAGAACATTGCAAAAAAATTTGTTCTGCTTTTCATGAAATAATGTGGTATATACAGACATCTTGTCTATTTCACCATAACAACAATCTGTAATTTTTATGTCTGTCTTTGCCTTGCATTATCTAACAGCTATGATGTTTGGAGGAAATTAATGTAACCCCATCCAAAAAAATGAATAAATAAATTTTAAAAAAGCTGAAACTTTGCTTCTCTGGCATATTTAATATGTGTCCCTCATTTTAGTGTCAGTGCTAGGTACTGCAGACATTAATGAAAAGATATGCCGTTGCCATGGAGACAGTATTGTTCCTCACTCTGTGCTAAACTCGGCTCTAGATGCATCTAATTTGGCAAATGCATGTAACATTATGAGTCTAGCAGAGAGCCGTTTTAGAAGGAACACATTGGCAAAAAAAAAAAAAAAAAAAAAAATTCAGCTTAATTAGTGAGCAGCGTCCATGAAGTGATTTCTGATACACTGGGCTGACATTCCAACGCAAGCAGAGTTCTCACACACAGTTACACAGTAATTACTTGAATAATTATTTTGCTGTTCAGGACAGTAGCTCTTTGGAACATTGCTCAACAACAATGGCATTGAGTTGACATTCCACCCCACAACCTGAGGCATGGATGTGCTGGCCTCTCTCCAAGGGAGCAATCAAAGCCACAGATGTGTGACGTTGAAACGGTCTCAAGATTTCACGTTCCTCTGTCTCCGTTTTGTTTCATTTTTCACTTCATGCTCAGAGTATTTGCTCACAGAATCCTGACATTATTTTTCCAGCCTCAAAATAACAGACTGCTGTCTCTCTATTTTCACCCCAAAGCTGATACTTCATTTGCCCTGCAGCACAATAAAGTTTTTTTTTGTTCATATTGTTCCCTGTGCTTCTGTACTTGTTGAAATGAATCTGTACTCTTTGAGGGAGGATTGAAAGGTCAGCGTTAGGCCAGTATGACAGAGAGATGCTGGTTCAGTATTCGGTCATCCTCTCGTATTTATAGGTTGACCTTTACTGACAGGCATGATGGGTAATAGGGTGTATGGTAACCCTAAAGGTAGTCAACTGTAAGGAATTCAGATCAGATACTTCACCTGAGTTATTTTTTTCGGTCTACCTTTTCAGATACAGAAGCCATTTACTCCCAATCTGAAGATACATACAGTAGAACATCAGTAATCTAGACTCCTGAGAAATGTATATGCATATAAATAAAAACCATTTCAATTTTCTTTGGAAGCACACTGAACCTAGGCTTAACTACCATGATTATTTGTCAATATTTGTCCAGGCAGTTGCTAACATGTGACACTGTATCATAGTCTATAATAGCTCTTATCACGGTGTAAGATGTGAACTTATAACATGCTTTTAATTGATTGGTTTCATCTAGCTGTTGCTTCTCTCTCTCTCTCTCTCTCTCTTTCAAAACAGTCTAAAGTGTAACCAGGCAACTCAGTTCTTTTTCTAGAATATGATGTCATTCTGACATATTACTGAAATAACCAATCAACAACCCCCTATTGAAGTTTGAAAAACTGTAAAGTCCTCCATTCAGCATATTTTCGGCTGACTTTTCATAAGATGTAAACAGTCAGGACAGCTCTGTGAAACACACACATTGGTTTTACTTTGATTCTTCACATGTAAACGCGCTGACAAACTTCCATGACGTGAATGGTGGTCACATTTTTGTCCTGCAGTGAACTTTGGAAGCAGCATTGTTGCAAAAGCATTTTGTGTCAGAAAGCGCTCGCCTGACCACAGGTCAATACCATTACATTACATTACTGCATTTAACAGATACTGTTATGCACTGCCACCACTCAGAGTACTGCTTTCTGTTTGTCTGGAAGACAGCATTAAAAGCCCACCACAGACAAACTTAAGGAAACTGATTTTACTTAAAGAAATGCTCATAAAACCAAAGCTGGGAGTGGTGATGTGAGAGTTCACAGAACTGCTTGGAACAGTACCTGAAAGCATTCTCTCATTCCTTGAGTAACTTAAACACAGGATGGGTACTGAACGTGAATGACATATGCAAGAAAATCCATTAATGTATGGCAATGTACGTGGGAAATAATTTTAGGAGGAAATCGAAAAATTGACATTTACAGGCAAAATACCAATACTTTTACTGAAATGTCAGGATGAATGAAGTTGGTCTGTTCTGTATACAGTGGTGTGAACTACAGTGTTCTAAAGCGGGTTCAGTGAGGGGGAGACCACTAGGAGAAGGGGCAAATGAGACATTGGTTTGTATGCATCATTTTTGTAATATCTGTAATATGACATTAAAAAGTGACTACAAAAAGGATTAGTCAAGTTACCCTTCAATGGTTAAACATATTCATTCTCAAAGGGCTGCTTTGGTACATGTTACCAAGAAACAAAAACTGTTGTTTTTCCCATGACGATCGGCTGCTAATTGTAATATCTAGGCATCACAGAAGCCGTAGAAACCGATACAGTGGCACAGTGTTCTGATCGTAAATCTCAATACCCTGGGATGGCTTAAGGCTGAAGGAGGTGGCATGACTGTGTGACTACAATGAATGCTCCATTTCTGCACCACCTGACATAACCTTGTGTGTTTTAACCAGAATTCCTTCATGAAAAAGATCACTGGGTTACATACATTTGTAGTGATAGAATCTGATGAAAAACAGGTAAGAATTACAGTTGCATCACATTATGGGGAAATATTGAATATGTATGTTTTGTACTACATCGAGGTCCTCAAGAAGACAAAGCTCAAGAAGATGATTGTGACTGTTTCTTAGTTCAGATCCTGGGAGCCACCCGAGTAAACCCATGTGAGTTGCAGTAGGCCTGGATAATTTTGGTTTGGTCAGGTTGTTGATTCAAAGCAGATTTGAAGTTTACATCACTTGACAGCTATCTGTCTGCTAAATTCCTTTTTGAAACAACCCTGTCTTTAGAAGTATGCTCATGCTCTATCGATAAATAAATGAATAGTAGAAAAGTATTTCTCAGCTTATTTATTTGCTAATTATTTTTCCGTTCAAAATGTATTCAATAGGGATTATGGATACACTCAATTAAGACTGATTGGTAATTTAAATGATAAAAGGTCATGCTTTGGATATCTAATTAAACAACAAAATAGAGTCCCCTCCCCCAACACACACACACACACACACACACACACACACACACACACACACACACACACACACACACACACACACACACACCCCAACACACACACACACACACACACACACACACACACAATTAAAAAGCCACACCTTAATATAAATAAACTTAAAAATGCATTTATGTTAATCTCTTCATTACAAAAGAAAACCCTCAAAGCATGTACACATCTTTATCAAAGAACATATAGGAGATAATTCTCAGGAGATATGAAATCCAGAATTTAATTAACTGCTTAGACTAATTAATGTAAAGCTGATTTATCACCAAACCAGTGTAAAATCTGAGTCCCACTTAAAGGTTCTGTGAGAAGCACGGCTAGATCATGTGGTTACATAAGGAGTATGTCCTAATACCTTCATAAAGCACATACAACACTTTAATTACCGCAATAGTCCTGAATTACTGGGACAATACTGGATAGCTGTATTTCATTTGTGTGGAGTTTATACGGGCATGAAGTACTCATATGAAATAAAGCTGCCCTTCAGAATTTCATAAGGAGAAAAGATGGGCTTCATTCAATTCAACATACCATAGGCATACACAGTTCAATCAAACGGACTTTACATCACAACATAACATACAACATAACATTGGAGACAAGCCAACACATCCTTCAGAACATGACATTATTACATTACATTACAGGCATTTATCAGACGCTCTTATCCAGAGCTACTTACAACACAAAGTGCATTATGTTAGGATGAGGGTGTTAAAGTGCTGGGGGGAGGTTGGTAAAAGTCTCATGTGCCAGAAGGGTTAATATGGACTAAACCCTGCGGATGAGCTGTTGAATATGGAGTTTCTTCCATTTTAACACTGAATAACATATGCCTATAAAAACATGAGAAAAGTTCTTTTTGATTGAATCGCATATGCCCGAGCATATGGCAAAGTAAGTTTGATTGAATCTCAGCAACTAAATTAGTTTGATTGGGTCCTGGCTGATATGCTTCACCCTGCTACATGCTGAATGTTGCATGTTAACAGATGAGCACACGGAGCAGAGCGGTGTCAGTGCCACTGGCGTCAGAAGCTTATGATGGGCCTGGGTGCCGCTAGAGGGTAGGATGTGGGGGTGGTTGAAGAACCATTCCATTCAAATCAGGGGATGACAAACATTCCCTTTGAATAGGGGATTGGGGGTGGGGGGAGTTAATATGGCAAACCGCTGCATATACATAAAAGCCATCGAAATGCAAAAGTTATATTTAAATCAGCTCAAATTAATTGAAGGATAGCCCCTTGAGATGAACCATCTCGTTTTCAAGGGGGTCCAAGTACACAAAATACTCGTCGGACATAATGCTCTATGTTATTTCATAATAATTTCATAACGTCACTATTTCATTCAGATCAGTTCATGTTTCTGCCTCCCTCCTCAGTGGCTCCACTAGTTACACCGCCAGTCAGTTTTGCATCAGCAGACTCTGTTAATGTGTATCATGTCGGACCCCTGAAAACCATAAGCAGCAAGAATTGCTGCCTTAGCTTGCACAGCACAGCCATTTTCTTCAATCAAATTACTACTACCAGGGGGACGGCTATGGCATTCTGGGAAAAAAAAAGAAAGAAAAAAAACATCGCCATATGACAAAATCAGATGCTGAAAGTGGCAAATATGCCCACAGCTGATGAGCACAAAGGGACCCAGTTCTCCAGAGGTTAGCATCAGACTGTACTGCCTGGTGAAACAAAGAGACTCTGTTCCAAAAAGTTGTTTATCACAGTTTTCTTTAACTACTGAATGTGCTTGTTGTTTCCCTGGACATCGGGTTTGTCCCATATCTTATACAATTACGGAGCAGAAGAGTTATTTTTTTCCCCCGTATGCACCCACGTTAGAGGAAACATTTGTATCTATTTGTTATGTTCCCCTCCATTTTTTCAGAGGGCACTTTTTTAATGGCCTCCCTCATCTGAGAGGGGTCAACAAACAGAGAAAAAAGTTGGATTTGATTCAATATCTCGTCCCTGTTAGCAAACAGGAATTTACATTTTGATTATGTTCAGCCATCAAGAGCATGATGGGAAATTAGGTAAAGTTTTCTCATGGAGGCAAGATCCAGAACACACATGATATGAATGTGCTTTGCTCACTTCCTTAGGAGACACCACTGGGCAAGTGATACACTTTATTCTGCTTGTCCAAAAGCTGATGTTGCTTGTCCAGAAATCATAAACAGTCTCTAAACATGCACAAACTGTATAGTCCATAAAACCCATTAACACTGGTGATTTGACAAACATTCAGGACTGTACCATTTAACACAGAGATGTAAATAACAAAAACAAATAAAACACAATGCTTTTCTGGACCCCCCTCTCTGTTTCGAGTGTTATTTGGGCAGTAGGCCGTCTTTATTTTGCCAAAAGCATTTGCTGCAGACTGCCAGTCCAGCTTTCTGTTGGAGTCTGACTGGAGATTCTGTTTCACTTTTATTTACCTTTGTTTTAATTGTTTGCACTTGCCCTCGGTTGGTTAAGACCACTTTCAAAGGGCTTAATAGGGCTTTCACAGCAGAATGAGAGAGCTCTTATAATGCAGTGCTGAAGGGGTAGGCTGGCTGTGGCGGCTTACTGTGAAAGGCCCTCCACCATGCCTGCTACTCAAACATACAAAATGGCTCACTGCTCTCATTTTTAATAGATTTTTTTAAATAGTAACCTAACATCATCATTTTAAATTCGAACCATGCATTTCATATCATATATTAAGAAAGGTATCAGTAAGTCAGTAGAAAGTATCGTATGATAACAAAAAATATGATGCCATATGAGTGTGTTATATCACAGACACACAGACAGACACACATACACTTAACTCATACACTTTTTACTCAACTTAAAAAGTGACTGCTACAATTTATTATATTTTTCATGCAGATTGTTCTACCATCAGGCACGAGGCATGGAACGAGACCCTATATCTGTCAGCCAAAGCTTTATTTATGAACAAGACCCGTTTTTAGACGTCCAGGGAAAACAATGACTGAGTGTTGAAATTTTTTATGGCAGCGATTACCTGTTTTCCACCCCTAGGGGGGGCTGGAGAGAGTAGGGGGCCGGGGGCAAGTTTGGGATGTGTGGTCACTGAGGCACTGTGACATGAACAGTCAGGTGACCAGGGGATGGCAGACAGAGTTGTGCGGGAGTTGATGACAGACTAAAGCTGGGAAGCATCTGTGGCCTTGGATTCTTGGAAGGCTGGTGTTGGGTTCTGAGTTTTATACACTTCCTAAAGGTTCTTTGCCTGTCCTGCAGGGGGAACCCTTAAAGGTTCTTCATTGATATGGATTTCACTCACAGGTTCTCCGTGGAACATTATTGAGGGTTGTATAAAGAACCCCTTAAAGATATCTGTATCTAAGGTGAACCTTTAAGGGTTCCCCCAGCAGGACAAATGAAAAACCTTTAAAGGTGCTCAAAAGCACTTTGTAGGGGTAGCAACCGGACCTTGGCATGGGAACAGTGAGGAAAAGCATTCTGCTTTAAACCAATAGCTGGATCAACCAATGGCAGTACAGAAGTGAGAAGAAGAATTATGGATCAGCCAATGGCAGGACAGAGCTGAGACAAAGAGATGATGACAAGAGAGAAGGTATTCCAACTGCTGAAGTACATTAGTTCTGAGTGACGTCCCGCACATTGCTGAAGTATAACCTATACTAAAACCTCTGTCCAGGGTCTGAGGAACAGTGCGGGCTCACTTCCTTGATGTTACAGTACAGGTGAAAGGGAACATGGCATTGACATCATCCACCAACAGAGGAAGACCTGGTACAAGGCTGGTAGGGTATTAGCTTCTGTGAGGCTGTAGTCTTAGCCAATCAGTGACCTACAGCACATCAGATGCTGCTGAGCTGGTTGGACAACTGACAAAAAAATTGTTCCCAAAAATATATTTAAAAATAGATCACTGATTGCACAGTAAAATCAGTGAAATTCCTCATAATATAATATTGTCATCAAAAATACATGTCCATGCCAGCTATTGGCAATTGAATAAGACAGGCAGTGATTCATCAGGGCTTGATAAGAGAGCATCCTGCTTAAGTGCAACGGGTTCATTACAGTCCAGTCTGCTGCTGTAGATCCATTGCCTGGGCATTGTAACAGTAGCAGAACAAAATGTCTCTGAAAATTAACAATGTGCCTGTTTTTTTTTAATAGAGGTGGGAACCAAGCAGTTGGCAGTCCATTATATGCCCTAGGGAGTACCCCCCTCCCTTTAAAAAAATTCCTAGTTTTGCCACCACATATGAAAGTAGATTTTCTCGGTTCCTGAAAACACATAGACACAGGTTTTGTTTTAAGGAAATGATTTGTCTTTTTTAAGGTAAACTAAACATAACCATTAAGCGTGAACATGATGGCCTTGAGTTAACCAATTTGATGTTGATAGTGAATCAAGGTGCATTTTCACTGTGATATGTGCGTGAACAAAACCTGCCATGCAAATGGTTGCACCAATATTACTGATAACTGTGGTGCATGCACAAAATATAACCATGGAAACAGCTCTAACCATAAAAGGCAACATGTACTATATGTTTGTATAGATCTGGGAGTCATATCTCTCTTTCTCTGACCTCAGGGACCTGACACCTTTTGCTCTCATTTTTGCTTGGATAAAAATAAAACAAAAAAACTTGCTTTGGTAGTACCAACTGTGTGTACATGGGTTATTGCATGTTACATTATGAATTCTTCAAAAAAACATTTTTGTTCATGGTCAGTAAAGTACTGTACAAATTAGCCATCTTGGACTAGTCTCTGACAATATATACATTTCACAGAGCAGTACCTTACAGTACTATTACCATTGAGGTGTTCAGTTAGAGCTTAACTCTGTAAGTTATACTCTACATAGTTTCATATCTTATCACGGGAAATTACATGGTCAAATGTCCCACACTAAATAGATACTGCTTCATAAGGTGAGTAGTAAATGTATGACATGTCCAACAGATCCTCTCTGTGTGTATGTTGTATGAAGAACTATTCAAGGTAAGCTTTCAATCATCCTAGAACACAAGGCTTCCAAAACTTTATGAGCCCGAGTACAGCTTAATGAGCCAATACATTTTATGTGAATCACCCCTTGTTAATGTAGCCTAACATATGTTTAGAAAATGGATTTAAAATGTTTCAACATATGTCAAACAAGCTATATGCACACTAATGATGGGAGAAATAGACTTCAGAAAACCAAAAATGGGCACAGCTGCCTGCTGTTAGTCACTCTAATCTGAACCAATCACTGCTTTTTGTTGTGGAGAGCAATATTTTCTGATTGGTTCAATTGAGTAAAATGACTGGCAGCTCCTTGTAGCCCTGCCCCTTCTGGGACTCATAGGGCCTCACTCCTCCAATCACTAATGAGCACTAGAAGTCGTGTAATGTATGTATTTAGAACATTCCATTAGAACATGGGACTTCTTCCCATGACCTACTGGTGAGTCCCACACAGAAGCTTGGGAACCACTGCGCGATATGCTCAACACAAGGCTATTCAGCTTCAGATCCTGGGGGGCCATGGGGTCTGCAGTGTATTTGCTCAAACCACACACTGAACCACCTGTTTCCACTGCTTGGGTCACCCCCAGGACCAAGGAGGTCAATCAGTTAGTGAAATCAGGTGGTGCAAATACCTACAAACACCATGGCCCCCAAGACATGGAATTGAACATACATACAGTATATATTGTCGATGGCCCCATTTATGAATTAAAGAGTATTTTACACTTCAATATTTCTAAATAAATAGCATAATAGCAATAAAAAATAAACTGAAATAATGGAATAAAGATGACGGTTGCTTCCTGGTCACTGATTCCTAGTTCATTTTGTTTGGTTTTTTAACATCTGTGTACAATTATATCATTCTAGTATAAGGGCAACTGCAGTCTTTGTTGCTTCAGATTATGACAAAAAAAAGGAAATGTTGAATGAATTGTCATCAAAAAGTAACTCAGCTCTTCCTGAGCTTGATATTGTTTTTGTAACTTGGATATTACAATGCCTGAGCACTTTATGGTACATCAAATCAAACCAATTCCCCATAGTGTCTTTATAGCAGCACTGCCAAAGCATCCGGCTTGCTGAGAGTGTAACTAGTGTACTTGTGTAAGGCGATGGAAGCTTGAATGTACCTGTTTCCCCTCCCTTTGGGAACGAATACCTAAGGCCTGTATGCCATGCTAACACTTCAGAGATATGCTCTAACCGCGTCTAGAAAGCTGTATGCATTGACTGGTTGTTATCATGGCTAATTTTAGCACAGGGAATGGATACATGAATGACCGAATGAATGCGTGAATGTGTATGCCATGAACTGGTGAGTATTCTGCAGACATTCAGACTGCAGTGAATACCATTCTCCTGACTGTGGTCAGCTGTTTTGCACAGTGCACTGAATTTGCCTCATGAGTGATGAGATCCTATGGGAATGTTGTGCTCTGTGGAGTCTTTAAAACATGGCAACAATAAGCAGTTTGATTCTGAGACATTATAGTAGCACGGCCACGGTAGCCTGAGTTTTTTTTTTTCCCCTTGATATTAAACAAAGTTCCTTTGCTTTATTTAGTACCAAGATACTGTTTCATAACAAAATGTGGTAACTGTGCAACGTTAGTGGAATGTCTACATAAAAAATAATATATTTAATAAGTGAAAACTGCTCGATTGTAATCTTAACTATTTGTCTAACTGTTATATTTCCTAGATGACATAACATTCCCCTTGACCAACTGAAACCTACACCGGGTTTGTTACTTCTAAAACCGAACTTCAACCTACTGTGGCTCAGAAGCGCTCCCTGTGGGTCCCGACCGCAGTAAGCAGCTGAATTATAGCTACACTATACAGAAAAAGTAGCATGCACGGCGTTTATATACTGTTCTAAAAATAGGATATACACTGTCCAATGATAACGAACGAAGATTCGGTCAAATGAACCAATAATAGCATACGCGAGGACGATTGAATGTCAGGAGACGCCAATGATTGGTCGGGTCTGTGTATGGTAGGCGGGTTCCCAATCTTATAGCATATTATTGGTCGGTTCTCAACCAGCGTAATGTGATCACGAGGGGAGGGTTGGTTGCAAGGTTTGAATAGGGAAGTTTCGACAGCGTACACTGAGCTGTTAAGTTCAGTGTTTTTCTAATAGACTCAGCCACAGTACTTCAAGAGGTAGCTAGCAGTTCCTTGGAGCGGAGAAGATAAAATAGCATCTTACTAATTGGTGTGCGGCTGCATGCGAAAGCACGCCAAGGTCATTTGCTGTAAAGAATACAAACTTTGCAAACATTTTTTTAAATCTTGATTTACACTGTCGTAACTTCATCTTGGATTGAAATGGATGTTATTCCTATGTGTAGCATCTTTCAGGAGCTTCAGATTGTTCACGACACTGGCTATTTCTCGGCTTTACCGTCTCTTGAAGAGTACTGGCAGCAGGTAACACGACTTAATACAATAACAGCTTTTAATTGAACAAACATGAGACTGGTATTGAGCCTTCAGTTACCTCTTTTAGATCGCTGTTGGATTAGCTAGTAGCGAGCGTCTGATAATATTGTGCAGCTAGAATTGTTGGTCCTGTCAAAATGTGAAACGGTCTGCAATTTAGTGTGATCAGTATCGCTGTCATCAGTATTGTTGTTGCAGTTTAATTAATTTGCCAGCCACTCTGTTAAATACATTTCAGTAACCATTACCTGTTTTACGTAAGTGGAGAAAAAATGTATGAACTCAAGAATCAAGCAGAAGTTAGGACAAGCGAACTAACTATAGCAAATGTCAAACATTGCTCGCAGTTCAGATGTTGCTGAGAGAATATGGGAGCACCTACGCTCAAATGAATGATAAAATGACGCCACAATGTTTCGAACTGCTTTGATGTGGCACACTTGCCAGCAAGCCAACTATTATTCAAAATATACAAGAAAGTTAGCCTGCCAGTGTAAGTTTCTCTTAACACAAACAGAATACATTGAAGTTCACTCCAATTTGACATTTGCTAAGCGTGTGTTCTCTCTCTCTCTCCCTCTCTGTCTGTGTGTGTGTGTGTGTGTGTGTGTGTGTGTGTGTGTGTGTGTGTGTGTGTGTGTGTGTGTGTGTGTGTGTGTGTGTGTGTGCATACCAGTTCGTTCGTGCGGAGAATCTCAGTCAAATTTGTGTGTTTTTAACTGACTGCAAAGCAAGCGAAGGGTTAGTTAAAGCAGTTTGAAGTGAACTCAACATTCTTGTCGCAGGAGAGAAGTGTGAGCACCATGTTGCAGGTTAAACCTTCCCCAGCGAGCGAACAGCACCCTATATTACACTGCGTGATTTAAACAGAATCGTTTACTTAGCTTGCTAGCTTCCTCCAGGCAATTGGGAATGGGGCACGGAGCCAAGTTCTTCTTCGTTTACCCTCAGAGGCATTTAAACTCCCCCGCCCCCTCCCCGTTGAATTTTTTTGGGAACTTATTATTGAAACAATATTTTTAGATGATGTTATTGATCCTTGTTGAGAAGTCTGTTCTCGGTGTATTTTTGACACACTGATTACTGTTTGCGTTATCTTGTGAGCAATTTGAGATTTTCACTCATTACGAGGGACTTGCGTGCCAGGGTGCAACGCCAGTTGTATGTATGGAAAATAATGCGTGTTGGTGTTTAGGGAAGAATCATCTGTCTTTTGCATTTTACAGTGGTGGGGTGAGCGTTTGCTGAGCGTAGAAATCAGAGCGTTGCGTGCATGTGTGTGTTTGAAGCAGTATTTCATAGTAAGTTACTGTGTGTGTGTGTGTGTGTGTGTGTGTGTGTGTGTGTGTGTGTGTGTGTGTGTGTGTGTGTGTGTGTATATAAAACATTACTTCACAGTAAGTGACCTATTGAGTGGGGGAAGGGCGCGTGTGTAACGGAACTAAACTGGCTGACTGTCAAGCTTAGAGGAAGTTCCCGTACTTCCTTTAAAAAGAAAATATGTTCGTGGCTCGCAATGGGTCCTGCAGAATGGAGTGGAGCGCTGCGTTACAATTTACAGACCCGCTTTAACCAGGCCCACCCCCTCTCTGCCCCCTTGTGTGCCATGTTATTGCAAGCGGTGCCACTAAATGCATTTTAAAAAATCCACATTATACTGAATAATTAATACATTTTAAAAGATCTACAAGCACTCCCCTTACCCTCGAGAGATCTCCATGGCGTATGTGAATGTGAGCACTGCGTGACAGGCATGTACGGGAAAGAGCACTGGATTTCCTTTCTTTTCTCCTCTCTCTCTTTCTCTCTCTGGTTAAACGCCTGATGTACAGTTTTATGATGCTTACTCGTCATTTCATGGGAAAGACTTCCACTGTGCGAGCTTTCATAGTCGATGCTTTTTTTTCATCCTGTAGTATTGCTAATGTCATTGTGCACATTCTGAATCTTGTTTTGTAATTTGCCTCTGGTTAAGAACTGAATCTGTTAAAGGAATGGAATGTTTGATTTAGTAGTTTGTGGTCAGGGAGAATTCCGTGCTTATGATTAAGCAGTGGTTGTGTAGCACTTGTTCACATGGTTTTTTTCTTTGTTTTTTTTCCTTTTTGCTTTCCATCACTCCCTTTATCATCAGACATGTTTGGAGCTGGAACGTTACCTTCAGAGCGAGCCTTACGTCTCTGCGTCCGACATCAAGTTCGAGAGCCAGGACGACCTCTGGAACAAGCTCATCCTGGCGTGCGGGGACAAGTCCGCGTCGTCCGACCCAAAGATCCCCCTCGTGAAAGAGGAGGACGCTCGGGATAGTAACCAAAGCTCGGAGGCCAACGGCTTCAGCTCGGACGCCAGCAGCGAGGCGTCGGACAGCTCCGAGGAGCTCTCGCCCACGCTGAGCTACGCCTCCAACCCTCTGACGGACATCCTGGCGGAGGCGGGTCACTTGAGTCCTTCCATCATCAGCACCCCGCCGTCATCCCCGGAGGTGGGGAAGGATTTCGGGGTCCCGTCTTCGGCCTGGAGCGCCACGCAGGCCTCGCTCCTGCAGTCGCCGGGGAAAATACGAGCGGGTGGCGGCGGTGGGGGAGGGGGGCGGAGCCTGGAGAAAGGTGGGCTCTGCAACGGCGAGACGTCGCCGGACGGCAGGAGGAGGGTGCACAGGTGTCACTTCAACGGGTGCAGGAAGGTTTACACGAAGAGTTCCCACCTAAAAGCTCATCAGCGCACGCACACAGGTGAGGACAACGCCAAAGCAACGCTGCATCACATCCCATTACATAACATTACATAACATTACAGCCGTTTAGCCCACAGAGCAACTGGCAACCTGGAGACGACTGCATTGATCAGGGATGGAGTGGAAAAATAACCTAGAGGAGGAAAGTGAAGTCCCACAGACTAGAAATGAGAAACACAGGAAACTGGACATAAGGAACAAGCTGTTGATTAACCTGTCAAGGTTAACCATCCTTGACAGGTTAATCAATGATGCAACGTTTAAAAATGATGCAATGCAAGAAAGGAGAGTGTTATTTACCCTCTTTTGCCATTTATTATAATTTAGACCTATACTGCATTCTGATTAGAAAACCAGTCCTACTCTTTGACAGCACCATTTTCCTGATTTTGTTCATTGATTGATTGGCTTGAGGTTTGAAGGCTTTCAGTTTCTGCTTTGGGATTTCTGAAGTGTTTCTGATTGGCTGGCTGTTGGTGCACCTACCTCTGAAGAGATCATGATTCCCCAAGTGAAACCGTTAGCACTGGCGGATCAGCAGGGCTTCACCTTGAAATGCTAGGGGGGCTTATCACCTTTGGCAGCCAGGCATTACATCCGTGAGCACACGGAAAGGCCCGGGACCGCGAGGCAGACGGCCAACCGCCACATGCACGCGCGGCACACTAACACGAGGGATGCCCCCTCTCCCCTCGCACGTGCGGCTAAGTGTCAGCGTGAGATCGGTGCGTTTGCGTTGTCATAGTGCAGACCCGGGCCTGGGAACTCAGAAAGGACAACGGCTCCACAGCCACAGGCAGGAGTGTGACACACAATACAGCCGCCCTGTCCTGTTCGAGCAGGCGCAGGCAGAAAGTAATCCCATCCTTGTTGCCCAATCCTGTCGGGTCCTGAAGTTGGCCCTTGTATCGTAACACATCTGAGGGTTTTTTTTTTTTTGTTTTCTTGCCAATGAGGGTGTGTGTAAGCCCCACCCTGAAACCTGTTGCGACACCTTGTATGAGTTCACCCTTAAACAGCCCCTGGGCCTTGTCATTTGAATGTTTGTTGTGCAAGGCGGAATACCTGAACTGTGAACCACAGTAATTTACTTGGAATGTGACTTCATGCACAGGCTTTGGTTGAGGGGGAGGGGGTAGGGGGGAGGGGGGGGGATGGGTTTGGAGGGGTAGGTTTGGCTTGGTTGTTATGCCTCATTTAGAGTTTTGGGGACACAGTTCACTGAAAACATATTGGGTTTCGCCACGGGAAAGGAAAATGGCTCAATCGGTTTGGCCTTCGTTTACTCCTCAGTGTGTGTGTCTGTGTGTGAATCAAAGAGGGTTATCGCTTATTGCTTATCACACGGGTCATCTGTTCTGTCACACAGGGACTCTGTTTACGTCCTCAATTCATGCATTAGTGGTGTTCCCACATTCCGAACATTCCGGGAATTCCAGAAGCAAACTCCATTACAGGCTAATGGAATTTAGACATCAAATAGGAGAGAAGGGGGTTACCCTAATTCTCTAAAAATAGGATTTTTTTTTTGGCTCTTTTTTAAAAAATTTTTTACCTCTGGATATTTCATAAGGCTGTAATATTTGATATTGGACTTTTAAATCTCGCTCCTCTTTGGGTCATCTGCAAACACGTGTTTCTGTTTTGCAGCTGGCTTTGTTATGTCAGGTATTTCCAATGCAATGTCAGGTATTTAAACGTGTATGTAAACACAAGACAGACTTTGAAGGAACAGCTGTTCAAATTTTGGCCACAGCTAGGGAATGTTGTTTCCCAATGCGGAGAAGGACAGGGGAACTGTACAGCATGTTCTTGTTGCTGTTTTTTATTCGTGTAACGTCATTGTGCTCTTGCTTGCAGGTGAGAAGCCGTACAGGTGTTCTTGGGAAGGCTGCGAGTGGCGTTTCGCGAGGAGCGATGAGCTAACAAGACACTTCAGGAAGCACACCGGAGCAAAGCCATTCAAATGCAGCCACTGCGACAGGTACGCTATATGTATATATATATATATATATATATATATTTGTTCAATTGATTTTCACATTTTAACAATCATTTAACAAAAGATAGCCATACACCAAATATGGCTCGTTCTGTCCATAGAAACACTCTCCCCACCTTTTCCCTTACCCTCACCACTCAAAACACTGAAAAAAAATCAATTTTAGTAATTTTTTTTTAAATAGTTATTGCAATTTTCTGCTTTTGAATTGCATTTAAAATGTAATGAAGTGCTCTGCTTCGGAATTATTGGCATGCCCAGTCCCACGTAGCAACGCTGTGTAGCAAACTCCACAGTGAATTCTGTCTGGCTCCTCCTTTGACTCCAGTTACGTAATATATATATATATATATTTTTTTTTGTACCTGCTGTTTGCAGGTGTTTCTCCAGGTCGGACCATTTGGCACTCCACATGAAGAGACATCTCTGAAGTGCGGAGTGGGAAGAGTAAGAAAGAAGAAAAAAAAACCTTGACTCCTGACCAGCTTCAAGGTTGAACTGCCCCGAGAGAAGTTGGGGAGTGCACCCCTGCCAAAGCATGCCATTACACACCATAACCAGCGCGCACCCCTGCCCACCACGACCCCCCCCAAATAACAACGAGGGAAGGGGGTGGTGGTCTGCTATGAAAGGTCACGGAGAACAGTAGAAAAAAAGGAGAACAGCTGGAAGGAAAAATTTTTTTGACGAAAAAAAAAACGTGTCTGGAAAGAAACCGTAATGGTGCGTGAAGCTGGAGGGTTCACTAACTCGTGTGTGAGGAGTGTAAGGGTTGGCAGGGGGGTGCAGGGTTTCCCCCCCCCCTTCCTAAAACAGAATGACTGTGAGGTAAGCATGAGCACTGAATGTTGGGTGAGCATGTGTATGTGTGTTGCGGGAGGGCTCGGGGCCTGAATGGAGGTCGTCTGAATGGAGTGGTGCGGTGAGGAAAGGAGATTGCATTTGCGTGTCTTTGTGTGTGCGCGCCCCACGCCCCCCGATATCCTCCCTCCACAGTGTTACGGAGTGGAGAGTGAGAGCACGTCTGTTTGTCACCATAGCAGAGAGCCTGGACATTCACCTGTCACCAATATGCCTCCTGTGTGGGGGAAGGGGAACTGCAGTCAGCATATTCCATTCCTTCCAGCAGGGGGCACCAACTTGTTCCTGAATGAAAGGGGCTTGTTTTTTTTTTTTTTTTTTTTTTTTTTTTTTTTTTTGTTTTTTTTTTTTTTTGGTGTTTGGTGCAGCTACTACGTGTGCAATCTATTAAGTAGCTTGTTTTACATGCTACAAAGCTCATTTGTAGTCCATTCTATAAGCTGTGTACATAAAGATATAACGCACCTATAATGTCACTATAATAGACAGGTGTTGCATGATTCTTGGGTTTGAACACTTCCTGTTTGTAACCAGGACTGCAAATTCCAATAAAGAGCAGCTATATACAGCTGGTTAAATGTTACAATATTGTACTTAAAAGCCTTGATGCTTTTTTGTTTGTTTGTTTGTATTTTTTTTGCTTTGTTTTGGAAAAGCCACTGTTGCTCAAACAAAAAATTTTTTTTTTTTCCCATGAAACAATTTTAATTCACTTATTTATGCCTTGAGGACTAATTACTTTTTTCCTCTTCTTTTCTACCTGTTAATGCACTGTTGACCTTAATGGTGCCTTATACAAGTGACCTTGTCCTGTGGAATAGATGAGCTCAATGGATCGGGTGGGGGTTGGAGGTGGGGCGGGTGGGGGGTGTCTATCATAATTGAATGAAAAGCTTTATTAAGGTTCTATTTCACACAAAGTTGCACCTTTCTTTTTTTTTTTGTATAGCAACGATTGTCAGGCCTTGTAGCTTTCAAGTGCGTTTGAAGCATTTAGTTTCCATCATGACCAGTGCCGTCCTCTTTGTGTCACACCATACATAGAATGAATCTTAGGATCAACAAGCAGCACTCACCTAGGAAAAAAAAAAAAAACAAGCGAAAAAGACAAAAAAATTTAAACAAAAAAAAAATTATCGAGCTGAAAAATGATGCAGCAAGCACTTAAAATAATTTTTATTTTGGATTTACTACTGTGTAGTGTATACTGTATATACAGTAAGCGATTTTTGCACGATACCGTGTGAGGAAAAACAAAATCTGTTCAAAGGTACACAATTCTTTTTATGGGAAGCTAAATTGAAGAGCTTGACCGTGTTGAAGAGGAACACAAAAGAGGTCTTGCAATTAAGAAAACGAGGAGCACACAAAGCTCTGCCTTGTACTGAACCCAATGAATGGCACAGAGAGTAGACAGCTGTATCTGGATACTAGTTATTGATCTTGTCTGGAGCCAGGTGTTTTTAATATACTCATTAAATATATGGTGGACAGGAATCCAGATATCAAAAAAAAAAATAGCCCTTTGAATGGCTTTAGTATAAACTGCGGATATCAAATTTAATATATGTTAAGAAGTAGCCAAGTGTCTACATGTGTAGATTGTGAACGTAGATTGTTTTGTAAAGATGCTTCTATTTTGCAGGGTAAGGGACCAAAAATGTAAAAAAAAAAAAAAAAAAAAAAAAAAAAAAGGTTTTTTTTGGTGTAAAGGTCTGAAAAGATAAGGATAATAATTTCCAAGGTTGGATAAGGGTTGCAAACAAATAAGGCTCAGTCAGATGGACTGAGTAACAAAAAATACTAGAAAGTTGTATGTTTTTATTCAAGTTCAGAAAGCTTTAATGCTTTGTTGTGAATAAGGATGCTGATGTTTTCAGCTGTAAATGAACAGTGCAGCACAAAAGAAATGGCATACTGGTCTTATCTCGGGGGAGACAAAAATGCATCGTATTGTATTTTAAATGGCAGCCACTTATATCCACATGGTAATCGAGCCTTAATCAAAAACCTATTTGTTTGCAACTTGACCAACAAATGTTTATTACTGAAAATTTTCATTCTTTTAAAATGCCCTGTTATCAAAAGAATCTTTTAAAAAAAAAAAAAAAAAATGTAATTTTTTTTTTTGGCTTTACAAATTTTTATTTGAAATTGCTTTGCAAAGTTGTTATTTCTGTATGAATGTATTTTTTATTGGAATAACAAAAATTCTTATCAGTAACCTGTGTTTTGCTCCATTTTGTTCGCCATCGCTCAGTTCGGTGTGCAGTATGTCTTAAGTGTATTTGCACAGACCATGGGTAGGACACCCTGTTCTAAGAGTGACAGATACGAGCCAGTCTCCATTTCACCCAATGGCACTGTGCATTCATGAGAACCACATTACTGATCATTAAGAGTCTGAATGGTGAAACACTGAGTACCTGATCACCTGCACTCCGTAGGTGTTTGGGTGAAGCAGTCTCAGGCACACCTCAGGTACCCTTGGACCAGGCTTGCCTGCCCCTGGTGTAGACTAACCTTTCTGTGGTCCTGACTCTAGGCCCCTCTCTCTGATGGACACCTGGATAGCTTTGTTAACTTCCCTGGCCTCGCCTCCCTGCAGTTTTATTGGTACTAGCAAAGGGTGGATTTGGTTGTATTTGTGTTACCATTTCACCAACCCCGTGGGTCCTAGTTAAGTCCATTAGCCATTAGGCTATAGACTGCCCTAGTCCCACAATACAGTGGTCTCAAAATTTTCATTCAGACTGTTTAAAGTAATTCAGGTCGGTAGTTCTCTATGCTGGTAACTTGGGTATCTGAAATGTGGGTTGTTTTCCATACTGGCTGAGATTCCACATAATTAGGTCTAATAGAGGTATTAAATGAATGCTGATATTTAGTTGATCTGTCAGAATGTAGTCTCCACTGAATTCATCATAAAACAAACACGCTGTCAAAGATGAATTTATTTAAATTGCATTGACAGATAAATAATGTTGCTAGTATTTCAGTTAATATTCACCGCTGGAGGTTTTAAACATCTTGATTCATTTTAAGTAAATGCACAATTAGTGTCAGGCTTCCACGAGCAACAAAGTAAGGTACTATTATTGAATAAGACTAAATATCTGTCTGTCGCTGATTTAGTTAAACTCAGCTGAATAGACATAACTCACAGATATTCCTTTTTCATACCATATTGTCAGGAAAAAAAACACCTCTCTACTGTCCACTATCTGTCCGAGATCCAGAGGCCTTTGTTTGTTAACTGATGTCAGAACCAGATGTGTGCTTTTGTTATCGGCTCCATCAAACCAGCTTAATTTGAGTTCTGAGCCTAAACAAAAGCCAGCGTTAGGGGTGGGCTCCCTGGATTAGCCCTGAGAAACTAACCACTCCAGCTCATTGTCGTCCTCCGGAGAGACCCTTGCTGTTCTTGCAAAACCTTGGGTTTAAGGTGGTAATTTCTAAAGATGTGAGAGACCTGTTGAGCGGGCCTTTCACTCAAGAGTTTCGGTCCGCCTTAAAAGAAGGGTTACCGCTGGCCTGCTACAGAATGTGCCATTTAGATCAGTCATTGAGAAATGCTTCAAGTTTCTGGCTTGGGAAGGGAGGAGGGGGGAATGTGAGAGATGAAGTCACAGCTACAAAAAGAAAATGAGTAATGGCGGCATATGCCCAGGACTGCAATCTCAGCCATTTAATCTCAGGGCAAAGGGATGATGCGGGGTGATTTACGACCACGAGTGGCGTTGTGAAGGAATTCTGGTGAGCGCATGAATGTCGGTGAAAATAGCTTCTAACCCCGCTCAGCTGGTTTCTGTTGATCCAAAAAATGTGAGACGGTATCGAGCAAAAGCTGACCAAAAAAAAAAAAAAAATAAATAAAAAAATAGAGACTCAGACATGGAGAGGCTTGGGTTTCTCTGGCTTTGCTATTGCAGGGCTGAGCTGCGGAATTCCTTCCAAATACTATACTACTACGTCTAAGAAAATGGACAGGATGGTTTTCACCACCTTCTATTTCTCTCACTGAACTTCAGAAGAGGAGACCCAAGGGTTGGCAGCTACTTTGCACAGTAGACTAAAAATACACTTTTAAATATGTCAACATTGTAAAATTACGTCTCATTACATTAGCTTTAGTCACATGGTGTTTTGTTTAAACTTTATTTGTCACAGGAGCATGACAAATTTGACAGCACACAACTGATGGTGCAGGTATTCTGTCAATGCAAGAGGAGACAAACAAACACACCAAAGTCTTTTAAAGGGCATACACAATGCTATTTTACAATAAAAGAGCACATTCCAAAGGACACATTACCCCGTCACCAGTACAAAATACTCAGAATAAATCATGTTGTAATGTAAACTTTGGCTGGGATTCAAACCACTACGGACTCATAAAGAGCGTATGCAATTCAATCAGAGCAGACTTCTCATGACAATACAGTTTTCTTCGGGTATTGTCTGTTTTATTGGAGACACACATCCTTTGGAATATGTTTGTTTCATTCTAAAATAGAATGGCTCACCCCCTTAAATAGACTTAAAGTCTGTTTTGATTGAATTATGTGCACCCATAATGAGATTTAGTGTGTGTGATTGAAGATAGCCCAAGGTTTTTTTCTCTGGTGCTAGTGATATGTTAGTTAATACAGAACCTGTCTAACAGCATTTCCAAATCTCTCTAAACATTGGCTTTGTGTCGGGCAAAGTTTCGGATGAGACAGACTGAAAAAGCAGAGAGCATTTAAGGCAAGGTTGTGGAGTGAGGGAAGAAAAGCTAGACTAATTGCATGCTTAGATAAAGCGGTTTCTCAGAGAAATTTGACCCACCTAAGCCACAGGAATGTACCGCCATGTTTTTCCATTCATCCCAGAACATTTAAAAATGGACAACTTTCTGTCTGTCTGGCTCATTCTAGTGACAGGCCAGCACAAGCTGTGGTTAGAACTCTTTCCTCTCGCACATTGCCATTTAAAACATGCATTTTTGCGATTTGAAATGTAACAGTCATTTAATATAGCCATGTGTCTTATGTTCTTGTTGTCCAATAACTTGGTAGTGTCATGCACAATTAAACACAAGTATGACTTTTACCATTTAGATTATAGTAATTAATGTTTTAGACAGTTCCCAGATATTTGAATTAACTGGTAAGGCGAAATATGGAAGTAAGAGGATTTAAGTTTAATGTAAATATATGTTTTATGTAAATATATTTCTTACAGAATAGCTACAATTATTTTAGTTTTAGTTTTTAGTATTTCTAGATAAAGTGTGAGGCTATCCCTGTTCCTTACTAATTACAAAAATGTCACTTCCTCGAGTTTATTCAGATTAAAGGAATGGATAGATGGATATAAGTATTTTATACAAAACAATGTGCCGGTGCACTTCCACAATGTTTCATATCAGAATATGCATATTAATGATGATGAATGATATTAGTAATATTGACACATTTACACATTTCATTTAAAATAATTAACAAAAAGGTCATGCTGACAGACCATGCAGTTCAGTGGTTTAACTCTTATCCTCCATCGTAGCTTTGGGAAGCATCACTTTAAACAGTCAGCCCAGGGGAGTGAACCACCAATCTGGTTTACCACGGTCACTGAGTAACGTTGGTAAACATGTCGAAGTAAAGATAGTTAGGCTTTTTTATTTCACAGACAGACAGCCGTTCACTTTTAATGGGAACTCTGAATGCATTAAACCCGATTTAAAGATTGAGCACCTGTAAAACATATTCTCCCAAAAATTTACCAAAGTTAGCTAGGTAACGGGTGAACCTGCTTTATGGTCCACTTCCTTAGAAATTCAATACATACTTATCTGCCACCATACCTGTGTTCTAAGCCTGTGCCATCTGTCTTGATTATTTCCCATGAGCCTTTGAGGTTATTTAAAGCTCTGGTAGAGAAAAGTTAGGCTCCCCGCCCTGAATATAAAAACAACTTTATATAAATAGTCTGTCACAGAACACAGCTGCCAAGCAGTTTTTTTTCCATCTACAGAGGACAGTATTCAGTCCCACAGAACACCATTTCTGATCTTTCTGTTTTCCATCCTCAGTCAGGCACATCAGCGATATGTTCGTATTCACTTTTGATTAATGATTTTGGGTCAACACAAAAAAAGGGACAGCAGTAGATTTTTTTTTTTTAGGAAATGAGAAGAACCACATTTCATTGCACACCTGAATCTTTCTACAGAAAACTGAAAAAATGGAAAAAAAAGCAAAAATGACCTAAATTAGAGCTGATGCAGAAAATGGTAATTATGCTGTGTTTCCACTTCATTAGACCTTTGAGATTGAGTGAATTTCAATTAAACACATTGAACGTTTAACAGGCATGTTTGTATTCTGAGTCAGTGTTTGTTCCGTAATTGTGGCTGATATGACTGGAGAAAGATTAAATAGCAGACACGCCATCCAGGGTTTGTTCCGTAATTGTGGCTGATATGGCTGGAGAAAGATTAAATAGCAGACACGCCATTGGCTGATATGACTGGAGAAAGATTAAATAGCAGACACGCCATCCAGTGTTTGTTCCGTAATTGTGGCTGATATGGCTGGAGAAAGATTAAAGAGCAGACACGCCATTGGCTGATATGACTGGAGAAAGATTAAATAGCAGACACGCCATCCAGGGTTTGAACTATAAACTATCATCAGAGTCCTATAACAGGTTTCTCACTCAAACGCAATGAAGAAATTGCATGTTCAGGACCTAATTCAGAATGAAATCAATATTCAATTCAACCAATACTAAATACCAGTGTGAGCACGAAAAGCTGAAACCTATTCAAGTATTTCAAATGTAATAGACAGCAATGAAAGATGTATTATTTGACAGTTAATTAACAGGCAATTAAGTAGAGCCCAACAGACTATAGTTTACATTTTACTGGCGCTTACCTTATACATAGTAAAGTCACTTAATTTCCATCCTACTTTATTTCCAATCCTACTAATGAAAGTTTTACACTTCAACATCAATAGATGAATCATCAACATAAGAACGTGAAGCTTAATCATCTTTTCCTTTACAGCCTGGAGAATGTATTCATTTATATATTTATTTGTGGGTTGTCAGTTGAAGTAGGAAAGACATGAAACAATCTTGACTAAACTATCTGAGACAGGCTGCCCTGGTCAGAGCTGTCAATGACCACAAGATATGTCTATGCCCTTCGCAAAGAAAGCCAGGCGACGTTGTCCGTGCCAACCCTGACAGGACTGTGAGGAGTCAAGCCGGAG
This sequence comes from Albula goreensis, assembly GCA_022829145.1. Taxonomy (NCBI): domain Eukaryota; kingdom Metazoa; phylum Chordata; class Actinopteri; order Albuliformes; family Albulidae; genus Albula; species Albula goreensis. The sequence continues at coordinate 5,282,130 of CM040743.1, read as the reverse complement.
CTGAGGAGAAACAGGGAGACAGAACTTTGAAACAGGGCTCCTCTGAAGTCTTTTTGGAAAAGCACTTTTCCTCCGTTTTCCTTTCATTCTTAAGGCCACATTAGCAAAGCGTTTTGCACGTGCTAAAACTGGCCTCACTAGAAAAACCAGTATTTCTCAGTGAACTCATCGGTCAAGATTGTGCATTTTTGTATATGCAAAAAAAAAAAAAGAAGAGCTTTTACATGTGCTAAAACCTTTAGCAAACGTGTCCCCGAAAGTACAAAAGCAAACCCTGTCCTCATACAACTCCAAAAACCAAGACTGTGCTGTACACATACAGGTAGGCCTGTAAATGTGTGCGATCATATGTTAGAATGACTATGAAGCCACAGATTGGTGTTTAAATTTATATGTGAGCTGCACGTTGTCACTGAGCCAGGGGCTGCACAGCTCTGGGTGCTGTGTAATTAAGCTAGCTTGTTTAACTGTTAGCATATTGCTTTCCCATAGATTGCAACAGCTGTGCTCCTGATGGCTTAATGATTTAAATGGGTTTACTGAGGAGCGTAAAAAAAAGCTGGAGCAGGCTGTTGACCTACAGAGCGGAGCACAGCGTTAAAGGAATAAGAGAGCTGTTCCATCACACTCTAGCTGTCCTTCCCAAACTTTCAACAGGCAAAAATAACCCCTTTAAACAGACATTTTTTTTTCAAATATTACTACTGTATTGAGTCAGAACTTCATCAGACATGGATTAATGAGAGCTATCGTGTGAAGTAACTCCTCCTTGACAGTGTCATGGTAACAGATAAGGGCAAATATGAAATTCATTTATACAGCATTCTTAAACTCTTTCAGGAACCTCCAAGTGCTTTATCCAATGTGATGCATGACAGCTATTCTGCAACAGAATAATTACCTTCAGCTGTGATCATTCTCCATATCGGCTGTGGTGAAGAGGCTGGGATGTGTACAGCCACAGTTCCTGGCCTCTTAACTACATGACATCCAGGGATTTGCTTTTCTAATAAACCAGTCATCAGTCACTATGATGAATCACTAACTTGTGTAGGGAATTAAAGTCCAGCCCCTCTTATCTGGAGCTGTTTTGCAAAATAAGGATATGGGGTTGGGCCAGAACACATCAAAACATAAACATGGCCTAAAAATGGCCTCTTTGAGCAGTGAGGATCAGGGATACAAGTTCAGGACCCAAAAAAAAGACATAAAAACATAAAAATATCAGCACAGACAAATGAACAAATATTTCAATGACATTACAACCACAACACTTTATATGAAAGAAAACATATAGCATATGGCCACATCTATAACACAGCAGTAAACTTATCTGTACACACCCCCCCCCACCCCCACCCCCCCAGGGCTCAGAGGGTGGTGAGGTGGATGGTGAGGGTGTAAATTATTCAGTAGTGTCATGCATAATTCCACCCCCCCCCCCCTAGGCCTTCCTCCTACCACTAATAAACCTCTCATTATAACAGACAGGTGACTGTTTCCATAATGGATTTATGCCTTGCACTTCAAACTTTCCACTTCTGAAAGTCTCAATAGGTGCCATGTGACTGGCCCATTACCATAATCTTCAGAAAAAAAACTTATTCCAGTTTGTTCTTCTCCCGTGTGTATTACGGTCCATTACAGCTTTTACAGGGCTTGTGGCATAAGTGTTATGTATCCGAAAAGCACATACAGTTTCTTCAGGAGGGATTTGAATCTTGCCGAGGCATTTAGGTTAATAGTGGCAATACTCAAAAATTTCCATTAACCTAATGTGTGTTTACAATGGTCAGCAAAATGAGTTTTTTTTTTTCTCAGGTTACTTTAGAACTGTATCGCATGTCCTTATGGAAACTGTTCAGTTTAAGAACCTTAAGGCTGCCATTTTATGTACATTACTGTGGAAAGAAAAACACCCCCTTGACTGTTTTTTTTGCACATTTTTCACATAAAATTAGGTGTAGGGGCTGCTGTCCAGAGCTGGTGCTAGATTTGGGTTTATTGCTGGCCTGGATGTTTTTATTTTATTTATCGGGTGTCTTGACAGAGAGATAGAGTCGGGGCATGGGGGGCAGAGCTGAAGCTGAGCCATTATAATACTAGGACATGATGCAAAATTACTATATTCCTGTTATTCAAAACTTAATGTCTTTTTTATTTTCACTCAACCAATAACACTTTTCAAGACTTCCTTAAAACAAAACAAGTTTGTCCATCTTGAGTCAATGACTAGAGGGAACAAAGCTCTCATGTATAGATCAAAAGGGTTTACCTATCTTACGTGTATGCAAGCGCAAACATTATGAAAACAAATCAGCGTTCATGTCACCCCTTCTTAAAACAAGGGTGATCATCCCACTGGTAAAGCTGATAAACAAGAACTAAAAATAAGGTTAGCAGCCCCAGAAAGAACACGGGCAACAACACAGCCATTATCGCCAGGATCAAAATTATTCTCCAGCCCCAACGCTCGGCTAAAATTACACAAATTTGAACGCCATGACAGATTACTGGTTTGTGAAGGTGAGCACGACTCGCGTTCTCTCAAAACGTACCCGCAGTTCCCGAGGGGCAAAAACAAAAAGCCTTATTTGTTTTTGTCAAAGATTGAAAAGCTTTCAAATAAAAATCCATCTCATCTTTTTTCTCAGCGTCAACTCAATGTTGTTGCATTAATCACTATGACAACTGGCTCTTCTTCACTTCTACCCAGCGGATAGAAACCCCCCCTCCCCATCCCCAGGTACAGTACATTCTAATTTCACAGTTTGTGAATATTTCCATTCTGTAGTTACCGTGCCGTCTATTCTAATTTCAAGGTCGAAATATACAGGTTGAGCGATTCTTGCCTAAACCTTTTTAATCTTGTCACATATATTGAGTCAGGGAAGACTGTTTTGAATTGCATGATTTTTGGCTGTGTCAGTCCACTATTGCAAATGGAAAATATGCATATCCTTCTATAACATAGCATACCTCACTTGGGTTACGCTTCCACACAATTAATGTGTGCCGAAAGCATTCATAAACATGTAATAAACACCTGTGTTATAGCAGCATGACATGATTTATAAGCCATGTATATGTCATTGTAAGTCATAAGTGTATGCACAGAGGTTTGTGTATGATGAAATTGTGTTATTTCACGTTTGTGACACTAATTTTACGTCACCCCTTTGCACCCTAGTCGATAAATGAAAATTTAAACTGCTGGATTAAAGTAGGTTCAGTCAAATATCAAAAATGAATAAAATAATTATTTATTGAATTAAATAATGCACACAAAGGATGTTTCAATTAGCAGTTGGAATTGCAGCTGATTTATTGTCCTCAGTGAACTGAAGCGGAATTGATCCCTGCTCATGAAGGGAGAAGCTCCTGTGGGGTGTCATATTTATGTCATAAAATGACACGGTGTCGGGCAATTGCTTGTGAAAGCGGTTATGGATGTTTCCTCAAATCTCACCGATGTGTCAGGCATGCTTTATGTTATGTTGGTGTGTTACAAATGCCTACGTAACTCCTCCGCTCAGGTTCAGCGTTACCAAATAATCTCAGGCTAGCGGCTGAATGTGGTGGAGTGCCTGTGATTCAGCTGCAGGTCTCTTTGCGTGGGTGAAGACCTTACCAAATTGCCTACAGGGACACAATCATACATTCCAGTCTGTGGGAAAACAATGTTTTTAAAATAAGAATAGCGTTTTTACGTAACATGTGCTTTGTCATCCTTTATAAAACACTGCTACATTTGGATCTAAATTATTTATCAAGATTTTGTGTTGCGGAAATGTGGGAATCATACATTAAACATTGTGAACATGTGAGCTCTAAACGCTCAGAACTGAGAGAACACTGTGGAATGACATTCTCTCAGGATAAAATTCTACATCATAATGCCATTTTTTCCTTGCCTCTCAGCTGCTCAGGCAATAAGGGAAAATGCAATTCACTAAATAACTTTACTTTTAATCTCACACAGAATTGAAAACCCAGGGCTCCGTCTGACAGTCTAAACTTGTGCCACAATGATAAAAAAAGATAAGTATATTGAATAGTTGTGTTGCATAAGCCAGATTTGTGCGATATCTTCTACAGCAGCTTCAAACGCGGCTGTCAAGCCACACAAACGCCACTCTCTGCTTGAGTGAAATTACTCCACAGATAGTTAGCCAAAGAATACAGTGAGATGTGACAAGATGATAGCCAAACTCACAGGGGTGAAAATACTGATTGAGTCATGGGTCCCATGGCTGGACAGGGGTCCCAGAGGTGTTCTCCAGTGCCATCAATAAGCTGGGAGGAGCAGTGTTTCCCTATAGGGACCGGGATGGAGGTTCCCCTGACCGAATTGGGAGGCAGAGGGAAAGAATATGTGACCGAACGTATATTTGAGGGGCACATTCACAAAATTCACATTTTTATTTTATCACATGATACTAAAGTACAGATTCAGAGCTACAGAATGAGGGATTACCAAGATTGAAGAAATACTTTGGCTGTAATGTTCAATAGAAATTCATACTTTTGCAAACTGCAGTTCTGAGAAAACAGCCTTTTTCTCAGCACAAAAATCACTTTTAGAAAAGGAATTGATGCTTATAATGGTTAGATAAGGATATTGATTTAATCAATTAGTGAGGTCATTTTGAATTTGCAGTTTGAAAAAAAAATCATAAATGTATATAAAATATGAAAAAAACATAATTCAAGTTAAAACATTAATTTAGTGGTAAATTGTGATACTTCTTTTTACTCTTCTCATTCCCAGCCTATCTTTGCATATTATCAAGAGACAAGAAAAACAATGTAAAAAAAAAGAAATGTGCTGGATGAATGAATGAATGAATGAATGAATGAATGTTAAATCATTGTAGAAGTCACAGAATACATGTTATTTAATACTGACTTAGGTTTATGGAAATATGTAAATAATATGTAAGTAATTGTATGTATTTGGATTTTTATTACTGCAGTGTGCTGTGGATGTGTTATGGATAACCTGTTGATATCTGTGAGCTGGGGGCAATGGTTTAAATGGATGAACGTTTATGCGACTTATATTATAGTCATTTAGCTTATGCTTTTATCCAAAGCAACTTACAGTTGATTATGTTAACCAAGGGCTTACCTCAGCCACTAGACTATAGGCTGAATTGCTAAAATGCAATCAAAATTACAAGGAATTCACCTCTTAATAGTGATCCTGAGTTAAATCAGCAAGCTTGTTAAAAACAAATAACTGTCAATAAAGTCTCACTCCTTCCCCATCCCACAGGCCGAGCAGTAAACATTAATGCAAAAAGGAATACGTTTCACGACTTCTGTAAACATAAAGCTGAATTTAATCTGCCCAATTACAGCATGGTGAGCAGATGCTTGAGTCCAATCCAAATCCAAAAACACTCAGGTCTCCAGGGACTGTTTTTCCAGGGACGGTTTTAAGTGCAAGAACTCTGCATAGTTTTCAGGATTTCACAGAATTCACATCAGTGTGACTCAGTTACAGCCAGTCAGTGGAAGAGAGACTTGAGGAAGTGCATTCTGTTTCCATTTTAATTTCACACATGCAAATAGTATTATAAACTTAAACTAAAAAAAAAAAAAAAAATGAATCAGGAAATTATTCACCATATTTTTGGTGGTACTGTTTTCACAGCTATAATGAAGTCCATGCAATACTCTACATTTAGCAGACATTCTCTTACATGGCAGTGCAACACATGTCAATAAAACTTAAAACTTTTGTGTTCCCAGTCCAGTGTAGTTCCCTGTATGCCTATATAGTACTATACAGCCATAGCTGGTATGTCAGACTGCTACTATGTGTAATTGTCATGGATTCTTTTTCTGACAAATATGTGCTGCCACAAAATGAGGGCTTTAATTGCTGTGGTGCATTGTGGGAAAATAAGCCATAAAGATGTTTAAGAGCAGCTCCTGTAGTGTTACCAGTGATCCCGAATGGAAGGCACCCAATAAACATGCTAAACTCCGATACTCTGATGGTAATATAAGGCATTTATCATGCAGCCTATGGCCTGCTGTTGTTCTCATTATGCTGCTGTTCATTCCTGGCCCCGTGTTTTACAGAAGCTCTTGCGACTTTTTTTTTTTTTTTAAACAAACGCACTGTAAACAAGCCCATGCAAATGGAAGAAGGCACCTGCCAATTCAATGTAAACACATAATGATGATCATTATACAAACCAAGCTTAATTTACGCCATCCAGTTGCACCCATTAATTGAGTTAATTGGTGCTTTGTGCGAGTGGGAAAACTACACATGGTGTACATTTGAATGAATATGGAAGAGATCTGTTTTTGTTTGGTTTATGGCATTTGAGCTGTTGGCATTAGCTATGTCACATGTAAGTAGCTCAGTCTAAACAAAAAGAGCAAGATTCAGTCAAATGTACTTATTCTCTTTGTATATAAAGTCACTATAACTTCCAACCACACAACACCCTTATATAAATATAAATGTCTGAGGTCTTTGTTTCGGTAAAATTCTAATTCTCACAAATGAACTACATTGTGTACGTTTAAGAATAAGTCTGAGACCACATTGAACTCTTTCTTTGATTTTTTTTTGTTGTAATCCTGGAAAAAAACAGAAAGTTTTGGATTTTGAAAAATGTAAAACAAGATCTTTTTTTTTTTTTACAAGTTATGACCTTTAATAACTATTTATTAAAGATATTTATTTAAGAAATATTTAAAATTCTGCACTACTTCTGGGTAATATTTAAGCAAATTTGTGACACTGACCAAATTAACCCCTTTTTACAAGAGGTCAGACCCCATCAAACATTTATGGGGGCACTTAAAGGCCAAGAAAGTTTTTGGACACAAAGTTTTGCACAAACATGAGTCCATGCCAGCTGCAGTGCATACTGTCACTACAGCAAAAGGAGGAAATACCAAAACTAAGACATTCTGAAATTCATGTACATCTTAAGACTTAACTTTTCACTCAGTTAGTATAATTTGTAATACTACATTTTACTATGTTAAAAGTATGTTTTTGTACCATCTTGTCAGTAATGCTGTTTGAGTCTGTGTTTTTTCTGTCATTTTTCTTTCGGTTTTGTTCAGTTGTTTTGGTTTTCTTTTGTTCCTCTGTCCATGTGCTTTCATTTTCGTTTTCCTTTCATGTTAGCCCCGCCTCCTGTTGCCCATTCAATTGATTGCTCATTTGTTTCACCTGCCCTGTTGTTCACCTGTGTCTCCTTTGCTCGTTAGTCTTTTTTGCACCTTTTCTGGGCCTGTTTGGTTTTGACCCCTGCTTGGACTCTGATTTCTGTTTTTGTGATTTCTACCGGCTGCTTAATAAACCAACGTTTATTATTTATCTTTGAATGCATTTGGGTCATTCTGAGTTCTGAAACATCTTTACTGACTGATTACCTGAGTTGGCCTCTGGACTTCAGAGAGGTTACATTAGATTCCCATTTATCTCATGTACACATTGAGTAAACTCAGCCAGCCTCCCCCCCACCCCCCTTTTACCGTCAAAAACATTTTGGAAGGAACGATGTGAAAGAAAGTCCAACTGCCAACAGTGACAAATTTCCATGACAACAGATGATTTGCATTTCAATTATGCAAATGTCAGACTGTCATGTTTCATCATTTGCTATCCATGGTGATTGTACCGGCATGAAGCTCATGTGACATATTAAAGTAATTGTATAATTCTGTATAAAAGTTTTTTTTTTTTTTTTTTTTTGTTACAAGTTTGTCACGCTACCGAAACAAAAGGCAGTAATGCTATATACTCAGCACAGTGCAACCCTACAGCTCTGCCTAGCGCAATCACTCCAATGAAAACATAATCTATTACTGTGATTACTCTCTCACAGCTTTTCATACAACTTGGCTCAACAAACGTGCTTGCTTTCCAGAAATTTCTGAGGTAGTCACTGATGTCATCGACATCAGTTTAGTATTTGTTGCAAGGCCTTGTTTGGGAAAATTGTAACATTGTTTGGAGTGATCCATGTCACGTGAACACATTACACAAAAGCAGCAGTTCCTCGTACACTCATATATACTCGTTGATTAAGGAATACTCATCTCCATGTTTGAGAGATGCGCAACAATGTATATCTCATTCTGGTAACAAAGTAGCATATGAATATAACAAATTATAGCACAAAATCAACAAGTGTCCGCGCCATTGCGTTTTCGCCTGAGCTATAACCAATCATCGCCTTTGCATTCTAGTAAATGTTTATATTGTTGTAAACTAAACTGTAGTTTTGGCCAGGCTCAAAGCAACAGGCTGATCAAGACTATTAATATGCTGGTCTCAATGTGTCTGCTTTGTGTATGGTTTATGGTTTATGGTTTTTTGGTTTATGGCCTTATGTGTATGTTCAGTAGAACACCAAGACCTTGCTTATACAACTGTGCAAAATAAATTTTAGCTTGCTATGAGTTTAGAATAGTGCTGCCATTCAAAAATGACTAAAAAAGGTTAAAGGTTAAAAAAACATGAATATGCCAAAACTGTTTATCAAAAAATAATATTATGGTAATGATGACAGATTATAACATTTGTTGTTGTTGCTTTTCATTTTATACATTTCATTGCTTTTTATAAAACTCACATCAACTTTAAAGAAGCAAACAGCGTGGAATGAGGTTCGATTTAAAGTTATCATCGTGAAAATCAGTCTTTTAATCAAGAGCAGGGCGTATAAGATAACAGCCACTCCACACATTTTGAATGTAAACCCATTTTGAATGTAAACTTTGAGGCTCCTTGACTGGAATAATAGGGGGAAATGAGGCAGGAGTCATTGGCTCTAATGGTTTTCCCTTTGGTCGGCTTGGCGTGTTTTGGGAGCCGATTATTTCCTGCCAAGCTGAAGCGAGAACCCCCGTGGAACAGAAACTTACTGACAGACCGTGTCGCTGACTGTTTCCCAAACCAGTGGTTGGCACACGTGAGTCCATTATATGCGTTGATTTATAAAAACTATTTGGCTGGACCCAAATAAAACAAACTTTTTTCAATTAAGAATGGACTTTACAATCCCAGATACATTTCTTTGAGATGTAGATTCTTTACTTACTCTACTTACATTCTTTTGGAATGTGTTGTTTCCAATCTAAAACAATACTAATCTTGCCCTTGAAAAGACGCAAGTCTGTTTTGATTGAATTGCAATCAGCCATAGAGAAACTACCTGCATTTGATTGAATCCCAGGATTATGTGCAATATAATGATTTGTTGTTACTGTAACAGCACTGTAAACAACAATGATGATGCACACTTTAAAAGCAAGCAAACCATCCGCTAATTTGTTTGCAAAGGATTTTTTTCCCCCAATTCTCATTCGCGTAACATCTCTTTCCCAGTCCTAATCTATTTACTGAAACCATTCTCAATTACCCCATTAGCTTGGCCCAGTTCCACAATATTGGGTGCACAGCGGGGGATGAGCTTGTTGTTTTTTTTTTTTTTTTGAATTGTGGGTCAGGCACCGTAACATAATTGGTTCTCCTCTGCAAATTATTAACACCCAGCTTGCCATAAATGCAACATGTCTGCTTGGGTGAGAAATTTGTATGACAAGAAATTAGGCGTTTATCATTGTGGGTGGGTGGAGGGGGGGTGGCGGATGGGGGGTGCGTGGCTTCACAGCATCACATTCCCAAACCCCAATTTCACTTATTTGGGGCCACCCACGTTCAGAAACAAACTTAGCCGAACCGCTCATTTAGGCCTTCACTGGCTTGTTTGTCTTCACGGTTCCGCGCTGTTGTTGAGTGACTTTCAATCAGTGCACACGCTAAATGAAGTAAATGGTTCGGGCAGAGACCAGAGAGAGAGCAGTCAAGACCCAGTGTTTTCCCGCAGCCTCAATTGTTCCTTATTTGATAACTAGGCCAGTAAAATCCATGTCACGTGGGCAGAGTCATTTTGTGTTTTTCTGGTCATTACTCTTCCCCTGTGTTCCATTATGTCCCTTTGCCCAGTTATTTAATTTTATTTCTTTATTTTTTTTTTCATATTCCTGGGGTCTGTACTGCATGATTTATGTCAAATGCAGTCCGGTCCCAGATTGTTCCTCGCGTTTGGTGTACGCGTTCGCACTCTGCTGTGATATGGGGGTGTGTGCGTGGGAGACTGGAATGTTTTGTATTTCTGTAGCTTGTGAACCAGGTCACAGGAGCAAGGAGGTGGGGGGGGTTCATTGTACTGAAGTCATTGATTACTTTAAGTGTTTTCCTGCAGAACGGTACAATTTAGGGCAGGGCACAGTTCTGCCCCCACCTGCTCCCCCCATCCCCTCACCCCCAAACAACCCCACCACTATCCAAAAACAATGTTGAGATTCAGTCAAACACAGTTCATTTTTTAAGGGCATTTGCAATTCAGTGATAAGAGTTTTTGAGCACTTTATGTTTTATTGGAGATGAAGATGCATGGCCTTTGCAATGCATTTTTTCATTTAAAATAGAATGGTGTATGCTCTTACAGAGAATAAATGCATTTGATTGAACCCAACTCAGGTCCTTTCTAACCCTTTAAAAATAAGTATTCTGTTGCTTTGTTTTATAAAATTATTATTTTTAAATTAATTGAGTGGCTTAATCTTAAGAAATTAAGTTAGGTCCTAGTACACCTAATTGTAAGTCCCACTTAACAAATCTAAAAAACAAAAATTGCATTATGTAGGTAAAAAAAAAAACATGAATGTCTTACTGTCTTCTTGTTTTTGATATATTATATGATAATAATGTAATGTAATATAGAATTAAAGGTAATAATCTTGGAGGCCAAAGAGGTAAGTAAGAAAATTCATCTTAAGGCACTATTGCAAACACAAGCGCTATTGTCTGAATTTTATCTTATGATACCCTATTAGATTATATTTTTGCAGCAGTGAAGGGCTAGCCAGCAGGCTGATGAAGACAGTCAATGCTGCTTCAGCTTCTGACTCTGGAAAGGAAATGGCCGTACATCCAGCTCCTAGTATCTGTGTCTCTTTGCTCTTTCTTCATAATCTGAAAAAAAAAATTGTTGTATTGGATTTGTGTCCACAATTGACAAAATCATATTTTTACCCTGTCATGGAACACAGGGATATTCAAACATGACAAATGTAGACCTTTCCTAAAAAGGCAGAGTGCATTATGATTATAAGGTTAAGAATATCAACGTCATATATTACCTTTACGGAAAAATTGCATTGCTTTCATATATTTATTTTTCACAAAAGGGAATAGAAGGATTTGACGTGGGTTCAGAAATGGAACTTAAATATGAATAAGAGCAAATTTCCACCAATTTCTTCTCGTGCCATTTATTTGCTGCCAGACTAAGGTGATCTGTATCCATAAAACAATAACAATAAAAAAGACAACAATAATAATAACCATAATTATTATTATTATTATGATCATCATCATCATGTTGAAATCTCATGCTAACATGATTAGTGAACTCAGATAAGCCCAGTTTTCTTGGAAATGAAGAGATTTCGGTCTGTGAAAGGTACGGTACACACGAGGCTGTTTTGCATATTGTATAGAAATGTCAAGGCACAGCCTAAAGAAGTGAGAGACAGAAAATGCTCGTCATGCCCCAGCGAACGCCGCCCTGGCTGAGAGGGGAGCTCTGTACCCTGAATACCAATCAAAAACATCCTCCACATTTCCCATAATCCATTTCTACCCCCCCCCCCAGTAAATACACCTTGCTGCTTAGCGTGTCCTAATTCTGTACCCTGCGAAAGGTCTTGCTATAATGTATAGCTTCAGCAGAGCACAGAAACAAGAGGGGATTTGGACCACTGCTTCTGCGCTACCTCTAGGATTAGCTGCCCTCGTCTGAGAGAGCTGTGCGCCGAATGAAGAGGGAGGTTCGCGCATTACACCGCCCATGCGTTGAATATGGGCTATTTTATTTAATTTGGGTCAGAACAGTCAGAATAAGCTGCTCCGCACAATATGTTCTGACAATATTCACCAAAATGAGGATGTAGAGCCCAGTTTTTTTTGCAGAGTGCAAGAATGTTTTTCTTCATGACACTTTGATTGCCAGGCAGGCAGAGCATTTCATGGACGTTTTAAAGTGAGGCAGTACATAAATGAATTGTGTCCTTATCCTTACTCATACACCATCAGTGTGCTCTTATCCTTCCCAGTTCCAACACACAAACATCTCCCTGTTACCCCGAGACACACACACATAAACGTATAGGAATCTTCTGCAAGACCCACTTCAGAGCTTTCATTTAATATGACAAAGATTTGAACAGAAGGGCACATATTCTTCTCACACACACACACACACACACACACACACACACACACACACACACACACACACACACACACACACACACACACACACACACACACACATATTTCAAATGTGAGCTGTCATTTTCAAAATCACATTCATAGTTTATTGATTCATTGTATTCTATAAAGAGCTTTAGATAGTTTACACAATAGATTACAAATTATGACATAAATATTTCAAGGAAACATCTGTCTAATTTGTGTAAAATGATTATCAGGCGAGCGATAAATAAACAAGCAGCCGGGGGAACTGACTGCAGATGCTTACGCCAACCGCAAGTCAAAAAGATTCGGCTGTCAAACAGATCATGCCATCTGCATGCTAACGAAGGCCCGCCTCAGGTACTATGGGAAAAACAGACACGGAAACTGAAACAGGAGAGAGGCATGGTGTAGCAGCACAATTTCTCTCATTGCTCATTTATTATTTTAGCCCCATTGCCATCTTACTCATATACTCATATAATTTTTAATTAATTTTAAAATAACTAATTTAAAGGTTCACATTGTTTTTGTGAGACTCACCATACTATTTTGTGTAAAATGATCCTCTACAAATTTTAGCAATCAGCTCCAACATGTTGCTGATTTTCATAAATGATGTAACAATAGTTTGGAATGTGTTTTTTTTGTGACATGTGACAATGACATGCTGGCTTCTGACTGTTAACAGGTGACTCTAACCAGGAATCTGCAGCAGCAGGACTTGTAATGTAGAGGTTGCAGGTTTGATTCCAATGTGAGAAACTGCCATTGTATTCTTGTGCAAAGTGTTGAATTACCTCAGTAAATATCCGGCTTGCTGTATAAGTTGCTCTGGATAAAGAGCTATGGTAAATGTAATGTTTTTAGCTGTGACCAGCAGCTCCATAACTCCCTCTGTCAGTTGTTTGGTCAGTCGGTTGGTCTGTCATTTCCACAACAATTTACCCACCCTTTGGTGACCACAGTTTTCGCCATAGGGGGGCTGAAATTTGGCATGGAGGTCAAGTGTGTGTGTGTGTGTGTGGTTGTGTGTATATATGTGTAAAGGTGTGTGTTTCTGTTCATACCAATTGGCTAAAAGGGGGCATAGCAGTGGAAGTGGCTTGGTCGCAGCTATTGCGAATTCGCTCTTGATGTAATGTCGGCCACAGTTCCTTGGGTTGCTGCTGAGAAGCTCTCCTCTAACTGCAATGGCAGGTGCCTCCGGGCAGTGAGAGGTATGCACTGGAGGGGTGCAGGCCCTTCGTCTGCAGTGACCCTGATGCATGGGTGCAGGAGATGCAGGCATGGAACTTGAGACATGCGACCACCGATTCTGAACGGGGACTACAAAGATGAAAGGGGGATAAACATTCCTGGTCTTCTCAAAAGATGAATTCTAGGAAATTCCTATCTCTTGCATCAATGCGACTGGCTTAGCATCTACCCAACGCAATCTCATTCATTTCCCAGATATTTCCTACGAATCTCAAAGATGCATTCCTACAACTGTGGAAACACATTTGAGATTTAAAACAATACAACCAAGTTATATGCAAAAGCTCAAAGGCAGTCCAGGTTCCAGGAAATGTGAATCCTTGGAATCTTATCTTCAGAATCGACAGAGATGCCTTAGCTTCCCTCCACTGCAATCTTGTGCATTCCCCATGAACCAAAAACATGCGTTCTTAAAACAGTGCAAACAAACTGGCATTATATTTTATCAAAACAATACTTAATAATTTGTTTTTAAACCCTTGGATGCCAGTGGGAAGCTGGATCTGTAGGACTACAGAAAGGACCAGACTGGCTTTGCAATCACCTGTTCAGGCTTATAGGACGGACACCCTGAGTGAAAAGGAAAGAGTCGCAGGACCTGAGCAGCTGGCAGGCCTCCTCTGCTCCCATTGGCCCTGCTGACAGCACATTTTACCGAGTCTGAGGCCTATTTCCAATTCAATCACTATGTTTGATCCCAGCACTTAAAAGAGTAACTGATTTAACTTCTGCTGTCACCGCAATTAACAAAAATATTATATGCATACGTACATTTTGGAAAGACATGACAGATGTTGCCTCCCTAACATTTTTTTGTTTTGTTTTTCAGCTTGTCAGAAATGACACTTTTATTAGTAATTCCTGATAAAATAGTGCGTCTTTTAATTTCTCTATTCATAAATTAATATTTTTTAAAAAACGCATCGAGTAAATTGAAGTACAAAAACAAGAGACTGAACTGACTGTAAATTCAAATTGTAAAGGTGTCAATGATTACACCAATTCAACGATAACAGCCCTCAGCAGCCCAGAATACGTCTGTACCACTGTCTGCCCCACATCAGTAAAGTTTTCCCATTTAAAGTGGAAGAATTCAGCACAGACAAACATTGTCAGTATTTATTTATTTACAGCAGTCTGTGTGCAGTCTGTTTTTAAAAATATATACTTCTGGTATATCTAAAGTGGAATTTGCTCTGACGTAATTACATTACTTGAGAGCTGAGGGCTCTTGTGGAGTCGTTTGTAATGGCTCTGAGGCAGACATAAGGTCTGCTTCACATAAGGGCTTCTTGTTTTTAAGTGCTGTTCCCTAACACAAACCCGCTCACCCAGCCCCTCAGCGGGGGATTATGGGAAATTTAAGACAGCAGCAGTTCAAACCTTATATTCAAAAGAATGGCCTGCTGCGCAAAAAAATGTGTAATTTATTTAGTATGTTTTTTTTTAATAATCAGGAGTAGCAGACCCTTGTCCCCAGGAGCACCTGAGCTCTAAATGAATACAAAAATGTCTCAGCTCGGTGTTCCCGAAAAGCATTAAATTAGATAAGATTAAAATCAGTACAAACAAAATTGTCAGTCAGACAGTGAATTTCACCTGTCTGGATCATCAAACTGTAATAAGACATATCATATGTGAAGCCTTGGTTGTCCGGGTTATGGGAGGTGAGGGTTACTTGGGCGGGGGTGGGGGTGGGGGTGCGGGTTCTGTGGGTGGTGTTGTTTAGATCCCTATTGATCATTTGTTTCGCATCTTAAAAGGGACTGGAATCCTTCATGGGGAGCTGGATCACAGCACAGGGGTGCAGGGACGGAGAGTCCATCAGCGAGCATTATTATGAAGCAGAGTTTTGAGCAGTTCGGTTAATTCTAAGTAGTATGATTAATAAAACAAAACAGGAAAACTCACACTGTCGTTTGCCAAAGTGCTGTTGGCCCTTGGAGGTTTCAGGTTTAGTCCTGCTCAGTGTGTCCTGGGAACCTTAAACAGTAATTATATCATTGTGTCTCTCCCTTTTCAGTCCCTTGTTAAAAGGCCTGGTGGGAACCGAGCTGCAGGAAGGAAGCGACTGCAGGTGTGTCTAGAAATACTGAGCTGGAACAATAGAGCGCTCCCCAAATCAATCCCTGGGATAATGTGTTTACATTGTGTGTGTGTGTGTGTGTGTGTGTGTGTGTGTGTGTGTGTGTGAGTGTGTGTGTGTGTGTGTGTGTGTGTGTGTGTGTGTGAGTGTGTGTGTGCATGTGTGTGTGTGTGTGTGTGTGTGCATGTGTGTGTGTGTGTGCGTGTGTGTGTGTGTGTGTGTGTGTGTGTGTGCACATGTGTTACGGTGTGTGTGTGCATGTGTGAGTGTGTATTTGTGTGCGAGTGTGTGTGTGTGTATGTGTGTGTGCATGCATGCTAGCAGGTGTGTGTGTGTGTGTGTGTGTCTGAGTGCTTGCATGCAGTTGTGTGTATGAGTGCATGCAAACGTGTGTGTGTTTGTGTTTGAAGAGATAAGGTGTGTGCATGAGTAAGTGTGTGTTTGTACATGTGAGCATGTGTGTATGTTCATAAATGATTTAGAAGTGAGTTTGTTTGTGTTCTCGTGTGTGAAAGAGAGGGAGAGAGAGCGTGAGACAGCATATGGGGGGTGGTGCATGTAGACGTTTTTTATGTTCATGTTTTTATATTATCTTCAAGTCACGAAGAAACAGCCCTGCATTTCGACCGAAATGAAAGTCATTTTAGCCGCTAATTCCGTTACCCAGTTTCCATTTATTGCAAGCTGCGTAATGGCTTGTTTTAGACAGAAAGCAATCCCCTCTTTAATGGGCGCAACTCAAAATGAACAAGTGACCTGTTTTATGTTTCTCTTTTTATACCCTCTCATGAATAGTACATATTTCATCTAACAAAAAAGAAGTTTAGAAAACAGAAAAATATGAGTGTGAGAAGTAATTCTTTGCGGTGCTTATTAATGAGATCACTTAATTATGTTTTGCAGCCTTTGCTGGTACTTAAAATTCAGCATCATGTGGCGTAAACATTAAACTGCAATTATAACATCAGTCATGATTGATCATTCACACATAATAAACAGCTTAAAATTATAAAGGATTGGGAGATGGAATATGGCTCACAAAAGAGTCTACCACATTTATCTTAGAAACAACAGACAGCAATGGACTCAACAACAAATTCTGTGAAGGATTAAAACGCCTGCACACATGAGACAGAAGTGTTTTTGGTCAGCCAGCCTGTGTATGCTATTTTCAAGGATGTTTTTCTGTTTGTATGCAGGACATACTGCTGTAAAATCAATGTCAGGCACAAGCTGGTATTTATTGTTTGTGCGCTGACAAAAAAAAAAAAAACCTTCAATCAGAAGGTCACTAATTGTTATATATGAGCTTGAAACAGACGCTGAACTTACTTACTATAAGCATGTAAGCAAGACGGAGCAGCTAGCAGTGCCGTTGGCCCAGATATACAGCGCACAAGAGATTAAACAGATACTCCCCTCGGTCTTCACGGGAGCTCTGACACGCACGCAAAAAAACATTGACTTCAATTGGCCGTGAAAAGCAGTGTGCTTGGTAATCTCATGAAAAACATGACCCCTCGACCTTATCGCTGTCTGTAGCTCTGTGAGAGAGCCGAGCTCAACGCCCAATGATGTTTGCAAAAGATTAAAGCAGGCAAACATCTGCCAAATTAATTTTAAGTCATATTATTAGCTACACCCTGCAGTATAAATGACCATGGCTTATCTTCTAAAATATAACAGCTTTATTGAGTACACTTTTTGCTCAGGTTTGCTAAAACAAAAAAGTGAACTGGTTTTGTTTTTTTTTAATTATGTAGCTCATACAATAACGCATTTTTATCATGTTGCAATTTGATCATGTTTTTGTATTGCCATCAACATAAGAGATATGTATAACAGAAATTTGAAGAGTCTGTTAAAAGGAAAGAAATGCATGCTATTGCTAGCATCCTTGTAGGCGCTAGAGTTAATCTTTTTGGTATGTTAATAAACCAAACAGATTTCACATTACAGAACAAGTTTATTTAGGTATTTTATGTTATATCTGGGACACACTAACATGAACTTTGGAATTCTTTTCATTGTAAAATGGAACAGCATGCGTCAGTCAGCCAGTTTTGATTGAATTGCATAAGCCCTTAAAGATGCTAAGTTTATTTGATTGGGTCCTGGCCCAAGTCTAATATATATTCTCTACAAAGCTGACACAGGTCCCTTTGCTGCTTCTTTGCAAAGAAAAACAACAGAAAAATACCCAGGAGGAGGTATGTGTGACTCCATCCATCAGCCTCTATAGACATGTAAAGCAGACAGACTGGTGAAGAACAATGAGCTGTGTTTTGACAGTTTTATTTTTGTGTATGTGTCAATTCCGTTACTTTTTTTTTTGACTGTCAAACGCTGATGTGAGGAAACCGCTGGTTTTTGCACTCCGTGTTCGGGCTGTGATACGTGGTTTGGGTTGGTGATGTTTTTAAAACCAGGTAAACAGAGATCAGTGAGCCCAGCATCTATTTAATACAGCTAAAATACAGGCCAAGTTCCACATTGTCAGCAGTACTGAAAATGTATCCTTCATTTCTGGGGTAAGCATATACTGTATGTGTGTGTGTGTGTGTGTGTGTGTGTGTGTGTGTGTGTGTGTGTGTGTGTGTGTGTGTGTGTGTGTGTGTGTGTGTGTGTGTGTGTGTGTGTGCACGCAGGTGTGACATATTGTGACATATTGTGTATGTGCATGCATGTGTGCATTCTGTATTTTGTCTTGCCCCCCATGGAGAAAAAGAACAAAGTGAGAAAAACTGCTTAAGGGCCTAAGGAGCGCAGTCACTAAGCTGTCGTGTTCTATCACTATTTTGAAACAGAAAATAAAAACCTCTCAAAGACATTTAAAAAAAAACAACCGTGGTGACATTCCTCTCATGACCTGTCATTTGCAAGAAGCAGTCACAGGACAAGAGTCTGAACAGCTGGGATTTTTTGCGAGGTTTCAGGTGAGATATGGAGCTATAAATGTCTGTGTGGTTCATGTGGGGATTCCATGGCCCAGAATCTCTATAAACTTTTGGTTTTGCATTCTTTGAGCCATTGACGAGAGAGTAATTTTAGGAGTGGTTACATTTACATTATGTTTCTGGGCATTGTGACTCAGTGCTGTTGTGGGTCTGGGAAAAGTATGTCCCGTTAATTCCAGTACGATTTGCAATGCAAACAACCTTGGGAAACCATGACAGCGGATTTTGAGCAGAGCGCTAAACACAAAAACATGTTTCTCACATGGGGGAGAAAGGCTGAACTCAGATGAACACAGAAGCACACACAGAGAGAGAGAGAGAGAGAGAGAGAGAGAGAGAGAGAGAGAGAGGGGGGTACGGTGCAAACGCATCGAAATACTCCAAAAAAGTTTCCATGTGTCGCATTCCAGTCCAAATGAATATTAGTGAATAGGAAACCATCACTGAGAACATAATGCCCTTAGCTGCAAAAACACTCCTGCTTCATCTAAAGGCCATCGATTGATATTTTTAAGCAGAAAAATCAAGAACTTTGGGGTATTTTTTTCAGGTCTGGAGTTGAATTATATATCACATTCTGTAGTTTAAGCATGGTGTTTGTGCAATTACCCAAACCCAAAAATTGTTAGTCAGTAAATTTTTGGGTATTTTGTCTTTAGAAGTCAATTTTTGGACTTTGTTGAATATTTTCCCACATACTGTAGGTTCCTGCACATATATAACAGGTTCGGCACAGCAATCCTGCTCATATAGACACAGGGCAAAGAGAAGAGAGCTTTACTTTTTAAACTAGATCTGTGAACTCCATCCTCACCACTCTCTGCTTCCATTTTAAGAATATTTAGAATTTTAATTAGAATAAAATCAGAGAGGTAAGTTTGGCTGTAGTGGGCCTTTTAAAAAAACACAAAATGCATAAATACAGCACTTCCATGCACTGAAAGCCATGCAGTCAGGGGTCAGATCTGAAATGGCTGCCTTTCAAAACACGTCTTGGAGCTGATAATACTGTGAGAAACAAGCAGCGTGTGGGAACACAAGGGGAAGCTGCCAAAAGAGAGGCAAACAGCGGAGCTGGGGCGGTGCCACGAACACAAACAGCCCATATTCTCTCCTTTTTTTGTCATGAAGTCAGCTTATTTCTCCTGCACTTATATGGCACATTCTACATGTAAAATGTAAATGCAGTGCTACCACTAATTAGGTGATCAAGCATAATTTGAATATGCAGTACAACTAGGAAGGGATGGGGGAGGGGGACAATTTGAATATTAACCAGCATGGACTGCTAGACATTGCCTTCCTTTTTACATTGTTTTGCTTAAGCTGCAAAAATTGCAATTTAATACCCTTTAAAGTTCCAGAAAATATGCTTATACTATATTATATTCATACTATATTATCCTGAGCAACCTGATCCTGGGAACTGCACTGTTCAAACTGGTACGCCCTGGCTTTCATCAGCCGCAGCTGCTAATTGGTTAATGGGATATTGTGGGAAGCACTAAAGAAAAGGTTTGGATTGACTTTATTTCAGTGTTAGTGATGTTGTGCAGCGACAGTCACCCAGCTCAGCTCTGTGTGTCAGACCTCTCATTAAATATGCTGTTGACAGCCACTTTAATGAAGCCGTTTGCATACTGCAAGCAAAACCCTATGGTACTCTTCTCCATTCCAGAGGCTGAAATAACTCCACATATAACCACAGCTTGGTTAAATGCTGGATTCTGATTGGCTGAGAGGGTGTTCATTATTTTCCGATAAACTGAAAGATTCTGTGTCATGCATACAGATGTCTGTTCAGCATACGGTTTCAACTGCTCTACTCACAGCTTAAAATAATGGCGGAAAAGCCATAAGTTAACAATGGCTACCAGATAGCGCTACAGAATTTTTGTTTAATTGTATCGGGTGTTGGATAGTACATTTAGCAAGTAGCCTTGGCAAAAGTGGAGTAAGCCACTTCAGGCTGCATAGCTGTATGACAATACATTACTTTATGGTGGCTAACAGTCCCTCTGCTTCACATCAAGCCCATTTCACACCACCTCCTCGTGGCTTAACGCTGACATATTTCCCACTCATTAGAGGGTCAGTCTTCTATCCAAACTAGATATTCATTGTTTTTTTCCTCTTCTCTACTGCCACACCCATCTGTCTAAATGTCCATTGGTCAGATCTTGAAAGATCCCATGTCGCCCTTTTAACACAAACCCTTGGCATAGGTACTGTTCCACAGCCCCTCATTCAATAACCTCCACCTGTCAAACCGGTTTTTCACACAGGTAGAAAGTCGCCATGCACTTTCTTTCCCATCATGCTCCCTGCTTCCAGCATTCCTCCTCCTCCCCATCTCGCCCTCTGTCGCCTGACACCTTTCTCTTCCATGGTCCAAAGGTGAGTTCACCTAACCCAAATGGTCAGGCATGACTCCACCCCCCTTGGACTCCAAGCCCAAGATCAAATATTTATACTGATGCACTAATCACCACTTAACAATACACCTCTTTAAAACGCATTTAACATTGTCTGAAAATTCTTTCTACCTAATCTAGAAACAGTGCTTACAATAGCAACATACACCATGCCAGGGTTGTGGCAGGATAGACGCTGGTCAGATTGCCAGAGGGGAATTTAAAGAAATATTTTGCATTGCATTCTTTTCTCTTCTTTTGTTTTTCTCTCTGGTGTCCATCCCTGTCTTTTTTTTTTCAGAGTTCCTTTTGTGCTTTTTTGAATGCTTTTGCCTCCCTCTGGAGAGTGTCCATCCCTGCCCAGACTCCCCACCCATTGCCTGATCCAATCTGGCAACCAAGAACCATCATTTCAACCGCTCAGGAAGTGTGGACTTACAAGGAACATCGACGATGGTATTTCTACTGTGGCATGTGCAGTCGGTGAGCTCTGACTCGGTCCGTGCGTGAAGAAAAGAGGCAGAGTCGATGCTGGAATTAGATGGAAAATTGAATCCCTGTTCGGCACAGCTCTGGATGGGTAGTGCATGCCGACACAATAATAAACGTCTGCATCGGAAGCAGGCGTACACAGCTCATACAAACATAGACCTGACATGTAAAACAGCACGCCTCCTCATTGCTTGGCAATAACTCTTTTGCTAACAAAGTGCTCACAATAACCCACCTGGCCACAACCCACAACACACCCTTTCTACAGTGAGACAGAACCCATTTTTTTTTCCCTTTCCATCCCCAATTAGCAACTCATCTTCCTTTTGTTTGTTAAAATATCTGCTGGTAACTGGACTGGAGAAAGAGAGCACTGTGAAGCCAAGCCCTTCTCTTTATACTGAGTGAAAAGTGTGTTCTTTAACGATGACAGTGAGTCACAATCTCAATTTAACCTCTGTCACCCTTGTCTCTCACTTACTACATGGATGACTAGATTTGCTTTCACAACCCTTGATTTGCTCATGATCCACGGTAATTCTTATGTCTGTGTTTCAGAGAAGCATTTACCAAAACTGGTATTGTGGTTTCTCATTAATGGTATTACATCTAGTAATTTGCTGTGTGTTTTGTGACAGTGCGGTTTTAAAAAGAACTATGGCAAGTAAGAATAGATGGCTCCATTAGAAACATTTTTTATGGAGTACTTCCTAAAAATTCTTCCTGCAACGTGTGGGTTTATTTCGGTCTGGTTCAGGTCGGGCTCTGTTTAACTTAAAAGTTTCTTCAGTCCAATTTAGGTAAGATTACAGCTCTCCAGTCCTGTGCACGGAGGTCGCGCCTCTAAATCATAAAGGAGAAAACACGCAGAACTGTTTTCCACTTCAAAGAATAACCAAGGTTTTTTTTAAGGATTGTCAGAGTGGTATCTCAAATCGAGGAATGCATGTTTGATGTCAGCAATCTCAGAAAGCGCACCGTCTTCTGCGGTAATACCATCGCGTGGGCACAGTCTGTTTCCCTTTTAATAAACCGATCCTCTCGAGGTCTGCCAGTGCTCGCCTGTCCCCATGTACTCACGGCTGCGACGCTTTTGATAGTCCTGCTGGGGCCTCCCTGCTACCTTTCCACAGGTCTCAAGACGAGAATCAGGGTGCAAACTACAGGGGAGCCCGGATGAGCTTGGATCCCTTTAAGACAGGTCTGAAAACATGATTTGTGAAAGTCGCTAAAATTTTGAATTTTACCATGGTGCATCATCATTCGAAAAATTAGGCTATCATAGATGTATGACTCATGCATGAATGTTTCTTTGTGCAAAGCCATGGTATAATTCACACACTGGACGAGATGCATGATAAAAGCTGATGGTGAACAAGGGCTGTGCTCTCCACAGAAAATAAATCAACTTTATGACGTTAACCCAAAATTTGATTACAAGTGTTCAATATCACGTTAATTAAATATTGGTTTCTGAATTGATAACTCTGATGATTTAAAGAAAACGGATAGTGTACAACAACTGTTAATTAATTCTCCCTGTCTGTTACTGTCATAGTTTTTTTTTTTTTGAAAATTTATCAAACACCTCCACTGTCTATATTTGATATTTCTGCTGAATTTTCAAAAATACAGTCATGTACACAGTAGCCTGTGACTTGTAAATAAATGTGTTTGCTTTTGAAAATATATAAAAAGTTATACATCTTACTTTTACAGATCTCAGTGCTTTCAATGAACCATCCTTTTCTGTTGCCCCGGAGTTGGTCTCCAGGGACAACCATCACATGACCTGTACCACTGACCCCTAACTGCTGTTCGTGTCACTGCTTCATCTGGCCTCTCGAAGCCTCAAGGCCAAGGATTACAGAGAAACTGGGGAAAAATTGTCAATACCCCGGAGAATTTTGTTTTGACATGGTTTTTATACAATAAAAATACAGACCTCATCTCTGAGGTGCCTGTGCAGCACAAATGACACGTTAATTTAAGATTTAACTTTAAGTCATATCCTTAGATTCCTGGTATTCCTCTTGTATACCATAGCCAATCACTTCATAGGTATAGATGTCTCCATGACAAAACTTAAATACAGGCAGGTTTAGCATACTACACTTCCCAAGCTCATTACCTTTTCTAAATCAGAAAATTTAGAAAATTTCAAGAAAATTCAGGAACGTATTCATGGCATGATTGTTGCTGGTGTATTTGAGGTTTTCAGTTTATATGTTGGTGTATCTGAATTTGTGAGAGAAAACATGTATTAACCAAAATTACATCCATTATTTTAAGACATTCAGCAGATGCCCTTATCCAGAGTGACTTACAGTTTACATAATGCACACTTTCCTTTTATACAATGGGATATTTAATGAAGAAATTCAGGTGAAGTGCCTAGCTTTAGCATGTAGTCACAGTTTTGTGGCTGGGAATCAAACCTGCAACCTCTGAGATAAAAGACTACAACCATTATGCTACACTGCTGCCCCATGCGTGCCTTCATGTTACAGTGTGGCCCTGTTATAATGCAATCGTTAGGTCCATAAAGTGTCATTGCAAAAAAAGTGGGGTTGGGGTTTATAAACATCAGCCCTCAAACCACCCAACGTTGACCTAACGTCCCTATTTTCACTCTATTTGATCCGTTTTTTGCACATTTACCTTCTGGCAAGTCTTTAACCTTTGAATTAAAAAAATTGTGTGAATAAATTGTTGGTGTTACAGTACAAATTAAAATGCAAATAAATTTTATCTGTCTTGGCAAATCTTTTTAATAAAAAAGGTCATCGTGTTATATCCAAATTTGTGTAAAATCAGTGTTTCACTGTATAATGTGGAAACCATCACTGAGCCTCCTATATTTAAAAAAAAAGAATTTCTGCTTGAGTAAAAACCAGATCTGAACCAATTATGTCACTTCTCACTTGTTCAGCTCAAAGTCTCTGAATTTTCATTGCATCAACACTGACATTTGGTCTAATTTAGGGATATTTTCCTTAAAGCATGTCTAGCAGGTAGTATAAATGTCAGTTTTAATTAAAAACTTCAAGGTGGACTGTGGTGTACACACGCATACATATTTATGTTTCCATAGTACCTTATTTGTTGTGAGAAGATGATGTTTCAGCTCTACTTTTTTTTAAGGTTTTCTCTAAATATAGCATCTTGTTTTATTTTGGCATTTTAATGTCATGGGCTTGGCTTCTTTGGAAGAGTGATTGCATCATGCTTTCTTGGAAATAAAGTCATTCTTGGAACGTGGCTCAGAGATTTTAAGAAACACAGCTAGCATTGCCACTGTTGACGTTTTACCGTGACATGGCTCATTGCTGTATTTGCTTAAAATAGAATGTTGAATGTGGAGTATTTGGGGGGGTGGGGAGGGGGGTCTTAAAAATGATTTTCCTAAAACAAAAGCTAAATCTACCAAACTGTTTAATGTAGTACTGAGTGTCAAAACATTACATTTGAAACACTTAGCTGGGACATTCATCTACAGCAACATCACACGCTTACAGCCTATATTAAACCAGTTTATACAGGTCTTCTTCTCATGCAAGCTGTTGCATTATATCTGCAACAAATGAATATAAGAATGCTAGAAATGAATATGCAAGCAAACATCGCTTTTTTAAAATGTATTATTCAAATTCATCAATGCCCAGAGCCCCACATAAAAAATGTAGAAAACTTCAACTAATAAGAACTAGAACATATAACATTACCAAAATAGATTTCAATAAATATATGTCTAACTGACTGAAGGTAATAATCATTATAAAACCCTAGGGTAATTTTCAAAGATTATACTGAGAAACGATTATTGCCATTTGTGTCTGTGTTGTGTGCATGAATGCATGGCTTTTTGTGTTTTTCATGCTAATCAACAACTGCAAGCTACACTCTCTGCATTTCAATCAATTTAACGGGAAACATGCTTACATTAAAGAAAAAAAAAGAATACATTACTGACACAAATGTATTTTGGTTAGCATAATGAAAATGTCATTTGTAATGGCAGGGGACTAATGCATTATCAGCAATTATGAATATGACAATGTGCATTAGTTGATGATTTGTTTATTCACGGTAATTATTGGAAGCAGTCGCTGTGCATTAATTTTCACAAAATTCTTCATGCGTCCTAACCTGAAAAAGCGAATAAATCTTTCATTGTGGTTTGATGGTTAAAAGAAGCCTGGGATCCAATGATCGCTTGTTTGTAACTTTTAAGTTAAAGCATCATTTTTTTTTCTCCATAAACAAAGTTTGGCAAAGTGATTTTGGCAATCACTAAACTTGGTAAATTGAATGTGAAGAAAAAACTTGAAAAGCATTTTCATTTACTTGTCAGGGAAGGATAAATGTTGACTGAGTCCTGGCCAATATCTGCATGTGGTCAACCCCAAGATTCTCTACCGGACCCAAGATTCTCTACTGGACCATAGACTCTCTGAACAGCCACTCATTATGGCTGTGACTCAATCAAAGTTTTATCAAAGCACATGTTCAAATTTTTTTGATGAACCTGCAAAAGAAAATAAAAATTGTAGATATAAGAAATTCAGCTTATGTGCAGTTTTCTATTGGGTGAAATGAGAGGGAAGACAACAGAAAAAGAAATGTATTATACAGTAGGTGTTCCAGTGTTACTTATCTGATGTGGTCCAGGGGACAGTGCAAGCTAACTTGGGTTAAAGGTCCTCACCGGATAAACCTCCCTCCTGACTCATTCATACTCATGAAAAAAATTTAGAAGTAGAGCAGCAATGGTAAGAGAGAGTTTGCAGAAGTACTTGGGAAAGTAACCCCCCCCTCAGTTGCTTAGTAACGTTACAAACAATATAGCTATGTCACATCTTTGACAAATGCATATATCACAAACACCATGGCATATGACAAATTATATTAGCGGGAATTAAATTGTGCAGCACCTTTCTAAAACCACAGGAGGCTGTTGTAAATGTATAGGCAAAACAAGACTGGTAAATGCAGAGTTAATGTCTTATAGCTACAGTGCAGGTGAGATTAAAAGTTTCTGAGAGAAAACTGGAGCTGCTCACAGAAACATGTTTACATCACTGGTAAGATCAGTGAACAGCAGAGCATGTCGATCGTGACACAGCCAGGACTTGAACTCAAAGAGGGGTTTTGATTTCGTGCTCTGAAAGCAAAGATGTAAGAACTCTCTGGAACCACGAGCTTGGGCACCGCAACAAGAAACAGACCCTAAGGTATGAGTCGGATCGAAATAGGAGCTTTAGTGCAAAGTATAACCAAAGGGAGACACAAGCCATCTGACTCCCAGTGATACATAAGCACATGACAAGCAATGAAAGGTCCAGCAGACAAAGAAGTAAAATATTTCCTCAACCCAAGATGTCCAGAAATTACCAGCAGTGACATCCAGCAGGATCTAAGGATTATATAAATCTGAGACTTAAACCTGGATGTAGTATTTGACAGGTTAAGGCACTCATCGCCAGATTTACAAAAAGGCTATAGAAACAGTTCATATTTTTTAGCATTTCAAAAACATGTTAGGTCGTGGTAATCCTGGATGACCGAGTGTCTCTGACCTCATTTTTCCTGTGTCTATTCCAAAGTTCCTGCCCTTAAACCACTTTTTCCTCACCCCCCCTTTGGGTTTTGGGGATGGGGGGGGTTTGGTCTGGAATCTCATGCCCTTTCCTGGTACCCTGATGTGCCAGACCTACACCTCTCTGCTAGAAGCCTGGCAAAAGCAGAGCAAGTTCAGAGCAATAAACCCCACCCACTTTCAGTAGGTAACCAATCAAATCAACACAATGAAAGAGAAGGAGGAGTGTGTTATATGTAAATTAAAATTTTCTTGTGCCATCTTTTAGAGTCAAATAATCGTGGATTGCTTTTATTTTATGTCTTTGTTATACATTATTAATCCAAAATAAACTCAGACAATGAATTAATCAATTAATGCGATTCAGACCACTGCCTAAGCCAGCATATTCTTGGTTCTGCTATGGAACGTTCTGTTCCCAGGTAGGAAGTGGTGAAAATACTCAGTGTCACAAACCATCCTCAGATAGGAGCCATTCAATGGCAGCACCCACACAAAAACCTACCCCCTCTGCCACCGCGCCTTGCTACCTCACTCCAAATAACACTCATTTGAGTCCCAAGGCCGCCTGGCCCAAACTGAGACTGATATTTGAAAATACAGAGCCAAACCGAGAACAAATGTGAAGTGTGCAAGCTCCCCTATTAACCGTCTTAAGAGTTTTCCATTGCACAATTTCTGACATAACAGCCTGGATGGAAGTAAGGTTTTTTTTTTCCTTAAAAAAATGCTTTTCTCCTTTTTCTTACCTGAAATGAACTCTGTAAGCAGTCACATGTAGACTCCACTCTACGCTCCACTGTAGAAAAACCAGCCACATACGTGACCCATGCGTTTGTACGTCTCTTTTTTTCATGGTTCAGAGGTGATAGGAGTCACACATTGTCTGCGGTGTCAGAAAAACACAATATTTGCTCGGTTCACAAACCAACACAAACAAAGAAGACAGTGGGGTCTAACTGGCTAATCTGTTTCACTGTTTTGTTGTGAGGTTTAGCCAATTGTCAATGTGGATCTTTGGCCATAGCTGGTACTGCAGACGCATGGCTCCACAAACATGCAACTTTGAGGCCAAAAAGTGCTAAAAAAGCCTTCTTATGTTCCAGTTAAGTTTTATTTACTACTTCAGTTGCTTGTGGTAAACGAGGGGGTGGGGGATTGCAGCACAGAACCAGCACAACAAACAAAAATATTTTCCAAGCCAAGCACAAAAAAAAACCTGTGGATTTTAAATCACTGTTGGAAGGTGCCCAATGAGGTCAGAGAAATGAAGCCCTGTTTTTTTTTTCTTCTTCATGAGAATAGCTTTTATTTTCTCTGTGCTTCGGAGCAGGGGCAAAATTAGCAGTGTGTGTCCGACACCATGTTCCCAGACTTGCCTGTGGTCTTTGTTGTCATGCCAATTATAGTATTAGGTTGTGCGGGCGAGGGGCCCAGGTTTGATCACTCACGTTGCCACGCATGAATAACACAGACCAAACAACCTGCCGGAACCTTCCTTCCTGGTGAGATTTATCTCCATTGAATGGTACGAGGCCTTCGGCGATCGTACCCGTGGCTAACGCAGATTTTACGGTCTCAGGCTTAACCACTCGCTAGCGCCACTGAAACACTGTTAGGGGGTAACAGACGTAGCCTTGGGAAAATGGGCTCCTGACTGCCATGGTAGGTATCTTTATTAGAAATAGTTATGTTATTTACTTGTACAGATAACCAGTCTGACCATCAAAACCTTCCAGAGGAACAGCTATTCGTCTACTACTACTACTACTACTACTACTAATAATAATAATAATAATAATAATAATAATAATGCACGTGATTTATGCAGTATTTTTCATACTTTCCAGATGAAACCGAGACACACTGAGGTCATTTCAGTCTGCAGCCAAAGGAGAGATTTAATTTCAGATTTTTTCCCCTATATATTTTCTTAGGAAAACTCATGTATTTGGTCCGACTGTTTATTGACATGTAAGTATCGCTATATGCATCTTGTCGGAAAGTTCTAGTTTTCGGTGCGTCCCGTGCCAAGGAAGCAAAGCAAGAGCATGTCCAAACCAAATAACAGGCAGGGAGTGGAAATCTGTCAAAAACTCTGCCAATGACAGTCAGAAAAGCAGGACCAGGACCCATATGTGGAATACGGGACAGCATTGACAAGCAAAAATAGCAGAAATCAGAAGTAAGAATAAGCATCACACCCTATCAGCAGCAGCTCTTTCACAGTGACAGCAAACACAGCGGAGCCATCATTTAACTGCCATATCACTGTGAGGGCCGTTGTCAACATCTGATTGGTTGTAAACTCCAACCAATGACAGCATGGCAGCTGACTCAGATGGCTTGAATTTCCTGTCCTATCTAGCTGTGCTCCATTAATTCAGAAAGGATCTCAAGGAGACATCACAGATCCCTGAGTCAGAACACCCATTTGAAGAGTGATGTCCAATATTAATAACTGTGTTGAATAAAAACAGTTATTAATACTATACATGAGGTGAGAGAATCCCTCTCTTGTCTTTATAGCAGCTTTACCATCCCTCGGTTGGTCCTTCAAAAAGCAATACTCAATGTGCTTAACAGACATTTTCTAACAGAACTTTGGCTTTTATAGATTTCCAATGTATTTTTTGATTTGTCTGAATAAACTGCACATAAACAATCTTATATACACTCTAGGGTGGAAATGATTCTATGGGCATTCTTCACTCATAATCATTTGGGAACCATACTTTGGTAATATCATGTGGAACCACTAATGAACCTTTTTGTAGGTAGCATAGAACCAGTAACACTTACCAAATAGTTCAATTATGGTGCTTAAATGGTTCTGTATTGTTCCGAAATACCCCTTTCCAATTGCAAGGTGAAATTCCCATTTGGTGTCATTTAAAACCTTGTACACTTGGGAACACCAGGGTTATTTGGCCATACTGATGATAAAATGTTCAAAATTACAGCACCTCCTGTCTACCTCATCCCAACGTAATTTGTGAATCAAGTTAAATCTTGACTTCCCCCTTATTCATTTTTCTCCTCCGTTGAAAGATGTTCCACTCTTAAATGATGGTAAGTATAAAATGATGAAAGGGTACCGCTACTGAAAGACATTTAGCAAGATCAGGGGCTTATAGTCCTATATTGCTCTGTTCAGGGATGCCAATATTCAGTTATTATACACATATAAAATGTATATAATCTTTGGCCATGCAACGAAATATTGTCAATGTGTAAAAACAGTCCAAAAATGAGTCCAATCAGTTAGCCTTGCATTAGCGTTCCAGGCTGCTGTATAGAATTTACAGCAAAGATCTGTTTTCAAATTCTGCAGCTCCTGACCCGAGATGAACCAGCCTGCTCTCAGACGATGTAAAAGCCGAGTGGAGCCATGTGTTATTTTATATGCCACCGGCCCCGCCCTGAAATAACAACCGTTGTGTCACATTTCTCTGATTCCTATATAAAATCTACACACAGCTGTCATAATCCGCTTTGTTTTGCCTTGTTTTTGTATATATATAAAAAAACAACTATAAAATCAAAAAATCTCAACCAACATTTCTCAGCTCAGTAGCTAATCCTAACAAAACAATCACTCTGTTATCTCTGTTTTAACTTGTTATAAAGGGAAAAAGGGGCATTGGCTTTGGGCCAAAACAATTCATTCAGATGGAATTTCAAACACACCCCTGTGGTTGTATATTTTATTAATTCCGATCGCCGTTTCTCATTCATCATCCACAGAAGTACATGGGCCCCCGCTCTGACAGGGGGCTGGAGAGAGTGAGGCACACTTCAAAGTAACAAAGTGTACCTCCGGGGGAAGGGAAGACAAATAAACAACTTTTATACGAAAAGTTTAAAGTTAGTGGTCTGAGTCAATCCGAAAGAGGATTTCCTTAACAAATAACCAAGTTCAAGAATAACAAATATAAGCTAAGTGCAGTCTTTATTGCTCATACAAACAACTGAGTCATCGAGACGAATGGAAATCGTGCATACAGGTTCAGGGGCCACTGTCAATCACACGCAGTTAGTCTTTTTTAAAGGGCATGCAAGGTTCAGTCAAAACAAGACTTTACATCGCAGCATAATTTTATTTGAGTGAGCTGTGTTTTATTGGAGGCGAGCACACACGTCCTCTGGAGAGCGTTCCTTTGCACCGTGTTCTTTTCATTCTTGAAACGCCCTTCAAGAGACAGAAGTTATTTGAATCCAGCCCAGTGTGGAGTCAGACTGATTAAGGTCCTTAACTTATACCCACAGTTGATAAAGTCACATGACACTGTTGTGGTACAGGGTACTATTGATTTTTTTATGTCCTGCAGATACAACCATATAAATATTGCAGTATCAGAAAAGCTCAGTGGTGCAATTTAAATCCTAAATTTTAACAGGCAAGGTTAAATGACTAAAAACATGTAGAAAGTATTGAGAATGTAGAAATGATTTTGACCCAACTGCAATAAGTTCAGCCAAAGTAAATATATGGCAACCAAGATAGAATTTTGAAAGAAGTTTACATCATTGATAATTAAAATTATATTTAGACACTTATTCTGTGGTTGACTGTATCGTGGGGCATCTATGCTCAGTTTGAGATTTTGTTCCCATGACATTTAAAACCCACACGCTCAGAATTAACAATGGAAAAACAATCATTTTACGGCAGCTTGAGTTTAACCTCCACATGTAAAGGCGTGCAGTTTCACAGTCCATAGTTTGACCCACTCCTGACCCAACACAAGTTGGAAATTTCCGGCGATGATCTTTTCAGCTATTGTGTTCCAATTAGAGTCTCTCCCGTTGAGGAGGAAGTTGACTTTTACCTCCATAATGTTTGTATGTTTTTCTTGATGACTATCTTATATGGATTTTTTGATAATAGGTTTATTTCTCTGTCATTTTTGGTGATTGTTTTTGAAAACAATCCAGATAGAGTCCATGGGAGTCTATCATTATGGAAAAGACGCACTTCTGTGGTGTATGTCTCAGGTCCAGATTTGCCGAGCCGTGTCTCAGGAATCCTCATTGCGGTGATAATGAGGGGTTAACCGTGTTAACTTACATCGGTGACTTGACAAATTCCTCCTGTCCGCCCTTGACTGACACCGTTAGTGAAAGCAGAGACACTATTTTAAACCTCTGGGTAGTCAGTCTGACTTACTAATTATATAACTGCAATGCTCGACCCCTCTCCACTGATACTCTATGGTATAAGTTTACTGTGTCTGATTTTAACTGAGGCCCATTGTGGGTGTTCTTTTCATCACATATATGAACAGGTTATATGCATCTAAGCAAATTGATTCATCACAGAACACCTTTTTAAGTAAGACACAGAGAGCAATTTTGGTTGGTGTCCGTTGGCCCTAGGTTACAGTGTTCTTGGGGAGCAGAAGAGGTACAAAAGCTGGTGTAGAAGAAGGTGTAAAACCTGAGATCAGAAGTAATCTCGGTTTTCTGTGCCGTTTCGGTGCTACCAATCATTCACTGATTATATAACGTGATACTGACAGATGAAGCAGTGGCGGCAGTTTGCATGCTTTATATAGCGCCCAACGTCATGCCAGCATAGACATGAAAACAGACTCTGGCCTTCAGTGAGCTCAGTGGCGAGAGGGTGTGAAGAGTGTGAAGGAGAACGGCGGCGTGGCGGTCTGTCCCTCGCAGGGCCAAGCGGTGCACGCGAGGGACTCTGCATTATCTCGAGCCCGCGCCTTTCGCCGGAACGCCAACGTTTCTGACATTTAGACGCAGCAGGGACAGAGAGGGGTGGAGGGGGCGGGGCTGGGGAATGAGCAGATTCGGTGCTTTGCTTGAACCCCCTCCCCCACCAACCCCTCCCGTCTTGACCCTTGAGCCCCCGGTCTCTCGCACTTGCGTTCGGAATGTTTCCTTTGGAGCGACTCCAGCAACTCCTTTCGCGGAGCGATGAAAAGGCCGTGTCATTCCTCTCTAATTGAGGCGAGCGGACTTCCCTGCAAGTGGGTGAGTCACGGCCCATACATGGGTCATTTATAACCCGGAGGTTATAAATTTCCCCCATGCTGGTGAATGACTCGGTAAGCAGTGTTTCCTTCGACCGCCACCAACCCCCCATATTGAACTTGTACACAGGGGCAGCCGATAACCTCGTGGCTAAGGTGCTTAATTGAGTCATGAACGGTTGGTGGTTCGGGGCTCAGTGCAGCCATTGAGCAAGGATCTCAACCCCACATAGTACCAGGCAAGCCTGATAAACTATAAGTACCTCTTAATGAATAAAATAACTGAAATGTGCTTTTACTATGAAATACAAATATAATGGCCATGACTCAATCAAAATGTGTCCTTAACTTTGACTCCCAATTAAAATCGCTGTTAAAAAGTGTGTTGATTGTTTATTTTTCTCCACAGAGTTGCGAGTGCAGCCTCATTAACTTGCCTCACCGTATCTGCGAATGACAAAAACAAACACTTGTATTTATTTTTAGGCAACGTGAAGGACAAATGTTAATTTAATCTAAGCCTATGAGTATAAACATTCCTTGTACCGGAGGCAAAATGAAATATTAATAATAAGCAAATTATTTACCAGGTAATGGACTAAGGGCCTTGAAAACACTTCACAGAAGAGCTGATGAAGACATGATGATGAAATCATTCCTCTCAGTTCTGAGGATAAATTGCACACAGAAAACCATAACAGAGGCACATCTTAATCTCATATACTTATAGTGCCTAGATAGATGCTGTTATCCAGTGCAATGTACACAGTGTTTACATCGTTACACACTGTCAATTTATACAGCTGAATGTTTACTGAGGCAAATCAGGTGAAGTGCCTCGACAGCATCCTGAAAGAACCTTACAGCGTCACAAACTCATCTCAGCATCCTCATCGAAGGACCTGACAAACCTGTAACCTCTGTGCGTCCCTGAAATCAAACTCATCTCCATGACAACCATACTACACTCAGGTAGAGGCAAGGTACTTTTCCATAAAATCTCTGAGCTGTAAATAAACAAGGAACTTTGATCCCGCCTGTCTTCCTCCATGTACCGTGTGTCTCTGAAAAGTACATTCTTCTCTGTTTTTGGCATTACAATGTTGACTTTTTTTATTTTTACACACAATGTTTCTGAGGTGAGATGCATTTTGTCCTGTTTTTGCCAGCTGCAGTCCGCAGCATATTGTTTCGTTGCTTGAATGTAGCTCTTTGTAATTATCTAACGGCTGGCTTGAACCATGCATTGCGACACTGTGGGGGCAGTGGGAGCCCCATCCCGTGTTTTTCGAGCCCGGCGCTGGCACAAGGTCATTCCTGTCTGGTGGAATTTCTTCCTTTTGTATCCAGAGATATGCATTTGCTTTTAGCTGCCTTTGTCCTTTATTTCTGCTTCAGACTACAGTCTTCACATTCACAAAGAAAATCCTCCGTTTTTACATTGGTGGTTGCTAAGGTTAATGGTGGTTGCTATGATCAGTGCAATGATCTCTGGGAATTAAGGATGTGTACACTCGAAAATGTAATCCTGTCAATACATTAGAGCATTTCTGGATATTACAGTATGTACCTGCTGTTTCCATACTTGTGGTTTGGAAACTCCTTCCTGACAGATGTAATATTGCAGCTACTCTTGTTATGCGTTCTAACTACTACACAAGTCAGCATAATGGAATACTAATACCCAAGCTGGCCATCTATAATGATACTTGAGTCTTCAACATTATTGAATATTGAAACATTCTCATCAATAATAATGAAACAAGCAGTCATATAAGATCATTTTATATGTGAGATAGTATTTCACCAATCAAATCACAGATTGACTGTGTATTGCAGAGCCTAACTCCACCCACTGAGTTTTGGTTCATTACATTTCAAAATGGAAAAATGAATAAACGAGCAATAAATAAACAAATACATTTCTGCATTCATAGCATCATTTATTTATCTCTGTATATATTTGTGCCGTATTTATGTTTTTATAAATTTATTTCCACTTTTATTTAATGTTGTTTGCTTTGTGGCACTCTCAATGCTTTCTGTACGAGATCATTACATAACTTTATATCTCACTCAGTAATTGAGTTGCATCAGCTCCGTGAAATTGAATCTGTGTCCTTCCATGTATCTCATATCAAAGATGAAATATGTAATTCTTCTGGTGAAAATATCTTCAGGGCAAAGGCTGCTGTTCAGACAGAATACTCTCACTGAGTAAGCTTTCTCCTTGTTTGTAGACAAAAAAATAAAGATAATTTATTTATATGTCTGTGCCGCTGGAGACTTCTTTTATGAATAAGACAGGGAGCGTTTGTGGTCAAGGGTGGGGGGTTGGGGGCCCTTAAAAACAAAAGAGCGTTTGGTGCTAACAGGCTGTCCCACCATGAGCCAGTTTAATCTGCAAACAGCCGCCACTCATGGCTGCGGGACTGTCTCGGCTTTGCGCTGGAGCGATACAAACCAAAACAATCTCCGTATCCCCGCCGAGTCAATATTGGTTGCCCACGGATTGTGTGTTTTTACTGATTCATTGTTTGTAACCTGCTGAAGGGCCCTCTGTCTCTCTCTCTCTCTCTCTTCTCTCTCTCTATCACTCTCTCTCTCTTTCTCTCTCTCTCTCTCTCTCTCTCTCTCTCCTCTCCCTCAGATTCTCTCTCTTTCTCAGTGTCAATATCTGTCTCCGTCTCTTTCTCTTCAGTCTCTCTGTCTCTCTCTGCTCTCTTGCAGTTTCTTTAATCTTTCATGGTGTCTGTCTCTTTCTTCAGTCTGTCTTGCAGTCATCTTCAATCTCTCCCTCTCTCAAGTTCAAAAACAAGTATAATTTTTGGCATTATCTGCATTGTACATCGACTAGTGGCGCTGAAGCATTAAAACACACTGATGATACACACACCACTCCTGTCCATCCCTCGCTCTCTCATTTTTTTTTATATAATGGTTTCTTTTTTTCTCTGACTGTTAATTGAATGATTGTTTATTTTGTTTTGGTTTTATTTGCTTCGGTGTCTTTCTGTCTTACAGTCATCTATGATCTCTCGTGTGGCAGAGTTTACTGAAAAATAAGGGTTTGTAAAACTCAAACTCTCTCTCTCTCCCTCCCTCCATCCCAGTATCATAATTTGAACATTCGGCATAGGTGTGCCCTTCCATCCTGGGTGCCCCTCGCAGTTTAAGAGAACACTTCAAACAGCTAAACACAGGGGCATGGCAATCACCCCAGAGCAGGGCAGCAAGATCACAATCAGTTTTGGCAAAGTGCAATTTCAGAGACATTTTAAATTATGATTACAGTCAGTATCCATGTGAATTACAAGCATGACACAAATCACTCAGTTGTAAATGTGTCATATTTTGTCCCCAAGAGAGTCTTTGTCCACCACCGTACATACAAATATAGGAGAGAGACATCATGAACAAACCACCAAGAAATCCTTTGTGCAGCACAGGTAAGGTCAATCAGGTCAACAGTCGATAACAGGTACACACAGGTACAAAGGAGTATGAGCCCATCATTCCATTGTTGAAAAAAAAAAAAAAAAAAAACATGAATGTAAAAGCGTTGGCCTCCCAATGACTTGATTATGATTGACAAAAAATAAACAGCCATGTACTGTATGTTCCTGATAGGGCCGGAGCCCCTCTCATATGATTGGTGGAGCAGATGGCCAATGAACAGCAGGGGGGCCCCTTGACGTCCCGAGGGGGATATTTCACAGATGAGATCACAGCGGTTTCTCAGAATGACCCCGTTGTGCTGGTGTGCGCTCAGGGGCCGATGAATAGATTAAGTGCAGGATGTATAACGCGGTGAATGATAAACCGAAGCCAATCATTAGCTCTGTGTCCGTTTTCTCCCCCGGGGGGCTGGGCTCGGGGAGTGGGTGGTGAAGTGGGGGATCATGGGAAAGATTGCGCCTGTTTTCCTACGATAAACTTTCCTGGGACAAATGCCTCTGGAGTTCTATATCATTTCCATAGGGGTTTTGGGGGTTTATGTGTTGGGGGTTTATGGACACGGTTGCCACAGTATCCTGCATTTCCACATGACGGTGACGTGGAGCGGGTGGGTGGGGTGTTTGGGTCGGTCGCTTGGGGGGGGTTCCCTCTGGGGAATTCTTGGCTGATGTGACGAAAACCGTTTTGTGACCGTTTTTAGCGTTGAGAGAAGGTAGTGAGGACCCCCCTATTGGCTGACCTTCACCTGCATCTCAGAGCACTGTAAACGCACTTACTGTAATTACACACTGAGCTCACGAGCACCTTTCAACATGTTACCTCAGCAAATGCAATTATCAGCATAATGACACCACGACTGTGTCCAGCATTCAATCAAATGCACTTAGTCCACGCCACTCAAATCAAGAACAGACCTCCCATTATAGCACAGTTTTCTTTGAGAGGGTTATTTTTTATTGGAGGAAAGCACAAATCCTTACTGAATGTGAGACAGCAATCAAGTGATTGCAATTACAGGGTTCGAAAGTGTTACACAGTATGTAATGGAAGGTTTAAATAAATTTCATATAGAACCTGTTTCTGTCAGTCATTAGGGGCAGGTTTGACAGATTTTTGCTTCCAGTCTGTCTTTTAATTTGGTAAAGCAATTACTCAGCCCCATAGCGGGGTGCAACCTGAACAGTAAAACCTTCCACCAACATAAGGACGCTTACATGTCAATAAACACTTGAACCAATCACACAAGTTTTCCCGACTGAAATATGCAAATGCATACACGGTGAACTTCCTGTCCCAGCCGGCCCTGTAACCCCCTCAGGTGACCCCCAGGGGCCTGTCCAACCCAGCTCCACCTGGCCTGCACAAAGACTAATTGGGTTGCTATAGTAATTCAGTCCGGGGAGGAAGTGATGTAAGGGAATCCGATGATGACATAAGCACAGAAGGCTGGACCGGGCCTGGACATGATTGAAAATGAATGTTTAAAATAGAGAGCTGTGCATCGACTTACATTTAACCAGCTGGAGGCTTTACTGAGGGAGTTCAGATATAGAACTTGGCTCAAGGGTAAAATGGTCATGTTTTAGAAACATCTGAGTTTAGGTACCAGCATTTACCAGCCGCTTACACAACATGAGCAAGGTATCACAGGTGGTGTTTCTGTAAGTCACCGCCGCTATTAAACATCAGATCGGGTTTCTGCGTATCGCTGACACATCCTTACATCATAGACTGTGTTTCTGCATCACTGATTCTACTGTATATCACAGACTGTTAAAAAGTTTGTTTGTGTCAACACAAAGTCAATGCATGACAGAAGACCAAGGGAAGGACACTGCAGTGGATGGGTGCAGTAGCTGCTGTGCACTGAAGCCCTTCTCCACCAGCTGTGATGCTTACCTCACACATCAATCCTTCATCATCCACTTGTTTAACAACTGTACTTTAATTATGCAGATACAAATTTTGATTTAAATGGGAAACATTCATAAATACTATGAATTACCGGAGAAGGAGGGCCACCGTAATGTATGGAGAAATGTAATCATATTTTCTAAGAAATTGATTTCAGTTTATCAGCTTCTCCCTTCACAAATTAAAGACAGTTAAACTGATTCATTTAAAAAAAAAAAAAAAAAAACACTGTTACTTTGTCATTGTCATATTGTCATTCAATAACGGGAGATGACCTTTTATAACAGTTCATTACAGTGTGACTGTGGGTATTGCCTAGGGCTGGCCTGTGGCATAAATGCTGTTAGATAGTGCTTAGGGCCCCCTCATGGTTGGAGGGGCCCCCAACTCACATAATTGGGCTGGAGGAAGGGGGGCTTGACCCAAATCTAACTTAGGCCCCCCAAAAACTATGGGGCCAGCCATAATTTTTGGGGGCTATGTTTTCCAATTTTCCATTAGGTTTTCTTTTTTCATGTTAACTAAATTAGCCTAAAAATCCTACAATCACGAAGTCATATTTCATTTGTCTGAAATATTAGTCATGGGTGAATGAGATGACTGGGTCAATGTCAATCACTGACTCATTTTAACCAATCAAAGTTCTCTTCTTTACAGCAAAACACAATAATTGGTTCAAATCAGGGAGTTAGTGGTAGCATGTGGTAGTTAGCTACACCCAGTTTTGGTTTCACGGTATCTAATTCTCTACCAAACATGAGAACAGTGCTGGCACATTGTTCTGTATTCAATCAACAAATGACCTGAAAGTACCTCCAACACCATTTAAGGTTTCATTTAAAACAGATCCTTATGTAACTGTAAACTACTGTAGAATCTCTTCAACAGTATAACTGAATAACTGATATAGAAATCAGAATTATGCCTGATTTATGATATTAGAATAGTATTATTATAATATCCATTTCACTTGCTACTTAAAGTGCAATAAGTTGTTACACAACAGTGACGGTCAAACTGTGAATGAAAACTTACAGTATATAACACATTTAACTGCAAGCCCAAGCTGAGGCCAAATGTTGACTTACTGAGTTCTGCTCATTTTCTTGAATGCTACTGAATGGCAGACAGTTAGATTTGTATGGATGGACAAGCAGTACAATGCTGTCTGAAAGGGCATGCAATCAGGCATAATTGGTAATCATTAGCTATCTATCTGAGACCCTCAAGTGGTGCAAAGGGAAGATGGTCAATGAAGTGCCCATCGAGTGCCTTATACAACGGCCCTGAATCTGGAGGACTGAGTCTTGGGCGCGGAAACCCATCTGCACAAAAACACTGGGCCTTATTTCATAACTGCCCATTCATAAATGAGTATGAATAGGTTTTTTTTTTTTTTTGTTCTGGTCAAATCCTGTCCCGGGGAATGTAATTTCCATTTTTATGAATGGCAACAAAAAAACTATTATAATAATCTAGACTGATTAAGAGCAGAAGGTACACTTTGCTGAGGCCCACCAAATCAGTTTATGGATGCACTTTTGCTAGAGCTCTCGGTCTAAATGCACAGTAAAAAAATGTGATTTTTTTTTTTACAGCAGCCTTCAATTAGAAGCCTGCCTTTAAAAGGATGGGAAAGATTCTCTTTGGGTAGACTGATTCATTCCGTACACAAGGAAACTACAATGGAAATTGTCAAAGCCTTCAGCTAGGGTACTGCATCCTTTTAAAATACAATGAGTATTTTGTATGCGCTGGTGGATGCCAGCCGTGTCAGCTATGGCAGTGTTTAGGAGGAAAGGCGAAGAAAATGGAGGAACAATGAGGCGCACAGCCTGCTCTCTGTCCCACAATGACCCCTCATGGTGAGGGGCAGGAAGCTGTCACTGAATCACATTTAAACGCGATGATCGGCAGGCTCAGATAGTACAGCATCCGCGGGTGGCGCAGTTTCGGCATATCTTGAAAATGTTCAAGTCCCATATAGTGGTATATTTTGTATTGCATCGTGTCTATGTTAGCACATTGTGTGTATGGTAACATGCCTAAAGAAGTACAGGTGACTCGCCCACATCCCAGGGGTTAGGGGCTCAGCCCCCCTGCGATGTGGAAAAACCGCATAAAAAATGTGTTTATATTTATGGTAAATAATAAAATGCATTAATATTATGCATATATTTTATGCATTTATGACTTACTGAACTTTTTTTACATTTTCTTCACTTTTCATCTGCTACGTACGTCATCAGCTGTGCACAAAGCCGCAAAGCTCCCAAAACATTCCTATTTAATTGTTTGCTGGTGACCCAAAAAATAATTGAAGCCGAAATGTGGAAAGCCATGATGCAGGAGGGTCACCTGTAATTTCAGGTTTTTAATCTTATGTTGAAGGACAGACTTATAACTCAGTTTTGGCCATTAAAATTCAGATAGAAGCACAATTCTCAGGTCTTGTAATAGCGAGATCAGGATCACACACATTTTTGAGCAGTTAGCTTGTGGGATGGTTATGAGTGAAGTTTTACAAGGGTCCTTTGTGCCCTGCCACATGCTTAATTAAACATTATAGCCTTGGGGAAGGTACTGTAGCTGAACAAACAAGAGAAAGCGAGAGATTAAGTTCATATTGTTAACTTTATCAGACGACACATCAGCACGATGCGCGAAGCATTGTTCCTAAACTCAGGGCCCATTGGCACAGTCTGTGTGCCGGTTACAGATCTAACCGGGCCTGCTAAATCAGTCAATACTGCTTTGAACTCAATACTGTTCTGAGTCACTTGACAGCTATTTGTTAACACACACACACAAACATGCTCACACACACACATACACACACACACACAAAATGCAAAGAAACATGCTCTCTCTCTCTCAATGCATACATGTACAAGTACATGTCAACTAAGCATTGTGTCAAATACAGTTTTTCTGATAATTAAAGTGTTTTGTCATACTTTGAACGTCTTAAAACATGTAATTCAGAACAATGAAACATTGAAGAAAACGATAATGAGGACAACATTCAATCCTTTTCTAAAAATAGCATGAACGGTCCTGTGAGTGTCTCTCTTAACCCTGAAAAATATGAATTATATGTTGAAACATAGTGTGTATATGCGTAGTGGAACATAGCTGTATGACCAATGTGTGAGTATGGAGCACAACCATTTCACACAGAAGCAAAACACTTTTGAAAGCCTCTTAATAGTGTCTAACTATGCCTGCTCAGAGGACCACTTATCAAGCAGCTCAAACAATGAATCACTAAAGCCTCAATCTCCATTAGTGTTTGACCTCCCTCCAATCTGAAAGCAATTCCTAAAGCAACTGTATCATCATTATAACTTTACGGATATCAAAGTTGCACCGTCTAAGTCTAAATGTTAGACCTCTGAAGCTCTAAAACAAAGAAGACAAAGACCCTTTTATCGGTATCGATTAAAGGAGAAATCGTTGATCTCTGCTCTGCTTTTAACTGCTTTTGTTTATTTGAACTAGAAAACTTCGTCTCAAACACCATCAACTGTGACTACTTTGAAGTTATCTCATTTTGATGGTGTTAATGTATATTTTTTTTTCAAAAGTTCCTACTGTCATACATTCGTCTGTTTCATAAGCAAAATTGACTTTTTGCCAAGAATCCATCAGTGAAGGTGGCCCCAGTCTTTCAAATGTCATAACCTATAGGACCTTCCGTCATATTGATGAAAAGGGAAAGGGTATTTCAATGTAAGTCTTGCGTTCATATAAGCATGTAGCATCTCTTATGACAACGTTAATGAAGAGCTAGCATGAACAAAATGGAAACGATCTTCAGTTGATGATGCTGTAAGAGTGAGGGATTTCCAGCATTATCAGAAATTAATTATTTTCAAAGGAAAAAAAAAAACCTTGACAAGTTGTTTATCGATGTTAATGGGAGCCTTCTACATCTTTTCTCATCCCCTTTTTCTTAATCTCTCAGTGTCTACTTTGTCAACAGGATTGAGTTGGTGACCTTCTGCACCCCTTGCCTGCTAGCTTAACAGGGGCAATTAGATGCATCGTCTCCAGAGGGGGAAATTTCTGTTGAGAAATCACACAGCCAAAGGTAGCATTAGTGTAACTAGAGTATTTCGTCAATGAATTGTCTGTCGGGACATATTGCTATTCAATAGTCAATAGCTACATTATGTTGGGTTGTCTTGGGTGTAATTTGTTTGGTTCGCTCTTAATTACCATTGTGGACTCATCAGCTTCCTTCTGTTCACACAATTGATGGGATTTGCCCTAAAGCACTGACCTGGGACCTCCCACTGCAGACCTGACCCTATCCTTAACTATTACTACATATGGAGCTGAGACTGATCCTGGATCATAGGTTGTCACTGGGGCTGTGTATCCCAACGGACAATGGAATAATATTCAAAATATGTTTTCATACCTGTTCCTGGTGACTGGGGTGATCTGAACATATTATATTAATATTACTGTATTACAGGTGCTGTCCTGTTTTATAAAGGATAGAAATCCACTGTGCTAAATTCAGTTTGGGTCCATGACTGGTGGCTGGCAGAATTGTACATTTCACCTGCTGTTTTTTTAAAAAAAAACAGATATTTCATTAATTGAAATGAAAAACAACAAGAAAAATAACTGTCATTGTTTGACAGGTTGTTCTTTGGCATCTTCCCCTTCATTTTTTTCTGACAATTAGCTGACAGTAACAAACATTTGAGGGAAACAGAAATGAGTTTGATTGCATTGGCTGATCCCACCCAACATTAACCTTCTTGAGCAGATGTTAGACATGGCCACCACCCAACCCCCACTCTCATGTACAGTCTGTTTGCCTTCCTGCCAAGTCGCACCCTGACCCTGACCCCGACCCCGATCTCTCGGGAGAACCGAGGTGACCCCCTCCAGAACCTTAGCTCTGGGACTGACAGTTCTCTGGCTGTCTCCCAAGATGTTGAAGAACTAATCCTCCACAGCTCCATCTTCCTGTGTGTGAAGCTAAGAATGTGAGCATTGCTATTACAGCACCACTGTTCATATTACCTCATATTGTTAGGCATCATAAACAGCCAATCAAATCCATTCTGACAAATCTGCATCAGGAACCAATCATAATGAAGGAAGCATAGACCATAAAATTTATGAGCGTTAATATGAGATATATGGAACAACTATTACTATTACGAATTCTACTCCAAACACAATTCCTGCTGCTACAACTAACTAATGGGCTATGACTATTATATAACTGTATTTTTAGTATTTAATTGGCATAAGAACTGCATTGAAGTAGACATTTTGTTTCCTTTCTCTTAATTATGTTGCTCTCAAAGTAGTCACTTATAATTTGTCAACAGAGGAAGTGTTACACATGCTATAATTGGCCTAAATGCATAAATATATTCTGAAAATGCACACAAATTAAGTACAGCTTCCTTATAGGTTTAGTTGTCTTCTTTCATGTGTGAAATAACTTGTTTCACAGAATAACCATGGAGAAACCATGATGGTGTGGGGGCTGTCACAGCGATGTGAAAGAAAGAACATTTCTGCTCTCCTTAAAAAGTATAAACGCATACCCCACACTGAGTGATGGGACATAATAGAATGTTTAATGAATGTGTAGGAAGAGACAACCTAATAGCGTCTGAAGAAAAAAGGTAATCTTGAGCTCCGCAGCGAGAAATTGCTGAATTGTGAAATGCAGTTTTTTTTTTTTTTTCCCCCTCAACCACTCAGAAAACATTAAAACACTTGGGAGTACTGTTTGATGCGTTTACAGAATCATCAACGCCGGCTGTTTCGATCTGCAGAACAGATGAGGACAGTTAGACTGAAGGTATTAGAAATTCCAGGGATTGTAAGTGTTGTCATGGCTGCATGCTACCAGACTCCTCTACATATGTTCCATATGTTAGCCTGGCTGTGTTTCGGTCCATCCTTTTTTTTTCATTCCTTCTGTTTTCTGTGTCCCTGTTCATTTTTGCCTTTCTTGGCCAAATTGTTACAGTAATCACAGAATTCAAAATGAGGGGGCTGGGGAGGAGGGGGGGTCCATAACTCCCATAAGGCAAAAGTCCCCCACACCCCCACCCCCACCCCTCCTCCCCCAAGTTTGGGAAATCCTCTGTTTTATGTAATTACCTATATGTTTCTGTATGTTCCCTAATCTGCCCACCAAGTTTATTCTTTACTAAATTCATACAAATACGTTTAGTAACATCAATTAACTGGCCTTGGTCATCCAGTAAGTTTTCTTCATAAAAAAGCTGAAAACCCTCTTGCTATGGAAGTCTATTTTTTTTACACAGTCTAAACCTTGACAGATTCTGTTCACCAAGCCACACAGATGGTGTACACCGAGGTGACACTGGGTTGGTTTAAGCGAGGACAAGCCTACACAAGTCTTTAAATTCAGGCCAGAAGTAGTCTCTTACAGTTCTTGATCT
Organism: Albula goreensis; assembly: GCA_022829145.1. NCBI lineage: Eukaryota > Metazoa > Chordata > Actinopteri > Albuliformes > Albulidae > Albula > Albula goreensis. Next base: position 5,237,200 of record CM040743.1, on the reverse strand, counting down.
TCCCCACATTGAAAAAACCAGAACAGTCTCTTTGCGCAATGTGACCGTATTCTAAAAAAAAAAAAAAAATACATCAATAAATCAGCTCTGTAATTTTTCCAAATACATTGTCTGTGGCAGTATAGCCATTGAGAGAAGGTTAAATTCATATTCTTTGTACGACTTTAGTTTCCCTAATTCTGCTCAGTTGAGATGCCATTGTACACTTTCAAGTGAGTCAGAAGCACAATCACACACACTGCACCCTATAGATTTAATGTACACATTTAAATTTATTCATTCTGCAGACACTTTTATCCAAAGCAACGTTTCACCTCCTAAGATCCAAGGCTAAGCATTTTTTTATTTTGAAAGGCTACTATGTCCAGAAAAGCAATAACATCTTATGGTTTTCTCCTTCTTTCTCTGTAGGACTGAGACTGGCAGCCCATCATGAACAAAATGGATGCAGTCCATTTGAGAATAGTTTTGCTCTTGTGATAAGTGCTCTTGGCTGTGTCTGTTGCTGTTCTTATCAGGCAGTCTCTCTGAGCTTTCGGATGGATTACTCTTCGCTTCCTCCTCAAAGTTCACCGCCACGCAGCCACTGACATTTCTGTCTCCCTCTCTCTATTTCATTCGATGTTTCTGTAGCAGCTTGATGCGGGATCAAAACCTGTAGACTAAAACGAAGCCGAATTCCTTGGAAGCAAGACTGAGTTTCACTTGCATTTTCCTTCAAATACTAAACCAGCAACAAGACAGTGTTTATCTTGTGTTGATTCTGTTTGTTGAAGATATGTGTGGGTGTTCATATATTTTGCATTCTGTTGCAGCTTCCCAGTCCAGCACTGAAAAATGGGGTCTTTTAGTATAACAGAATAACTGATTCTGCTATTAACAAGGAAAATGTGCAGCAAATAATTTATTTCTCTGCAGCCCCTCAGATATCACCCTTGAGTTTAATTTTTTAAATTATTTATTTCTTTCCACTGATCCATGCTTTGGGATTAATTAATCGTGTCCTCGCATTAGAAATTTGGGACCCAGAAATTCATAAACTATAAATGAGTGAAGAACGTGCACAGTCTAAGTAAACCATGCATCAGAAATGAAATACAGAGATTCAGGGCATTTAAGATTAATAAAGGGAAAGAATCCAACTGATCTCATGCCTCAGCCCGAGTGCTTTTCCACACGGCAAGAGCGAAACACGGCAGAGATTGGTGCCTATATCAGTCACTGGATTCTGGTCATTTTCAGTACCATTGACTCTCAGCGGGATGAAATTGGGATGACCCTAATTTCTATGTAAAGCCAGGCACCTCTAATGCCTTTCCAAACAAAACACAGTCTCCGTGGCAACAGTGATGTTTGTGTTTCGCGTTATCGTTTCCGTGCGCGTGCCATTCTGCACGCGTGCAGTTCGGCTTGAAGTTGCACGGTGAACACATGGATGCACACGTGCATTCGTACACGTACACACCCATGGTTATACACATACATAGGTGTACATGCGCTCTCCTCAGCTCACAATCTTTTTTTGTTATTATTTTTATATCCACCTGTTCATCACATAGAGGCCCCATGTCAGCAATATCAACATATATATTTAGAGATAAGCACATGTATTTATGCTATTTTCAAATGATGTCACTTTGTGTGTAGTCTGTGATGGATTTTTGGATGTATGACATTTTACCTCAACTACCCCGTATACATTTGATGACAATGGCTAGTGCTTCTGTAGCTAATTATACACTGTCAACCTATATATCACACAAACATATAATATAAATATAACATGCATAATATACAAATGAAACACACTAAAATAAAATACTCTGACATACCTTATTGACATGTTAAAATAATCTCATGTGTAGGGAATGTTATTAATAATTAATCATTGTGTTTATTCTCTTGTTCAGTGAAGTTTAACAGTTCTCAAGTGTGTGTGTGTGTGTGTGTGTGTGTGTGTGTGTGTGTGTGTGTGTGTGTGTGTGTGTGTGTGTGTGTGTGTGTGTGTATGTGTGTGTTTTTGCCAAACTCAGCAGAGGAGTAAATTACTGCCAGGCAGCAGACATCCAGCCTTCATGTGCTACATCAGCAAGCATGGCCGTCCCGGGTCCCAACGCACGCTGAACGTCAGCACATACACACACACAATCACACACCCACACATAATTACACACAGACACACAAACACACTCACACATGCACATACACACACAATCACACACACTCCACACAAACACATAAACACACACACACACACCACACCCACATACACATACACAAGCCACACAAACACACACACATACTATCTTTTACATGAGTGGCTTTGGCGATGCCTCCTCCTGCTCAATATGGCCGAACTCCACTGAAGTCAATGCCGATGGAAAAAAAAAGAAAAACGATTGATTTGAAAATGTTCTCGGCAGACTGTTCGGACGAATTGAGTAGTGGAAATGTTTTTTGGGGGGGGAAAAAAGACGGTCAGAATTTTTTTTTTTTTTAAAAGTCCAGACCTATTCTACCTCAGCCTTGCCTTTTTTTGTACAGGTCTCCTTGAAACTGCTTAATATAAATTATTTTAACTACACAGAAATAGGCCTCATGGGAAATCTTCCACTCTGCCATAATGAGTTGCGTGTGCGATATTTGGCCTGGGGCCCGTAAACAACATACTTGTTAAAATTGAAGTAACCGCAGGCATGTGGGCTAATTCAGACACGAAGGGCAATTTTATGCAAACAAGGCAAAAGTGCTGATTCTCTCTCCCTGCAGCTTCCCATCAACAATTTTTAATACTTACCCAGTCAAAAGCGGCCTTGTGCCTGTACATCAGTCACACGTATTCATCGATTTGAGGGCGTACAAGGCCAGTATTTTACAGACATAAAGGAAGACATAAGCTATGGAAAATGGAACTGAGGAGGTCCGCTTATGAAAGAGCTAATCTACAAAATGAACCATTTAATGTTATTCTTTTAAAACAGAGTTTTAGATTAATCTTTAAAAAAATATGCAAATCTATTCCAGTTTGGTGTGAGATTTCTCTGTAATGTGCCAGTGAAAGTGCATGGTTGTCGGTCCAGAATTTTCTATGACTAGAGCAAATTTGCTGAATTATAATGATTCAATAAAGGGAATATCTGAGTTTATGATTATAAATAGGGTGGGGAATGGCCAATACCTCTGAAGGAAAAGGGAAGAGAGACTTCATCATGGATGACACAAGCACAACTCCTCATTTAATGTGACAAGTGCTGTACCCCTGATACGCACTCACACTCACACACACTCACACACACACTCAAACACACACTCACACACACACACACACACACACTCACACACACACACACACACTCACACACACACACACACACACCCACACACTCACTCACACACACTCACATACACTCACTCACACACACTTACACACACACACTTACACACTTACTAACACACACTCACACATACACACACACTCACACACACTACACACACACACACACACACACACACACACACACACACACAAACACACATTTATACAGAAATCTGCAAACTTTTGCTGCCTCCCCCTCATCACACACAAACTCACATATGCACATACCCCCTTAAACACACACACACACACACACACACACACACACACACACACACACACACACACACACACACATACAGAGCCCCTTCCATCCCCACTTGCTTCATCTTCATGTGCAAAAATCACGTTTCCATGGAAACGTGCATGAAAGGAGTTGGGTTAACAGCAGCACTTTAAGTCAGATCAGACTCTAAATATTCCCCTGATTGGTATTCTAACCTGTCATTGACGTCCTGCTCATCCAAGCCCGTAATTGACCTCAGGAGGTTTACAAATAAATGTGGAGGGGCATAAAGGCATCATAGCAGATCTGGGCTTGCATTCATAAAACATGTCAGAGTACACACACTGATCCAGGATCAGCTCTTCCTATTAGCTGACAACGGTTAAGGTTGGGATGAGGATCTTTGATCAGCAGACTAAGACACTTTAAGGATATGAACCTAAATGCCAAGAAAGTGAGATCTTGATGCAGAAATTTTATTATTATTTTTTTAATATATATAATTTAGACATAAATGATCTGTCTTGTCAGATACTACAATTAAATAAACAGGCAGTGATCAGTGCGATATAGTACTTTATATAGGTCAGTTTTAATATGAACACAGTGAGGCCCTGAGTCTGTTAGACTCAGCCTGAGCTGCATCTCTATGAGTGAATATGAGTCTGTAAGTCACAAGGTCAGTGTGTGAACCGGAGCGGCTTCTTTCAGACACGTAATCTCTGTCTGTCTTTATAGGGCACAGTGCCCTGGAGGGGGTGGTGCTTCACCTTAAACCTGAGTTCATTGGCTTAGACACCTCATGCATATATATTGCCCTCATTATCTCTTTCTGAAACCAACCTGCACTCTGAATGCACAACTCTACAACCTCTCCTGCACTTACCTGAACTTTGCAAGTCCTCAATAACCTTATAATACTTACCTCCATGCTGCAGACATTAGTACTCTACCCTTACCAGTAAGCACCTGCATCCTTCATGCACAACTCTATGTGTGTTTACCTGTACTCACCTGTGAGCTACATGTGCATCTCCCTGCCTTTACCTGGACTCACCTGTACCCAGCAAGTGGAACCTGACATGCCCATCTGTTCTCACCTACAGTACGTGCCGCCCCGAGGACCCACAGCCCTCACCTGCGTTCTGCGTGTCCAATTCTCAAAGAATGCAGAAGGTAACTGATTTTTCCTGTGTAAAACAATAAAATTAATTCCTGAAACTGTGGAACCTGTTTCCAGGAAACCAACGGGGGCCTCGGAGGGGGCCTGCTCTTTGTCCACGGGTCTTTCCAGGACAGCTCAAACCACCCTGCACCTCCACCAGACTAACTGCTGAAATTTTAACAGAGGGGAACATGTTGCAGAGAGTGTGAATGAGGAAAATCTGTTATTCATATTAGGACATTTTCAGCATGCTCAGCTGAATTACAGCAATTTGGTCACATTCTTTGGGTTGTTACTGAATCACTACACAACCCTTTGAAAGTAGAGATCTGGTCCAGCTCTGAACATAATCTTCAGGTTCTTGGAAATTGAAATGCTCCAGTCTTAGAGCACAGGCTGTCCCATCAGTGTGCATATGGGGCAGAAACTATAAGAATTATCAGCAACTAAGCACTATATGATATATAACATAATTATTATAATATAATATAATGTCGTCTAATATAATATAATATAATGTAATGTAATGTAATGTAATGTATTGTAATATAATATAATATAATATAATATAATATAATATAATATAAACACTTACCCTTGTTTGATTTTACATCTTGGCATAAACAAACAGAGTATCGTTCCAAGAGTTTTTCCTCTCTTTGAGTCTGATAAGAAGGCTTCAGGCTCACGTTGCTCTTCAAACATTTACAGGTATGCGCCGCATAACGTCTGTTTGGGCAACATCCAACCGCGTATACAACCGTGGTCCCATAAGGTTATGATAGTGTTCAGAAATCCTGAATGGAGAACGGGACATAGCAGACATAACCTATTTAACCATACGTAACCCATATATTACCTTGCCAGATACATTAGCTGAAATACAGTACTGTATGTGTACAGTATCTTGGCTATTTATTCAACACAGGTACACTACAGCATACCACATAGCTTTGATAATATGATATTCGCACAACGTCCAAATCACAACGTCTTATATTTATTGCGGCAGCCCTTGTAAAGATGAGATTCTCCTTGGTTTCTCCCATTGCACTCAGAGTGCAGGCAGGACAGAGGAATGTCTGCAGGCCACAGACGATCTCAGCAGGCCTCTCTTCAGTGGGAGGTATGCGATCTACCATTCTGATAGCTCTAAGGTATCTTTTTGTGTGTGTGTGTGTGTGTGTGTGTGCGTGTGTGTGTGTGTGTGTGTGTGTGTAAAACCACGCAGCTTCAGCTGAAACAGAATTTATTTCAGTGTCCTCAGTAGAGAGTCAGCCCTTCAAGGCCAACCTTTATGTGGAAAATTATGTTTGAAAGAGTGCAAATATCACATGTGTTTTTCTTTCCAGATATGCAGGTTTTTGTACATCACACATGCAAAATAGTATTTTTCCATGTGTGCTGAAGCTTTCACTTGTGACCCTGAAAACTGAACATGTGAGATCAGCTGTTCACATGCAAAATAGCATATGTGTTAAAATCACAGATCACATGGTATTACCACCTTTTCACATGCAAAATGTGCATTTGTGTTTGGAAAAAAAAACACTCATATTTCAGCGTATTTTTGCGGGTGAAAGGAGGAATTCCCTAGGTTACCCTGATTCACCCCAACCTAGTCTGGGGACCTTGAATGCCCCCATATTCCTGCTCCAGGAGGGATATAAGGCATTCACAATTAGCACACTGTTATTTCTGCAGCCGAATGTGAGCGTCTCATCTCTTCCAGTAATTCGTAAACAGGAATCTGAAGTGTCTCCAGGCTATTGAATCTGTTATTCTTTGACATAGTTTGAATTGATTTGAGAATAAAGAAGGTTTGGGTTGGGCTGGGCTGGGTCGGCGTTGGGTTGGGTTAGGCCCATCCGCTGTCTCCGTTAGGAGCTCTGCCTCCACCCTAGTTTAGCAGGTGGTAGCTTGTACAAATCTAGGGTGATTCTGTTTATTTTTTTTGGTAATCGTGGGAAAACTCAAAATTTGCGAGCTGGTGAGCACTAGAGATTTTAAAGTGAAAAACAAACGCCTGAACCCCCCGCGGCTCCACAGGACTGGCGGTGTATGAATAAAAAAATTCTGCAGACCCTGCAGGTCTTTGGAACGGGAGTAGTCAACACTGGTTCCTGGAGAGCTACAGGGTCTGCTGGTTTTGGTTTGCACCTTAAAATCAGTTAACAAATTCAGTCTCAAAAAAACAGGAGAGGTTAGTTAACTGTGTAATAACTGCAGTTTACTAAAGGATTTACTGGTGTTTTTCCCTAAGTCTTGGCTGCATGGCAACCAAAAAGTTTAGTTCTCCTGACTGACATCACTGTTTCAATGACAGAACGAGTTCAATACTCCAAAAAATGGGATTCGTTTAGAGGGGTGTGGTGATAGGCCATCTCTACAGCTTAAATTCGAATATATAACTTCAGCTGACTTCACATGACAACTGACTGCAACAACAGTGATAGATAGTATGATAAAAACACAACATGAACGACTGAAAAATCCTGATTTTGACTGGACTGGGCCTTTAACTGATCAACTTAATGCCGAGTAGCAATAAAAACTGGCATACCCCAGGGGAAATGAGGTTTTTGTTGAACCAAAACTGGGAGAAGCTACCATATTACATCACTGTCAATGTCTGCAGAGGTCATTTTTGATTGGTCCGAACAAGCCAATCAATGACAGCTGGGTGTAGCCCCACCCTAACAATGTTATGAATCCTGATTTCAACAATTACTACACTGTTGGTCCTCACAAACAGTGGCAAATCTTACGGACAGGCAAGGCAAGCAAGAGTTTGGGGCCCCCCACCTAAAGGGGCCCCCCAAAGGCAATAAATGGGGATAACGTAATGGCAATGAAAATCAGTCAGACGGACCCCCTGGTATTTCCTAGGGCCTGGGGCCCCAACAGTCTCCAGAATCGCCCCTGCCCCAGGCCCAGGTGTTTGAGTATCCCTGAACCTGAACCGCGGGGGAAATAAAAGGAAATATGTGTGTGAGCTTTTAACAACATCAGTCAAAATCCGAGGAAATCCACTGGGTCTGAGTGGGATTTGGACTTGGGCTCAAAGATTCCCTGTGATTATAGATTATGATTATGGCCACAAAGTACCACTTATCCCCCCTGTGGACAAAACCTAAATTAACGCTTCTGTCCATTATGAAACCAACATGGATTTTGTTTTTCAGAGATACATTTTCCTCGTTCCATTTCCTCAAGTCCTGGTATCACAAAAGTAGCACTCCTGAAACGAATCGATTTGGTGATATTTGATTTTCTCTGGTTTGTTTTCTTGTTGCTGTTGTTGTTGTTGTTGTTAGGGGCTCTATTTGTAGCTACGCTGTCAATTTTAGACATTTTATGAGTCTCCCAGAGGTAGCGCTTTGCGTCACTGCCTTTGGTTTAGAAGCAATTTGTTGTTATTTCAGACCAATTAGAGCATCCTAGGCAACAGAAAGGAGAGTGTCAGACAGTAATTAAAATTCTGGCCCGGTACAAAATGGAGGTGCGTGTTTTGGTTGTCATATTTATAATATTTACCCCAGGCTAATATATGAACTGATAAAGAATTACACTCACTCATGTATTAATGTATGAAATTATTGGGAATTCTAGACTTGCTTGTGCTAAAACACAGGGACTTAAAAAAAAAAGAAAGAAAGAAAAAATAAATAAAAATCTCGCACACCAATGCTGTCAACAGGTCAGCTTCGCTCTGTGATGGATTTACACAGCTAAAGGGTGAAAAATCCCTCAAGGACTCCCCAGAACTTGTCAAAGAAGTTGTCATTGAGTTATTCATTTCTGTCTTCAAGGCACGAGAGAACAAAGCCTGCATCCGGGGAATGGGAACTCGTGTTTCGCTCTGTGAGCTTTTCCGTGACACGCTCGCTCTTCGGGTTTCCCGAGCGCCCCCGTTGAAGAATTACAGCTCATGACAATAATCCTGGCTCCATGTTGACTCCATGCTTCCTGGGATTACATTGCTCTGTGAAGCTCTCGCCCCCTCTGCATTAAATATGCATGAATATTTGAGATGAAAAATGAAAAATTTTGGGCATGTTGTCTTTTCGGGCTCCAATATATATTCATATGTGTTTGTGTAATAAAAATTTGAAGACACTGCCTCTCATTCAAATAACTTTAATAGACAAACACGCTTCTCAAACTGTAGGGACGCTTGATAGGACAGATGGCTGGAAATCACTCTGAGCTTCCAGGCGTAAACTAAACGGAGTTCTTGTTATCAGCTCGTAAAAATGATTTGTCTTTAAACCTCGTCCTATCTGTCTCTTTCTGTATGCCGTACATTTAATTTCTCTTTTGCCTTTCAGCCTCAACATCTTCTAAAACATTCTGCCATAATCCTGGCTCCGTTTGCATCTGATAATTCCTTGTTTAGACTAACTCTGACCCAAAGAGGGAGCGAGAGGTGGCTCTCTCTCTGTCTTCATTCGCTGTTGGTTCAGTGTAAAAAGTCACACTCAAATGATCACTGTATGATAAAACAATCTGTGTGGGGGGGGAAAAGAAAACCAAACTAAAATACACAATACTGCATTTTTGCAGCCACTAGCTGGATATCAATGAAGGACACCTGAATGGTTGCTGAACTGAATTGAGTACGCTGGCACCAGATATGAGGGGCCAGCTGACCAGTTAAGTCAATGATGCGCTCACAACAACACAGTAACACTATTGTATGTATATTTCATTTTGTTATTTTTTTGAGCAGGTTGTGGATCAGTCTATCACGTAGTCTGGGGGAAGTCACATTCTTGCTTTTGGGGGGGGGATCAGCAGGCTTGATTGTCTTCTGAAGTCAGCCAAAGGCAAGATGGTGGGAATGATTATTGTCAATCCGAGTCACAGAACCCCCCAGGTAGTGCTGCCATATTACAAAGCCTAATTAACACATTTCTATTGTACAATTTACCATAAACCGTATAATAAACCATATGACAATAACCAATATGCCAATATGCTATATTGCTCAAGGAATTACTTAAATCTATGATGAGATGAAAGGGCTTCGTGAAACCTAAAATGGGACGAGCTATCATATGCTTGGAGACATTGGTCAAATATTCTGTTTTGCTGCTGAGAATAAACCATTGTCATTTCTCCAAATGAGTCAGTGACTGAAAGCTCACTGTAGGTCCACCCTTTACAGGGTTCATGGACTTCTCTCACCTGTCATGTAATGTAATGTAATGTACTCAAATTAAATTTGATATATTACACCCTAATATAACTGGAATCAGTGTGGCAGTTTGATTTTTGCAACACACGAAGATTTTAACATTCAATACAACTGCAAATCCCTACTAACACAAATGTACACAACAAAATACATATAGATTTACCATAGAGAGTAAGTCACTTCAGGGACCAGTTCATTTAGGTGACCATATACTTCCTTCCACAAAAACCGTTAATAGGCAAAAGAAAAAAAAAAAAAAGACATGCAGAATTTTTCTTCCAGATCGGTCCCATCTCTTCATTATTCACACAATCCCTCCCTCCCTGTGTGACATGTTGTTTACTTCGGCTCAATAATTTCACAAGAAGGATGGGGTCAGAAGCTCACAGGAGACCCCAGGGTTCTTATCAGCCAGAGTGGTTTTTGATTAGCGTTAATGGCGATCATGAACGGCCATTAGTTTTTACAAGGGCTAACATGCTCCCAGCAATACCACTGTCTCCAGGGCATCGGGCCGACCATCCCCTTTCGCTCAGGTGTGGAGCGCAAAATTTGAGCAGGCTTAGATCCATTTTTTTTGTTTTTGAGGATAAAAAATCAGTAATGGCTGAAGAACAGGGGTGATAACTGGGTGAAATATTCAGAGGGACCTGAACTTTCCACGCCTCTGATATGCTAAAGGACACCTTCTCAAACTATTTTTAGGATTTTGTAAAAAGGCACCATAAACTGACAAATATTAAATCCAGATTTAACCTTCAGATGAAGAGATGAATTCCTCAGAATATACGACCGTTTGCTAGGTGTCCCTAACACATAAGGCCGCACAGAAATCTCTGGGTAAATGGCAGAAATATTTGAAAATTTTCCCAAAACATTTGTCTAAATCAGTGCTTTTCACTCCTGGTCATGGAGGGTCACAGTGTATGCTGGTTCTCGTTGCTACTCAGTGCCTCATGACAATATATATATGCAAATATTCCAAAATCCGAAAAAATCCAAAATCCGAAACACTTCTGGTCCCAGGCATTTCGGATAAGGGATACTCAACCTGTACATATGCCCCATTGCTGCTTTTGGAGGGAACAGCGGAGTTTTGGGGGTACAGGGCCTCCTTGGGTGCCTACTGAAACCAGCCCAGCATACGGCTATGTTTTTTTTTAATTATCAGTTTGCTGTCCGTTTGTTTGTCACTCTCTGGACTCTCTGGTGTCAAAGTACATGCACACAAACACAAACACGCACACACACACAGGGGAGATGAAGGAAACCGCATAGGTGCGATTTTTAATTGAGTTTACCATCTGTTTTGAAAAAGAACTGATTGAATTTAATTATTAATGCTGCTGTTTTAGCTGCCAGAATGCTGATGTCCCCCTTGCATAGAAATTGACTGTGATCGCGCCCTGTGAGAAACCCCAGCTTGGCCATCCGGCGCCCCGGCATCAGCTAACGAGAAATTAATATTCATGTTACGGACCGGTGGACGAATTCCGCGCCTTATCGACCACGCGCGTCCTTTTAATGTCACCACCATTAATGCCGCCATTGCTCTTTTTGTTGCCGTGGCGGACTCCCCCTCTCTGGTCAGCGCGAGCCCATTTGTTTGAGTACACACCAGATAAATTGACAGTGTCAGGACCCTTATCAAGAGAAAACTGTGTGTGCGTGTATGGATGAGCCCCAGAGAGGGACTTGAGAGGAGGAAATCTGTCCTTATAAAAGTCAGGATGATATTAACTCTAATTCCTCATGCAAAGCACTTCCTGTCACAAAGACTCATGTCACACCACCACCCATCCACTCTGTGCTTAAAACAACTCCTTGCCCTTCTCTCAGAATCATGAATACACCCTGCTCGGCTCCTAATGCAACATTTATAGCACAAGCAACATATAAAGTAATAATTTTATCACATGCAAAATATTTTGCACTCCTAGGCCTGATATACAAAAGCATTTAGTGCATGCAAAACTCTTTTGCTCATGCAAAAGACTAAGAGGGCGTGTGATTAGTTGAGGTTGTTTGTTTGCTCCAGTCACTAATTGTGCAGCTGAAATTGTGCATGCAGAAATTTTAACATGTGCTGAAGGCTTTGATAAACCTGGCCCTTACCTCACTGTCTTGACTGAAAGGTAGCCAATGCTGGTGCTGCAGAGCTATAGGCTGTGCTGGTGTTTTTTATGTCACCCAGAACTTAATTGATCATTTAACACAGTGGATCAAAAACCAGCATACCCTGTCTCTCCAGTAGTAGGGATGGTTGTCCCTGATCTGGGCCATCGAAATTGGAGAAAATTAGTGAAGGGGGAGTTTCATCGTGGTTTCATCAAACCAAGGATAGGAAGAGCTGTGGGGGGGAAACAGAATTTCCGAATAACAGACAAATCAGTGATACACAGCTGAGTGTAACTCCACCCTAAACAGGGTTCAAGAGACCATTACACCTTTTACACATGCTAAAATTTTGCCCTATTGTACCAATGTGGTTTTATAGGAAAACAGGGCAGTATCTACTTTATTTTATTAATCACATACAGGGCCCATAGAGAAAAGTGAAGTATACTGAATTTACAAATAACATTTGATCTCTTTTGAATGAGTATTATTATAACATAATTGTTACTGGAGTATAATACAAAGCTGTATATAACATACATATTCATACTTCATATGTGCTTATGGACATTGTAAAATAGGAACCTTACATAAAATATTGTTTTCTTACACTTTATCTGAAGCAAATATTACTTATAATTCTCAGTAATGTGTGAGAATTCACAGGGAGCTCCTTTGATCAAACGATTCTACCTCTTTTATTTTATTCTCTGAAGTTCAGCGTCCTTATAATACATTAAGATTTGGAAACATGCACTGAACCTAAATGATCAAAGTGAAAATACCCATTTAATTGGAACTACGTGGAGAAACGTGTTAAAACCAAATGTATAATTTATCCTAGATTTTGAGCAGAAGCAGGTTTCACATGGAAATAATAACAAAATATAGTTTTTTTTTTTATTTAACAAGGGAGCAAGATCCGCAGTGGTAAACAAGTCCAAAGGGACCACAAGTGAGTTTGTGTTTAATTTAAAAATTAAAGAGGAAGAAATGACATGCTAATTATTATTGACTTCCTCCGCGCACATAATCCTTCTCAGGCCGAATCTGAATTCTTAAATAAACCTAAATGATTTGATTTTCTCCTTCAGCTCCCTGGCGATTCTCAGGTAGTGCGAAATTGAAATCCCTTGGTAAGCTGAGCTCCGTCGCAATGAAAACAAACGAGAAGAGGGCAAAAATGAGATGCAGAGTCTGTCTAATTCCTCTTCAGATGACGCTCAGTGACCAGTGCACGTCTGTCTTAATTTGGAATTAAATGTGTGATAAAAAAAAGTGTGTGTCGTCTGATTGAATTGCAGGCTTAATTCATACAAACTGTATTTGGTAACTGCAGATTTCTCCTTGTAGAGACATGGTTCTTTGTGTAACATTATACAGCATCTTTTCTGATCTGGAAGACTGTGGTGGGAAATGATACCATTAGGAAATGTGACCAACTCCACATAATGATACCTACATTATAATCTGACCACTGGTAGCATTCGAACTTTGGCAAACAATCAATCAGAGGAATTCATCTGCTTAGTTTTATCAATTACAAATGTTAAAAAGGCCTATTTTACTCATAAAACAGGATCAAAGAGTGGGGATGTAGGAATTTGCTGTGGAAGAAAGCCCTCTCATTCACTCATTAACTTTATGAACAGGTTAACTATGATATACATCTGATGAATGCATGAATGCACGACACAGCGCGTGTGCAGATGGACTCCAAAAACCCAACATTCTAATGCTTTCATTGACGTTATTTTTAAGAGTTGGATCATTGCACAACATAATTGCCAGACTACACGGTGTGATACGGAGCTGAAAAAATGTCTGCATGAGTGAAACGGGACATGGACGAGCACGTTCCTCTGAAAGCGAGCCCAGCCATTTAAGTGATGTGATCTGTGAAAGTAGCCAGTTAGAATGCAAAATGGCCTTTTTGTTGCATTGCCAGAGCTACAGGTAATACCGAACACTCTTATATTTATATATTACACCCTCTGTCCATGATGAAACCCTGCCTCCCCAATACTTCACAATGACTGCCATTACAAAGGGTGAGCAGAGCCCCTGATTAGGGTAAATGAGGGCCAGAAGCAAAGACCCAAGCAGGGGCCATTCTGAACAAGCTGAGCCCTGCCGGAGAGACAGTGTGAGAGACGGCTTGCTCCGGCACTAACCCCGGTGTGACTCAGCTTGGCTCAGCAGTGTGAAAACGTCACAGGCGCCCATCGCTAACGGCGAACTCGTGATTGATTCTGACCACGGACGCATCAAAAAAGTGTAATGTCTGGGTCAAACGGCAGCCATCGCCTCCAGCGTGGCAGGTGTGGTGGAATCCGGAGTTACATAATTACTCCGCTATGATAAAACGTCGAAAACGTCGCTCTCACAAAGCATTTGAAGATGAGGCAAAACATCATCCTCAGAAGTGATGAGTCAACATCAATGGTCTTCAGCTGTGGTGTCGGAGGGCTGCAGGTTTTTGTCTCCACCTGAAATCACAGCTCAGTTTAGGCAGGTGAGGCGACCTAACTGTGTAATCAACTGTTTTAACTGTCATTGAGCACTGGGTGACAGCAAAATTCAGTATACCCTGTGGCCGTCCAGGACTGCAGATCACTGCTCTACATGCTTCTACACCCATGGGCAGATGATAGTATATGATTGGATCTATAGTTACTTGAAAGTCATTTACATATTTCAACTAGTCAACAGGTTTTGCTCTCAATAACAAACACTGTGATTGGTTCATATTAGAGAATTTCCTGAAGCCTACGGTAGCTCCATCTATGTGATATTAGTGCCCTCAGGCAATCTGTACATTAGTGATGCTGAAGCGAGGTTTCACTGAACTAAATATGTGAGGAGATCCCATATAGTATCAATGTTTGATGTCTTATTGGTTGTAGAGGGGAAAATATTTTTTGATTGGTTCAAACAGGTCAATGATTTACAGGTGAGTGTAGCAGCGCACTAATGAATTGATGAAACTCCACTTTTACCATCACTACTGTACATACAAATTAAGAAGGCTCTACTTTTTGACAGCTCAGACTAGTGTTACAACGATAAAACACACATGTATCATATTGAATAACTGCTGCATCATTCATTTGAATACTTTTGGGAAATCTGTGACAGGGCAAATTCTATTTTTATTTCAGAGTGTACAGCCACTCTCAGCTTGTGCGAAATTAATGTCACAAAGTTTTGAAATAAGCACAGCAGCAATCATTCAAGCTGATATGCTTTAATTTGACCTTTACGAGAAGAGTTTGGAAAGGTCACGGTACAATGTAAAGCCCGCTGTGACACTGTGTACTTCAGGGTATTACTGAAGTCTGGTCAAAGGCAACCGCACAGGATGTAAGAAGTTAGACTACAATGGTATACCGCAGCATTACATCTGAGCCAAATGTGTGTCTCTCTTTCAATTTAATCAATCTGTTTGGATTTTTGATTTAATAAGTCATGTTTATTTGTCTTAAAGAAGGATAGATGTCTCCACAGCTGGGAGATTATTGAAAAGAAAAAAAAAAGAATTATGTCTAGTATGTGAGACTTTGACCATGGGGTCTGAACAGAAAAATCTCACTCATATCAATGAAACCTACTGTGTTTCATATGAAAATTCAAAGACATCAGCAGAAAATATGGTTGCCTTTTAAATGTTGCTCGAGGTAGCAGAATCCCCCTTCCCCCTTCTCTGCTTGCTCAGTGGTTCTGAACCCTGGTCCTGGAGTACCCCAGTGTACGCTGGTTTTCCTTCCAACCTTAATTGCCGCTCCTGAAGTATAAAGAGCTTTTAATTGTTTTTAATTGTATGCTTTTAATCGCTAATGAGGGACAATTTGCCCTCTTAATGACATACTGCGTCAGAAACAAGTATTCCTGCTACAAAGATCAGGTATTCATTCTGGGACTTTCATTCAGTCATATCAAACTCTTTCATTTCTGTACCATTCTGTGGTGAATGACTGCCTCTGAGAGAGTTACATTATGTATTGATAAACCTTCTGCTGACGTCAGTGAGGTCTCAAATGCTGTTAGTGTGGACACCTGTTAGTTGAAAATAATTTGTGGGAGATGAAGAAGTCAAAGACAAACTGAATTGTACTGAGAAACCAAACCTGCCATTGTATTCGAATCGGTTTCAATCCCAATTTGGGATTGAAATTTCAACATGTTTTTCGACAACCTTAATTCATCAAGATGTTAGTAGGCACTGCTTAATGTGGCACTATAGGGCTGGGGTTGAGAACTATTTTAGTTTTTCCAAATTCTCCAGTTAGTTGTGCAGTTATGTAATTCTGAAATGCATGTGTGCCTGTTTTTTTTTTTTTTTTTTTTAATATTTCACATGTATATCAGACATTTTCATGTCTTACACATAGTCACAAGCATAGACTCTTCAGTTCTCATGTGATCACATATAGGGTCGACACGTGTTTTTGTATTTTGAATTTAAATTTCATGAAATATTTGCTGTATGTCATAGTTTGTGTTGCTATGCTATCGATCAAAGAGTGAAAAAAGTCAGATCAAAGGAGCAGTTCGACCTCCCTCCGCTGTTGTGGTGTTCCCACGGAAACCTTGAGATAAGGCATGAATAGTTTTATGGAACAGGAGAAGGCTACTGTTTCCACGCTGCACTGAGATGCCATGCACACAAAGAACAGCGCGAGTCTCTGAAGCCCATGTTTTTCAGTCAGCTCAAGGTCGCCTCAACTTGATAGATGAATGAATGACTCACATAACGTCATTGAGAATACAGATAACATTAATGACCCCGCACAAATGTATCGCATTCCAGACTTGCGTTCTGTTTCTCCATATACTCGGCATGCAGATTATACATTCAGGGGAAACCTAGTTTATTATTATCAACACATGCATCCAGTTTCGACAAAATGTACTATGGTGGCATAAACCCTTGTATTATTTAATTAATTTTAATCAAACTACATGCAATTGGTACTTAAATCCAACATTCCATTTCAACGTTTGCTTTCTTGAGCGTTCTAAACAGTATGATCCATGAAAGTGGTCAAAATCAACCCCAAGCAACTTGCATTTGTTTGGCCAACTACAATGCCCAAAACAGTGGTAACAGCTGCGAAGCTGTACTATGCTGTACGCCTGGTGTTGCTTGGCTACAGATAGTACTGCGTTCAGTAGCACTTTGACTCCATCTGCAGGTGAAAATGTGGTATTCAATGAAAATATCGAAAATTAAAAAAAAAACGTTTTGATGATAACTTATGTGTACCCCGCATGAATTTATATTCTGCCGACAATAACAACAACAACAACAACAACAACAACAACACTACTACTAATAATACTAACACTAATACTACTACTACGACTTATAATAATACTAATAATAATAATAATAGTTATCGTCGCTCAAGTATTGTCGTAGTGATGGTAGTTGAATTCCAATATAATAATTGAACATCATGAATGCTTACATATCATGATATTTCACATTGTCACGGTGACATTGTACTACGGTTGCATCCATGTGGACAGTGTGAACTGACGGTTTCGCAACGCTGACACCGAATATTGTCATGCTGCGTTTCATCCAACCACCGCTAAAGTTCTTCGCTGCCTTAGCCAATGGGGAGTAGGTACACAACGAGGTCCTTTGCAGAGTCCATGGTTGACATGAGGGGTCGTGATTTGTATGTAATAGATAGATAGCACTTTCTAGAAATGTTACTTTGATATACCTACTTTATGTACAAGACGCTCAAGTGTCAACGCATTTTTGAAGCCAAGACATTTCAGTTATGTTCAGGTCAACTAGAACCATTGTAAAGAAACTTAGATATTTAAGGTAAGTACCAAGCAAGCCGCATTCACAGCTCTCTTACATCATTCGGCTAATATACCTGACGTGTGATTCATTTGGATTTCATGATTACTGTTTAGCTTTATCTTGCGTTGTAGAAAAATGTAAACTATACTGGCGTATACCAGGTGCATTCTTCTAGTTCTAGAATGTAAATGGAATGTGATATCGATTTCTGTAATGCTTATCCACCTTACCTGCCGGCTGGTTAGCTTTCAGCTAACAAAATCTGACAACAGGACGAAATTCACCACAAGACAGTGTCAATTCAAATAAAGTAATCAGGGAACGGCGGGAAGGAGAGACGAGAAGAGTGTCAGTTGTCCGTAGTTCCCGCAGTGATGACAACTGTCCTTTGAATAAATTCCAGTTTTCAAGGGCAAAAGCCATGGAGGTACAGCAGCACTTCTGCAAGAGAGAAAGCACTCCGTTACGAAGTCGGACAGCATATCCATGGGTTTACAGTCAAAGAGGTTCGTGTGAACCATTGAATTCTTTACTCCAGAACCAAGTCTTGACAAGTCAGTGTGTGATAGTTGCACGGTTCACTATGTTCTGGTATCCTGGCAAAGCTGGCATCCAGCTGAACGTGTTGTGTATTGGTGAACTTGTAACAGCCTTGCGTGGAAATATGGCCTTTTACCCAGAAGCTGAATTGAAGAGGAGGTGAATTCCGCGCTCTTACGTTTTTATTGTTTGTTTGTTTTTTTGCCTTTCAACCTCGCAGGTCACGGCTGTGCCCGATTTGTTTCTCACTGCTGTGAAGCTGACGCACGAGAACACAGGTGCTCAGTATCTGCACGTGGCGCGAGATGATTCCAACAACCTCTTCAGGTATGGAGCACTCCGAGGCGTCCCGAAGACGACGTGCTACGGCAAATACATAAAGTCATGCATAATCACAACACGCTTTCCTTTGATAAAACAGCATATCCAAATAAGATGTTTTCCTAAGTATAATTAACAGAAGTTCAGTTTTGTGCAACAAGGTGAGATGGTCCTTGCAAATTTTAAAACCCAAAAGTTAAGTTAATTGAAATGGTGTGAGTAAACCAGTTGCCTTGAACTATATGTGTAGGACAAGCCAAAGAAATTGCATTAAAGACTGATGCTAAACATTGTTGGTAACTTGGTGTAGTTTTGCTACAACTTTACAACCAGTCTTTCACTTTAACTGAAAGGCTTGCCCTACTGAAATGGCTCAAGGCAATAATTTTCCTTCGGCCCTTTTGGTTAACTCTTGGGTTTTATAGTGTTGATCTCCTCACTTTCTTGGTGACAGTATAGCTACATAACACCAGTGTCACCATGGAGATGTTTGAATAGGAGCCTATTGTCCTTCGTCTCACCCCTTTCCTCCTCTTTTTCAGTGTCCAGTTCCGGACGACCCCCATGGACAGCACAGGGGTACCCCATATCTTGGAGCACACCGTGCTGTGCGGGTCCCAGAAGTACCCCTGCAGGGACCCCTTCTTCAAAATGCTCAACCGATCCCTCTCCACCTTCATGAATGCATTCACTGGTACTGTTGGTTTTTCTCGTCCTAGGGTGTTGTGTTTCCCTGTTATGCTGTTATTGAACCCTTCGCAAACATTCTCAGTTGATCACACTCGATATTCATTTCAGTTAAGCTCATTGGGTTACTTCCAAAACATAAAAGAGAAATAGAAGTACTAGAATATGCATTTGCAACAGGGGTGGATAGTCAGTGGATTTGCATGGTAAACTTAGCAAAAATTTTCAGCTGGAGTGCGCAGCACACAATGAACGTAAAATCAGTCCGTTTATATCAGGTCATAGAAAAGATTTGTTACAACCGCAAGATGATATAGGTGTGCTAATTTCTAAAGTCTGCCGTGTGTTCAGTTGTGACACAGAGTTTGTGTTAAATGTTTTTGAACATTAAAAGGAAGGTTGAGTGAAATGTTTATTATTTGTGAATTTTAATTTGATCAGTAAGCACCATGGTAATGCTATCACTGGAATGGCTTCTGAGGTTCTCAATCTGGGCCTGTTAGAGCAACAGAGTGTGCCGGTTTTCATACTTTCTCCACACTTACTTAAAGAATTAAAGGAATTTAGTACACTGTCAAACCACCTCACCTGGCTTCTTGGGTCGGAGTTGGTTGCTGGTTTTTAAAGTTGGGAACAAAAAAAAGTGGTTCTCCAGGACCAGTGTGGAGAACCCGTCTCAGACAGCGCCTCTTATCTTTGAACTTCTCTTTCGAAAACCCATCCACCTCTCCAGACGCACAAATGCTTTCAGTCGTACTTACTGTCTGTTTCTCCTATGGTAGCATCAAAGCAGCGAGTCAGATTGGTGCCCTGATCTTCAATGATGCCATTTAAGTTATTGGCTTTATTTCTTTATTGCAGTCTGATTGAAAATGTAGTCTTTGTTTCCCTCTAAGCTTTGATCCTGTTTATCACATGCTCTTATCAGTAATCAGATGGACCATTTGGCCTTATTTAAACAACACTTGACATGTTGTCTGGCACCTAACACAGATGAATGGGTAACATAACTACGTCTGTCTGGGAGGGGAAACGGAGAAACAAAAAGCAATATGGATTGTCATATGCTAGATGTAGTTAAACAAATGTGGCATATAAATAAATATGACAGACCTTTTTGATGGTTTTACATTTGAAAGGAGACAAACACAAATTTCACTTTTTAAGACAAGGTAGAATATGAGTTGCAAAGCAGTTTTAATACCTTGGAATTTTGCATTATTGATAATTGAGTTATGTTGAAGTGTTAACAGAAAATATAGGCCCCTGTAGTATTATGTTATGTGTTAACCATCATTAGCAGCTGCCTTTAAAGTGCCCTGCCCCAGAAAACATGGCCCAGATCTTTTTTGCTGTACATCTGTTTGTACGATCACAATTTTTCTAATTCTCCTTTGTTCTGTCCGCAGCCAGTGATTACACTATGTATCCCTTTTCTACGCAAAATAGTAAAGATTTCCAGAACCTCCTCTCTGTCTATCTGGATGCGGTGTTTTTCCCATGTCTTCGAGAGCTGGATTTTTGGTAAGTGGAGTAGTGGGTTGTAAAGTAATGAGTATGACAAAGCTTACAGTCACCTCTTCTGTTAGATATCCTTAATATAGTGATTGTCTATGTAATTTTTTTTATTTACATGTCATTTAGAGCAACTGGGAGTCTGACAAACTACTGTCTCTGTTGTTGCATAAAGTAATCACAACGTTATGTAGGGGATAGTCCAGTTGGAGGCAGTTATTTAGATTTGGAAAGTACCTCAGCCAATCAAATCCACCTCAGAAATAAGAGGACCAATCAGACAGCCTGTGTGGAAAAAATGATTCCATGTTTAACAGTTGCTGTAGGAAAGATTGATTTGAGGTTTACTTTACTTTTGAACAGCAAATACTGTTTAGAGCTGTGCTGCCATATCTCTGTATTCAATGTATTTTTTGATAAATTACAGGCAGGAAGGATGGAGGCTAGAAAACGAGAACCCTACGGATCCAAACACCCCACTCGTCTTCAAAGGGGTTGTCTTCAACGAGATGAAGGGTGCATTTGTAAGGAATATTTACCATCTGTATTTTGGTGAAAAACTGTTAATGATTAAAAACTGGAAGTGATGACTCGTGTCAGCGTTCATTTGTGTATTTTTTTCGGTTTTCAGTCGGACAACGAGAGGCTGTATGCTCAGCACCTTCAGAACAAGCTGCTTCCGGACCACACGTACTCCGTGGTGTCTGGTGGGGAGCCGCTGGCCATTCCTGACCTCTCCTGGGAGCAGCTGAAGCAGTTCCATGCCACGCATTACCACCCCAGCAACGCAAGGTAAGAATTTCACTGTCCAGACTGCTATAAGCTAACGCTTTCACATACTGCCATCCCAGCAGCGCACGGTAATGGTGTCACTTTCCACGCCGCTATACACTAATGCTTTCACACACTGGTACCCCAGCAAAGCACGGTAATGGTGTCACTGTCCAGGCCGCTATACGCTAACACTTTTACACACTGCCACCCCAGTAATGCATGGTAATGTTGTCACTTTCCACACCGCTATACGCTAACACTTTTACACACTACCACCCCAGCAACTCACTGCAACAGTGTCACTGCCCTGGCCACTATACGCTAACACTTTAACACACTACCACCCCAGTAATGCATGGTATGCTGTCACTGTTCAGAATACCAGTGCTAAGGCACATCAGCTTAATGATATGTCAGTGTGATAGAAAAGTGAAAAATGCCGTCTTTCCAGGGGCCATAAGTCAAAATGAATGCGTGCAGTTCATATGAAGGCATGCAGTCAGAATGAATGTGTCTCTATGCACTTTTCGCCTCGTGTTCACCAGGTTCTTCACCTATGGGGACCTGCCTCTGGAACAGCACCTGAAGCAGATCCAGGAGGAGGCGCTGTCCAAATTTGAGCGCACAGAACCGGATACCTCTGTCCCCTCCCAAAAACCGTGGGACAAACCTGTGAGTCACACCTCTGACCCCTCAAACACATATGGATAATACCATAAGTGTTACCAAATTGCACCTCACATGAAGATGTTTTTGAGAGCTGATGACAGGAGAACCAGTGACCCCCGAATAAATCATTCAGGGTCTGAGTAGATCAGTGTTACCGAATGAATCCGGGAAAACCTTGAACAAGAACACTGGTGATTAGAATGAGTAGTTGAGACAGTTTAGGAAGCTCTGCAGTCACCAACATGAATTTACCAAACTATGTTTGTGAAAGGGGGGAAAAAATCCTTGCTTTTATCGATTTAAGTAAAAATGTCAATTACTTCTAGGTCCATGAAGTTGGTTGAGTGAATCGTATTGTGTGTGAGTGCCAGAGGAGGTGTGGTTTCATGACGCTTTCTGTGTTCCTGTAGAGGGAAGATCATGTGACCTGTGGCCCGGATGCACTGGCCCCAGACCCCGCCAAGCAGAACACGCTCTGTATGAGCTACCTGCTGGGAGAGTGAGTGTCTCACCTGTGTAATCTTACTGATTCAGGGCCTGCTGGGAGATTGAGTTTCTCACCTGTGTAATCTTACTGATTCAGGGCCTGCTGGGAAAGTGAGTTTCTCACCCATGTAATCTTACTGATTCAGGGCCTGCTGGGAGAGTGAGTTTCTCACCTGTGTAATCTTACTGATTCAGGGCCTGCTGGGGTCTCAGACCCTGAGCTATGAGGGCTGTGGGGTCTTTTGTTTTCACTAAAATGATGTAAAACTATTTAAAAGCAGTCAAATACAGTTACCTAACCTGGCTTCTTGGATCTGGACTGGTTGCTGATTTTGAGGTCAAAGCAAAAGCAGACCTGGACTTCTGCCGAATCAAGACTTGCCCCTTGTTGCACTCATTATTGCAGATGAATAGTACAATTATTAAAGTAGTAAAAGTGAATGGTGAATAGTAAAATTAAACAATTCTCAGAAGAGAATTCATTTATTTATTTTTGGGCCTGGAAAGTGAATTGAAAGCATTCTGGTGTTCTAAAGGGTGAAATATGAACAGAACATTTGGGAAGGTGTAATTCAGTTACCTTCATTCTCCTTTTATCAGCACACAAAAAGCATCTCGATACTCCTGTTACACCTGGATTTACAGCTGTCGACTGCTGAGGTCAGCTTTTAGCTGGCTTTCAGCTCAGCCCAATAAAAGCATGTTGATTCAAAAGCACTTTACAGAAAGCTCAGCGTATTGTGTTACACAAAGACTGGGTTCTCTGATTGATTTATTATCGTCGTATAACAAAAAGAGGAAGAGACTGAAGCAGCGACATTAGAAAAACATGTGTGAGTGGATGATTTGAGGCCTTGGTGACAGGAAGACAAATGAACAGGCCCTGAAAGTGCTGTATTTGAAGGCGATTCATGTAAGGTCAAGGAAAGACTTGAATAAATGAGAACGAATGCCATTGAGTATGCTGGAGCTCACTCTCGTCAGAGAGAATGGGGGCCAATGCGATACAGATATACACAGCTCCAGCTAAGGTTAAAGCCAGCATTACCTCATATTGCATGGTGACGTTGTTATATGCAATTCCTGCAAGCCATATCAGTATATAAACATCAGCAGTTACAGATACAGTGTGAACTGCATGCTGGGCATCATCACCAAGGAGTAAGAAGTTGTGCCATTGGCACACCACTGAGTAACGTGTTTTGTGATTGGTTGGTCAGCATTACAGACACGTTTGAGGCCTTCACCCTGAGCATGCTGTCCTCCCTGATGATCTCCGGGCCAAACTCCCCATTCTACAAGGCTCTGATCGAACCAAAGATCGGAACAGACTTCTCCTCGGTCGTAGGGTATGTGGAAAACTTATACAATTAGTGCTGAACTGTTCTACTGAAAATAAATAGGCAGAAATACTTAATTGTTTATATCTGCAATAGTTTTTTTTTCAGATTACCATCATCTAAACAGTTAAAATAATTAAAATAGGTATTTTTGGATCTGCTCAGAGCATTATGCTTAGGTGTGGTCTTCATTCACTGGGCACATGGATGGCTGTTTGATTATATTATATTATATTATATTATATTATATTATATTATATTATATTATATTATATTATATTATATTATATGTGGGGCACATGGATGGCTGTTTGATTTCTTTTGTGTTTATGTTCAGGTATGACGGCAGTACTAAAGAAGCATCCTTCAGCATCGGCCTGCAGGGGATGGCTGAAAAGGATATTGAAAATGTGAAGCAGATAATCAGCCAAACCATCGACAGCATCATTGAGTAAGTAAAGCTGCGGCTGTCTGTCAAGCCTGGAGCCGTAGGGCGAGCGGCATCTCTCAGGCTGTTGGGATTGAAACTGCAGTAACAATGTATTACCACTAGAGGGTGGAAAGTCCATCAGGTTATCAGAAGCGTCTGTGAACTGTGTCTTGTATCCTTTTTTCTTTTTCTCCTACATACATGTATTTTGCATACAGTTAATGTATGTAGCTGCATATTTATCCAATTCCTTCCTGAATTCTACCTGGGAATCGTTACAAACAAAGTGCCCTGACTGCCATACAACTCAGCCACACAGTTTTTTTTCTTGATTCCACAATTTGTCCACATGTTCACACAGTCTGAAGCCCACATCGGATGTATATCACATCTACATGTTCACTGAAACTACTTGAATGCATGAGCATAAATGCATGTGACATACTCATAGCATGTGTTTGGACATATATGGCCCTAACTGTGTACTTTTTATCATGTCCTCTCATTTATAGCAATGGCTTTGAGGAGGAAAGGATCGAGGCCCTCCTGCACAAACTGGAGATCCAGATGAAGCACCAGTCCACCAGTTTCGGTCTGTCCCTGGCCTCGGTGAGCTCCGCACCTCAACGCCCCCTCACCTGCGCAGGTGTTCCACTCCACACACTGTGAGCCGCAGGGTGGATAGTGGGAGAAAACCCCCTCACCTGCGCAGGTGTTCCACTCCACACACCGTGAGCCATAGGGTGGATACTGCGATAGGCGCACCTCTAGACTTGCACATGCCCTGACACAAAGGGCTAGCAATTGCATTCACACATCGCACAGTTTTTGTGATTCAAGTATTATTTCCCGGGAAAAAAAGGATGAACAAAACTTGAAGAAATAATAATAATAATAATCAAATGCATTTGCTAGTGTGATCTCTCCCATGAAAAGTAGAATAAGTCACGGGTGTATGTTTCCTCAAAGTTTCGTTGCTTTGACCATTTGATGGCAAAACAGGAAATACAGTGAGCTTCAGACCTAGCTTTGAGATAGACAAAGCTTTCCAGCTTTCATCACATCACCTTCTATAGTGAACTTGTGTGTTCCTCTCCGCTCCGCCACACAGGAGATATGCATCCATATTCATATTCAGTCCATATCCCAGCTAATATTATGATTATGAAACTGTACCATAATGGATTACATTTATATAATCCTTCATAGGATCTCCAAGAGCTTTACACTGTAAGGGAGGGATAACCACCTTTGTGTCAACGAGGTTAAAGCTTACTGTCGCCATGGTAAATGTTTCACAGTACATAGCCTCATGTTGGAATCACGACGGAGACCCCGTGGAGCTGCTGAAGATTAGCGAAAGCGTGAGCCGGTTCAGGCAGAGCCTGAAGGACGACCCTCGCTACCTCCAGGAGAAAGTCAGGCACTATTTCAAGGTGAGGAGGACAAAATGGAGGCTGTTCCATCATTGGGCCCGGTATTAATATGTATGATAATAGCAATTATTATTAAAGTTAATTGTCAAGCACTTTTCCCATAATGCAGGGCATCCCAAAGTATTTCCCATATCAGTACAAAACATTGATTGTATATTGAAAACACAGTCAAACACAGTGATGAAAAAGGACATGAAACAACTAAAGATGTTGGAGGCAATTAGATATGACATTGTAAAAAAACATTTGAAATAATAATGAATAGAATCATTATCATATTAAAGGAATAAAACTAGTCTGAAGACCAACTAACTAATAACTAGGCCGAAAAGGAGCATGTTAAAGACATAAATTTTTCTGAAAAAGCATGTCTTCAGTAAGACTTTATTCTCCTCTTTACCACGTAGAACAACACCCACAGGCTCACCCTGTCCATGAGTCCAGACCAGTCTTTCTATGAGAAGCAGGCCGAAGCAGAGCGGGTGAAACTCCAGCAGAAGATCCAGGCCTTGTCTGAAAACGACAAGAAAGACATCTATGACAAAGGTGAGCCATCTCCAGCTGAACACCTCCTTTTTGTAGCTGCACTTTCAGCTGCAACTGTGCGTGCGAACATGTGTATGTACTCTTGCATGTGTGTGCGTTTGTGTGCGAGCATGTGTGTGAGCGTGTGTGTGTGCACACATGTTCAAGCATGTGTGTGAGCAAGCATTTGTGTGTGCACGTATTACTTCTTGTGTGTTTGTGTGTCTGTGTCTATGTCTGTGTGTGAGTGTGTGTGCGTGTGCGCATGTGTGAGCATGTGCACGCGTGTGTGAGCATGTTTGTATATAGGTAAGCTAATGGCGTCCCCCTGCATTGTGTGACCCAGGTTTACAGCTGCTATCGGTCCAGAGCACACCACAGGATGCGTCGTGCCTGCCTGCTCTCAAAGTGTCCGACATCGAGCCCTCCCTCACACCTACACCTGTGGAGATGGGTTCTGCAGGTGAGTGTGCCGTACCGTCCAGCAGTGCTTATACATTTACATCTTAATACGCACTCAAATCAGATTCATATATACTACATTAATTCTACAATCAAATATTAATTATGATTGTGAATTGGCTCCATGATCCATGATCCTGACTGCTTCCCTGTCTATTTTTTATGTACACACTTTTGGTTCCTTTTAAAAAAGTGTATAATAAACGTAGGAGAGAAAATAAGAGTGGCTCTTGGTCCTTTGGGGTGGGGTTTTGGTTCCTCCTTACTAATTAGATTTTTTTTTTCTCCAAATGTCTATTATGAAAAGCAGAATATTGTAGGACCAAAGATAAATAAGCGTAAGAGAAGCCAAGACTGCCTCATGGTCCTTTGGGGCGGGTTAGGGGGTTTTGGGGTGTGACGCAGGGATGGGGGTGGGGGCGCTTTGTTTACATTACGACCATGACAGTTAAAAGTTATCCCTGTCAGCTGCAGAGTTTGGTTAACTGAACCACTCTCCCAGACAAGATTAAAAAACCTTTAGGCCACATTTTTGTCCTTACAACACAAGATATGTTCAACTTTTCATGCTACATTTCTGCACGCTGTAACCACAGATGCCAACCGCTGATGCGGACTCGGCACA
Source organism: Albula goreensis (assembly GCA_022829145.1). Lineage (NCBI taxonomy): Eukaryota > Metazoa > Chordata > Actinopteri > Albuliformes > Albulidae > Albula > Albula goreensis. The sequence continues at coordinate 5,209,481 of CM040743.1, read as the reverse complement.
CCACTCATTTTAGACAAAATTAAATGGAGAGAGATGATGAATAACTTTTTGTCCATTGAATCTTGGGCTTCTTTTGAGACTGCCATTCGTCACGTAATCTCTGCACACCACAGAGATTATTTGGGAAATCAAAGGAAATATTTGCAAAACCCATGAGAATAATGAAGTCTGTGTTTATACAGTTGCTTTAGTTGATATTGATAAAAATGCTATTGCAGGCTCAGCGTGTTTTAAATAGCGGTCTTGAGCAAGCCAGAAAAGAATGAGGACTTATGTGAACTTATTTAGATGCTTTCACCAGCATATTGCATTCTTTTTGTATTATTCATCCACATCTTTATACAGTATCTGTGCTGAAATGGGCTCGGAACAGCCATGCTGTGAGTCCTGTTTCCCCTCTCATGTATCCTGTCCTTACTCCTACTGTCCTGCAGGGGGAGTCCCAGTGCAGTACTGTGCACAGCCCACCAATGGCATGGTGTACTTCAGGGCCATGTGCAGCCTCAATACCCTACCAGAGGACCTCAGAGAATACATCCCTCTCTTCTGCAATGTCATCACCAAGTAAGCAGTTTTAAAATGCACGGAAATCATTGAGCATGTCAAAAGATAGTGACACATAAATTTGGATGTATATTGAATTTGATATAGAATTGAACAAACTTATTGGTGTCTATATTGAACATTGCACTGGGTAGGTTTGTGCGGTGGATGCCGGTGTGGTGTATAGTTGTGGATATGGAATGGGTTTGAGTGGTGGACATACATGAAATACAGCAGTACATGTAGTGAATGTGGTAGTGTATCGAACAAATATGAGTACCCAAGTGTGTGTATGTTCAATATCGAAGAGTACATAGTAGATGTGAAGGTATTTAGATGTACATTGTCTTAAATATAACTGTGTGTTTTAAGCAGATGTGAGTGGTTGCTGTTAGTGATTGAGGAGATATGCCCTTCAGATATGTGTTGTAGGAAGGATTGTTGAGTTCATTGAGTATAGTACTGTTTATTGAGCTCTGTTGAGCATATGTGAGTGGTATTGAATATTTTAGACGGTTTATCGAGTGGTGGGTATGCAATTACATTAAGTATAAGTGGCTAAAGTGTGTAGTGTATATTTAGCAGACATGCTTTTGTGTGTGTGTGTGTGTGTGTGTGTGTGCGCGTGCGTGCGTGTGCGTGCGTGTGTGTGTGTGCGCGTGTGTGTGCGTGTGTGTGTGTGTTCAGGATGGGATGCGGAGCGATGGATTACAGACAGCAGTCTCAGAAGATCGAGCTGAAGACGGGGGGAATGTCTATCACTCCTCAGATCATCTCTGACCCTGCTGACCTGGACATGTACGAACAGGTAAGAGACACACACAAACACACACACACTTAATCACTCTGACCTACAGATAGAAGAAGAATGGAAGCTGTTCACTGTGTTTTTCGTGTTTTTCCCGAACATTTGTATTTCTTATTTGTAGGGAGTCTTCCTTACATCCTCCTGCCTGGAGAGGAATCTTCCGGACATGTTTCACCTGTGGAGTGAAATATTCAACAGGTGGGCCTCCTTTCTGCTCAGTTCTCCAGTGCGCGATCACAAGCTGTGTTTCCATTCACCTGTACCTGGGGCCAGCTGGACACGTGTCTGCTCACTCACACAGATGGTTCTGGCTTATTCCTCCTGGCTACATTCAAGTCATGTTTTGATTTGTTCATCATATTGAAATGTCAGTATCACTTTTAAAGAATCGGTTGACTAACAGTCATGCTGAATTTTCCTCCCCAAAGTCCCCACTTTGATGACGAGGAGCGCCTGCGTGTTCTCGTCATGGCGGCCGCTCAGGAGCTGTCCAATGGGATCTCTTACTCCGGTCACATGTACGCCATGACCAGAGCCGGGCGCACGCTGGCTCCGAGCGGAGAACTGAAGGAGATTTTTGGAGGGATGCATCAGGTGAGTCCGACAGGTGAATAGGATCATAACGTGCGTCAGAGTGTAAGCACTGATCTGGGATCAGTTTGGGTGTTTACTTCATGATCGTCAGAGGTAGGATAAGTTAAATCTGATCCTAGATCAGCAGTCCTACTCTGAGACTCTTTATGAACACAGTTCCTGAACTAGGATCATGTTATTTTGGGCTCATAATCTTAAATGATTGGACGTGTACAGGGGTAACTTAATCCTAGATCGGCAGTTCTGCGGGCCCCAATGACTCTCCAAAAAGGTGATTATCAGAAAATGCAGATGGATTATGTATTTTGGCACAGAAACCTACTGTTTTGAGTGTCTGGAGTGGAAACATAACAAGAAGTAGGCTTAATAGTAGAATTCACTGTAGCATTAGCATGATTGGCTAACCTGTGTTAATAACCTGTCGTGTCATTAGCGGTTGTGTTGTCTTGATTCCAGGTGAAATTTATGAAGAGGATAGCTGAGATGCCAGACATCTCTATAGTCCTGAGGAAGCTGCCTCGAATTAAGAGGCACCTGCTTAGCAAGGAGCACATGAGGTGAGTGTTTGATTGACAGCTGGGTGTTTGATTGACGGCCAGGTGTTTGATTGATAGTTCATTTGTATCCATGCTGCAATCTCTTTGCTCAGCTTTAAGCTTTTAAGACAGGGATCCCCAACCTTGGCCCAGGAGATCCAAAGGATATAGAAATACATACAGAAATAATATGAAAGCAGAAATTGTTTAGCGAGATAGAAATAAGCGAGTTGGAACTGTTATGAATCTGTTTTGATTTTCCGTTAGCCCAGTGTTCTTAATGAACCAAATGTTGTGACAGTCCGTTTAGGCCTCATTCTACGTCCTCCACCCATGTCCGTTCATCTCACCAAAAAACTCCTGGAATACCCCTTTAACCCCCCCCTCCCCAGTTGCTGGGTGGCTGTTCGACGGATCACTGAACCGACAGCCGTCGTTCTATGTTTACCTGTTTCTCAGGTGCGCGGTGAACGCCACGCCTCAGAAAATGTCGGACGCCTCCGCAGAGGTGGAGAAATTCATGGGCAGCATCACCGCAAAGAAGAAGGAGCGCAAACCTGTGAGACCCTTCATCGTGGAGGTACTCTCTCCAGATACGACCCTCTGATAGGATTGTTAGTTATTGCCACAAATTAATATTACTGTCGGTATAATTCTTATTATTAGTAGTAGTACTACTCATACTATTGTTATTGTTGTTATTATCATTTTGTTATTATTATTAGTATTAGTCATAGTTTTAGTAGTAGTAGTAATTAGCTGAAGTTGTAATAGTGATCGTAACAGGGGTGTAGCTAGAAATTCTGGGCCCTGTACACAGGCAGGCTCTGAGGGCCTCTCCACTCTATAAAAAAAAATTCCCAGATTTTCATGGGCTCCTTCAAACCCTTGGGCCCTGTATACTTAGTACCTTTTTTCCTCCTGGTGCTACGCCCCTGGATAGTAATAGTAGAAGCAGTGGTAGTATAAGTAGCAGTAGTAACAGTGGTTGCAGTTTAATGCAGTAGTGGTTTGAATTTGTATGATGCCTTTTATCTCATGATCTGAAAGCTCTTTATAGTGAAGTAGGGTAGCTCACCTCCACCTCTCAGCGACACGTCTAATCTGTTTTCAAACAGAGGCCACTCGACCCATCGGCAGCCCCTGCATCCGCCGCCAGTCGGAAGCTGATCTCTGTGAGTACGCCGGCTCCGCTAATCCGCTAATTGCAGCACTCAAATGTGCAAATATCAAGCCTGGGCGAGATGCTCTGTGCGGTGGGCGGCTTGGCATTTGGTTAGAGTCGTGCCGCTTTTACCTCCCACTGTCCCCTCCCACCACCGTCACCCTCTCTCACGCTCTGTTCCTTTCTCTCTTTTATTTCTTTCTCGTTGAAATTCATTAAATCTGGGTTTTTTCGAGGAATATTACACTGTGCTGCAGAGACTGAAGATAACAAAAACTAATGAAACGATTACAGTCTCTCCTTCTGTCCCTGCTCAGTCTTTTTTCTTTTTTCTTGTCTATATATTGTTAATTCTTTAAAATTAATTCTGTATTTTTAGTTTGTTTGTGTGGGGGGGAGATACATGAATAAGCATGTCTTTATGCAAGATGGTTTTAAAGTGTAGTTCTGTGCCTGTGTAGTAGTGTTTATGTAATCCCTCCTGCTCTGTCTCTGTTCTTGTAGGAGCCGCATTTTAAGCCCTGCCAGATGAAAACGTATTTCCAGCTCCCGTTCCAAGTGAACTTCGTCAGCGAATGCGTCCGCACTGTCCCCTTCACTCACGAAGACAATGCCAGGTATCCACCTTGCCCCCCAACAACGAGCCCTGCTATTGGCTGCCTTGCAGTCCAGTGTATATAATACAATACTATTGGCTGCCCCGCAGTCCAGTGTGAATAATGCAGCACCATTGATCTTCACTGTCCCCGAGGGACATTTTGTTTGCAAAGTCTGATGCACAAGCATAAGCAAGACATAAGTCGATATGGATACTGACTGTAGAGTGACATGTCATATGTAAAGAGTAATACTGACGTAAACCCATTATCATGTGCGTTTAAAGGGCAAAACCTGAAAAAGGTTAGTGATTGACAGCCGATTGTTGTTCCACCCATTTTTGTCATAATGGCTGCCTCATTCCCAACGGTAAAGAGTTCAATAAAAATGTTAAAGTTTAAGAAAGTTAATGCAAAGTTGTTCTCGTTGACAGTCTGTGTATCCTTGGACGGATGATGACAGCAAAGTTCCTCCATGGTGAGATCAGGGAAAAGGGCGGAGCTTATGGGGGCGGAGCCAGGATGGGGGGTGGAGGCCTGTTCTCTTTCTACTCCTACAGGTATGGTGTTGTGCTGTAGCCTCCATGCTAGCACCTCATACCTTATAACCATATTTTGCTATGTGGAACAGTTGGTGCTAATATCTTAGCAATTTTTGTCTCATACAGCAATGGGTGCTATTACCCTAGCCATATTGTATATATGTTGTTATGTAGAGCAATACAAGTAGAGCTAACATCTTGCCCTGTATTATTATGTAGAGCCGGGTAGCTGAACAGTCACAGTGTCTGAGGTTTTTAAAATTCGCCAATGGTGAAACACCCTAAAACATAATGTAAACCTGTATGTGAACAATCGGTATTTAGAGGCGAACATACCGATGTCTTACCATTCTGTGGTAGCAGAATCCACCATAGGAATCAGGTGTGTAGCCTGTCAAAAGTTTTCGTACATCCTTCTAAGACTTCATGTTTCTTATGACATTCAGAGACCCAAATTCGGTGCAGACGCTGTCAGCCTTCAGGAGTGGAGTGGAGTGGGCCAAAGCAGGGAAATTCACCCAGCAGGACATAGACGAGGCCAAGCTCAGCGTGTTCTCTGCGGTGGACGCGCCGGTGGCTCCCTCCGATAAAGGTGAGCTGTCCGATCGTTTCAGGGCCCTCACCGTTTGATAAATGTTGGGCCAGACGGGTTACCTCGCTGTCGATAAAACCCCCAGCTGATGTCCCGGCAAAGGGACCTAATGTCTCCCTGTGCCGTCAATGCAGACTTTCTGCGCAGCTGCAAACGTTTTACTGGCTGCGCTGTTACAGCACTAGGTACACAGACGGTATGTGCACTTTCAGATCAGCCTACAATGTGATTGAGTAATTGAGGTGAACACTGTGCTCCGGTTTTACAGTTACCGTTTCAACGATTTCAAAGTGAATGTTTTATTATGTTTGCAGCTGAAGTTAAATTAAAAATGGACACCGCAACAGGAATGAGAACGGTTTTACTCAGTTATAAGTACTACATTATTTAAAACGGATTTTAAGTTCCAAATTGTTTTTCACTTACTTGCTCTCTCAGCACCTTCCCTTTTTTGTTTGCTTTGCAGTACTATTTCAGACTTGGTTAATGTTACCCAAAAACAATTTCTTTAATTGTTAGCGAACGTTCACCTTGCAGAACACCTTGCTGGCTTTTGAGCAAGTTAGCCAGCGAACAACATGGTAGTAGGTTTGTTGTTGATCACCAACTATGTTTTGGAACTGACTGAGTTCGGGAATTATAGTCTGGTATAGTCAACAAGACAAATAGGAAGGAGAGTGAATTTTACTGTTAAATTGCATTCAAATATTAAATGTATTAAAAAAAAAAAATTACCTGTAACAAATAACTGTTCTCTCGGCTTCTTCCCCTGCAACAACCAAACTTGCTAACTTTGCGTTACCTTCTCAGACTTTTAGTTAGCTGAAGGTAGTAAGGTCTTTTTTTGTTGTTAGCACATCTTAGCCAGATTATGTATTAGCTGTGCCAGAGTGACTGATCCCGCTCTTTGGGTCGTAGGAATGAATATTTTCCTGAACGGCATCTCCGACGAGCAGAAGCAGAGGCACCGAGAGCAGCTCTTCGCCGTCACCGACAAAAGCTTGATCGACGTCGCTGGCAGGTAACACGAGCATCACGATAACCCATTTATGACATTATGATATTATTATATTATAAAATGGCTTCATTTTAAAATATATGACTCTTATATGACTGATAAGAGCAACAGTTAAGACTCCTTTTTATAGCTTAAATTTTCTCCTGTTTGGCATTGGACACACTATGGCTGTCCTGTGTAGCTCCGTTTGAGATTTAGTTGCCTCAGCATCAGTCCTTTTTCGCGTAGTGTGCCTGTTCTTTTGTCCATCTCTTGTGTGTCTGTTTGAGTATTTCCTATTTTATGGGAGATGAGCAGACATGTTCTGGGAATGTGGTTTTTCAGTGTATGTCCTTAAAGAGATTAAGGTTCTGTTTTGATTTAATTATATATGCCCTTAAAGAGATAATGTTCCTTTGACTGGGTCACAGTCTCGAAATCTGACCTGGAAACACTGAGTAACTCCAGCACCTGCGTTCAATAAACCAGAAATTTTATCTAGTTATATAATCAGGGGTTCAGATGGCAAAAACCAGAAACTTCTCTGGCATTCACTGAGATGACCCACCGGTAGTGGAAAAGAGAACCCCATAATGGGTTGAGCCAGTCAGCTTTCAGTCAGTCGCTTCCGTGAACCAATCAAAATCTTATTCTGTCCACAGAAGAGAACAGCAGGTTTGATTCACTGAGTCACTTCATAGCATATGGTGGCTTCACCCATTTTTGGACTTGTGAAACCTTACTGTCCAATCACTAGTGTAGACACTTAATATTTGTTACTGAGTTCAACATCTCAGGAGCTAGAACTGGTTGGATGGATTTTTCTTATTGTTTCTCCAAGGAATTATATTTACTATTTTTTTTGTGTGTATGATAACAGGTATCTGGGTATTGGCCAGAGAACATGCGGAGTAGCCATTCTTGGTCCAGAAAATGAAACCATCAAGAAAGACCCTTCATGGATTGTGAAGTAAACTCCAGAACTTTCAGAAGAGCCCCATACATTCTACAAAACCCAGAACATGATTATGTCATTGGCCACAGCCGTAGTGTCAAATGCAATGATATGGAGGGCCTTGTGTATGCTGTTCTTTTTTCCAGCTTCTGCTCTAGATAACTTGCAACATCTGTCACACTGCTCATAATTATGCTGTATATAATTCAAATAAAGTAATACGAACTTGGATCTGCAAGATAACAGCCATTGCCTATATGCTGTGTTGTAACACAGTGGTACATACAAATGGCTGGATGAGTAATTGAATTAAGGCAGAAGTAACAAGCTGGAGTGGAAACCAGCATGCAGCTCTTCCAGTGACTTTGACACTACTGGGCCACACCATTCCGTTAACTGAGCAATAGGCTAGCACTAGAAAGGTCAAGCATATTTTTAGTGAGCCTATGTAAGCTGAAATGACTGACTGGTTAAATGGTAATCAGTAATGTTTTGTATTATGAACTGTCCTGAAAATCCGAAGAGGAAATACCAGGTTCAAAAACGGCATAGTTTTAACAAGTAAACCAGTATCCGTTATATACGCACAAAGAATGCAGCCCACACTGTGTTACTACAGCTAAACCTCATTCAACCTACTCATGTACCGTTACTTTACAAGTACAAGAACTGCATTTCACTGAATGTTAGACCTGCAGTACTACATTAAATATTATTTATATTATATCTGGCTATTTGTTGTGCATCCATCTGTACTTCAGGAATGATCATCATGCTGCCAAAAGATTATTTTCACCCCCCCACCACATATACGGTTAAGTATATTTTCCATGACCATGAAATCAATTTTCAAATGAATTTATAGCAGCCATTCATTTTATGTGACATTACTTTGCCATACATGTAGGTTTTGCTAAGATTGCACTACTCTTTGGTTAAACTTTAAGGGCTTGAAACTATACACCCAAAAAACACACAAAAAAACCCTGCCAGTTTTATTAATATGACACCCATCATCTCAGTTGAATGAATTTGGACTCAAGTCATCAGTCGTTGAATGCGTTTTTTTTTTTTCCCTTCGCCTTTAATGTGACACTCAATGACACTACACTTTTTGCGGTAGGATTGTATTTTGCGTTGTACTCACAAATACAACATTCACACACCATCAGTACTAACACAGTCAGGTAAGGGGGGAGGCATTACACGGTGACAAACACGGCAGACAGGACAGCAGGTGACAGGGTGCGGGGGAGGGGTGGGCAGTGCTCTCTCATAAAATAACTCCCTTATGCAAGCACTGGAAGCTACGCTCCTGGTTCCTGGTGCTCCTTATGCAGGGTGGTTACACACGGGCGTGAAAAGTGCAGGGAAAGGTATCTTTTTAAAAGAACCTAAGCGTGTATCATCTATGGACAGGTAATGTGGGCGGGGCTCAGATGGTGGGGTCCGCCTCTCTGGGCCTGTTGCGGACCAGGTGCTCCAGCTGGCCGGAGTCCGACACGTCGTAGCTGGTCTTGTACTTGGCCAGGATCTTCATCAGGGGGCGGAGCTTCAGCCACCACTGCTCCTTTGGGATTCTGTGACTGGAGGGAAAAAATAAAAAATTTGCATAATCAGGACCTCGGCCATGGATGTGAATGAGGCTATACGAACCCCATCATGGATAGAGCTGCTCTTCCAAGGAGCATGTGCATTTTCTGAATTGTATGTTGGTGTGGCCATAATATTTTTTTCAGGGATTGGCTTCAACTCTGGTGTTATTACAAATGGATAAAAAGGGGTGAATTCAGTATTACTTGTGAAAATGTATGTATGTATGCAAGAAAGTTTGTAAGGTAAGAGCAAGCCATCCATCCTGTTCAGTCTTGTCATTTGCAGTTTGCCCACCCGTGATGCTGTCAATCCTGGATTTCTACCTCTGCTACTACATGCCTTGGCAAGCTGTTCATGGCATCGATTCTCCATGTGATTCAGATTAAATGTAAATTAACGTAAATCTTCACATGGCACATGCCGCCCTCACAAAGTCAAAAAAGAAAAACACATTAACTACATAATCAGCCGTTTTAATCTTGCTAACAGCCATTTTGTAAGAACACAGACAGGGCGGCATGCAGCAGTTCTGTCGCTCTCGGTGCAAATGATACGGAGCTGCAGCACGGTGCTCTGTGCAGATGCGCATGTGATGTGTGATGTGTGATGTAACGGACATGGGGCGAGGTGCCGTACACATGAAGTCGGTCTCCTCCCTGATCTGGCTCAGGGGCTGGAACACGAGCGCACGCCGACGCATCCCCAGCAGACAGGCCGAGTCCTCTGTGTTTGCGAACACGCGCCCTGGCAGGGGGGAGAGGAGCCATGCTGTCAGCTAACTAAAATCAACACTAGCAACATGCACACACAAAACTGAAAACAGTACTAGCACACACACACACACAACAGAGACAACATCATCAACACAGACACCCATTCAGTGAGACAAATCAACATGGCCAGTCTACACACCTCCGCATACTCAATCACACAAAACAATGTCTGGCAGCCACACAGAAATTCTGCAATTGGATTTCAATTGTGATTTCATCTAGCACAGGGTAACTACAGGGCACTGGTGGAAGCAGGGTGGCTGGAATGTAAACACTGCAGCACATAGAATGTCTGCCTCTACAAGGTTCTAATTCAGTTAGCAGTTACTTAAGGGAATTTGAATGCTATTCTTTAAACGGAATACGCTAGTAATATTTACAAAGATCTGTGTTCCATGAACAGTGAAATGGGATGCATGCAACAGAACACAATGCCAACATCAATTAATAAAAGGGTTTACCTTCATCTAATGTCATCCATGCAGGGGGAGAAGGGTAGAGAGACAAACAGGAAGTAAGATTTAAAATGGCTACTGCAGCAGTGTGGCTTTGATTTCAGCACAAATCAATCACGCTGACTTTTAGTGAACACCACACAGTCTGTTCAATACCCAGGGCTAGTTAATGGCAATAATGTTTAATTATTAAGCATATTCAGCAGATTAAATTCTCAGACAAGAGTGCATTTAGGATAGATTTATTGATAAGGAATGGTATGAGATGGTATGAGTATGGTCTTGGAGTGAAAAAGGGGGAGAGTAGTAGCTGTTCTCATAGGTGAGGAGTAATCCTCATACAGGTGTCTGGAAGGGACTGGGAGGAACAGTATTGGTTAAGCTGTGTCTAAAAGAAAGAGGGAAAGGAAGAAGGTGGAAATAAAGGAGGAGGGATGCTGGAAATGCTGAGCAGGAGATGACAGGAGATGAGGTACGTAGTGTTAATATGCTTGTATAGGACCAGAAAGGTTGGTTGTGATAGGTTGAAGGGTTGTCTGAGAATTATCCTCAAAAATTTGTTTTATCAAACTACCAAAAATAGAGAGCTCAGGTTCTGGATGCTGATTGGTCAGTCGTATACCCTGTCAGTGGTGATTTTCATGACACAGCATGGCAAAGCAGAATGTTTATTCATCACTTTATCAAGTTTGCACTTAAAGCCAAATTAACGTGTTTGCCCCATTTTTGCTTGGAATACACAATTAATAGAGGAAGCACACCTTTCAAGATCAATCTGTTGCTAAGCATACAATCACCGGACACAGAGCATGCAAGAGAAGCTTGTGTTACAAGTCTTCAAACCAAATCAGCCATTTTTATTTATGATTAGGTTATGGGGACAAAGAGGAAGCTTGAGAGCAACCTGCACGTATGGATGCCAGATATGGCCGTCCCATTACCTTGTCTGTACGACTCCTTGAGTTTCTTAGATATCCACTGCATGGCTTTAGCTGAGATCTTGGTTCCAAAGTTTCGGTCAAAAGGTGACGGCGCACCTCCCTTTGAGAACACAAAAAAGACGTTTGGAAAATGTCAGACTGAAAAAGTTGCTGAGCATTGCATAACCCCTTCACATTGTGCGGAACACACGCACGGTTTTTTGAAATCTCACTTTCTGTGAAATGCATGAATGTGATTGATAAGGACGCGTGTTGAACGTGTTTGAGGTTGCGTTTGCGGTACCTGCTGCATGTGACCGAGCACGTTCTTTCTGCAGTCGAACACGCCCTTCCCTTCCTCAGAGTACAGCTGGTAGATGAAATCGGTGGTGTAGTTTTCACTGCTGTTCTCATTTCTGTGATAGTACAATACAAAGGACAGAAAAAAGGTTTCCACATGTATTTCTTTCAGAGTTTGACATCACACTACTCCTGCTATACAAAGGGCAGCTGTGTAGTATAATGGTGAGGAAGCTGAACCTGTAACCCCACGGTTTCTGATTCAGGTCCTAGCTAAGTACACTGCCGTTCTGCCCTTGAGCAAAAGTACTTAGCCTCCATTTCTCTGGTAAAGTATCTAGCTGTGTAAATGGATACTGTGGAAAAAAAAGTCACTCTGGATAAAAACGCCCACAATGCAATATTACTAATAAACATTAATAATAATAATACTTTTTGGACCACACATTTCTATGATCCAAGAATATGGAACATGACTCTTGCAAGCCATGGTCAGTGCTACAAATTTGGATAATTTACCCAAGTTCCCCAGGTACTGAATGATATTTACCCCCCACGTTCTGTGTGTGGACCTTACCTTAGAATTAAACCCCTCTGAATGGTGGTCTTCATCTTCTCTGTCAAGTGCTCCACGTTGGACTGAAACGTTCAGAATTTTATGAATAGTTAGCACAGTTTATTTGTCGCAGTCCACGTTTCCTCTAAGTAAGCATGGAAACTGACCGTGTCCAAAAATGTCTTATGTATATTTTTTTTATTCTTAACAAATTGTTACTGTTAAAATTCAAGGCTGTCTTATTTGAATGAGTTGTATAATACACACTATAGATACTAGTGTTTGGTAACTCCAGTAATGGAGTGCTGGTAAACGTGCATGTTTTTATTCATGAGAATAACTAAGACGTTATTCACACATCTAACAGATCAATCCAGGTGTGCAAAGAGTGTAATAATGTCAATAGAAATAATGTTTTCTCTCCCACTGCAAACTTGCATTGTGTGACAAAAATGAGGTCAAACAAGGCATCTTTAATTTCTACCATATTACCTGGGCTCAGATAACTAATTAGCCCAATAGAGAGCATACATTAATTAAGCCAGAATGTCAGATCACAGATGAAACCAAGCTGGAAAGAATACCGCTTTGATTGATATGTTATTTTCTGGCATCGTATGGACAGGCTGTGCTCACTGCTGCTCCTATAGGCCAGGACAGGAACTGCAGCACGATATCAGCCATAGGAACGCCATGGTGACAGCTTCAATAAGAACAGCGGCGTCATGCTGACCACAGCTTAACATTCAAGCAGTAATCATTCTCTGGGTATTAATAACCTGGTGTGTGTGTGTATGTGTGCCTGTGTTAGTGTGTGTATTTTTGTATATGTGTGCATGTGTGCCACTGTTAGTGTATGTGTATTTTTGTGTACATGAGTGTGTGTGTGAATGTGAATGCGTTTGTGTGTGTATGTGAACGCGTTTGTGTGTCTGTCTGTCTGTCTGTCTGTGTCACCAGCCACCTTTCTGAAAATAGCAGCCCCCCTGACTGCGAGCTGTCCGTCTGATTACTGACTGGGAGATGGCCCAGAAATGACACCTTCACACCTTCCTGTCTGGCTGCGTCTGGCCCAAAACACGCCAAGGACAGGAGTGCGTGCTGTGGACCCTGGGGTTTAGCTACAGCGTGCTCTACAGTGCGGCAACTAATGGATTGCTTTTTGTAGACTGTCAAATTTGGCAAAGTTTTTTCTTCAATAATGAAGGGCAAACCTACAATAGGAGTACACGGGCCTGTCTTGCACCAGTCTTGGAATCCAGATGGTCAGATCTCAAGAGGCCTTTCAGAACCCTCCTTACTTCCTGTCTGAGAGTACCACTTCCTGCAGCAGTTTAGGTGCTGGTCAGATTCTCAAAGTGTGGCTTTTACAAGCCTCCTCTCTGGATAATGTGTGTTTGAGTCACCGCTCTCCCCTTAGACCCATGATCTTTGAGTCAATATGATTGGTCAGGCCAGGAAAAGTGGGTGGGCTTATTGCAATGAACTGCACTGCTTTCTACTGGCTTATAATGGAGAGCTGTAAACCTGTCACATTTGACTATACACATACACAAACACGCACTTACATATATACACAGTTAGATATAAGTGATACTACACTAGTTGGTTTCCAGGGTTGAAGGGGATCTTTGGCTGATCTTACTAGTGACTTTTACATTAAGCAGGGCAAAACAAAACACTGTTGTGTAAAAACAAAGAATATGTTTTAATTTAAAGTCTTCCACACCTGGAGGTCCCGGATGTCAAAGGGCTCCTCGTAGATGTAGGCGGCGTCAGCCCCCGCGGCTAGCCCCCCCACGCTGGCCAGGTACCCGCAGTACCCCCCCATGGTCTCGATGATGAAGACTCTGCGCTTGGTCCCGCTGGCCGACTGCTTGATGCGGTCACAAGTCTGACGTGGAACGAGCAAGGGATCAATCACACCAAAAAGTGCAGCACAGTGGCGCACTCACGCACAAACTGCCATGACAAAACGACACTGTGCTGGCGCAGCGATTACCCAGAATGACTGCACAGACACCAAAGCTAACAGCGCAGACAAACAGGCAAACCGCCACAAAAAAAGCCACTCGACTGGCATAGAGAATACCCAGAATGCCTCAGCAAACATCCACAGTAACCACAATGACAATCAAATAACAACACAGACCAGGACAACCAACCAATGTTCACAGACATCAGGCTTTTCTGTACTGATTTCGACATATGCACAGAGACTTCCACAGACTAAAAACCAGGGGTGGGCAAGTCTGTTCCAGCAGGGTTTTTGGGTAGAGTTTCCACAGTTCACCCTGGCTCAGCTACCTAACTGGTTGTTCCTCCAGTATTAGATGACATTAAAGCATCACACAGGCAAAGTATTTCATGGAGGCAAGAGCAGGCTTCAGAATGGGGGAGCCAAAATAGAATTCTTCAGTTGCCATTCATCAGCTTGCCAATAAATTTTGCTAGAATACCAGGTCATGCATGGTCATTGGGCTAATAAAATAATTACGATCATAATTTGGCATGGAATAAAGGAAAAGCTGTGGCCCTGCTTGCCCACCCCTGTTGTACGCACTGTAACAGAATCTGCATGCAGTGCTAGGGACTGATGTTCTGTAGATGTACATACAGCAAATACCAACCAGTCCTGGTTTATCATTACAGACCCACAGGCAGGAGAGCGACTTAATCAAATACATTTTATTCCCTCATTTAGTTCACCCAGGGCGACTCATACGCATTTTCAGAATGTATGTTTTTGTATGAGTTTGACAGACTCCATGGGAAATTGCAGTAGCTGCTGGTTTTCTGTACTCCCATGTGTGTTGGTATTTTTCCAAATCTCTCAGAAGGGGTCACACATCTGTTCTGAAACACATTTCTCACACTTTTTTTTTTTTTTTTTTTTTTTTTTTACTGTACATGGGTAAATGCTTTCAACTCAGCTGCACCACTTATGACCAGAATTTCTCTATGAAGACATTGCAATAGCAAATTAATCTACTGCCAAAAGCAACAGGCAGTTGAGTCAAAAACTGAGGAAATTCAACTTTAACAGGTTGTTTAGAATTTAGTGTCAATCATACTATAGTCCTCTCTCTAATACCATACAGTAAATGGACGAATCATGAATTACTTTCTGTAGCAGGTTATTTTAGAGGGTTAGAAATTGTTGAAATCTCCCTTACCTCCACAATGGCATTGAGGGACGTGTCGGCTCCGATACTAAAATCAGTGCCGGGCACGTTGTTACTAATGGTGGCAGGCAGCATACAAAGCGGGATGCAAAACTCCTCGTAGGTGGAACGAAACTCGTAAAGCTGGAGCAGACACTCCAGGGCCTGAAGCAGGCAGCACAGATGCAGTTAGACCACCAGGGGGAGCTCTCTGGGGGTGAAGGGGGGTTTCACCAGCCCGGAGATGCTCCCTGAGCACCTGTGTGTGTCTGTGTTCCTGCCAGGCGGCTCGCTCCGTGTGATAGCGGCTTTGGCTTCCCATTGGCAGAGAGGAAAGGGGAGGGGGAGGGGCCAGCTCTGGGGGGTGGAGCTTGAAGAGCATGCCGGTTTTTACAGCTCGGTTTGGTGACATCCATGTTCGGACACACCCCGGCGTAATGTATTCATCCCACAGGCAGGGGGCGCTGCCAGGACAGTCAGTAATCAGTGACTCGTCGTGCGCAGACACAGATACGATGCTAAAAGCGTGACGTGGCCAAGCCTGGTTCAACCCAACATTTTGCCCTACTCAAGAACACTAATGGATGATTTTTTTTTCACTCTAATGCATGTTTTTAAAATTGGGTTAAATCAGGACTCTCGTTAAGTTTGACTCAAATGTAAAAATTATGACTTTATAGACTGATATCAGTTTAAATCACATGGATGCTTATGCAAAGCAATCAAAAATATTTCAAATACATCAAAAATAGGGTATTTGCAAAACAGAAGTACTTTATCTGTATGTATTTCTTATATATCTGATTTCCACTTTCAAATAGCCAATTGTGTCATTGAGTCACTGAGTTTGTTTTTGATCCAGCCATTCAAAATCACCTTGCCAAACTTAATGACACCCCTGTAAATTAATAAAGATGTGATATTTAAATTAAATGTCTAATAATGAAAACTACAGGCTTCTATGAAAGCAAGCAAATGCGCATGCAGCAAAACATCCCTACCCGCATTGCATGCAAACAGGTTGCGTTAATGAAATGTGACTACAAAAGCACTAAAGAAATCTCTGCACCTCCACTACAGCGTGATGTATTTTTAGTGTTTGCTGGTTTGTGCACTTGGTGGGGGTTAGTGAGGGTTGTACAGAGCAGAGTAAAATGCAGAGTTAAACCTAAACCTGGGCCACGCATCCTTTGTGTACGAAACAAGCACAGCAAGGTGCAGGCTCAACAACATCGCAGCACGGCCGCATGCCACGTCACAACATGCCTTCGCCAGTACTTACCTGGGCACAGGTACAGGGCCAGGGGCATTTGTTTTTACCAGCAACACCAGACACGGGGCATCGAAAACAAGACTTCCATCCCATGAATCCTCATGTGGGACTGCTCTCAGTGAGATTCAGGTCAGACTCTGATTGGTTACCATACAGTCATGATGTAGTGGAATATTCTTATTAGTTACGTGTGAAGGCAGACAGGCTTTCTGTGTCAGCCTAGCATGTATGTGGAGGTAATACTATGTGGTCTGAAATTTAGAATTGGTGAAGCTGATTCTCAAAAAGACCTAATAATATTTTTTGATGTTTCCTGATTTGTGAATTTACCAACAAATTTTCAGTTAGAGCCTTTATTTGTTTTCTTATTTATCACAAGGTCGAAAGGCTGTTTATTTGTAATTTAGCTCAGTGGAATCTTGCTTTCTGCTTTCCGATTGGCCAGTCTGTGATGCTGGTATGAAAAAAAAATCCTGAAAAATTCAAATAATCGAAAAGCCCCGTTTCAGCCATGACCGGTCGATGAGCCCAGATTTGGGGTGGGGTTGGGTTGGGTTGGGTGGGGTGGGGTTAGGGCCGGGTCGCGTTAGCGCCTCACCACAGGAACCCCCCCACCCCACTCTCCACCTCACCCTCAGCACGCACTTACATCGGTTATAGCGTTGAGCGCTGTGTCAGCACCAATGCTGAGGTCTGACCCCGGTATATTGTTGGAGACGGTGGCCGGCACCATGACCATGGGGACACAGAACTCGTCATGTGTCCCGCGGGCGGCTAACAATTCCATCAGTCCCAGGTAGGCCTGCAGAGCAGAGCCAGGTCTTTAGTGGCGGGAGGACAGGGGCCAAAGGGAGAGCCAGGTCTATCACCACGGATAGCGTGACACACGGACAGGAACAACAGGTTTCAAACATGGATGGAGGTGGAAGTAGAAATAGAGATGGAGAAGATGGAGAAAGAACTGGAAAGGCTAGTATTTAGAACAAAAATACCAGCATTTTTCCAGCTTTTGCATGTGTGTGTGTGTGTTTGTGATGGGATGGATTGGTTCATTTTCCATTTTGCATTTTTGAATGTCTATTTTTTTTTTTTTAGTTAGGTTAGATCTAGAGTGTTAGCTCTACAGGTGTGGCATTCAAAGAGCAGAAATTGAAACATGAACCAATATTTTTTTTAAAATAACATGACTATGCACATTGCATGCTTCCAGATTTCTGATTGTAAGTTCAGAAAAAAAAAGTTGGAAATTGGAAACAACCAGATGGACACTAATGAGACCAAATGGCTGTGTATCGCTGCTGTGTCACTGATAACACTGCCAATTCTGTCAAAGTGGGGATAATTACCATGTAGGAACAATGGCTCCTAATTCATGGTCTTTTAATTAATCCCACACCAATGGCATTCATTAATTTAATGGGGGAAGGAAAGGACTTTATGATCACAGAAACTGAAAAAAAAGATATGTACAGTGTGACAGAGTACTACAGAGGAACAGGGCTAAGGAAGAGGGAAGGTCAAGTTTAACAACAATTACAATAACTTAATCAATGAAAATCATACATAGTCTGTATTTTCATTTAAAATGTTTTACCTGTTTTTAATTTAAACAGCATATATATTATTCAATGTCTAACACTTCATTAAATTACAGTTAGATCATAGAGTATTCCATCTCAAACAATATTCAGTAAATAATTAAACATATACAGATCAATTATAATTTTTTATACATTGCACATACTCTACATTTACTTACACTATAGTTGATATACTATATTTATATTATATATTATTTAATATACTATTTGCACATATTATATTCAAAACAAGTTCCTGAATCACCATTAACTTACCTCAAATCCACCGATCACAAGTAGCGCATTGATGTTATATTTTCTCATTTGTTCAGCAATTTTGTCAACGTGCTTAGCTGGAAGCGTTCTGAAAATAACCAATCAAACATTAATGCAAAACACTTAAAACAATCAAATTTATGTCACATTATAAAGATATTAGCTGAATATGACAGGCCTTAACAGCACACTTCCCATTAGCATACACACACGTTAAACTCCTGTTACACGCCAAACTCAGTGTCAAACTCAGTGCAAACTCAGTTAAAACAATGGTTGTTATTTAGATACAAGAAATGACTCATTTCGCTGTATATGCACTATGTGTGACAGAAGACTAATTAAGCAAATAAAGAAATTAATTATTTAATCAAGAGTAGAGGCTGGAGTAAATACCAGCATACACATAGCCCTCCATGACACTAAGTTTGACACCATTATGTCACTGGCTTTGCATTTCTAACAGTGTATTGTACACACAGTTATGTTGATAAATAATAAAAAGGCCTTTTATGGCATTTCCATATATGGGCATGCAGTATGTCAGGAAGTATTTTGATAAAGGGTGGAGTCACAGTCAGTGTATTTACAAACTGAGTGAGTCACGATCCTTGCAAGTTTGAGACCCACTTCTGAATGTGTGCGGTATCTGAGAACGAGCTTTACCGTTTGGTTCCTAAGAGGGAACCACCCTGACCGGTCCAACCTCCAACGTCTCCCCATTTGATCTCCTTAATCTGGGGACAGGAGAGGCACAAAGTAGGCAGAATGTCACCGTATGACGCACATACTACGTGAACAAGCTGTCTGCACATCTGCACAATTAGTTTCACTAGAATGCATGTTGTGAGAGATATCATGCTTGCTCAAATTCCATACTAAGACAGTTGAAGGTACACAGAATGCTATAGAGTGAATATATTTTAGTACATGAGCTGTGATCAGATGCACCCAACGACACTGTACACAGTGTGCGTCTGTATGAGATATGTGTATGAATTTATGTCTGTGTGTGAGAGAGAATGAGTGAGTACATGTGTGTGTGTATGTCTGTGTGTGTGTGTGTGTGTGTGTGTGTGTGTGTGAATGTGAGTGAGTGCAACGTGCCTACGTGTGCATATATGCTGTGTGTTCTTTATCATTTCCCTTGAATTCTTGCTTGTTCCCTTTCTAGAAATGTATTAATTCCCAAGAAATAATAAAAGGATTAATTTAAACATTTGCTTAATGTTACAATGATAATTAATTCCTGATTGAGAGGGGGAGGAGAATGTAAAAAATGTGATTATTTTGACCTGAATTACAGTAATACTTAGATGTTATTGCCTGGGCAATGTTAGCATGTTGTCACACCATAACCTGAGGGAGTGTCAGACATTAGGAGACTGAAATAGTGAAGAACCATGTAGCATGATCATTAGCCTCATGTGCTAAGCTTGGCATCTCTGCTCCGCCCACTTTCAGGACATAACAAATGTCTTCTGACCAATCCCATCAACTCATTGCGGCAGGTCCAAGAAGAGGGCAGAAGCTTGCACCACAGATTCAAACATGAACTACACTAACATGAGGCATGTTTTAACTTTGTCACACTTTTGTCAGTCGCCCTCTCAGAACCTGATCAATGACTCAGCAGCCATTTTGCGATTGTGCTGATTGCTTCTACGGTAAGTTCCTAGACAGTGGGGTGACGGAGTCTTGAGATCTTGTCAGTGTCTATCAAGCTCTGACTGAGTTCCAAGGCTACACGATTTGCTGACTGAAAACATTCGACAAAGCAGTTTTAAAATGTATTGCAGTATGTTAGCTGTAAAGTCTTCATGGGCAGACTGACTGAATACATGTAAATTTTGAATAAATATGTTTGTTCTGGACAATGTTACTGATATGCTATCTATTGAGCTGGCAGTTTTTGGTTTAACTGGAACAGTTTACTAAAGTCATGAAAATGTTCCCAACAAATAAATTTACCTCTAGAATTATTTGCCTGGAACATCTGATTTTCACCTTTTTTATAATATAAATAATATATAAATAAAATACTCAAAGAGTTTGGAACATCCTGGTCATAATGTTGCCTCACAATCAAATGATTATCTAACTGGATCCTTCTGCGGGTTGTTGGAATATTGTTTTTAGCTGGACAGCTGTCTAAATTTCCATTTTATTTATTTACAAGCAGTTAGGCTAATGTAGAATTCTATAACCTCACAACAGGGGCAGTTTCCCGGTCACATGGTGGCCCGCTGCTAAGAATGAGCATGCCTGTTGCCAGGAAATGAGGTCACCCTGCCCTGGTGTATTCTGTGGTCACATGACTTCCCAGGCACCATAGATGTACAGTGCACAGGGTGGAGAATTTCTGTAATTCAGCCAAGAGTAGGTTTTTTAAAGGGACTAAAATAGCAGTGCTTCTGTAAACATGGACATATTTTCTATCACATACTGTCTACACTTTGTTGATATAACACAAAATGACAGCTGGCAAAATAATAAAAAAATAAATACTTTGGGAAGTTAGCAAGTCGCTCTTAGTAAGAGTGTCTGACAGATGAATAATGGAGTTTTAAAAACAAAAACAGAGAAGGGAATAGGGACAGCCCCTGATGCTATTATATTACCTTATCATGCTAAATTGGTTTTCCATACAGGTATAAATAACCATGTAACCAGCCTGACTCCCTTGTGCCAGTAGTTTATGGTGTCCCTCCTCCTCTCCATCTCCACCTTCATCCTGTTTTAATTAGCCTCCTCTCCCTTTGTTTCTGATGCACAAATAGGGGCTCATTGTAATGGCTGGGGTGCCTTCCTCGGGCTGCAAGCCCAAGATTAAAAGCATCAATTATTCCTGACGCAACCAACACCGTGTCTAAACCTCTGAACAGCACCCCTTTCGGAAAGTATGTGTTCTGCTGATATGTAAATATATTTTGATGTTGCTCTGTTTTTTTTTAATTATTCATATTGGAACAGGGCGGTTTTTTTAATCACTTACAGTAGGCCGTATGCACAGAGTGTGCAGTTATACAGACAGGGCTCCTAGCTCTTTGTGGAAGAGTGTTTCTCTGCCAAAACTGCACTAAATCATTCATGTAGAGCCTGCCTTTCAATCAATTATCCCTGTCTGCATGTCATTAGCAGGCTAGCGGTGAGCGACTGTTCTGGCCTGTCTCTCCCTGCCAGGGCATGCCTGCAGAGGGGAGAGGCGGTCAGCGAGAGTAATTGGCTTAGCATAATCTGAGTCGTTTATCTTCCTGCCCTGGCCCTCATCGCCAAGGTAAAGGTGACACAGCAGTCAACCTGTCAACTGCGTCAACGCACGTGTCAGCGTGTAAGTTCACTTCGACCTGTCTCTCCTCAGCCAATCCATGCCCGTTGGGCCCGGTAATGGTGGGATTGGTGGTTTTCTGACTTTCATTTGGGTAAAAATTGCAATGAAGGTAAGAGGGTACAGACATGTGTATGTGTGTGTCTGGGTGTGGTACATGTATGTATATGTGTGTGAGAGACAGTGAATAGAGAATGTGTGTGTATGTGTGTGTGTGTGCGTGTGCGTGAACATAAACGCCATATGGAACTTGCCAAACACAGA
The DNA here is from genome assembly GCA_022829145.1 of Albula goreensis. Lineage (NCBI taxonomy): Eukaryota > Metazoa > Chordata > Actinopteri > Albuliformes > Albulidae > Albula > Albula goreensis. The sequence continues at coordinate 5,187,668 of CM040743.1, read as the reverse complement.
CTTGGCGTAGATGCTTTCACTGGGAGTTTGTGCTCTGATTTTTATGTGATGTTGATACTGTTTGATTGCTGCACTGTATGAGCAGGGGAAATCTGTCTCCTAAAATCCTCAAAATGCTGGATTTTCCCGGCACCTTCACATACCTGTCCCTTGTAGAAGCCCTCAAACCCGTCGTTGACAGCGAACATCTTGTGCCCCTCAGTGATGCCCACGCGGACTGCCGAACGGACAGCAGCGTTCATGCCCGCCGCCGGGGCGCCGACGTTCATCACGGCCACGTTGAACGTGCTCTGTGAAACACAGACCGCGGTCAGACCGCCATTCGACCCACAGTAAACCAGCAGCACTGCGTCTGTCCTGAGAACAGACGATGCCACACCACCAGATGGCGCCACAGAGCATGGTCCACTCAACATTCATTAATGTTCCTGTTGCAGTCTGCTCCGGCCATAAATGCTGTCTTAAAATGTTCTCTTGCACGCTGTGTGCTGTCACTTCATTTTAATTTGGTGGATGTAGAAAAAACCTCTATGCAATACATTTTATGTGACACTACCTTCAGAGCTAGACCTCCCTTGAAAAAGTGATTACATGCTTTAAAAGGACTGGAAAAATATAAATAGAAACTCTAGCCTTGAGTCCATATAAAAACCTGACATACCTTAACTCTTTAGAGTAAAATTACGAAACACTCCTGCAGAATCCCTGACAATTTCCAGTAAATTATGCAATTCATCAGAAAATGACAATCATATGAAAGACTATGATTTATGATTATTTCAGCCAGAACTCGTTCACTCAACCAGCTAAACTACCATTACTGTGGAAGAGAAAATGAGAGAAAACGGTAGATAACCTACCCAGATACAGAGAGAAGAGCTAACATAACAGAGAGGAAAGCTAACGTGCTAATATAAACTGTGCGCTGTCTCCACTGCTGCTGCCTCCAGCCCAGCATGAGCGGTCAGACCGTTAGCACGATGCTAACACACCCAGCTCTCCCTTCACAGCAGTGTGGACATCACAAACATCACAGCGCCTTCTTCTCAAAAAAAAGCACGAGCCAACAAACACTGGCACTGTCCTTTTCCTGCCTCACAGTCAGAACTAATAGCAATCTGTTTCATTATTAATCCTTTCATTAATAAGACTCCCACTCTAATTAATTTTCAAATCCATTATGCAACAAGAGCTACCTTCTGATTCAGTAAAAAAACCTGCCAGATTTAATTGTAAGTTTGAAGTGCAGAGTCTGTTTTGGTAACTGTTTTGTACCAAGTGTGTGCTCTGAGGTGTGATCTGGCGAACACAGCGGAACATTAAGAGGCGAGCAACCTTATCCGAGGAAGGCCCACATGGGCAGGGACGGGCAGTATTGCGATTGCATTTTTATGAACGTATTTCATATGCGATGAAATATGGCAATATGGTTTTCTCTCCGCTTTTCGTATGGTTAAAACCACCATTCCATCTCCTAAGCAACCTCTGTCTTCACCATTTTGAATTTTTGTCAGGACCAGGTGTGCATAAATATTTTTTTGTGAAAAACAGAACATTTACTAAATAAACATATTTATTGACCGTGATTAACATGGTGAAGGCAGGGGCTGTTTTGAAGGTGGTACAAAATACATATACGAAATAAGAGGTGAGAAACCCTGATTGCTGATGAAATACATACATAAAAAATATCTTTTACAAATAAATATGGGTGATGTTTCAGTCCTGCACCAAAACCCCTGGTTCAGCTAATCAAGACTTTGGCTGAAGACCATGATTGGTTGATTGGCTGATTAGCTCATTAGGTGATTGGCTAGGACAAATGTCTGCACCCACAATGGGACCCTCCTCAGATATGATTGAGGATGCATTATGATACATAATAAGTCATATGCACTGAATTCACGATCCATCCATCAACCACGTCACCACAATCTGCATAGTTTTGTGTATGCCGCCAACGCTGTTAGTCGTGACCACAGTGCCGGATCTGTGCTGAAGCCATAAAAAAAACACAGCATGGCTGTCTTTCTCGTTTCACTTCAAAATGCATGAGCAAAAAATAAATAAATAAATAAACTCCAGCAGGATTGCAGTGCTATGCGATTTTAGGCAGCTTCTACTTGAGCATGGCAAATGAATGGGAAAATATGCAATGGACACTGAAGCAAGAAGCGTTATTCTCAGTCATTTTTGTGGCACTGTTATTCTTCCTACCAATAACAAGAAAAGGCTACTGAAGTCAATCAGTTATATAAATATATATGCATTGATTTCACTATGCAATATTGGATCCTCCTTGATAAAACTATCCGTCAAGTTGAAATCTCCAGAGGATATTTATAATAAAATGATTCTGCTATCTAAAGTATGTAAGCTATTTAAAACATTATACACTTTTTTAAAGAAACATTGTAAACGATTACGACGTCTATCTAATGGTGAATTCTTACATTGCTTATGTCATCATCGTTCTGTTTCAGCAGTACTGGCCTCAACAAAGTGTGCAGGTCAGTCTCCCATATCCACATTAAGGTCAAACGATTCACTGTGTAGTTCTGCTTTACAGCGTATTATACTGGTTATTTCCCAGGGGCTGGTGGTGATGTAATACGAGCATAATAAAGTTAGCCCACAGCTATCTTTACCTCGCTGTGAAGGGATGAAATCTGACGACTTTTGCCCTGTGGGTCTGTGTGTCTGCCAGGGTGAGCGTTACGTACACCATGCAGAGAGGGGAAAACTAAACCAGAATGGACTTGGCCTGTTGAGACACTTATAGCTAAGCGCTACGCCACGATGCAAGTCGGTACATACTCTACGCGTAGGGTCGTCCTGACGGGAAATGAGAAGAGAAATATGGCGGGGATATTAGTGTCACAAAAAGACGGCCCGTTTCCGCAGCCATGGATGCATAGAGCTATGCATCTGCTGGCAAGCTCTGTGTACCTCCATATACCTGGCCATAAATGTACAGATTATAAGAAAATCTGGGGAGATATAAAGATATGTTAGAGAGCAGACCTCTGGATACAACTGTCATCAGAATTTGGCAGCGTTTGAAAGTTCGTTTGAACGGGTGACTTACATTTGGAAGCTCGGAGTCTGGTTTACGGTGAGCCAGCATCTTGTAAGTGTTCAGATTATTCTCAAAACTCCTGTGGGATTATGGGAGAAAAATACAAAAACAAAAAAAGAAAAAGATGATTACATTACCCATAACTTTGACTACATTAAACTAAATGCTCATTTCCAACATGTATGATTCATGTTTTCTTTTGTCATTGAACAGCTTTTCTGTCATTGTAAATATTAAAACACTATACCCGAGACTGTTTTGGACACCATAACAACGTTAAGATATAAGAGACATTTTTGGAAAATCAAATCTAAACTCAAAATGGCTGCCATTGCAACATCCTGTGCTGGAGGTAGAGCAAGGTTGAGTACTGTTGCCAGGCTCTGCTCCAGTCACTTGTGTGCAGAATCTAATGAGCTGACCTTTCTACAGCAACCTCATTAGCCATGAAGCGGAAACTGGAAATCGTCCGGGTGACCATCTATAGTAACGGTGAGTGGGCTTTTTTCATCTGGCTGGTCTCTTTCCTGCCTTCATCGCCATTGAATGGTTTAGCATACTTCAATATTTGATAATTCTGACATTTCTGAAGGATGGAAGTATGGTCTGAGTTTAGCTGAACCTGGGGAAAGGGTGGGTGTTGGGTTTGGTGTGCGTTGGGTTGAAAGAGATTTGTTAAACTGGGCAATAAGTGGGATTCAGGAGAACATTTCGTCTCACAAGCACGGGGTGGGGGTTGTCTGTTCATGGTGCGGGGCGTACCTGCCACGCAGCCTCACGGCTTCCTCAAACCTCTTCTCATCCATGGCCTTCTGCACTTCCTGAGTCTGTACCAAAGCAGAGTTTCATTAGCGCCTTCATTAGCATCATTACTTTACATTACATTACATTACAGGCATTTAGCTGGAACTCTCATCTGATCCAAAGACAAGATGCAAAGACAAGAGCATAGCTGAGCATGGAAGTGCAAGAATAACATTAGCGGAGGGGAGGGCAGTCTCAGAGAATACAGGAATGTGACAAAATAAGATTCAATAGGGAACCTGTTGCTTATGACAAGTCAAAGAAACTAGATAATTAAACTAAATTAAGATGGAGCAGTCCCTAGGTTTTCTGTTTTATTACACTTACAAGCCGTCTGGGCATTGGTACCAAGGCAGTGTGGGCTCTTTTACTAATCACTGACTTACATTAAGCACTTAATTTAGCATTGAAGCATTCCAAACTGCAGTGGCTACTGCAGCCATCCTGGACTGAAGCCTAGTCTAAACTGACCATCAAAGCAAATCGATGGATACTTTCGGACAGTGGACTACGAGACATGTTACATACTCACTTTATTCAAAAAACTACCTAATGCAGCTGATGGACAGCATCTCTTAAGCTTATTATAAGTAAGTCAGCTTCATTACACAACAGCGTATCGGGTCATTTCACAAGGGCACTGAAGACATACCCCAAACACACACACACACACACACACACACACACTCGCACACACACTTGGCACAGTTTTCCATAATTACCGCACCATCGGTCTCAGGCCAAATATGACTCCCATCAGGAAGAACAAAAGGGCACATTCCTCCTCTCTGCCCGTGTTAACAAGCTCTCGAGAGCGGGCCGCGGAACGATAAAGGCAAAGAAAAAAAAATAACACAAGCCGCTTTATCGCGGGCGGAGGAACGCGGGGGCCCGGAGAGGAGCCTGGCCGTCGTCCAGGACCCACCATCTGTACACACTCCATGAGAGGCAACCGCACGGCCTGGTTTCCGCACAGAGACACCACGCAGGCCGGGGTGTCCACTGAGGCCTCCAGCAAAGCCAGGACAGCCTCCACTCCCATCCGACTGGCCTGGGGGAATAACCACAACAACAAGAATAACTCAATGTTTTTGGCTCAAATGTTTATTATGGTTGAATCTTGAAACCATGTATAAACCATACACAGCAAAAATATGCTGGGAATTCATAAATTTCAAAATGACAGAATAAAGATTAAAGATAATAATCATGAAAACAGGGGTAATAATAATAACAGCATTTACATAATAAAGAAATACAAGGGAAAAAAGAGAGGGACACACATAAATATATAGATACATATAACTGAGATGACAGACACTGCACTGCATTATATTTCTGTAGAGGTATTTTTCAAGCTCTTATCAAGAGCCACTTACACAGCGTACATTGTTACACCCTTTCGATTCATTCAGGCGAATATTTACCGAATCAATTCTGCTGAAGTGCCTCTCTCAAGGATACAGCAGCAGTACCCTACCTACAAACTGATCCTGTCTGTCCTTCAGAGCTGTAAGCCCAGCTGCTACACCACTGCACTACACTGCTGCACAATACATTGTAGTAGTGCTAATCTAGGATCAGTTTAGCCTGTTAGCTCATAACTGCAAAGGTTAACATAGAAGAAGGGAAGAACTGATCCTACATCAGCATTCCAAATCTGATGTGCTTCATAAATATGAAAACTGATCTAGGGTCAGTTTTGCCTGTTGGTTCATAAGAACAACCTATTGATGGCAGTTCGAACAAACATGTACTTGAAATATTGTAATCTTTTTAAAAAAACTTTTAAATTAAACAATTAGTGACCAAAAGTAAAACTGAATATTGGTTTTTAAATTGCCAAGCACCCTTTTTTTCTAATTTCAATGGTGTCCTAAGGTGGACTTTTAATGAATATTTCACCTACATCGTAACTAATTTGCTTTCTGTGATGAAGGAGACCCCCAAATGCTCACCAGAATCCTGTCGAAGGCCGATGGGGTTCCCCCTCTTTGAACGTGGCCCAGGATGGTCACTCTGGTGTCAAATCCAAGACACCGTACAACCAGCTGCACCAGAAGGGTCAAGGTCAGATTAAACCGGTTTCTGTTCCCAGAGGTGTTTTATAAATACTGTGGTATCAGATAACTCAGAGTAGGAAAAATGTGTGTGTGTGTGTGACTGTAATCCAGGTACTAACAGAGATCTAATGTGACGGAGAACCTGCAAAGCTCAGATATGTGATTGCATAATTTTGATTTAGGTCAAGTTATTACACTGACCAAACAGCTCAAAAAGATTTGAAATATTGACTTTTCATGCAACTATTCCTCTTTCCGATGAACTACTTTTCACTTCTAATTTACCACATAGAGCATGCATTCACAAGAGTCTAGTCAAGACATTGAGCAGTTGCAACATTTTTCAGACAGTTGTGACTGCTAACAAACCAAGTTTTTCTGCGGTCAAAGGAGTAACATAAAAATCTAAAACCACACAATTCACTGCAGCTCTGAGCTGTGTTTTAGTTACAGTATAGTGTTTGTCATGATTTTTTTTTGCAGTGTAAAATTTTTATGGAATAAAAATTAATGATTTGCAATGATGACTAAGCCAACATCCCATGCTGGTTCTGTGTCAAACCAGCCAGATATGGCACATTTTCAAAGGGAGAGAGTTCTACAGAAATGCTGGCCATACAGAGAAAAGACAGAAGGAAGTGAGGATAGGCATTTAGCTAAGAGACAGCATGTTCTAAGACAGAGGGATACAGCCCTGATCCTGGAGTGCAGCAGGCTTTGGGTTTCTGCTCCAATCTGGGGCTCACGGGCCGGGTTTGGCCCACATTTGGCCCGCGCTTGGCCTGTTTTCGGCCCATGTTTGGCCCACTCTTGGCCCACTCTTGGCCCGTGGTTTTGGCCCGCCATGGCAATTGACAAGCTCATGCTTAATCTAGTATTATTCTGAAAGCGCTATAAAATCCTAACTGTGATGACTACAAAATGTAAATTTTGTGAATTTTCTGGAACATCAACATTTATTTTTGGCCCGCAGCCCTCCATCTAGAGTAGCCAGCCATGTGCTAGCACTGAGAGGAGTTTCACCACTCATACTAAGACTATTCAGTTTCAGCCCTCAGTAATTGCTCTGAGTGTAATCAGAGCCTGGACAGAATAAAAGCCAAAAACACTCCAGGGTCCAGGTAGCCTTACTCGGGGTTGATGATGAAGAAAATGGGAAAAACAAACATGCGACAGACATGCAAAACTTCACTCATGTTCATGGTGTTATACCTCCATGCTTAGTGGAGCAGAATGAAGAGGAACACATGCTGTTTGGCAGCCTTAGTAAAAAAATGTAAAGGTCTTACCAATCGCGTGTGGTAGCCTATTTAAAAAAAAACATGCTCTCTCGGCACAGACAGGATAAAGCAGCGCACACAGCCCGAGTGCAGCTCCTGCAGGCCCAGAACCCGATGACTGTGGTTGTGAGATGGAGGTGATGGAACACATTAAAACATGCAGACGTTCACATATGGAAAAAACCTGCACACCGAACTTAATAGATACAAAACTCGACTGTAATGTCAAAGTCTGAGGTGTTTGCAACTAAGATGTTCAACTGTACCTATATATAAAAAATATATATGAGCAACACTCCAATAATCAGTGATCGAATCAGTGCGTTTAAACAAATACGCATCCAGGTCTCATGACCGTTCATGACCAGTTTGCCTTGTTTTGGATCAGTTTTGGATCAGGAGCCAAATCTTTCTTTTTTTTTTTTTTAATTTTTTGGGTAACAGATTTTGGAGACACAAACAAAAAAAGGCAGGAAAATTGGTTAGTAAAGGCAAGACTGAGAGACTCAGTGACGGAGGAAGCAGAGGCGGTGGGTGTTTATGAGAGAGAACATGCAGGAATGTTCCAGAAAACCACAGGGCTGCACACACAGTCCGTGCCGGAGCTGAACCTTACTTACATCCTTAATGTAGTCCGTGGTAATGGACTTGTTGTTACAATCAATCGCCCCCTCAGCTACAATAATGATATTCAGTCTTTTCTTCCCTGCGCGATTCTGCCAGGATAAAAATATGACAGGACACACACACACACACACGACAGGAGAGATAAAGAAGTTTTGCATGTGAGGCTTTTCACAAAGGCTGGGGGGCCATGTCTGGGTGAGGCAGCCACTCGAGCCATCGCACGTACGTCCGGAACATTTTTATCTCCTTAATCTCATCAGGTGGCCCTCGGTTTCCCGGGAGACCGTGTAATGAGAAACGTCAGTCTTTCGGAACGCCAGTTTGACAGGCTGCGTGACCACCCCACGTCCACATGTGATCCCCCCACACACACACACACAGCTTTTTGAGAGTCACCTTGACGTGACCTTCATGTACTCACGTCCTTGACAAAACCGGAGGTAATTGGATTTCCATGCCTGTCAAGGGCCCCTTCGGCCACTATGATAATGTTGAGCCGCGAGCCCCTGGATCGACTCTGAGCAATAAGACAACAGACACTGTACCGATCAATACCCCCCCTTATATCTCACTACTGCTGCGCTCTACAGAACACACCTCTATGGGTGTACTTACAGAGACTACACAGCACTACTACAGCACTACCACAACTACTCAATAAGTCTAAAGAACAAATCCTTCCGCTGTCCCATTATTTGTCTATTTCTAACCCAAGCAATGGTTACTCCGAGTCCAGACATCTGGCATGTATGAACATTCTTTTTCTATCACTTGCCCTGACTCACTTTGATTACAAAGCTGCGTTTAATATTGTCATTTAGCTTGGAGATTCGGTCACAGTGAAATGCTTCACATGCATGTAAAAGAACAGCTATAAGCTGCATTTAGCAAACTTATTAAACCAAAGTTAATCCACAAAATCATAATGTACATAGTATAAAAGTACATATCATTTGACTGATCTAATGAATATCAGAAGCTGGTATGAAATCATGAAAAAGATATTACCCTCCATACATAATTCAGTATATACAATTTCTTAACTCACGTCAGCTAATGTGAGTGATTCAGTTTGGGGGGAGGAGCTAAAGTCTTTCCCAATGGCCTATGGGTAACCACACGGTTCCAAAGTTCCGGTCCCACAATATTTTAAAAGCATTGTACACTGCAAGAGAATCTCTGTTGATAGTTAAATATACCATACAAATAAATTTTGTGATATCAGTAACAGATACTAACAATACTAACACATCTTCTTTCCAGAGGTTCACCAAAGTGTTTTAAAAATTTGCCATTAAACTTAGCATTTCACAGCCTGTCACAATGAAACAGGAGCAGGGGCACTCTAGCTATCAAGTGTCATCCATCTGCGGGATTCATCTGTGGAAATGTTAACGACTGGATATCAAAGAACATAATGACTACATTAATTAATTAATAAACACACAATACATAAATGAGGAAACAAACGCATCTCTTGTTATTTAATCTCCTCTGAAAGACTGAAGTTGAACAAGGTCCAGAAAAAGTATCAGTGAAGCTTCACAGAGTTTAAATTGGATTTGCTGGTGCTGTGATCTCGCGATCCAGAAGCTGGAAACAGAATGGCTATGCGTGTCATAGTGAAGGGTCAGCAGAGATATAACAGGATAATGTGTGGCTCTGCGTCCCGTGTGATGACAGGATTAACATGGCTGCCGTACCTCTGACAGCTTCTGGCACATCTGCTCCTCCCATCCGTCCTCAGGGGGCATCTCTGGGATCAGCACCCAGTCAGCTCCACAGGCCAGGGCACTGACCAGAGCCAGGTACCTACAATACACACACACACACACAATTACACACACACACACACACACACACACACACACACACACACACACACACACACACACCCAGTCAGCTCCACAGGCCAGGGCACTGACCAGAGCCAGGTACCTACAATACACACACACACACACACACACACACACACACACACACACACACACACACACACACACACACACACACACACACACACACACACACACACACCCAGTCAGCTCCACAGGCCAGGGCACTGACCAGAGCCAGGTACCTACAAACACACACACACACACAAACAATTACACACACACACACACACACATAGAGCACCAGCCAGGTGTACCTACGATACGTGTACATACACACACACAGACCCATCTTTTTACGTCTATTGACACGTGTTCTTTGACGCACCCACAATGCCTTCCCATGACCTCCAACACAAATGTCCTCTGATGGCTGAAAGAAAACAGAAAACCAACAGTGAGCTACATAACTCCTTCTGCACCCTGTTCCCCATTCACCCTGTTCCAAACCCTTGCGCCCTACACAACAGAACAAGTATAGAGCTTTCAGGAGCACCTCTGGGCCGTGGTCATGATGGCATCCACCACCTCAATGATTCTGTGCAGGGCGGAGTCTGTCCCGATCGTCATGTCCGTGCCGCAGAAGTCATTGTCGATGGACCCCACCATCCCCACAATGTGCAGGGTGGAGTATGTCTTAGTGGCCTCTGTGTCAATCAACCCTGTTTGAGCACGCACACCCCAACAAAAACACAGATTTAATTAAAACACTGTGTAATGGGGCCAATAACTAAGGAAAAATGATTTATTTATCCACCTTTTGTGTGTGTACCCATAACTTCAGTATCAAGCCAACATGATAATGCCCTGAATATGAAACTGATGTAAGCAGACAGTTACTGTTCTGAAAAAAACTGACTGTGCTAAATAAAATTTCTACATGAGCAGTCAGTCACAGCTACTGACCTGAGGGTATCCCAACCCACTGTAACCTCATGTTTCCCATGATGCCTTGGGGCCATGTATCCAATGAATCAGTGCAATTTCAGTACAGCATTATTTCCTGAATTCTTAAATTACATTTACATCAAATACACCAAATATTTTTAAATCCAAATTTACCTAAAAGTTGAGTTTGATATATTCCTGGGGGGTATGTGATTTTATTATTGTGCTTATTTATTTTTATCATCGTTGTTTTTAAGTTATGTCTAGGCAATGTTCCCAGTCAGGGAAAAAAAATTCAATGAACCTCTTTTCTCTGAGAAATCCCATGAGCTCCTTAGCCTATGCCCTATGTATCCCAGAAGTCTCTTTGGACTACACATCCCATGTGCCTCGTTGGCCTCACTTTACCCTGCTGCTCAAGCCCCTCCAGGTATTATATCTCATCCCAGGAGCCCCTTTGCCCTATGATACCCTGTCACACAACCTACTCCAGGAGCCAGATCTCAGCCTCCATATCCCATGATGCTTTTTAGCCTGTATCTCCCATGAGCCTCTTTGATCTGTGCTACATATCCCACGTGTCTCTTTGGTCTCACTTACCCTGCTGCACAAGGCCAAATCTTGTCCTATGTAGCCTATCCCTTGAGGTTCTTTAGACTACATATCCCACGTGCCTCTTTGGTCTCACTTACCCTGCTGCACGAGCTCTTCCAGGAGCCCGCTCCACTCCTCCCTGAAGAGGTTGGCCCCCGTCAGACTCCCGTCTCCTCCGATCACACAGAGGTTGGTGATGCCCCTCTGCACCAGGTTGTGGGCGGCCTTCAGGCGCCCCTCGTGTGTCCGAAACTCCTTGCAGCGGGCACTGCCAATGACTGTGCCCCCTGCCAAAAAAAAAAAAAAAAAAACAACAACAATGGACATCTCTCATTGGCCAAATCATGTCATTCTACTACCCTGTTTTTGATTCTGTAATGGCACCATGTCTAGCAAGCCTTTGCTTGATTTGTTTTATTTGACCTTCTTTCAGCCAAGTAGGTCAACCGAAAACTCATTTATCTTTCTCAGGGACATGGGGATCGAAAGTGGGCGGGAGCGCTAGGAATTGTCTAGAAAATTAAATGTAGGGGGAATAATTATGGAGCCCACTTTAGATAGAGAGATTTTAAAAAAAATTTATCTGGAAAGGACAGCAGGGTTTAAACTTCTGTTCTTTTGAAAAGTGACAGGATCACGGCAGTCAGGTTAGGAATTCCTAATGTCCACGTGAGACCCAGTGACAATGCAACCTAACCGTACATCGGCACATGAAATCTGAACCTCAAACTGTATCTCGGTAACAATCTCTAGGGAACAGCAAAGTCTCTCGTGCCAATCCCCATGCCCTTCACTGTAGTATTCCAGAGGCCACACATACCATACATGTCCTGGAATACTTCATTAATATGATCTTAAAATAGCAGCATAAAGACAGAAATCATATACCCTTACAATATGACTAGGCCTTCCCACTATACGTTTCTATGTACAGTGAAGGCTCCATACGGTGACAGTTAATGCGTAGCAACACTATTACACAGACGCCTGTAAGAGCTGAGCTGGCTGTTTATTTGTCTGCCTCTCTCTGGCTGTCTGTGCATCTTTCTGTCCGTCTCAGGAGCCTGTCTGCCTTCAGATTGACAGATTAGACGATTCAGCCACATACCACTTGTAACATACTGGATACGCTTTCCCATGATGCTTCCTTTATGTTGTCTCCGCCGTCAACCATACCCTGGTAACCCTGTAGAGGAAAGAGCAGATTAATGTACTCTGGCTACTCTTCAGACATGTATCTCAGGTCAGTTTTATCCTTGGATACCCTTCCTGGAAATCAACAGTGTCACATTACATGTTTGTAAACAAATACTTGTCCCTATTTTCCTCTTCTAGACTGGAGTGAGCAATGATTTCTTGACTAGTGAAGACTTGTATGTGCATTTCTAAACTCCTCGGAAATAGAAGAGCACAGTCAAGTGTGCTTTCTCCTCCAGATCATGTACACGCTGCTGTTGCTTCGTTCCACTGGGCAGCCCAGAAGCCGATCTGCACAGTCATCGCGGGCCAGAGGGGTGGGCTTCATGCAAAGCTCATACGGACGAATAGTAACGGCCTAATCAAGCTATCGAGGAATCACTCGTGGGAGATAAGACACGGTGGAGCTCTGCCAGCTGAAGGTCAGCTACGCTGGTAACACCATGGACAGTCACGAGTTGCCCTGCCGTTCGACACTGGCTAGGTCAGGAGATACTATGCTGTTCCACAACCTTGAAGATTTGGAGATGTAAAAAAAAAAGAAAAAACAGCCACTCCCTTTGGCGTCATCTCAAACTGGGGTGCATTGTTAGCTGGGGACTGGAATTCAGTGAAAAAGGACAATGATGACCTGAAAATCTATCCTCAGGGTTTAGCATTTTATTCATTTACAACCCAATATGTGGATACATGGCAGGGGTAGAAATAATTAGTTCTGATAAAACCTTAAGTGAATTTGGCCTTACGTATAGCTGATATTTCAGTGTTTAGGAGACATGCCCCCCTCCAGCATAACCGTGGTATCTGTGATCCGGATGTGTGCAATCTTATCCGAGAAAGGCTGGCGAGAGTTCAGGATTTCGTTCAAAACCAAGACTAAAACACCCAATTCAATTAATTAAGGTCTTGATCGACTGCCACGATTATCTGATTAGCTTAATTGGGTGTTTTACTGCTGCAGTAGAACAGAGGCCTATATCCTCCAGACCAGCCCTCTTTAGTTAGGACTGGAGACCCCCGCATTGGTCTAGTCACGTCAACACAGAGAGAATCCGTGTACGAGAGGGAAGAAAAAAAGAAAGAATGGGTCCCTCCCACGTGTGGATAACAGCAGAGCAGCACAGTTTAGGATGTAAGGCCATGCCTCGATGCAGACCTGGGCTTGGATCCACTCCAGCCATTACAGCGATGCTCTATGATTTATTTATCGATAGAGGAGGTTAGCCGTAGTCTCTGGGGAGGAGACAGTGTGTCCTGTCCTGTATTCTGCTTCCAAGACTGTGCATGACTGTGAACACTGACACCTAGTGAGGGAGAAATATGGCCTCACTAAACGGCCAAAAAATGGGTGGGGCTACCACATGCTATCGCTAACTTGCTCATGTTAGCCAATCATTGCGCTTTACCGGTTCACAAAAGGCGATTGATGATCGATCGTTTTAACTCCACGCAACAAACGATTCGTGAAAACCTCGATAAATCTCCTATCCTCAACCTAGCCAACAACCTTCAGTAGGAGTCCTATGAATAGACCACCCCTCTAGCTTGTAAACAGTCAAATCAGATTTTGTTCGGCACAAGCGTTCTTCTTTTCACAATAAATATACACTGGCAGCTTCACCTGCAGGTTGAGAGCTGAAGGTGACAGAGGACACTGGCATGCATGTGCCTTTGTTTTACAATAGCCTTGACTCCAGATGTTCAATCTGTGATAGACTAAGGTCTAACTCAGGTTTTCTAGCTTTTCTGGTATAGGCGTCCTGCAATCTGATTGGTGCTTGTCAGTTTCTGAGGGTGTATTTTAATTGGCTGTTTATCATTTCACACACCAAATCTGTTGTACAAGTAACAAGTGGCCATTGGTGTATTTGCAAAGAAGGGTTCCTTTATTCTACCACATTGGAAGGGGAGGCTGACTACGATGTTTTACCACTGGTATAGCACCAAAACAGTGAAGCTGGCTTATGTCTTGTGCCTAAAACTCACCTCATGAATGAAGTAGACTTTGGCCCCCACGTAGATGCCCATTCGTACCACAGCTCGCACAGCAGCATTCATACCTGCACAGCCAAGAGAACAAGAGAACACTGAGTCTTTACCGCAAAATGTGGTGGTGCGGTATACTGGTCAGGGAACCGGATTTACAACTAAGACACTGCAAGGTCATTTCCTAGATGGGTCACTGTCTTTGTATCCTGGAGAAAGGTACTTACCCTGAATTTGGTCAGTAAAACATCCAGCTTTATAACTGGATAAAGCATTTTTAAAAATCAAGCTTTATTAGGTTGCTCTGGATAAAATTTGTGTTTAACCTTTACATTACATTACATTACATTCAAAGGCATTTATTAGACGCTGTTATCCAGAGCGACTCACAAGGCAAAGTGCATATGAAAGGTAGAAAAAAGTGCAAAGATACAAAAAAAACTGCACTAAAAATAAATCTTCAAGCACTTGTTTTGAGTGTGAAAGCTGGGTCACAATGCTTCCACTGTTTAAGCAGTGAGCAGTTTTTCTTCCAGCACAGTTTACAGTGCCAACACCTGACAGCACCTCAGGCCTGTGCAAACAGAAGCTAGAAAAACAACGGTCAGGTGACTACTCCTTCACCAGTGATCAAGCTGTGGAGAGCAGCGTGAGAGCCGACAGAAACAGGGTACAAGACCCACATCCCAGACAGCTATGGGACAAATATGCCCAAGGTCTTAGCCCTTTTCACATCCACAATCATTACCTGGACAAATGCAATCTGCACGTGCATTGGTTTTGCTTGAGCTAAGACCTTCTGCACATGGTAAAACCCTCATAAATCTGGGTCTCTCACAAATACTTTGCTTTTGCACTCCTGATAAAGTTCAGTTCCTAAATTAGAAGTGTTTTCAAGGCAAACACTTCAAGGTCTCAATCATTATTATTATTATCGCAATTATTATTATTATGCAAATGGAGCCTGTAATCCATTTAAATATGGCCTAATTTGAGACAAACAAGTAATATACTGACTATATAAGCAGTAAATCATATGACAACGGAGATGAGAATCAATTCCAAAATTTTAGTTTGCATGTTTCCATAACAGGGGGACAGAGCATCTGTCAAAAGTTAAGTTACCCGATAAGCTTTATGCCTGTCACTACAGATCCCCATAATGTTCACTCCACAGGTGACACTAATGCTCCGCAATACACGGATCACAGTCAGCAATATACAAAACATCCACACACCAGCCTGAATCAATTTATTACCGGCCATGACAACGATTCTGTAGATCAAATTACAGCCCTGGAGAAGAGGCAAGGCCTCATGGCCTAGCCGGGATATGAGCGGAGGGACATGGCAGCCAGGCCTGAAGGTAAACATGTCGTTCTCCCATCTCTGCCACCTTAGCCTGCTTTTTTCCATTTTCCCAGCATGCCTTTCATTCTGGGCAAGCAGCCCCTGGCCCAGGCATGGTTCCCTGTTGTGATTGGTCAGATGCCCCTGCTGGCCAATCCCACGCAAGGCATAGATTCTGCTGTTGCAATGGCATTCTAACAGACTTTTTGGGAGCAGTGCACAGCTCCCCAGGCGTCAAAGTCACCGTGTTCTGGCGAGGCCCGTTCCGTTTCGTTCTGCGTTCGTAACGAGCAGATATACGGCCCCCAGAGGCTCCTAACGGTTCCAGACCGCTCTCCAAGTTTGCAAACAGTGAGCAGCTCGCTGCGGCTTTAATGCCGTTGCTAGGAAACCATCCAAGATCAAACACCCAGTACAGGAGACCTTAAAAAGAGAACAGTGAAAATTTTTGCCGTCTTAATTTCTCTGTCCTCAGAGGAATCTCAGACAAACGTTTCCATAGCATCTTCCACAGATTTTTGTTGGCAGATGTCTTTACAGAAAAGCTACTTTGATGTCTTAATTTTGCTTTGTTTGGTCCAATCAAAAACATTTTGATTGGACCAAACAAGCCACTGATTGACAGCAGACTGTATCTCCACGCATTAACAAATTCACGTGATCACCACAGTGAAGGTAATTAATTAATTTATTGACTGACTGACAGCAACCGAGGGCCAGAAAATGAGGCTGAATGCAGCGTATTCATTGGTTTTAATGCACATATGCTTACTGTCATATCACTGAAGCATGATTCACATGCCAGTTCAAGCATTGGGGCGGAATTACATTGACACGATCAAGAACACAACCCAAGGCTAACGCAACGCATGAACATACCATAATCATTAATGTACTTGTTGCTGGAGAGGGAGGCCAGGAAAGCCCAGGCTAAATGAGAGAAACATGCACACAAAAAGCTCACACGTGCTCCACAAACACCAGTTTCCTCTCAATTAGCAACCTTATTCCCTGTAGAATACGTAACGATTCGGAACAACCATCAGGCTCAAACTGGCCCAGCTGCTATATAGGTGCTTGCTTTTCCTTTTTTTTCTTCATGCACACGACGATGAGGCCATTTGCGGTAGTTCTGTTGAACTTCTGGAACGTTCTTCCGGCTCCAGGCCTTCCTCAGTTCACACACAACTCCCGACACCATGCTGTGAACCATGTAACCCTCAAGTACCGTTACGCTCAGAGGGCTTAAAGTTTCATCCACTTCTAATCACAGAAAAAAAGGCAATAATTACATTCCTGAATCACTGGAGGGCTGAACGCTCATTCATCCAGATGTAATTATAAGATCAGTCACAATGCTGGTGTTTCAGCAGTGTATGCCGTACATGATGTATCTGTCTTCAGACGCTTTTTTCCTAAATCAGACCACTGGTACTTACGCAGCGGTCCCTGTATGGGTGATTGAAACTGTTACGTAACTTTATGTTATGTTATGTCACTTATGTCGCGTATGGTTCTCCAGCTGTTCAAGAGTCCAAAGAGAGTGGAGCACCGGCGGCAACACACCTTCGTTAAAGCACAACGCATAAACTTTAAACTGTGCGTTCGTTCCGGTTAGCAGATTACAGTTGAAACCAAAGGATGAAGTACAGTGGGAGGGTCAGACTTCGCTCACGACGGGCTGCTGTGTCTACTGGTTCTACGTGTGTTTCTGCACACCGGTGACTCATCTTAGTCACTGATTGGCTAAAACAGACCACAATCCTTGATTTCCAATGCCTATACCAGCTGATGATTAAAAATTACAAATGGTGGCAAAGACAGTGGCCATTAGGTTTATCTGGCAAAACCTGAAGCTATACAGGCCATACAGGCTACCGGTCATCATTTCTGTTTTATATATATATATTATATGTAATCAAGTGAATTCTGGGAGACAGTCCTCACACCTGTTTAAATTTATATGAATGGCAGCAAAACTATATTTTACAGACAGTTCATATTTACTTAATGAAGAGTCGGCCAATGCTGTCAACCAGGGATGGCCAATCTTGTCAATAGAAGGTTGGTGCAGCTGCAGGTGTTTTATTGCAACCAGGCAGGCACACACCTGGTACAATTAGTCTATCGTGCGGAGATGAAACCAGTTGATTTTACCCAGTGGAATCAGGTGACTTTGCGCTCGGGTTTAAATGAAACCCTGCTGCAACATCTGCCCTTTGTGGACAGGGTCACACACACCCTGCTGCGAGCTATTCAAGCAAGGATATGGGGATGGCTTTGGGATGGTTCTGCTTAAATTATATTACCCTTTCCTGGTGAATTCAATAAACAAATAGCACTCTAGTCTGATTAAAAATGTCTCCCAAAAAAACTCCCAGAGCGTTAGCATTCGTGCTTCCTCAACTCACTATCTGTACAGAATATGAGCTCTCATTACATTACAGTCATTTGACTGATGCTTTTATCCAAAGCAACTTACAGTTGATTAGGCTAAACAAGGGCCATTCCCCCCAGGGAGCAATGGTGTTTGTGCTGTGGCTGGACTGGGGCTTGAGCCACCAACCTCATGGGTCCCAGTCATGTAGCTTAGCCACTAGAGGACAGGCTGAGCTCTCAAAGTTAAACCACTACCCAGAACACTCTTTGGGAGTTTGGGAGTTCACATTACGAAGAAAGATGAACTGTGCTTCTTCAGTGGATAGTTTAACCCTGGAATGTTAAGCAGTCTATCAATATAATTGATAGTAAAAATCACTGTCTCAATTTTGCAACCACAATATTATATAGTATTGCGACTATGGTGCAAGACCGGGCGGGTAAGAGGAGAAGGAAGTGATTTAACCGCGATCATCTGCCTGTATAATCTAATTAGAGTCTCCTCCATCCAGCTCATGTCCATTCTGCACGACTGCATTGCAAAAAGGATCACTTTAAAGCAACGTCTCAACTGGTAAGACAAGCAAATACTCACAATTATTCGAGACTACTTTTATCAATCACAATCAAATAATATGACATACATTTCGCTTAAACCTTCGCCAACGTGTCAAAAAGTTTAAATTCTCTGAAACCCCTCTCTGTATAAAAAAAGAACAACAGGTATGTTCGTTGAAGTGTAAAATCGAGGGTGCACGTGCCGCGAGGGGAAGTGCAGGAGCGCGAGGCGAAACTGAGTGGGCATCTCATTCTACGCACGCTCCTTCTCTCATGTTGCGGGATTTCCACTGAACTGGGGTGACGCATACAGCTAGACCCTGCAATGACTCGCTGCTCCTCACGTACGCACGTCCTTGGTCTTGGCCACATGAATTTAATGACATTCGACTAGCTCCATAAAACGCATGCTTTTTATAATAAAGGATGTGAACACAAAACAAATATATCATTTACAGTGCGCTTTGGATTACTATGCACTGTCTCACCGAGCGTTCATGAGACTGTAGCGAAATCAGTTATAGCTATTTCGCGTCATCTGATCTAAGCATTGCTGACTTCCTGTTTGGAGGATTAAAAGTTGTAAAGCATTTGTAAAGGCGTTACAATTCCGACCAGGGTTGTCTGACAAGATAAGCGATGTGACTAGGTGAGGAAATGGTCCATCAAATATTGCGGTGGGTGTGTCCACATCAAACCTTATTGATTTGCGAATATGCCGTGAGCTGCTCGGAGGATGTGGGCTTGAGCTACATACGTGATCGCACGCATGACGCCCCGCAATGCAGCTGCCGTTGCTAAAGTGAACATTCTCGCTATAAACATCTGCGATTACAGCAACTGAACACCGCTACTTGCGCAGAATGTAGTGTTCATATGTACTTTTACTCCAGTATTGCGCTTATAAAACGGATTGGTGGTGCATCAATGTAGATATTAACAAAATATTGTTTAATAATATTTTTAAAAATAAATAAATAAAATGTCACTCTGTAAAAAATAACATGAGCAACGCCATGCCATGCTTTCTGGTGGATGGTATGTACTTCAGGTGTTAACATTTCTGAGTGTAATTACATTATAACCTGTGGCTGTGTTTCTGTAACTACTTATATAGGTAGACTGTACAGTTCCAGCATTGCGCTGTAAACCCACCCATTAAATTATTTAAGTTTGTTTACATTACTGGGACCTTTTCACGCCTCTCCAGACCCATTCATTAAAACAATGCGATGAGAGAACCCGGCTTCCCCGACGACAGTTACAGTACCTTGAGCATCCCCTCCACTCGTAAGCACGGCGATGGCTTTTCCTGCCCCGCTGAGATTCTCAAAGAATTTCTTATTGTCGGCCTGCGACATGTTTCCGTTTTGGAAGCACTCTGATAGATGTATACAGATATTGGATGCTTTTTAAATAATTATCAAAAGTGCCTGTATCTGCGAGAGAGAACTTCCACCGCGACCAGCCCCCGCTTCCTTACTGTTGCTCTCGCAGATCTCCGCCCAGCCTCGATGCACGAAGCGGTGGTATTCCGCTGGTACAGCTAAGTAAGCTTCATCTATTATGAATTGACGGTGTCGTTATCCAATAGCTTTTCGGATCACGTCTTCCTCGGCTACTTCGACCTATTAGGCGCAGAATTTGAGCCAATGAAGTGATGCAGAGGGCGGGAAACCCGGCGTGGCAAGTGCCATTCTTCATTACCGTGAATAATCAACTTATTGACGCAAAAATTCCCTGGCACGTTCTCCCTCCAGACCAGCTGAGTCGTGACTCTGAAAGCGTGCCTGGTGAGCACGCACCATTTCTTCGAATCAAAGTGCTTCTGAATAGGGATTTCGCTCCATGAGTGCTTAGAGGATAGAGGTGGTTTAAGCAGATGAGTGGTATCCGCAGTGTATGATAAGTAAGTACAGTTGGTTAAACAGGGGTTACATATAACTTGTTGGTATTCCCTCTATTGAACTGGAAATCGTCAAAGAAAAAATGGAAATATGTGAATAAATGTGTATACTTTGGGTTTTAAAACTTATTTGTGTTTGAACAAGAGAGAGAGAGAGAGTGTGTGTGTGTGTGTGTGTGTGTGTGTGTGTGTGTGTGTGTGTGTGTGTGTGTGTGTGTGTGTGTGTGTGTGTGTGTGTGTGTGTGTGTGTGTGTGTGTGTGTGTGTGTGTGTGTTTCAGGAAGAGATAATGACAGAACATGTGGCATCTGCTCTGCATTTCAGTACAGCTTGAATTTGCAACCATGGTGTTATGCTGGTGTTCAGAGAAATGAGAACCTGGCAGCCAACAGAAATAAACTAATTAGAACACACTAAAGGTGTTGGAATAGGTATCTAAGCTAGAACAGAGAAATGAGACTTAGCATAGACACATATATAACCCAATATATAACATGATGTTTTGAGTAGAACACAGTAAGAAGGCCTCATAAACACACACATTGTGAATATCTTGAGCAGAGGTATTTAACTCAGTCCTGGGGGTTCTCTGTGTATGAAATATTTTGGCACAGCCTTGATTAGTTAAGATTAGTTAACTCATGAGTTTAAAACTAGATTTTTTTTTTGTTTTACTTTCAAGTATTCTTACATTTCTTTCACTGACCAACAATTTAAATTCTTCATTGTGCAAAAGGAAATCTTTAGTTTCAGTTCTAAGGTGCCCACACATTCAGCACTAAGAATCCCACTGATTTTTAGTTTACAATTCAATTTAGAAAATATGTCTTTTCTCTAAATCATTTTCCATATGACACAACAAGAGAATCAGATAGACTTTAAGCTCTTGGAATCGAATATGAATCAGATTTTCTTTATGGCAAGCATAGTTATTTCTGATATTATGTGGCGTATGGTTCGGCAGCCAATCAATATTTGGACAGTGGAGATTTCACACTGACAGTGAGCAGCTGAAGAGACAGCAGGCTGACAGACTCAACGCACAGAGGCCGAGTTTATTGACAGGATGCCTGTAGGAAACTGTGGTCTGATAAGGGTGGGGGAAACAATCAATACACAACAAAAACTGAAGCACAAAGAGTAAGGATCAGGCACCAGAAAAGGGAGAAAAGTTTAAAATAATCAAGATTTCAACTCACACAGGTGTTTGGAGAGAAAGGAGGAAGACAGACATTTAATAGGCACGATTGTAATGATTTTCAGTTATTTATTGTATCTTGGTGTTTGAAAACGGTGTTGCTCTTGGTGGGTTCTAAAATATGAAGGGAACCATTCACAGTCTAGTTTTGATGGGACCTCTGGGTGACAAACGGCTGCAGCCTGAGGTTTGACAAGATCATATCTGAAAAAGTGTCAAAAGAAATCACTTTAATTACATGCCCCAGCTATAAAAATAGGTATTTCAATTTTAGAGACATAAAAACAGGATCAAAAATATATCTTTGTCATCAGTTTTCTTTCGTTCTTAATTCAATTTTCCATGGCATTATGAAAGTGATCACCTGCCCTTGAAAATAAGTGTGCTTTTTGGCTGAAGCCAAGGCCTGTACAGTATTTCAACTTTCTCTACATTTTATTAAATGTTTTCTTCAGATTGTTCAGCGTTACCTCAGTTTTCATCCAGTTTGAATCCCCAGTCCTGGTTTGTGTGTGTTATGCTCAACGCTGCAAACTGTTTTGATCAGTGAGAGGACAGATAGCGCAGTCTAACCCTCTGCTTGTCCTCACTCAGCAGGCCCCCAGTTCAGCTCACACTAACACTGAGTCAGAGGAGGACACTTCATTTGTAATTTTGTACAGGCAGACCACGGGCACCAAACTGACCAGCCCCTGATTTCCTAATGGGAAGGCCCTCCCATCTAAAGCAACACTAAAGCTGATTCTGCACTGGCCTGTGGGGCTGTTAGCCTTAGCCTATGCTGTCATTGTATGGGAGAGACTGTTGGGTACAGCCATGCGCAAGAACCGTTACTTAAGCTGAGTCACCCTCCAGACTCGTAGTCTTCTGAAGCTTTGTAGAGGTTTTGACTTTTGTCGTTTTTAATCAATGACAGATTGCACTGAAGATATGAGGATTTTATCACTTTGCCCAAGAGATCCTGGCAAACCTTGAGATCACTGGTGTGTGTGTGTGTGTTTATCATTGTATTCATGCCTGTATATGTGTGTGTATCTTTGTTCAAACATGCTTATATAAGTATGTGTATCTGTATGCACACATGCGTGTGTGTAGGCATGTATCTCTGTGTGTGTGTGTGTGTGTGTTTGTGTGTGTCTCCCTTCCCACCAGTCTGCTCTGTAAGTAAAAACCGCAGTACCGTAAAACCACCGGTCAGCTTCCCTATATGTATTCCCTTGAGATGATGAGTCGTGATGTGGGAGCTCTAAATATAGAGGAAGGTTTATGCCCGAATCACACCACAGGACAGAGGGCTGGAGACGCCATGGAGATGCCATGGTCAAGGGCAGCGCAAACAGCACAGAGCATTCTGGGTAACACCCCACACCATCGCCACACCTCTCTCTTTATTATAATTATGCTGCCCATGTACAATTACAGCCCTGAGGTCCATGCCACTGCAGTGAAAGGTCAGGCAGTGTGAAACGGGACTGTAGTTTTCGGGATTTTATCCCCTGTGCCAACCTGTCAAAAACATTAGGCTGTCCAGAGTGCATGGGCTGGTGTCTGGTTTCTCTGGGTCAATATGGACCAAATGTGATTTTGATAATCAATGTCGGTGGAAACAGAGGAGCAGATGAAAGACTCTGGGAATGAGTCTGTTCCTTTGCAGAGTGTAAATACTCTCAAGGGCCCACAATCATATTATCTGAACCTGCACGGAGACAGTTATTCCTGTGAGGAAATGAACGGTTATTTATTTCCAAAGTATAGCATCACATGCTAATGGTTCTTAGTAGGTACTCTTCCATTCATAAACTAACTCATACTGAGTCATGACCACTAAATGAAGTTCTATCACCTTTAGGTCTGTAGTTAAAACACTTATCCAAAGTAGTTTAC
The DNA here is from genome assembly GCA_022829145.1 of Albula goreensis. NCBI lineage: Eukaryota > Metazoa > Chordata > Actinopteri > Albuliformes > Albulidae > Albula > Albula goreensis. The sequence continues at coordinate 5,163,981 of CM040743.1, read as the reverse complement.
AAATTTATTCTATATTTATAAGGCTGGACATTTAAAGATCGATTCAGGTGATATATCTTCAGGCAGTGCCCCACCTGGAAATAAAACCTGCAACCTCTGATTTCCCTGACCTTTGTACTACACTCACCATCAATAAAAAATGGGCTTAAAAAATGAAACAAATTAATCTCCATTGAAGAAAATAATATTAAAGATATCTAAAGGCAGATTGAAAATGCACTATTGCTAAATAATACAAAAATGGAAAAACCACAGTATTGGATTATAATGAAGGCCCAGGACAAAATCAATCATGTCTGTACATAATGCAGGCATTTCCCTAACAAAACTTTCTTCACAGATGAATGATGCCTTCATATTTTGAGCTTCTATATATGGTAAATGGTCTATCTGATCAATATTTTTTTGGGATTACATAGTGTAGGGTGACATCTATTGTCAGATTTGAGGTACTGCTAGTGGATGATTGGATATAGATTAAAGAGGGTGGGATTTCTGCACAAAATGTGAACATTACAATTATGTTCCTATTTAATACTGAATACAATCTTTGGTCATATAATTATGTATTTCAAATTACATACATGAGACATAAAGGCCTAACTCATAACTAACATCCATTCTATTGGCCTAACCTGTAACTAAACTGTCACTAAACCCAGATTAATGACAGGCATTTCATGTGTAAGAGAAGCACTGGTGAGATCTCTGTATGTTTTTGAGAGCATTGAAACAAGGCTGGCTATAAATCAGCCACATCAAACACACTGTACCTCAGAGCGTAGCAGAGTGCGCTTTGACCTTTGACCTCTGCGCCTTTGACAGGAAGTGGCTTGCCCCTGCAGCACGAGACAGGAAAGGGAGGATATTGTCAGTTGTGGGGGAGGGGGGCACCAGGTGGAATTGTGGGGGGGGTGCCCAGCTCAGAGTCTGCTGTGTCATCCTGACATGGTGGTTTTCCAGCAACGCCAAAGGCATCAAATCTGAGATGTGAAGGAAACACATCACAGCCAGAGTCAGGGAGGGGTCAAGTCCATTTCAGTTCACTGCAGTCATTTCAGTAGATTAAAACACAGTTGATTGATTTATTGAAAAATCATTGTAGAACATTAGTAGAAATTTTCAGTTGCTTTCAATTTAATTTAATAATTTTTAATTTAATAACAACGGATTCTGTCTGAACAGAAATGGAATTTGTCCTCCCAACCCTGATTGTAGTAATGCAATCTTCGGAAAGATGGATTTGATATTTATATTTTAGGGCCGAATATTTCAGCCTCACAGTCTCGCACGTCTGTCTGCCCTGTCTCTAGCATTAGGCTGGACTTGTCACGGA